>JBAMHV010000003.1:15082648-15097703 GCA_037177535.1 Pseudomugil gertrudae | reverse complement strand
AATTGAAAATAACACTGGCCATAAAAAATTAAAATATGAGGAATCTAGCCCTTCTACAAGGTGCAGCTGTGCAAATGAATAGCACTCATTAGTAAACAAGACAGTTTAAAAATGAATCTTTATGCATTTCTGGGCCCAGTACAGCTGTTTCTACTTGTGAGCATTGTTTAGAAGTGGCTGAATAGAGGCTTTATGCATCACTGCAAACCTCTGAAGACCCATCTACCTTGATGTTCGCAGGATTTCAGTGGATTCAAATACCTGTTTGCTGCTTTATAAAGGCATTTTATCTGTCGGCTCCTCCATTTTTTTCTCATGGATAGCCTCCTCACTATGCCTTTATCTCTACAAACCAGCATGCTTTCAATCGGCCAAAAATTTTCTAATGGTACGATAAGGATCTCGTAGCTTGTCCAAGGTATTCAGCTATTTCACACTTTTCAATCTTTTTTCTTTTCTATATTGCTTGAAAATGAAGGTCTGCTAAATAATGTGAAACATCATTCTTAAGTAGTTTTCATTTATTGAGCTCACCTCGCAAACTAATTATCACAGATGTCTGACATTAAATTAAGTGATCCAGAGCCCTGAGAAACTATACCATCTGTAATTTTAATTGGAAAAACAAAAAAATTTGTGGCTTTGTGGCTTGGTGGAAGTCTTTGCTCTGAGTGATTTTCTAGTTGTGCAGTAGGTTTGATTTACAAAGTTATTGTATGTTAGGAAAAAGTCCATCTTAAATTGTAGTTTAGTTTGTTGATACTAAGGAAATATAAAGGATGGCAAAAAATATATGTGGAAATTATAAGTACCTGATAGAAAATGTTACACTGGTTGCTAGGCAACAGGAAAAAGGATGGAAGTTGTGAGGTTGTATGAGCAGCTTTGCATCATGTGACATATCAGGAAGAGCCATTGGTTCAAAGTGCTATTGAAATTAAGTAGAAAATGAGTGAAACACTATTCTGCATGTCTGAAACAGACATATGAGGAGGATTCATTTGAAAGCTGTTGCAGAAGGAAAAGCTGTTGTTTGCTAAGTTTCATGTTTATGTAAGTGACTTTTTAGCCATTTATTTCATAACTCTTACTTTGTGTTTTGTGAGGGAGAAAAAACATTGTGATATGCAAATGAGCTATGGCCTTTCTATAGATAAACCCACAGCCTGAAGTGACTTTATTTGTAGAGCTGCAAAATGTGCTAGCTTAGTATAAGCTTTCATTTTAACTAAACTGGATTGAAAGAAGCCCTCCCGCCACTCCCAGGCAACTGGGTTTGATTGGATGCGCCAGTCAGCAGCGTCCTCACCCACATTGCGTTGGGAGACCCCATGCCCCTCCCCCTCACACGTATGTGACTGGTAGAGGCTGCGCAGCCTTTACCTCTTATGGGTGCCTAATTTCACTAATGATACCATTTTGCATATATAGCTGCGCCTTATGTGTGTTTCCCCAGTTATAACTTCTCTAAGAAACTGGAGAAGAGAGCTACTGGAAGGCAGGCAGGTAACTAGGGAGAAAGAGGAAAGATCGAACAAGAGAATGAGTCATAGCTCGTCCCACAGGACTGAGTGGGCTGGGTGAGTGGAGGAGGATGGCGTCAGCAGCAGGCCTGACAATTTAAGAAGACACATTAAAAGAGGAAGAAAGCAAGGGAGAGAGCAAATGTTCAGTGGTGGGTGGATGGAGAGAGATATTGATGGGAGGGGTTGATGCAGAGGGATGGAAGGCAGAATGGGGTATTCTCAGAAAGAAACAAGAGAAGAGGTGGTAGGAAGGAAAATTGAAAAACACCAAAATGGAAGAAGAGAAATCCTGTCTTCCAGAGCTTTTCACAGTTTGTGTTTTAGTATTTGTATGTCACTGTTGTCGTCATTTTAGTTCTTATCCCCCTTTTCTTTTTACAATAACACCTTATATAAAGTTCATGGCTCATATTGGCTCATAATGCATCTATCTATTCTCTCAAGGTGAATACAGACTCCTTCCTATTGTAAGTGTATTCGGACAATTGTGAAGTCCTTAGTGCTCTCCCAGCCCCCTTTTCTCCACTTTGTTTGAAATTGTGCAACCAACGCAAAGGGGAATCCTCTCTGACACAGACCAGCCCTGGTGCTCTCGTACTCCAAGGGCTGCTGAAATATAATATGTGCAGACAGTGAGCTTGCACAAACTCTGCCATTACTACACACATCAGTCTCCTCTGTGTGAAGACATAACCTTACTGCCTTTTGTGGGATGAGTTCCCTCTGACGTCAAATGGGCGAGGTGCGCAGCTGAATACTGAAGAGATGAATTGGGTCGAGCTGCCTGTGTGTCTCTCCCACTTCCTTCTGTGGGCTTGTACATGCGTACTCACTTCTTTTTGCAGCATTCTGCGCCTCCATTCACCATTCCACTCATCTCTCATTCAGCCTCTGCAGAGAAAATAGGGAGGCAGGTTTGCTATGCATGCTTCTCCATTGTGAAATTTGAAGTAATTCTGTGAATGGAATATTTGATCTGAGCAGCAGCTCAAGCAAAAGAAAAATAAGAATATACACATTTTTTCTATTGACTTGTGCACCGGTTGCCAACTTGGATCTGGATTAACTGGACAGTTTTGTTAACACTAGCGTGTAATTTATATGCTTTAAATCTGTTTGGATTTTTTTCAAATGCTAAGTTTGTGTGGAAGAAATGTGGTTGAATGTCTGTCTTTTAAAGACCCGAGAGAGAATTTCTCTACTCTTAAACAGCAACATTAGAAAAATCTCACACTGGTATGAAACATTTGATCAAGGTAACTCACTGTCTGAAGTGGTCGTGTACATTATGCCTATCTTAAAGCACACAGTGTTGACCAGATGATAACTCTGTTGGTCTCCTTCAACACAAGCCCACCCACTTGTTTTATTTAGGGCTCTTTTAGTAAACACCCCTGATGTGGTAACCTGACCCACTGAGCAGGGCAGTATGTGACGTGTGTGCTTTAGCTGGTCGCCTGTCATCAGGAGGGCTCATTGAAGTGCGTAATGCCAGTATTGCACATGCTGCAGATTTGCTCTTAGTAACTGATTGATGGTGCGGGTGGTTATGGTTTGTTTTATTTAGTCAGAAAGCAAGATAGTTGGAGAAACAGTTAAATAAAAAGAATTTAACATACATTTTTTCCCCAGTTTTTTTAACTTCTTGATCCTGTTGGTGGTGGTAGTTTTTTTTTAGCATTGTTCTCATTTGTATAAAAGACATGTGCAAAAATGGAAACAGATCCAGGGCCTCATTTATAAAACTTTGTGTAGAATTGCTTCCATAATTGTATTTGTGCAAAAAAACAAAAACGTTGCTACGCCACAGTAAACTGCGAACTTTCAGCACGTTGATATCGCGTGTCTACATGATGAAGCAAACAGCTGTATTACCAGCTGTGCTGCCAGTTTTCTCTCTCCAAAATGTTATTACACAAGGTCTAAAGTTGATGCAGCAGTACACACTGTTCTCTGTCCAGTTTTTTTTAATAAATCCTAAAGTTTGCATCATAAAGTACTTATGCAATTTTCAGGCCTGTTTTTGTGCGTAAGCAAGCTTTATAAATCAGGCCCCTGTTCTATGTTTGAGCGAAAGGCTGTGCCGAATGTGCACCCTATGCCCTAACCCCTCATTCACTACATAGGGCTGCACTACATAGTACCCTACATAGCACCCTCATTCTGTTGGTGATGCTCACTACTTTTCAAGATGCATTGTGCATCGGTGCACATTCGGACACGTTCTGTAGGTTGTCCAATGTAGTTGTTCTGAGCTATTAACAAATATGGTTTGTTGTTTTTAGGCTTCTTGTAACACAGTCACGTTGGAATGTTTTAAGATCATCAAAATAAATGTAAATATATAAAATATATGTTTTTGTTCTGCAGAAGTGGAAAAAAAAATTATCCTTTGGGCTACAACTCCAATCAGTTGTGCTTCCTCAGCTGCTCTGCTGTGATTATTTAGTTCTATATACAGATTATTTCCTAAATACTGCAATACATGTGTGCACTAACAGTTTTCCATGGAGTAAAATTTTAATGTGTTGAACTGTATGTCTATTAAGTTGGCTGTATTCACCTTTTTATAGCAGTGGACTAACAGTTTAGCCTCAGTAATTTCACATCTTAGTGCTTGATACATCATGATCCGGAAAATTGATGAACCGTAGTGTGTATCAATTTCTCAGTTTTAATTTTACCCACTTAACAAATTGGTAATGGTTACAAATGATGATATAATCTCCTTTACAATCCTGTGGCTAGATTGTGTGTGATGATGGACCCTGGGAGTGCTGATGACAAAACTCAGGAAACATGAAGGTTTTGCAGAGGTAGACACAATAGACCAAGCTGGTTTATTCATAACTACTGTGCTACTGGTGATTATTCTCCCTTTCTTTTTCTTTTTTTTGGTCCAGCCCTTTCTTTTTCATTAGGCCACTACTTGCCTGCACAGTCCCAGAATATAAGATTGGCATTCAAACTGAATAATTAATTGAAGCCTTGTCATCTGAAACCATTACTTCCTTATGTACAAGAGAGTGAGGTTTCAAGCTGGCAAAAAGAGGACTACCGGTACTCAAAATGAGTGAGTCAGATCTCCATTGGCGGTTGACTGTTCTCTGTGCTGCTGTTTGACAGGCTTCTGCAGGCACAGTGAGTTTTGGGAATGTGGGTGTCCTGGTCAATGCTGCTGCTGACGATGCCTTTGCTGCTTCATAGCCTGGGTTTTTTTCCACTTTGGGAATCCCTGCCTCATCTGTTCATCATCCAGTCAATCCCACAACACATTTAGGTGTTAGAGATAAGAACATGCTTGAATGCCACATACATAGCAGTAAAACACCTGAGCCCAGAATTTTGTTTACTGTTGTATTCTTTTTATTATTGCAGGATTTGCATACTTTTTATCTTGATTTCAACAACAATGAATGCTCTTCTGTTAATAATGGCTGGACAGATGGATTATTTGGTGGTGATTATTATTGTTGCAAATTATTGTTCATGGACTTCATATAATTGATAAATGTTAAATGAAAAAGATTAAGAAGAGGCAGATTTTGTGGTTAGAATTGATGAATTAAAAATGGAAAAGGATCAGATTGGAAGACAGGCCAGCATAATTTTGTTTATAAAAATGGTATCATACTATACAGTTTTTCTGTTGGGATAAATTTATAAGGATTGCGTTCTTTATAAACAACGAAACACATTTTCTTTTCACTCAAGACGGTGCCCACATACATGAAAAAACATGCATTCTATGTCGTGGCAAACAATGCAGAGTTGAGCACTCTGGTGCTCATTTAGAAAACAAAAGTGCCAGTAAGCTCGGAGGTCTCAGCTGCTCTCTCCCCCTCCCTGCCAGAATTAGTAGCAGCAGCGATGAGTCACGCAGTTGTGTGAATCATGACGTCATTCGTGTCTTCCTTTTTCTGCTTATGGTTTTCAGGGCTCCTGACTGTAGGCAAGACCATGCTGCTGCATTAAGCCGAAGGCAGAGAAGAGAGGCCCCAGACGACCTCTGAGGTGGTGGTCGGCCCATTTTTGTCCCAATAGCCCCTTTTCTGGCTGGCAAATTGCTGCCTCTTCAGTTCTTCTGATTACTGTAAATATAATATATATATATTTTGTAATGTTCTATTTTTTCAATTTGTGCATGTTGTTAATCTTGTCCTATTAAATAGCGTGTTATTTTAGCAGTTCTGTGCTTATTTTAGAAAAAATTGACCTAATTGGTATTATTTTATTAGTTCACTATTACTTGGTTGTTTTGTAGGTTTTTGTTTGAGAGTTAAGATAATATGTGATTGCTTTATTTATACAGCAGATATAATTGTATAACAAAATTTATTTTAAAACCTTTTTTCACTAAAGCTTTAAAATGATCTTTTTCTCTTTTTGGTGTAATGTATATTTGCAGCCTTACTGGCCAAGGCAAAGGTTTGCTATGGACTGCACTTCGCCGCCTGCTGCAGCACAGCCCTGTACATTACCTTAGTGGGTTCCCCTCATCTTTCTACTTCCAGTCCAGTCCAGACTCACTGTAGAGTCCAGCACAGATCTGGTACCACCTACAGGTATGCAATATAGAACTGCATACCAGCATGCTCTTCTGTCACTGATTTTCCATGGTCATTTTTTTAATTAATGAGAGGAGAAAATCTGCTCTTTTCATGTAGTATAATTTTTCTTTATCTCTTGCTTTCTGTCTTAGAGCCACTCCTGGGTCCCCCACCCAACCCCCTCCCCACTCCCACCCTCCCCCCCTCCCCTAAGAAGATGTCAGTGAGCCTGACAAAGGACATCCATCAGGAGGGAGAGAGTGGGCCACTTATTGAGCCCTGCAGTCGAGGCAAAACCTCCCCTCAACCACAGGGTACCAAGGAAGGGACAGGAGAGAGCTTGGAGCCAGATGATAGCACCCCACAGGATGCACAGGTAGCCAAAATTGACCATTTAAATTCTAGTAGGAATTACATGACATTTATATTTATATATTTGGTGGCAGATATCACACTGCAAAATCAATATACTTTTTTCAGTATCATAAACATTAGTTATAAAGGTGTATTAATTGTAGTTTGTTTTAGAGACAAAGTTAGGGTGGTCTTCGACTTTAGTGTGAGTGGTGCCTGTTTGAGTATTTTAGAAATTACTCGTACTATCTCATTTGCTGAGGAATATTTTAGTGCACAAGAGAATGCCATGTGTTTTATGTCTGTTAAACTCAGTAAGAAATCACCAAACTCACTTTTATGCTCAGCTGTGTTCTCAGCTTTGAAGCTGTATCTTGTCTGCTGTGCGTTTAAAAACTCCTCCCCCCTGCAAACGGGCAGCAACACAGACATCAAAAACACGTAAAGGGAACCAGAGATGTACAAATCATTCTTGAAACCAGATTTTGAGCTGTGGTTCTTGTAAAGAGAATATTCCATATTATCTTATGAATAGTAATCACATGAACATTCTAGGGGTGAGATTAAATAATATTAAATTAAATTAAATTAAAAAGCTTTGTAATTAATTAATCTCAGATGTATTTTAATTCCACAATATTTACCTGAAAAGCAACATTTTTTGTGAAATGGATTAGTGAACAACTGAATCAATATTTGTCTATTGATCAGTTGATCTTATCGTTTTTTATTACATATTTTTGTTTTACATATTCTGTTTGTTCCCTGCTATTGAAATTGATAAAATTGCATATTTTCTTTGCAGAAGCGGGCTTCTAACCACAGCCATGGAAGGAAAAGAGCCAAGGTAAATGATTTGTAGTCGGTGATCTTTTTTTTTTCCAAATTTCACTGGTTTTGTAAATTTATTTAAATTACTTTGTAGTCCTACTTCTTTAAATGCATTTTGCTGGTTTTGTTGTTGTAAATTCCATGTTATTGCTGTGTTTTTGTGCAGGAACTGTTCAGTGCTGAACGTGTTTATAGTCAGGCACTTTGTTAGGCAGCTGAAAGGTCCTCATGTACATATATTGAGCTGTTCGTGGCATTTGTAGTTCTTTTGCATTGAAGTCTGTCTGCGTTTGTGACAGAGATACCAGACAAATCAACACAGATCTTACCAAAGTGAATGAACACCAAGCTGTTAGCAGATTAAAGGGTGCTTCATTTACTGTCCTACTGCACTCGACCTCGCTCTCTGATCTCTGAACCCTAACAGTCCTAGCTCTCCAAAACAGTTATGTTAGATAACCTTTAATAATTAGAGATTCAATTCTCTTAACCAAAAGGAACAACCATTTTTAAACCATTTATTAAAATTTCAAATGATAACGAGGTGGATGCTGGTGACTACTTTAGTGTAAGTGAATAGTGAACCATGATCATTTGACAATAAGATCAGATGTATCAATCCATCTGCTCACAGACACTGTTGTTCAGAGAGCAGTAGAACACCTTTTTTATTACAACTTAAACTGTAATGAATATGGTATAATCAAACCACTAGAAGCCTTATTTAATTAGAGTTTAGGGTATTTGTCATTATATTAAATAAAAACCTTTTTAAGGGGAAGTGTCTTACTTAAATGTTTAAGTTTTTTTTTTACAACAGAATTGTCAAAATAAAAACATTGCCTTCTGATATGGATCACTTAAATGGGGCATATAATGCAAAATCCACTTTTTTAGCCCTTAAATGTTCTTGTGCACCTAAGTGTTTAGGAATGCAGAAAATGTAAATGTATTCCCTCCTGATGCTGCGCATAAATCTTAAATTCTTTTTGGTTATATATTTCCCAGTTTAATTTTCTTTATTACACTTTTTTAAAAAAAACTATTTTGTTGTAGCATTTGCTGCCAAATAAGGTCAAGGGCTTCCAGGTAACCAATTTTGTGCATTGATACTTTTCCCTTTGTTGATATTTATAGTAAACTTACTAATAAAAGGTTTTTCTGCTGGGAGATTAGTATATCGCTGCTATCAAGTTACTATTATGGCGGAACAAGTAAAGTTGAATTTTCTTTGACCTGGAGGGGAGCGGGGCATGACAGGCCTCGTTCACATTTAAAGAGACTGCACCAAAACGAGTTCCTCCAAAGACATATCTCAGAACAGGTGTTATAAGGTGTGTGTGGAGCGAGAATAAGCAGGAATTCAGACCAAAGCATTGCGGTTCTACTTTATACAGACAATAAATGAATGATTTACATATTGAAAGGAAGCCTTTAAAAAGCATGATACCCTTTAAAACTTCTCCACATTAGTAAACCTTTGAAATGTTGTTTCACAAATATGCAAAACTCTGAATGAAAATGCCCAATAAAGCATCCAAAACATCTGACATAATTGTTTTTTATCTTTATAATTTCATAATAAATTAAAAGTCCTTTGCTAACAAAAAAACAAGCATCTGTTTATTTTGAAGCACTTGAGACTTTTTTTATGGCCGTGATTCAATAGCCGGGGCAAACAAGACAATTCCATATCTGCACGAATCCAAAGGAATCATACTTTAATAAAACATATTTGGCAAGTGGCAATGTCACTGTGTGGACACACACGGCTTATAAATAGGTTTATGCATGTAAAAAAAAATAATTTTCTTACTAAAATTAGTGTCTGTGGCTTAAAAAAAGATGCACTCAATAGCCCGAAATTTACGGTAGTTAAAATTTCAATTAAAATTCTATTGTTGATCATTAGATTTGGGTCCAGAGAACATTGATTGGTAGCCCGTCTCAGTAAGAACAGCATTGCTAATAAAATTGAGTTTTTTTTTCTTTAAAAACAAAAATATTGAAGAAACAAGGTATGATCAGTGTAAAATTATTTCTCTAAATTGTAAAAAAAAAAAAAAAAAATAGTCAAAAAGACAAAGGAAAAACAAGCCTCATGGATGATATTTATGTTAATGTTTCAGTCAAATGCCAAATTGAAGTTGGTACGGAGTCTGGCGGTATGCGAGGAGTCCTCTGGTCCATTCCCTAATGACGGACCTCCAGAATCGGTACTTTTCTTTTTCTATAACAATTACCAGTTATCTCAGTCTACAACCTGTAGAGCTACTGCAGTTTACACATATTCTTTTAAACTGATCTCTTTAGTCTTGTGTTTGAATATAAAAAGATAGGTAAAAAAAATTAGGTTTAATTGTTATACGATTTCTCTAGGACATCATCCAGCTTCACATCAGCTGTCCGTCAGACAAAGAGGAAGAAAAGTCCTCGAAGGATGAGTATGAAAATGAAGAGAAGGAGAAGAAGGACAAGACACCCCGGAAGATGCTTTCACGTGGTAAGCTGCAGCTTACACAGAGTTATAAAGAATTATTTATTATCCCTTTACTCCTTTGATTATGATTAAATTAAGCATTGCTAAGTTTTTCCTTAATAGGTTTTTAAAAAAAAATTGATGAGGGAAAAGCCCAGACTGAAGTGCAACAAGATTCCTGTTTGTAAGCAGATCAGACTTTTTCTTTGACCTCAATCTAATTGGGATCATTCACATGGACTCTGTCTGCCCACAAATGCAGGTTTTGGTACATTTCAATTGGACAAAATACAGGAAGAAGACTACAAAATGAAGAGGATTGTGTAGTCAGCGTGTGGATTGGGGACGATGTGGAAGAATTTGGTGAAAGTTTTGATTGAAATCGCATCAACTCACCCAACTTGAATCTGATGCAGCTCCATATTTTCTTGCTCCTGGTGGAAAGTGAAACATTATTTTTTAAAAAGACTTGATTTGTTTGAAAAGGGCAGCATGTGTGCAGAATAATGTTGCACACCCAACCAAGTCTTCAATCAGACAGTCACCAGTCAGGCTGAGGCTTGCAAATTCTCCTGATGTGAATGCACCCACAGCTCCTTCGCACATTCACACATAATAAAGCTCTTTCTGAGCAAATCAACCAGGATTTCAAATAATTTTTGTTGGTGTGTGTGCACCCCCAGTGCCTTGACTAAAGGATCAGTAATTAAACTGATCAATTTTGTTTGTAATTAATTCAGCTTTTCCTGTTTTTAGATCAAGTTGATTATTTGAGAAAAAAGTTTCCAAAAAGTAGAAACCAGAAAAAAAGACTTGCATTAAGAGTGAATAGAAAGTAAAAAAGGTTTGCTACTCAGAATTATTTTAAACACAGCAATACAAGAGTCAACAACTGCATAAGTGTAATACAGGAGAAAAATAAATAATTGTATTATCACATCCTAAAAATTCCATACTCATTAGCTGCTGCTGACATTTTCAACTACATTCACCTAATAATTTAATTAATTAATCACTTGTGTTTACATTTATTGGCTATTACGAAAACATATTATTGTTATACTTGATCCTTTCGAAGTTTGCATAAGCTCAACTCGGATACAACACATCCTAAACAGCAGCATTGTTGTTGTGCAATGCATCAGTAAAATAAATGTTTTGTCATCTTGCTGCTGTTATAGTTACGCTATTTATTTTAAATATCTTGGCTAATAACATTTCATACTAAATTCTTTAGAAGACAGTGATGTTCTTCCCTCTTCATTTTTTAAATTAGCTTCTTTGCTGTCTCATGCAAAGCCCCTCCGGTGTCATTATACTGACAGATGAAATTAAATGCTGAGCCCAATCCCCTGATGTGGTGGAAAATAATGGGAAACGATCCCTGAAGAGTGTGTTTATGCAAGTTGAAGTATATAAATGTACAACTAGCTTGCTTGTGGCTGTGCTTATAGTTAAAAAAAAAACAAAAACCTTTGAGTGTGTTTTAAACCCTGATCCGAGTCGGGGAGCAATTCAGTGCTGGACTCAAGAAGATGGATAATCTCAGCTTGAGCCCTGAAACCTGGATATGGATCACATTTTCTTCTTAGGCAGGAGACTGCCTTGTACAATGGAAGGGCTTAACACAAAACCGATTGTAATTGGTCAGGTGTCATAGGCGTGAGCCAGCCACCCACTACTGACGTGACTGAGCAGGGTGTCCTGTTCAGTGTGTCTGAATGTTGAGTTGCGACGTACATCTTATGCAGCAAACCTGACAGATATCAAACTGTACCATACTTTCATAACATTAAGGTTTTCTGTTTTTTTAAGGCTGTTTGTTTTTCTGTTTTCTTATAGACTCCAGTCAGGAATACACCGACTCCACGGGCATCGATGTGCATGAATTTTTGGTCAACACACTGAAAAATAATCCCAGGTATGAGATTAACACCTTTAGCATTACAAAGGGACTAAACATGGTAGTAATGGGAGTAACGCAGCAGTACATCATCACTTTAGTGGAGCTTTTGTTTTTACTCATTGATGTGTATATTTGTATAAATGTAATTTGAGCAAATTAACTTTTTGATCTTACTTTCAAATATGTCACTTTAACAACGGCCATTTGATTTCTATAATTAATATGCTTCTCTGTTTCTCTATTGTTCAGTTTAAACAATTTGCAGAATAAACAGATTTTGTCTAATGCTGCAGTTTTTTTATTAAGCAAAATAGTATACTCTTTGTAAATATTTTATCTGCATTGATGACTGTTGTCTGGACTGGCAAGAGTCATCATGTTGTGTAAAATTAAAAGAAATTGAGATTAAAATCAATATATTATGGCTGTGAAGGCAATTATAGAATTCTAGTAATCATTTCTGTATTTTTTTGTACTGTTTGGAAAAATGTTTTGTTTTTCGTCTTGTTTAGAGTGATTGGTTTGAGTTGTTGTTGTTTAGGATGTACAAAATGGCAGAATAATTGTATACAGATGTACATCCTAAAAATGAAGGCACACTTTAAAAAATGCCTTCAGCATATTTTCTGTAACTGGAACTTGTCATAATAGTTTATAGTTATGAGTAAACTTGCTGCGCTCTAGTCACAGACACTGTCCCTTTTCTCTGATGTCCTTTTTTCTTTTCCTGATCGCCCACCAGGGATCGAATGATGCTGCTCAAACTAGAACAAGATATCCTGGAATTCATCAACGATGACAAGTAAGCCACGGCCTTCATGGCACTCACTTATATTTACATTTAGCCCTTCTTTATTAATTTAAAAATTCTGATGTAATGAGACAATTATGCCGAGGTGCACTTTACATATGAATGCAGATGCAAGTTAAGGCTGAAAACATTTTTGGTTTTCACTATTTGTAGGATAAATAGTATAATTAGACTAAGGTTTCATCTAAGTCTTTCGCAAGCTCCATAATAAACAGGATTCCAATGACTTGCCTCAAAGAAAGCTCCGTAGAAAGGATCTGAGTTAGGTTTTTTTTATATGAAATGAGTGATTGTAGTATCACCCTGGAAGAAGTCAGCAACTGTCTTATATATAAAAAAAAAACTTTAATAAATTCAACAAGAAACCCCCGACTTTTTAATAATGTAGCAATATTTAAGTAAATAACAGCTTAATGTTTTGTGTTGCTTGCAGCAACCAGTATAAGAAGTTTCCTCAGATGACGTCTTACCACCGAATGCTGCTGCATCGTGTGGCTGCCTATTTCGGTATGGACCACAATGTGGATCAGACAGGCAAGGCTGTCATCATCAACAAGACGGGCAACACACGCATGTGAGTAGAGCTGCTCAGAACTTCAACATTTCTTTCAACACCAAATCTAATCTGATTAATTTAAGTTTGTCTGATGTATTCATGTGTAACATGTTTTCACATTTTACACTTAGAAAAAGGTATTTGGAAGGAAACAGCACAAACAATTTAATGAAATGCTGTAATTGACGAATGAATGTTTATTTGGTCTGTTTTTATTAAATTCAGGTTATAGTTTTATCTCTTATATGCAAACTAAGAGTATGTGGTGATCTTTTGAAAGGAAAACAAAAATAAAATATTGTAATTAAGACTACTGGACATAGAATATGATAAGCATCTGTAAAAACTTTTATATTACCCAACACATTAAAAATAAGATATCTACTTTGAATTTGGATGCCAATTAACATAGTTAAGTAAATGTTCTCAAAATTTTCTTTTCTGCGTGTCTGATTGAGCCATAATAATTAAATCATATTGTGAAATTTATATTCTGTTATTTGACTAATTCTTTAACATCATTGTTGAACTTTAGAAATTATATTGAAACTGTAAATAGATACAAATTGACTGATGTAGAAACCATGAATATGGCGGTATTTCAGATATTAACTTTAAGTTGCTAATGTATATTTTTAATTTCACTAATTTTGACATATCATCAAGGGAAAATAATTGCTAATTTTCCATTGTGACTACTGGAGAAAGTTCTCCAGTTGGCTTATGATCATGTTTAGAAATAATTGTTTTGTTTCCTGTTTAGTAATGTTGACTATGTTAATAAATGTTCAGGTAAATCATAAAACATTGAATTAGGCCAGCTAAGTTAAACCAGATGTGATATTCATTGTGAAAAAACTTTTACGTTCTTTTTGGTCGTGTTACTATCATTTTTCTTAACGATATCTCATCCCATTTTATGTATGAGTTTAAAAATGATTTATTTTCAGCCCAGAGCAAAGGTTTTCGGAACACATCAAAGATGAACGTAACATGGACTTTCAGAAGAAATTCATTCTAAAGAGAGACGATGCTAGTATGGACAAAGATGATAATCAGGTATGTTGATACACCACTAAATACTTGAAAATATAATTTATTAATAATTCATTATACCGCTTAGTCCAATTCAAGATTTCAGCAAAGCTAGAGCCAGTTGTAGCTATTAGCAGACGAGCTAGAGGATACACCCCGGACAGGTCACCCGGCCATTGCAGAAACAACACTGAGACAAACGACTTGCGCTCACACTCATTAAAGTGACCGATTAACCTGACACGCATGTCTTAGGCCAGTGGTACCCAAAGTGGGGCCCGCGGGCCACAATTGGCCCGCCAGCACTTACTTTTGGCCCGCCAGTTAGTCGCGACCGTACCGAGTCTAAGAGCCGAAATGAACGATAGGAGCCGGCTCTCAATCAGGAGTCGATCTGATGAGAGCCGAGTTGTTTCCCACGCGTGATTTGTCGACATGTGTGTCAGCGTGTGTGTGTGTCTGCACTGAGCAGGAAGGGGAGGGGGAGGTACAGCAGTGAGCAGCAGCAGCACAAAGCACAGGGAGAGAAGGAGAGACAGATGCCTCAGAGAGCATTGCTGCTAGTCAGAAACCCTTAAACACGCAGGAAAGGTGAGAGAAATGAGCAAAATGTGGGCACATTTTAATATAAGTGATAGTTGGAGGGCAGAGTAAAGCCATTGCTAAGTGAAAGTTTCATTTCAGGCAGGTTCCACAAACAACCTGCACAGGCATATAAAACAGGGCAGATCATAACAGAAGAGATAAATCCCATCCTCAAAGCTGCCATACCTGCTGTTTTTAATGCCAATCTTTTATTGTGCTGCTTTACTGTAGCTAAATAGTTTAATACAAAAATGTATTTTACGTTATTGTTTATTACGAGTTTATATGTATATGTGGGCATTTAAATTAACAAAGCAATAAAATTGTATTTTGTTTTTGTATTTATAATTCATTTAACACTTTATTTGGGGATAAATGTATTAAAGCATGAAAAGAAAATCTGAGGAGCCATTTGGGAGCCG
>JBAMHV010000003.1:15064791-15082548 GCA_037177535.1 Pseudomugil gertrudae | reverse complement strand
ATAAACAGCTCACTCATTGTGTTTCTATTCATATCAACTTTAATATTTAAAAGTTTAATCCATGGTGGATTTCACATGTGTGCAGCTTATTTTATATTAAAGTCAATATTTTCTTCACTTGTGAATAGTTTTATTAACATGGAAAGATCCCCCATGAGCCTTTGCACACGCAGCATCAAGTTCTCTGACTCAACACATCCACATGGTGACCCACAGGCAGTGGCGTACAGATGTTTGGCCTGAGGAGGCCAAAAGTTTGGGCACCCCTGTCTTAGGCCATTAAATATATGCATAATTGCAGCTCAAATGAACTACATTATAAAAAGAGGGGAGCAGAATCTGGCTTGCAGTCAACTTGGTTAACAAATTTGATGTACCAGTTAGAAAGAACAACTTCACTTCACCTTGTTTCTGATCATTACTACATTTTGAGTGAAATAGAATAATAAGAAGAAGCCTTCTTTAATCCAAATGCATGATGGGTAATAAAGTTCTCATATTAGAAAACAAGAGACAGCTTAATATCCTGTCTCAAACTCTGTAGTACAATCCTGCATCAATAAATCATGTTTAAATAATTACTTAGCTTCTTAAAAACATTTTAACCTGACCCCTAAATTAATTGCACCATGAACTTTATTTATCAACACTAATCTAACTTTTTCCAGAAATAAGTCACAACATGCACATAAATGAAAGAAATAGGAAATTTTATGTAATGTCTCCTTTCCATGCTGTTACACTTCTCATAATTCAGCTTTTTGTTTGATAAACAAATGTAACTAAAAATCCCTACAACCTTTAAAGGTAAACCTAACATGACATCTAAACGTTTGAATACACATGTACAACTTTTCAGGGTTTAAGTGTTAGACTACATGCTGTTCTCTATTAAGATGATTAAACACAAAGAAATCCAAAACTAGTGTCTGAACCATTAGTCAACCATCAAATGGTCTGGTTCCATGACGAGTTGTATCTGAACAGTCGTCTTCATTGTACTTTTGACATCAAACCAACATTACACTTCATACAGGGTAGGTTAGTGGCATGTTGGCATTTCATGTTGTGGTATACGCATCACTGTAGTGTGCTTTGAGTCAATAAATTGTTTGTAATTTTAGAATTACCACTACATGATTGTACTTAACATTTACACAATGTTATATCTTATAACAGGAAAATGAGCAGATGTAAAGCCCTTAGCAACAATAAAGATGACCCTGTCTATGTGGCTAGATAATTGTCTAACAACACACACACAAAAAAAAAGCATGTACATGCACCTGGTCAACCCAGGTCATTGACCTTATGGTAGTGGTAAGAAAGTTGAACTGCATGCAAGACTGATTAGTTGTAGTACCACCTGGGTACGTAGGGTATTGGCCACATCTGCTGCTGCTGTTGGATATCGCTGTGGGCTGAACATACAAAAGACCAACACATTCGAACTGTTGGTCAAAATTAAGCCTAACTTTTCTCCGTCACAATTGTTTTCCCAAATATTAGATCCGCGTGCCACTGCAGGACGGGCGGCGTAGCAAGTCCATTGAAGAGAGAGAAGAAGAATATCAGCGGGTACGAGACCGGATCTTTGCCCGAGAAGTAAGTATTGAACATTGGCAGGGTAGGACTCATTGATTATGAATGAACTAATAATTTAAAACACGGGAAATAAAAGACAAGCTGCCTCTAAAAGAACGATGTGTTTCATAATGTGCAGGTGTCCTTTTTTTTGCAGTCCTCCCAAAATGGATACATCAATGATAACAGGTAAGATGATGTGTCCTCTACAGTATGTATACATTTGTGATTCTTACTTCTTCCCCCCATTACCTTTGATTATCAATGCAATTAGTTTTGTTTTTTAGGTTTTTGATTAAACATAGCTCATGTAACTCCTATTGATTCTTAATACAATTCAATCTGCTTGATAAAGTTTAACTTGCAAAACATTTGCTCATCACTGAGAATTTAAAAGAAAAGAAACTATTTTAGGACTCTTGGTTTTTTTAAAGTACGGTAATTACTATATTCACTTTTTAGTTCTCTGGTAATATTTAGAGCTTATCATTTAGAGATCATTTTCTTGTTAGTGTTAGTAGTTTTTAGTGGGATAACATTGTCTTTGTGAATTAGCTTACACACAGTTGTATCTATACCTTACACCTTGAACACACATTTTTAAACATTAGGGCATAACGTGATGTGAGAATATGGAAGCTTGGGCCTTTCATGAGTCAAATGTTTGCCTTATGTGCAACCACATTTTTTTTTTCCTTCAGGGTTAAAAATGTGTTCTCTGTGTTACTGCCTCTACCTTTTAATTCTCTTCATCTTACTTTAAACTCATTCCTGTTCTCTAATCCAGTCCTGTAACCTGAGCATTTTCTCCTAATGTTAACCCCAACAGACTTTCCACTGAAGGCTACTGCTCTAGCTCTCAAAAGAGGAGGCAGATCTTTAGGTATTCGGGTGCTGCTGACCGACACATGTTACCATGCCCATTTTTTGAAAGTGGTTTGGTGATGACAATTGTGACTTGTGTTGGTTATTATCTTTGCTTGGCATAGACGGCTGATTAATCGCTATCCAAACATTGCACCGTGGGGTCAGTGACCCATGCATGGCTGCTTTGTGGTTTCACTGGGTATTGATTGACCTCTTTACACCCCCACCCATCCACCATTGACTACATTTTTATATAAAAAAAATCACTTGGACAGTAACCTGTTTGTTTTGTGGTTGACTCAGTAATGCAGTTTGTCACTGTCATGTTTCATAGTAATTGCATGTACTAGATACATGTAATTGTTGCTTCAGAAATTAAAATTGAATATAAATTGGTGGGAATGAATCAGTTCCACGTATTTCATTCTAATGAATTTTTTTAACTCCATCTTGTTTTATTATTGAATAAGGATGCATTCCACATGAATTGCAAGTACCTTTTTTGTCTTACTTTTGTGGAAAATCAGCTAAAAGATACAATGAAAAATATTATTACGGCTTTTTAAATGATTTTTTAGAGCGTTCCTTTTTTGTTCTGCTTTGTACTTGCAGCAGTCATGACTACAGCTGGAATTCATCAAACAAAACAAGCCTTTTATTTTTATCTTCATTGGAATCCCAGACACTGCTTCTGTTGAGTCTGAGTTTATTTTTGTTTTCACTGTGAGCCATTGATCAGCGGCTTCTTGCTGCATTGTGATTGGTTAACATAGAGGAGTTTAGGGACAATGCCAGATAGTTATCGTGAATTTCTTACCTTGTCAGGAATTTGGTTCTAAGACAATAACAAATATTGACACACATTATGCATCTTTTGTGTCAAAAAATCACATAATATAGCACTAAGAAAAGGTGGTCCCTTGGGACGGAGAGGTTTATGACCAGCTATGGTATGGACTCTTATCAAACACTAATTTAATGGTATCAGCATAAAACCGCATCACTTTTTTTTCACTTATTTGTGCTGCTCAAAAAACTTAATTTGTGTTTGACAGTAATTAAATTTTCTTTTTACACCTCAAAATGACCTTAAATCGTTCATTTGTATGGTAAGAGAGACGCTATCAAAACGTCTTAAAACAATAGGCATTTGTTAAATGAACCAACATTTGAAGTTTGTTTGAATGAATATGTGAGACTAGATGCAAATAAAGCCTTTCTTTACTGATTGTGTTTGCATGCGGTGGCATTGCTTTCATGAGAATAAAGGGAGATGAAAAATCATGTGATCAGCAATCATCTCCCCCCTCCTTCGTCTTCTCCTGCTCATCCTGCTATCATCTTTGTCTGCAGAGCAAAGTGAACAAGTGTGCAGCTGCCTGTTCAGAGAATTTCATCGCACCCACCCTTCCTTAAAATAGATTGTGCAGAGAGAGGCCTCAAAATAGATCTAACATTAATTACAGTGCCTCTGAAATATTTATGAGCCGCAGCCACCATTAAACACTACTCGCTATCACCAGGGTTCTCCAATCCTTATCGCATCCCTGCTTTTATGGGGGAGATCTCCCCCCCCTCTAGTCATCACTGTGGAGTCTTGCTGTAGTTCTCTAGTGCCATCAGTTTTTGTCCTTTGTATGAATTGAATGTTTGTAATTTTTCTTTTTAATGGCATCTTTCATTTGAATTAAGGTTTTTTTCTTTACCATAAACACAAAATCACATGTTTAAAAGCAATAATATTCCTGTGGCTGTCAGAAGCAAAGAATCCCATCATTCTCCTGTGAAGTTACCTCATCGATCACCTGCACTGGGTGACAATGTCAGGAACTGTTTTTTTCAGTTTGATGGTATAAACGAAGCTTATATGCTGTTATTGGTAAAATACAATAATGGTGCTAAATTTTTATTTATTGAAACCTTCGTAGGGTTTCCTGTTTTGCACATTAACTGCTCGATGTGCAAACATCAAACACAAATGACAAGAATAATAGAAAGAATAATAAGCTTTTCAAGTTTAATTTTTAACGTGTTGCATATGCTCACATGTGAGTGAAAAGGTGGATTATAAATATTAAAGAATGTGAGGCAGAAATTAAACTGGTGATCAGTGGGTTTTTTACACAGCATGCAGAGAACAGCAGTGTAGGCTCCTTGTGACAATGAGTTGTGTGACTAGTTGTATCTATTCACATTTATAAGGAATGAGTGATACGCAGGTAAAGAAAGGAGAAAGTTAATGTGTACATTTGTCTCAGCTGCCACTGTAGCAGGGCTTCATTAGATATGTAAAAATGGCTTCATATAGTTTGATGGTTTTATACAAATACTTGTGGGATTTTATTGATTTTTTTCTTATTGTTTTTACAAGTTGTTGTTTAGAGCATTTTTCTCCTGCATGATTGTTTTATCATATGGATGGTTCTGTGTGAATGTGTGGTTGTATATTTAAAATTGGACAGAATTTTGTTTGACATGTTGCCTGCATACGTATTGTGGTTACACTAAACCGGCCAGTGTGCATTTTTGTTGAATGCCCCAACTAAAGCCTGTGAAAGTGTGTCCTATCGATTGACCATACTATGCTCCTCCTTCATTCCTTCTGTCTCAAACCATTTTTGTTTTTGCCTTCACCCAACCATCTATTTTAGATTCTCCTCAATCCTTTTCTTTCGTGCTCCCTTTTTTCTGTCTCTTTCTTTTTCTCTTTGACTTGTCTGTTATTCTACTGTGCTCTGTAAATTGCTCATACGTCTCGCTTTCTGCCACCAACTTTTCTTTTACATTATAATTCCCCACCCACTACCTTTCTGCTCAGCCTGTTCCCATTCTGTCCTCGTCATATAATTTCCTCTTCACTGTTCTGATGTTTCTCAGGGGAAACCGTGAGAGCTCTAGTCGGGCATCTAGCAGTCGTCAAAGCAGCACAGATAGTGACATGAAGTGCCTGGAGCCACGGCCATGGAGCAGCACAGACTCGGACAGCTCCAACCGCACTCTCCGGCCACCCGTCACTAAGGCCAGCAGTTTCTCTGGCATATCCATCCTTACCAGAGGGGATAGTCTTGGCAGCAACAAAGGATCACAGGGAAGCTGCAAAGGCTCTCGCTCTGGTAAGCTGTGAAGGAAAAGCAGAGGCATTTGTCATTGTCATTATAATGAGCTAAATGTATCTTGTATTGAAAGTGCAGCTTTTACACTTAATAAAAATGTCCTTTTTTAAATGAAGGTAAGAATAATGTATAGAAAATGTCTAAATTCATATAATTTGTACATTAAACTTACAATGTAGCGGAGATAAAAGAAAAACAATCGCTGAACTTTTTCTCTTTAATCAAATTGCTGATAAATTAAATAGTTTTTAGCTTTGGATGCTTTGTAACATTTCATGCATCAAACTAATATTGCATTAAAAATGTTTTGGAACTTGCTTGACTAGAATGACAAAACTGCTGAATAAGAAAAGTAATGAAAGTCTGATG
The DNA here is from genome assembly GCA_037177535.1 of Pseudomugil gertrudae. Classification (NCBI taxonomy): domain Eukaryota; kingdom Metazoa; phylum Chordata; class Actinopteri; order Atheriniformes; family Pseudomugilidae; genus Pseudomugil; species Pseudomugil gertrudae. Next base: position 15,076,615 of record JBAMHV010000003.1, on the reverse strand, counting down.
TGAGAGACAAATTAATTACCAGCAAATAAATTGCTAATGATGCATGTCTAAAATAATATAAAACTAAGCATTTTATCTTCTATTATGTCTTCCTCTTCTTCACCAGGCTTGCCTCTAGTCAGTCCTGACGTGTGTCCTCCTGTAGCCTCTCAGGCCAGCCGTAGCCTGCTTCCCTGCTCATCTCAGCAGCAACAGCCCCAGGCTCAGCCGCAGACTGCCCTGCTTCCCACCCCACAGCAGCACCCTATGGGCAACCACATTATTGCTCAGGTAAGAATCTTTCCTATCAATCATATAAATAAAATGGCTTAAACTTACATCTGTTGTGAGCCAAAGTCCGTGTTAGGATTCCAATAGCTTTGATAATTCTGATAATTGCTCTAATGGCTATTCAGTGTGGATAACAATCTGCCCCAATATGTCTGATGGTAGATATTTCCTTTCCTTCTTCTGTTGCTTTCTGAATAGTGGAAATAAAATTCTCTGAATTTTATTTTTGTAAAAAGGTTTTATTTGCATTTATGATTTTCTTATATTTTCCATTTCTGTCCTCTGCTCATTAACAACTTTTCCATTATGTTACAGCCCTAATTATTCCTTGTCTTCATTTCTCTTTTTTTATCTCCCTATAACACCCTTTTCACTTCCTTGCTTCACTCTTTACTCTCTGCCTCTTTACTTCCTTTGTTTCTGATAGCCGGTGGCATCTCTGCAGCCCTCTCAGCCTGTCTCCTACTCCAGCCCTTCCTGCCCCCAGGTTCTCCTGCCAGTTTCTCCTCCCCAGCAGTACACAATGGTACTGATGCCTGTTACAGCTTCATCTTTTCTTCAACATTCAGTGATAGACTAAACATCTTCACACTAAGCTTTTGATTTCCTCTGCTAAAAAATCCTCTTCTACTCTGTTTCCCTGTTTTCTTTAACTTTTCATGGTTATTTACCTTACATCCTGGAAGACCTCAGTATTTGCTGCTGTAACCAGTATCACTTTATCAGATTATACTTGCACATCTTGCACTGACATTCTGACAAGAAATCCTGTGCCAACATGCTGATAAAGTGTTTGTTGGAAACATACCAGTTATACAGTTACTGTTAGAAATATATATTTTTTATAAATAAATGCACAGTAGATTACAAAATGGCCAAATTAACATTAAAAATAAATAGCCTAAAAGTGATCAAGCGGATAGTAATATTTTAATTTAATTACGGTTTATAATAGCTGTGAATTCTCTTCTAATATTAAAATGTATGATCACAGAGATCAATAAGTACTCAACACAAACATCTGGATGACGGTAGTATTTTCTATGTAACAGAAATCATTCTAGATCTTTTAAACAGCTGCTTAAGTATTTTTGCTCTGGAGATTATGTACAATTTTCACTGCAACTCCAAATTGATGTGATCTAGTGACAACAGTTACAAATCACAACCCAGTATGACCATTTATTTTCTCCCAGGGAGAAGAACTTGCACCCCAGTTTACCCAGATGACGCTGAGTCGGCAGGGCTCTAGTGAGAACCCCGAGCCTCCCCCGATGTTTCAGGCTCCTCCTACAGTACTGTCGCAGCACCCCCCACCACAGACCGGCTACATCATGGCTACCACAGGCCAACCTATGCCACCTCCATCTGGCTACCAGCCTGCGACTGGTCACCCTCACCCACCCCCTCCCCCACCTCCCCCGCCACAGACTGTCATTCAGGCTCCACCACCTCCACAGGGTTACATGCAGCCACCTCCGCCTCAGCAGGTAAGTCCTCCATGACAAATTTTTAGATAAAAGAATCAGATCCAGATAAAGTCCCAGAGAAATGCCAGATTGAATAAATAATTCTTAACAAGGTGATTCCCAGGAAGCATGCCGAATGATTAAACATGAAAATGGAGCAGCACAGCAGGTGTTCATACTGAAAAGTTAATATGTAATCTAAGTAATAAATCTAAAGGTTATTCTCACTATTAAACACACTATAAATGTGCACCTTTTAAAATCATTCAATATGGTTTAGAACTGGTTTTAGGACCATTTTTGCAGTATTATCTGCTACTGGAATACAGTATGTCATCATAGATAAATGGCATTTGTGAAGGGTCTGAAATAAGTGTTGCTGAATCACCACCTATGATTGTATCCTGGAACCATGGACAACCATGATCCACTATCCTGCATGGTTTAGATGTTTCAAAACATCTGATTAAAAGGAAATAAGTTGCTGACAAGCTCTGCACAAGCCTGCTATTGAATCATTCATTTAAGTCAGGCTTGTTGAAGCAGGGGCCTATTTTTAGCTCTTGTGAGGAGAGATGCTTCATTTACCAGTAACCACACTTGGAGACATTTTTCCGACATTTGTTCAAACCTGGAAAAGCAAGGTTTTAAAAGAAGTTTCTAATTGCCGACCTCAGACGTGGAAGCGTTTGGAGGTGGTCGTGCTGTAACGTGCTGAAATCCCTGCAACAGAGTGATATTTTTAATGGAAATCATGGAGAAAACGGGCTCGTTGCATTTAAACACTCATGATGAGATCAAAGTGCTCACATCTAATGGTGTATTTTGTTATACTAAATGAAAAATATAAGATTTTCATCAGTTTTTTTTACATGATGTACAACTTTTTCTAGCATCTTCTTTCTTTTTCGGCCTTCATTCCTTCCATTTTTCTCCTGTGCTCCAAGCTCTGAGCTTTGTAGACTCATGTATTTTATCACCTTACACACTTTTCTGTCCCTATATTGTCCTCACTTTCAGATCTCCATACTGTAACAATATTGGAAAGGAGGCTGCAATGTGTGGGTTGATAACCCTAACAGGATAGCAGATACTGACACTGTTGCAGCCTCTGGATGGGTTGATGGTTAAAATGTATGCAGATGAAGGCAGAGGCAGGCATCTTCTCTCCGTTTGCATCTAAAATATTAGTATTAAAGTGTGATTTTTGTACGTTTTTTAGCCCAGTTGTTTAAGCTGACTTCTGTATCTGCCGTTGAGCATTTTATGATTGTCGTTGAAAACGTATCATTATTGTTGAGGACAAAGAACAGGACAGTGTACTTCGGGTGTTGCTTTAATAAACAGTATGTTATCTGCTCACAGCTTTACTAAGTTTAAAGAAGTTGCTTGAGATTGTAATCTAAGACTTGGGGTTCCCTGTTTTAGAAATGTCTTTCATTGGATCAAAGTTTCAGCAAAACACCAAAAATAACTTTATACAAACTCTAACTGTAAACAACAGTCTGGCTTGGTGGATGAGCTGCCAGAGACTAAACGAGGGTGTTGTGAAGGCCAAGAACTTAATCTCTTAAATGTGAAAATAGTATCTTTTATTTTTATGAGGCAACAAATGAGAAGAAATGTTGGTGTCATTTGTATTACTTGCTTTTTTTTACCCCCATGTGGCCAAAATTGTATATTGCACCTGAATAAAAGAGTATGTTCCAAACATATTCCTTGCTCTTGCTTAAAAAAAACAGTTAAATTAAGATGCCGAAAAAAAAACTTATGATTGGATGAATACAGATTATATTCTCCTAAATTTAAGGAACTGAATGTTTGACTATTTTAATATTTATATAAATGATACAAAAACAATGATATATTTATTTAATATATTATTGTTTATAAGAGTTTATATAAATTATTATAGTTTACAAACGTGTATATTTAAATGTAAAGGCTTTGATTTAGCATTATATTACTTCATCTGTATTAAAGAGTCTCATGTTTTTAATGCTTTTCAGATACAGGTATCGTACTACTCTGCTGGTCAGTATCCCAGCTCAGGGCAGCAGTACCGTGTATCCCAGCCTATGTCCCACCAGGTGTCTTACCAAACCCAGCGAACACAACCCATGCCTCAGCCCACTCAGCCGTCAGGTCAGTACATCACTAAGCATATCTCACTTGTAGATGTTATGGATGGAAATTATGTATGAGAAAAAAGTTGGTCATTCCTTCTCAAATTACAAGTTGTTATACATATAAAAGAAGTGGATTCCACTTCTGCAGGAAATAAAATGAACAACCCTTTTCAACATGTGTTAAATGTCAAGGAACTTACAAAAAACTTAACATATTATCTCTGCTACTAAATCTTTTTGGGGCATTTTTTTATTTTAATCTACATGGTGTAATGTTGAGTTTAGGTTTTTATTTCCCTCAGACCAGTATGAAGCTCTGTACACAAACACTGATGGTCAGAATTTAGTTTAATTAATTTATATGCATTTAGATTCATACAGTACATTAACAAGCATAGCATACTTTGGCCTATAATATAAGCCTTTCTAGTGAACACTGAGGTTATCTACATCTTATGTCTGTCCAAGGTAGCGATGTTGTTGTGAGTTATTCTAAATAAATATGTAAATATTTACACATGAAGGGAATTATGAAAATCTGTAAGACTGATTATCTTTTTATACTATCATGTATCGCAGTCCGTTGGCCATTTTAAAAGTTTATTCTCAATCTTTTTTACATTAGGTCTCCAGACTATGATACCCAGCCAGCAACCAAGCTACCAAGGAATGATGGGGGTGCAGCAACCTCCAAACCCTGGTCTGATAAATTCCCAGAGGCCAAGCATAGGAGGACAGATGCAAAGCATAATGGTCCAATATCCACAGATGCCATCATATCAGGTATATATTGTTTTTGGTCATCAAATGATAACTTTTATCCTTCTGAGCCAGTATTTGATTGTCTTATTCTTTGTGCCAGGTACCAGTGGCAAATGAAAATCAGCAGGTGGTTCAGCAACAGTATCAGCAGCAGGTCATGGTACCAGTCAGCCAGTCTGTCCAGGCGCCTATGCCCGTCTACTACAGTGTTATCACACCTACACAGCAGAATAGCACAAGGTATGGAGGAGAACATGGTGTCTTTACAAAGATTTAGTGATGTATTTTCATCTGTCCTTAAATATAATCTCATTGCTGTTATGTTTTTATACGAGTAAAGCTATGATAACAGATCTTTACATGTTGAAGTTTGCCTCTTGTTGATAGTTATGAAATACAGGGTTTTTTTTCTTTCTCCTACATATGCATAGTCCTTGTTTTGCAATTGACAAGAGCTTTGAAGGTCTAATAAAATCAAACCTATTGCGCCGACAACCAGCGCAGACTAGATCAAGTGGATCGTAACTTGGACTCTGAACACCAGAGAACATTTTGTCATTAAAAAAGAAAAAGGTCTCCAGTGTTGTGCAGTTTTGTTTGTTCTGCTTCTCAAATAGTTCTGATACGAGATGAATCTGCATGAAAGGAGGAGCAAGCCATTTTATATACATGAAGCAACAGCATGTAATAATAACTAAGGGGTCATTTCTTAACCATATAATTAGTTTTCTCCTCTTTGTTATTAATCCTACAGCCCTTCAGTTGGTTACCTGCAGCCCCCCAGCTCTGAGCAGTTCCAGATAACGCAGTCACCGTCCCCCTGTAACCCTCAACCAATGCAACAGCAATATTCAGGTGAGTTATTATCATTGCAATCAGTTTAGATCTTTACTGATATGTTTCATGTTTGTATTCTCTCTAAATTCATCCTGTAATACTAATGTAACATTGTGTAGAAATGTACATACTAATACTTTATATTCTTACATTAAAAAAAATTAGCATTTTGTTAGAGCTGTTAAGTTTTCCAGTTTGGACTATTTACCTACAGGGACTACTGAAGTTACAGTGCATGTAAAAACACTTCTAACTCTTAAAGGAAGCATTGAGGCTGCCTGTTATAAAAAAAAAAGAAAGGTGGGTGAAAGGTATTCAGGGGAAAGTTCAGATGGAGGTACATGGGGTTCATGTCACGAAGTTGTAAATCAATGTCATTTAAAGAGGTAGAAATCGAGGAAAGCAAATTTGAGGAGCCGAGTCTGTCCTTTTTGAAGTACGAGGTAAATGTTGATCAGAATGATCACACCATGTTCACGTGATTGTTGAAACCTTGTATTCATGCCGTTCACTCAGGTGTGTGTTTCTGTGTTGAAAGGGAGTGTTGGATTTTTGGTGCGTGACTGCTTGTTGTTGAGATGCAAAACCTGTTTTTGTTCTTTTGTGAAGAACTTTGTTCTGCACCTGCATGAAGAGCGCTATATTTGATTTGATTGTGTAAAATGCATTTATGCACCCTTCTGTTTTAAAAAATATACTTAATTATAAGAAAACAGGCCTAAACATGGCTCCTGAGTTTAACAAAAAGCTGCCAGTATTTCATTTATATGTTTGGGACTGTGTATGTTAAGATTTTATCATTAAAGCCATTATTATCAATACATTCTAGATGGTGATCTTTAGCTTTTTATTCTTAGCATGCTGACGTGTGTTTAAGGGCTCCTCATTTGAAACATTACTGTCAATCAGATTATTAATGAGTTAGGGGCTTGGTAAAACTACAGTTTGAAAGTTTGATAACCTGCCAAAAACATCATGAAACATACAGATGTGTTTTTAATTAATATCAGTATCAATCTTTTTTTGTTGTTATATAAAATTGTCTAACTTTTTACTTAGAGAACATTTTTAAATGCAGTAAACTCAAGCAGTCAAGTATTTGCTTCTCCAACGCTTCAAGTTCAATAAGAAATGATGACATAATGAGGACTGAATTAGTTTTTATTCAAATCTGAGGCATCATGAAGACATTTCTATACCATCTTTTGTGCTCTAAACACCATAGTACATTAATGTGAGCATGCATGAGTGTAATTTACAGTGTTTTTGTTGTAACATCATTTAATGTTTTAATTTATTCTATTTACACTGCAGCCTCCACTTTCACAGATCCCTGCAGGAATTCAGTTACCTTTTGGTTTGCTTGTAATCACAGTAAAAGCAAACTGTAGGATTTGATGTGCTTTGAATACCAACGTCAGAGCAAACTTTTATTTGACACCAAATCAAATGTAGAAAGTGCGGGACATGTCAAATCATCAGTTCATCTGCATTTAACCCTTAGGAGTACCTCCTCCTGGTCCTGGGGTGATGGTCATGCAACTCAGCGTTCCTAATGGACCTCAGCCTTCCCAGAACCCTCCATTGGTCCAGTGGAATCCATGCAAGTACTACAGCATAGAGCAGAGGCCCAGCAAACCAGGGGAGCTCTATAAACCCGACAACACTCCACAGGTACACACAAACGCATGAGAGTACCTTAGTACACATTCATTCTGTCACGTTCCTCTTTGGGCCCAAATGGTCATTTGCAATGTTCTAGGGTTGCTTTAGTGTCACTGTGTGTATCTTTGTAACTTTATTCTGAAGTAAAGTAAGAAAAAAAGTTAGATGAAAAAGTTAATTCAGGTAAGGATGATTATTCACTTCTACTTATTTCCTGTGTCTAGGCCAGTACACAGTTGACAAGTCCCCTGGCTTCCCCCACCCAGTCTCCCACCCCGTCTCCCTCTGGCAGTATCAGCAGCGTATGTCCAGGCTTGGGACCATTACCCCTCATTTCCCAGTTTCCCCGGCCAGGAGGATCAGCTCAAGGTATGAGATTGAAATATATGAAGGCATTCCTTATCCTCAGACCAGCACCTGCAGCGCAAAAAGCAGGGGCTTGAATTATCCACCTGATAACTGGACAACAACAACCCTGCCAGTTCGAGCATTGTTCTCTCCCACACTCCAACTGCATGCTAAATTAATTACTTACTTAAATCTTCTGATGAGTATGTGACTGGATGTGTTGGCCTCTGTTATGGCCTCACAAATGGACTGGTGACTGTCTAGTTTCTTGCCATTGCTGGGGTCGGCTCCAGCTTCCCTGTGACCCTGAATTAGATTAGGCAGCCTAGAAAATAATGATGAATGATGCAGGAATATAACAATGAAAATAAAAGCACTCATTTGACTAAGTGTATTATACTTAAGTTGGTATCTTGGTACAGTGGTTTTAATACACATGGTTTTCCTCAAACATTACCGTCAACATTTCAGATTGAGATACTTTAGATTTCACTGCTTAATAAGTTGCCTGTGAGACAGAGAGACATTGGCAAAAGATTTTGTGCCAAGGTTTTGTGATAGCTAGTGTTCATGTTTTAGTGAGGTAATCTCAGTAATTAAAGGAAATGTTTTCATAGCAGTTACAAATGCAGCCAAAACCAGGTAAATCTGGTGAGTGGAAACAGAATTAGCCCTTTAGTCTATAAACAAATAAACATGTCCTGCTGCAGCTTCTGTGTGTTTAACTGCCTGCTTGTGTCATACCCTTTTACCCAGTTCCATTACCCCTAAACCTTTCCAGGTGGCCTTTGGCTCTGACCTAGTAGTGAAATATTTTCCCTTTAGCAGGTTCACATGACTGGCAATGTGCCACCTGGTCAAACTCCTGCAGTCACACGTGGTGTTACTTCATCCCTGTCCTGTGGCCTATATTTGCATACATTCGAGCCACAGTATGTTTACTGGCAAAGAAAGATGTACACTTATAAACTGGAGCTTCAGTTTTTGAAAGCGCATTTTTATCCTTTATCTCCTATAAATTACGCTACTGAAATCACTTACTGTTTTATATCAGTGTTGCTTTTGGCATGTTTAGGATTTTTTTAAAGAACTTTAAACTATTTTTAATCATCATTTATGTAATAATAATTAGCTATTAAGAGCTTTTAGTTATAAAACTGTGAAGTGAATTGGATCTAACATTCTCTGAATTGAATAGTTTATATTGATCCTTTTGGGTTAAATGTATGTCTTTTTTATTATTTTTTTTATAGGTGATGGTCGCTACTCCCTGTTGGGTCAGCCCCTCCAGTACAGCCTGTGTCCTCCCCAACTCATGCATGGCCAGTCGTCCTACAGCTCTCATCAGGTGGCAAACTTGTATCCAACATCCTAACGTAATGATTAGGACATTGAGTGTGACACACAGTCATTTTTAGATTGTTAAAGCTTAATATACTCTCAGGTTCTTAACTTTATATATACTTATTAATAAAGAGACAGATTAGATTGTTTTATTCTATAAAGCTAGATGTCTATTCTGATACTGATTTGTGTGTTCATCTGACATTTAGTTTTTCTGTTGTTTACATTTAGGATAATCCTTTCATTAAAACATCCCTCAGTCTTGTTAAAGGGGCTTTATAAAATGCCATTATTATACATAAATCTCCATGAAGCTGGGAGTTATTCCCAAATTTGTGGCTTCAGTGATAAAATGTAAACTTTAAAGGATCTTTTAAAACTAAAAGGCAACATGGTTACAAATGAAAATGCTGATAAGCTGTGAGCTTAATGCTGTTCCTGGCAGGCCCTGTCTCTTTCCACTGCTCACTAATCTGCAGTATGTGATCCTGTTTTCACTTGCTTAGATCTTCTGTCCTTTCTCCCAGGGTTTGCGTACACCCCCACCTAGTGTCTGTTGGTGTTACTGCATGACAGTGCCTGATAACGTCTTACTGTGTTCAGGGTCAAGGAGTAATGAAACACGGGGCGCGAGGGAAAAAACAAACACTCAAATCTGCATCAACAGATCTCGGTACAACTGATGTAGGTAAGTTAAAAATGCATTTATTATAAAATGTAAGTATTGACTTTGATCTTTAATCTGAGATGTGCTCTTTATTTATATGAGATTAATTTAATCTCATCTACATGCTTCAGTAAAGTTTGTTTAAGGTGAACATCAGTGTTTAAATTTGCTCACCTTATTTTAAGTTGTTTTTATTGTGTGAGCCATAAAATAAACAATTAGTAAACACACTAATGTGTTTACTGCTGTGCATCTGTTATGATTTCCTTGGGGCTTACACCATATTTCCGCCACTCAGGAAATGATGCTCGTCTAACATGTCTGACTCAGACTTCATTTGTTTCTGCTTGTGTAGTAGTGAGTCGGGTCCTAGAGGTAACAGACCTGCCAGAGGGGATTTCACGTCCAGAGGCTGAAAAGCTCTTCAACCAGCTGTCGTTATGTGGTGCCAAGATCCAGTGGCTGAGGGAGCCTCAGGGAGGCCGAGGAGGCTGTGGCCCCTGTTCTGCAGTAGGGCCTGGAAGCATTGCAAGCCCCGGGGCCGGTGTTGGAGCTGGAGGAGGGAAGGGTGATGGCAACGACCCAGCACACCTCTACACAGTGGTGGCAGTGTTCCCCAGCACCATGGCTGCCCAGAGTGCTTCCTTCAAACTAAACAACAGCGGGGCCAGCCTCTTCAAACTGAGGGCCGCCAAAAAGAACTATGACCTGCGTGTGCTGGAGAGGGCCAGTTCTCAGTGAGAGGAAATGAGAGGAGGAGGAAAGACAAAGAGACAAAGAGACTTGGTTTAATGGTGGAAAAGGCAGGCAGACTGGGGAGGACTGCTCTAAGTGTACAATTTCAGATAAAATAATAAAAAAAAACTTGGTGAGTTACATGATGTGTCAAATGTATAAAAGGGAAGAAGGTGTGAGTCATGCAGTGGCTGTTGTTTGTTTGCAAATATGATTTGTTGTTTTTATTCTTTTTGGGGTATTTATAAAGCAGAAGAGCACACAAGACACGTGAGCATGTGTTTCACTGTTGCCGTAGAATGTGTGCTGCCGTCATACAAAACACACAAACCTGAAGACACAAGCAGACACATGCACAGGCAACAGGGTCACGTAGCACATGACAAACACACACTGGACAGTCGACCTCAGTCAAACCTTTTCCTCCTCTCCCTCCCTCCTCTGATTCTCCATTTCTGCCAGCGTTTTCTCTCCTCCACCCGGATGTCTCTAAAGCTCACGTATTTATATATTTTCATACGCACAGTTGCGCACTCTACTCTTTCCAGCTGCTTTTCCCTTCTTTTTTCCTGCCATGTTTCTTTCATACTGCCTCCTCTTTCTCTGCTTCTCTGTCCCTCTCGCGCTCTGTCAATGCTCTCCTCTTTCTTTCTGTTCGCCTCACTGCTGTTGTGGGTTTCTGTATTGCGCTGTTCTTTTTTTTTTCTCTGAAATTTCTTTTCGAGGATTCAATATATTTATATAATTGATGTAAGGAATAAAAGAAATCTATATATTCAGTGATTTTTCTTTCGTTCCCAAGTGACAAAGTTTAGGCCTTCCTTTCTCCTTTCTCCTCCATCCTTGCTCCTCTTCCCCATCATTTGTTTCCTCACTTCTTCGGTCCTCTCCTCTGTCCCACAACTGCCCCTCATCCCCCCAGATCCACCCCGATGTCACCATGGTGTTGCGTTTTCTGTTGACAGCTGTGCAGAACGTATCAGAAGAAGTAGTTAAAGTTCACAATGATTGCATATGTCTACTGTAAATTTTATTTAATCTGTTAATTTTTGTTTGTTTTTAAAAATATAAAAGTTGAGAAAAATCTATCAAAACATGTTTGGTGTCATGTGTTTTTTTTTATTAAAGTTTGAGGTCTGTGTTTTAGAAAGGTAAACTATATTGCTTTGTAATATTCATATAAAATGGTAAATAACAGATTTAAGAAAAGAAATCGTCATTCTTAGCTTAGTTTAAACAAGTGACTGACACATAACAGCCAGATCTGCTTCCACGTTCTTGTCACATTGGTTAATTTTCTTTTGCATAAAAACCAGAATAAAGAAGCAAATGTACAACACAAACATAACAAACTTCCAAATGTGCAAGTACTTCTGATGTGTTTTACAAGGACCTTCTTCTTCTGTGGTGTTAGATGATTTGGGAGGCAGTGCTGAGAGCCTATCAGAGTGAATGGAAGTCTGAATAGGAGTTGAGGCGGCTGTACTCTGCTCTCTGAGATGATTTGAGAGAAAACGGACACTGGTCTGGTTACTGGTCTGGACTCTGGTCTGGTTGCTGGTCTGGTTACTGGTCTGGACTCTGGTCTGGTTGCTGGT
>JBAMHV010000003.1:15047492-15057876 GCA_037177535.1 Pseudomugil gertrudae | reverse complement strand
CCGATCGTAACAAAATAACTCCGACCTTCTAAATAGGACCTGAACCAGTTAAGAACCGCTCCAGAAAGTCCAACCCACAACAGAACATGCAAACTCCACACAGAAAGATTCCCGGTTTGACCGCCGCCCCAACTGAGGCTTGAACCAGCAACCTTCTTGCTGTGAGGCCACAGTGTTAACCAACTGTGCCACTGTGCAGCCCTATTGAAATTAATTATTTAGGAGCAATGAAACACGAGTGAGTGAGTAAGAGCATTTTATAGTTAGATAGTTCATAAACATATGTCTTACTTCTAAATCCTGAAGTTGAACAGTTGTTATGCAGGACGTTGTAAAAGCAATGTTTAGGTTAATAGTTTTGTTCAAAGGAAGCTTTATACAATGAGGATAAGCTGATCTATGCCACTGACTGCTTTATGATCAATGTGTTTGCCCTTGTTACACAAGAGCTGATTTGCGTTGGAGACAGCAGTTTCTGTCCCTGTATGTGCGTGTGTGTGGATGATGCAGCTTCTGCCTGCGATTCAGGTGTTGTGGAAGACTGACTATAGTTAGTCCATAACTCATGATGCTCTCCATTCAGAAGACACCTTAGGGCCCACATTACACCCAGCGAGACTCAATCACAGCCTACGCTAAATCGATAATCCTGGAGATGGTTGGTGGGAGGGCGGGAGAAAAAGATAGAGGGAAAGTTGTTGGGGAAGAGAGAGAGAGAAAGAAAAAGGGATGAAGAAAGGATGAAGGGAGAGAAGGAGAGAATAGGAGAGATGAGGGCTGGTTTTTCTACAAACACTCAGAGGTCTCTGCTGACCTGTGTTTTTGTGGTTTTATCTGATGATGCGAGGACATTGTTGAGAGGAAAGGCAGAGAAAAAAGAAGAAAATAGACAGATCAGGTGGAAAAAGTAAAAAATGGAGGAAGTAAAAAACACAGAGAAGTAAAAACAAGTTGAGTTGTGGTAAATTCTTCCAAATGTCCACACACCTTCAGAAATATTGAGACATATAGAAACGTTTGATTTTTGTTCTGCTTTTATATTTTCCTCTTATCATTTTTAACTCAGGAAAGGCGACTGTGCACCACAGCTGACACGTTTTGATTGAAAGAACCTTTAAATTAAAATAAACTGTTCAAATTCACTTTAAGTCTTTTACAACATCATCATACACCTTAATACTGTTCCCTCTGGATGTCTGGCACAAAGTCTATCTATCCAAACAGTCGCTCCATTGATTTAGTGCCATCCGTTATGGCCGCCTTCCATTTTAAACAAGTTTGGGACGGAGAAAACACATTTGAAACTCAAACTTTGCTTTTATATATCAAATCTGCTCCAGTTTTAATTTCAACTCTTGACTCAGTCTGATTAGAGCCATAAAGGCACCAGCTCTAGAAAATGCTACCACAGACAACCACAGTAAGATTAAACTGTATTTATGCAGCACATCTGCATGGTCGCTCATTCTCACTCCTAATTCATACTAACCTAGACTGTATTCCAAAGACAGACAATTGCAGGAAAGATATTAAAAAAACATGAAATAGGACAGATGCCATAAGGGAGGGGAGGAAAATAGAGCGACCGGTAAATCAAGAGCTTTGCCTTCCAGCTCAGCTTCTTCACCACAACAGATCAGTGCAGTGTCCACATTACAGACGCTGCACTGATCCGCCTGTTGATATCACGCTCCATCCTTCCTTCACTTGTGAACAAGACCCTGAGATACTTGAACTCCTCCACGATTAGGACAGGAAATCCTCGCAGGTGGTGAGACCACGATTATGCTTTTAACGCCTGCTGTCTTGACTTTTGTAGACAGTTTGAAAAAGGATGGATCTGAGCAAAGACCAGAAAAACTGAATTTTATACACACCTGTCAGTCAGATTTATTAACACAAGAGTAAAATAAACTCTTCTAAAATAATAAATGCATGGAAAGACGACTTCTCTCATCTGCAGTGCATCCTGCAGTGCACTCTATGAAACTCAACTTGCTGAAAACATTTGGTGGCGATCTATTGTCATGAAGTTAGCACAATGAGGATCTTCTATTCATTTATGCTAATTATCACATAGTTCTAAGTAACTCATTTACAGAGACCGTATTGACTCAAAGAGAGCTGTCAGGGTTTGTGTATTTCCTGTTTTATTTTGATAAGTTCCTGTTTTGTCTGTTTATGTTTTAGCTTCACTCATTATGTTTAATTTGTTTCACCTGGTTTAATTTAGCTCATCCACTCCACCTGTGTCCCATTGTTTCTCAGTGTATATATGTTCCCAGTTTCTGTTTCTTACATATGGTTCGTTAGTTGTTAGTTGTAGTCGGGTCTTGTCAGTTTGTATGTGTTTAGTTGGTAAAAATAAATATCCTCACTTCCATCGATCTGCCTCCTGCCTGCCTGCTTTGGGTCCACTCATCTTCAACATCTCCTCCATGGTTGCTGATCCCGGGACCGTAACAAGAGCCATGTTTGGTATCATGAACCAGTGTTTTCTTGTTTGTCATTTTATCTCATTCTTGTTATGGATCTCCTTTAGCTGCAGCTGCACTTCATTTAGCACATTTGTTAAATACAGTCAAATGTCTCTGCAAATGTCTATGCACATACATGCAGTCAAAAACACATAAATACATCCCATTAATGCATGAAAACTCTCAACTGTTTATTGAAATATACATTAATATATTAACATACACACACATCACAGTACAAGTAATCAAACGGATACCACAGGAAAGTCCATGGGGAACTCAGACAGGTATATGGACGTTGCTTACTAAATGTTATTTTCCTTCAAAAGTTATACAGAAAAAACAAAAAGCAGCAACTTTTGGTTTTCAAACGTGAAACAAATAGTTTTAACCAGCACTTGTATCTTTACACAGTAATATTTAAAGACAGCAGAATGATTTTAAATCTGGTTAGGATGCCTCCTGGATGCCTCCCTGGCGAGGTGATCTGGGCACGTCCCTGTGGGAGGAGGCCCCGGAGGAGACCCAGGACACGCTGGAGAGATTGTGTCTTTCAGCTGGCCTGGGAACACCTCGGGATTTACCACAATGAGCTGGTGAATGTGGCTGGGGAGAGGGAAGTCTGGGCTTCCCTCCTTAGACTGCCCCTGACTTTGGATAAGCGGTGGAAAATGGATGGATGGGTAGATAGATTTTGAAATGTTTAACAGGTTATTTGTTACTGAATCCTTTATAAAAATGTGTACAATAAGTTTAGTTTAAGCCAAAACCAATTTAAGTTAATGTGCATTGTGACAGCATTTAAGTGTTACACATACTGTTGTATTGTGTTTCAGGTTTCTGGACTGGACCAGAAGTCAGTCAGGTTAGAAAAGAATAGTAGAAGATGGATTATTCCCCTTATTGCATTTATTAAGACCAGCGACCACTCATCTTATAAATGTTTTTTTTCCAAATTAATTTATCTACCACATTGCCATGGAGTTTGGTTACTTGTTTTGCATTCTTCTAAAAAGTTGGAGCTAAGAGGAAATTGTTGTGGTGGGATGCAGCCATGTGCTCTGGGGGATATGTGTGGATATGATGCAGGGCAGCATTTACAGGTTGACTCAGAGATGATCAGCAAAACGGAAGAAAAAAAAAAACCCTGCGGAAAATAATCATCACTCTTCCAATTTTTCTATCACCAGTGTGTTTTGTCTTTACACCCCTACCCCAAAATTAATTTTCTTTCACCCTCAAACTCCCAGCTTTAAACCTCAGGGTCTAATCCAGCTCCTTCACTCTGACTCTGAGGCATCATGGCGCATTCCTCCCGCCCCCTCCTCTTCTATGACTTGCTGTTGTTTTTGAGTGATGTGCGGCTGATGGCGAGCACTGGGCGATGACAGATGGATGTGACAAGCAGATGGTTTTGCTTGTCATCTCTTTAATCACACAAATTCAGTCGGCCATGAAGTTAGAGCTCTGTCTTGTCAAAGCAACACAAAGTGGAGACGAATTTATCTTGCACACTAAAGATTTTGATAGAGAAGAAGTGGAGAAATTTGTGAAGAAACTGGTCTATATGAAAATGGGGGTGTTTGCAAGAAGGTCAGCTCTGATATTACTTTGAGTGTTGACTACTTTGAGTTGCAAGGCAATGAGTTTGACTTTTATATGATAACTTTGATGATTAAATCAGGATAGAGCTTGATAAATAATTCTTAAGTGCACTATTTCACTACAATGTTTTGTATTGATAAACACAAGCTGATCAGCTGCTTGAACAAAACATTTGATACAATATTTAGCACTTTTTATTTACTGAAATTTCAGCTAAGTAATATTTTCTACTCCATGACCTGTAACTTCCATCCATCCATTTTCTACCGCTTTTCCCTGAACGGGGTCGCGGGGGGGCTGGAGCCAATTCCAGCTGTCAACGGGTGAGAGGCAAGGGCCAACAAACACATAGACAAACAACCATGCACACACACACACACTCCTATGGACAATTTAGAGTCTCCAATCAGCCTATCCCCAAGGTGCATGTCTTTGGAATGTGGGAGGAAGCCGGAGAACCCGGTGAGAACCCACGCTAACCTGGAGAGAAACTCCACATGCAAACTCTACACAGAAAGATTCCCAGTTTGACCCCGCCGCAATCGAGGCTTAAACCTTCTTGCTGTGAGGCCACAGAGCTAACCAACTGCGCCACCGTGCACCTGTAACTTTTAGACAGAATTTAAATATTGGCTTCAGAAAATACAGCTCAGTACTTTGCAGAACTGCCATTTTTAGCTTTTTTTTTTAGCATATTTGACTTAAAAAATCTTATATTGTTAAATTCTGATTTAAATCTGGAAGTTTCTGATGAAAGCATGCACGGCTAGACACTCTGAAGGACAGATTTAGACTGTAAAATATGGTAGAAGTTATAAACCTCAGGTTTTTTATAGTGTTTAACTATTATCTTATACATGCATGTGGGCGCCCATAGGAGTGAGTGTGTGTGTGCATGGTTGTTTGTCTCTGTGTGTTGGCCCTGTGATGGACTGGCGACCTGTCCAGGGTGTACCTCGCCTTTCGCCCATTGTGAGCTGGGATTGGCTCCAGCCCCCCCGCGACCCCGTTCAGGGAAAAAGCGGTAGAAAATGGGCATAAGTAAAGGTTTTTAGCACTGCAAGTAGTTTTTAATTACCTACATGTGTATGGTCAGGAACAGAGACAACTAGATATTAACTTTTGAAATTGAATCTGAATAAAATAAAAATAATAGATGTAGTTCACATAAAAAGTGAGATTTGGCTCTGATACCCTTTATTTAAATGTCTGCTGCTAGGACAGGAAGCCCTTAACTATTATCTGTTGCTCCTGGAGGCAAAGTCAGGGGCCACGGCTGAGCAATGATCAGGTTTTAACTTTTTATTCGTCTTTAGAGTTTTGACACTTTTTATTGTTTTTCTTTATGAAAAACATTTAACATTTTCTTAAGAATACTTCTTAATGACAAATCCAGTTGTAACAAAAAGGAAAGAAAATACACAACTAAACAAGTCTTTACCCCTAACCTGAAAAGGTAGTTGCAGATGTGTGGCAGATGTGAAGAAGTGCAGAATTTGAACACAATGGTATTTGATCCAGCTATCTTTCCTTTGAAGGTAGAGGACTGCACCGCACTCAAGAAATCCCTGCTTTCTCCAGAGTGTTGCATCTTTATTCCGGCTTGTAGTGACATCTGCCAACATCATCTCATCAGAGCGTCAATATTGTCACTTTGCAACAAGAATGAAAATGTCATCGGAGCAATATCACGGTAGATAACTAAGGAAGGAAAATGTGGTAAATGTTGAGTTTGTGTTGTGGAATAGCATTATGTTTTCCACGCTTAAATGTGTGTGTTTTATAATAAAATACTTTAGATCAAATATGAAATGTGCTTTGGTGTTTTTCATACTATACTATACTTTTATCCTGATATGAAAGCAAGAAAGGAAACACGTTTTTTGTAGCTGAACTTTGAACTGAAAAGCCACATATGCACAAACACAAGCTGCAGCCGAAATGCCTCCTCACAGTTTCAGATGAAAGGCGTAATTAACACCTAAGTGATCAACTCAGCAGAATAAGCGGGTAATTGTCTGATAAGGTGGAATTTTAAGCACACCAGCAGGCTATAACACATCCAGATATGCATCCCATACGTATGCTGTCTATCATTACAAAGAGAGAGTGATTCTTGCAGGTAGAGATATGGTCCATCATTTCCCTGCCGCCTCTTCCTCCCCTTGCATCTCACAATTAGACCTTGACCCTAGTGTTGAGACTACCACAGCTTTCAATCTTAAGGTAAAGCAAGCAAGGTCAAATTGACTTTAGATTAATTAACTGTCAATTAAAGCAGTAATTGTTTCATAATGTAGTGTGCCCTCGAGGCAAGGTGTGTGCAGATGGAGCCTGTACTACCAGAGCTGGTCTGCGTCGATAAGCGGCTGAGTGAAGTCTCGGAGAGGGAGTTAAAGGACAGGATACGAGTGTCCGAATGTGCAGAAGGCAGATATCTGAAAGATGTGTGTGTTTATGTGAGGCCAACAATAAAAGAAACCAGTGATATATCCTCCATTATCCCACATCGGTACCACTACCAGACCCCACATTCTCCCCTGCTGTCATCAGGGTGCAATAGGTCAGCTGAGGTGGCTCCATGCACATCACATAAAATATTGCTGCACACCTGAGGTAGCCATGCACACACACACACACACAAAAGCTTCCACACTGGGAATGTATTCTTCACTTAAATCAGCATTCATGTGTGCCGCTGATGAGAGGATGTATCCACCACCACAGTCAACCAGAGGAAGGAGAAATGAGCTCGGAGAAGGCGAGGAGTGGTGAAACCAGAATGAAAATGAGAGCTGGAGAAAAACAAGTACAAAGAAAGAAGACATGAATAAAAAAAAGAGGAGGAGAGGCCGTGTGGTGAACGTTGATGAAATGGTGATTGCCTCTTGCTTGCTAATGGTTGGCCTAGAGGGGTGTCAGACAATGACATGTGCAGCTAAGCCCTTCCCCTCCCCCCCGCATTCATCTCTCCCTTTTCCGACAGTATCAGCTGAATTTGCCCTGGCAGACAATTTTATTTGCCAAGCATTAGAGACTGGAGCACAAATCAAACAAATAAATCAGTCATTTATCAAAAATAAAACCACTAAAATAAATGATAAAATGACATATAATCTGTTTTTATTGATGCTGTACACCTTTTCCCCACTGGTATAGGACAGTTAGCATTTTGTTGTTGTTTTACCTCTTTGTCTCTTTTTCTTCAAACACAAATTCACTGACACACAAACAACATTCCATCCATCCATCCATCCATCCATCCATTTTCTACCGCTTTTCCCTGCACGGGGTCGCAGGGAGGCTGGAGCCAATCCTAGCTCACAATGGGCGAGAGGTGGGGGACACTGGTACACAGGTCACCAGTCCATCACACCAACAACTAAACATCAGCTAAAACAAAGATTAACACAAGCCGTAGCTGTTGCATAAACAATGCTACCAGAAACTTAAGGTTAGCTATGCAGAAGACATGAGTGAGAATTAACGCAGCAGACTGACCACTTCTGCTTATCACTCTATGATCCTCCACTGATCAGAGCCTCAGTGCACCCATGATTGAAAAATCTTTATAGCAACCAGTGTTTGTTGACTAAAGAACCAAACCTGATGTATTCATAGATGTATTCTGACATCCATCGTTGGTGAAAACAAATAAATACATAAATAATACACATTCTGATGTAATTAAATCAGTTATTTAACATTCTCACAGTAAAATGTGCAGCGCGTAGAAATGCTGATGTACAAGTGGTGAATGTGTGCAAATGTTTCAACTCTCTTTGGGATTCAGTGTGTATTCAAGGTGCCACCAGAAACATCAGACACCACACAGTCCACATAATCTGCTGGGTGAGTTATGTGAGCTTGGGCTCCTGCTTGGATCAAGTCTTCAGCTGCAGCTTGGCCTGATGGCTGAATGGGAGGATGATAACTGCATGCTATGCCAGCACTCAGATGTTTTAGGTGTTGAGTAGCATTGCTGGTCACGTACCACCCTCTTGGCTTCAGAGGATCATAGCCCCACTGGTGCAAGTACTGCCACTACTGAGGCAACACAGGCAGCTTTGTTTACTCAGTGTATGCATCATCTTTGCCTAACAGGCATAGCCTGCAAGGGAGCAGGTGGATTTAGGGTCAGTTTCCCTCTCTCATCCGACATGTTGGCCAGATTAGGTACCACCCCTCTATTTATCTAATAAGATCGTTTCTGTACAGTGTCTGCAGTTCACTTAGTTTAAATAAAAAAGAGAGATTATAAACTATGTTTACATGTTTAAAAAAACTGTTTTGATCGGCCCATGTAAATCAATCACTATTCTAAATCTACTTGATTATTTAATTGACTGGCAGTTAGTCAGTCTATCATTACAGCACGTTTGTCAAAGTGATGTGGAAAACTTGTACATTGAGCCAGTTTCACACAATTCCTGTCTTTCTATAAATGGCACAAGAGAATAATCTTTGAACACCAATCCATTTCAATTACAGGATTTATCCCTCTTGGAAATAAACTCTACCCCTGACTCCTTCAAACGACTCTTCATTATTTACTACAAGTGTTTTAATTGTTTTTTTTTGTGCACTTTTCCAGGACTATTGAATCACATGAGCGATTGTACTTTCCCCTGATTATTGATCGAGAAGCTCATCTGTTTTGTATTTATCTGTTTGGAGGGCTAACATTACATCCTGTCCTGAGGTAGAGGCTTCATGGCTCGGCTGGAAACAGATGGAAGCCAGCACATGTAAGGATGGATGGATGGATGGATGGATGGATGGATGGATGGATGATAGACAAATGGATGAATGATGGGTAGATAAATGGATGGGTAGATGAATTGCTGGATGGGTGCACAGATGGATCTGTTGATGGACTGATTATCTGGAAGATGGAGGAGAAACTGAAGAAAAGTGGAATGGACTGCATGGATTGTCACCAGATGAACTGATGAATAAATGGGCAGACAGATAGGTAGATGGCCAGGGAGAGATTGATAGGTGCTTTCCTGAGAGGGCCACCTGCATCCACAGCATTTAGATGAGGGTGGAAAGTAGATACTCATCTGTAATAGGGGTAATGGAGCGCAAAATAAACTCGCAAACAACTCTATTTCTGTCTTTTTCGCTCCCCCTTTAACCCTCTCAACACACCCTCACTCCCTCTTACACCTCAGTCAGAACATTTCCCATACACCAGTCACTCCATTTGGTTTTGTTTGAAGGGTTGCACGTTCTCTAGTGTGGAAATGAGCTCAAACAATGGAAAAAAAAAACTAGAGCATGCTTTGTTAAAGCCCACACAGCATAATGACAATTCCTACCCTCTGCATCATCCTCTCAAGATGAATCGCTGTGGAAAACACAGATTTATAAAGAAAAATTAGAAGCAAAGCTACTATTTAAAGGGTCATTCCACCAAATGGGTGCCAAATGGAAATAGATGGTTCAGTCTTGTTACTGATACTCACTCGTTTTACTTATAAAGGGAGTAACAGGACTGAGTTTTTAGCATAGAGTTAGCATTAACATGAAATATAACCTCATGGCATCCTTGCTAATAGCACAAGGAGACTAAGCACAATCTGGAGATTCACCAAAAATGTCTAATTTCAACATTAACAACTGATAACTAATGTATGATATAAGTAAGAGCACAGTTTACTGAGCTGGACCTCTTTGATAATATTTGAACTATGATTAAAAACACAGAAACATGAATGAGAGCTTAGTTTTGGTATTCACATGGCCTTCAGAAGATCCAACTGCTACTTCTTGTTGTGAACGTGACTTGTGGATTGTTCCACAATACTTATTGTTTTGAAAAAAAAAATACTTGTAAAAATAAACAAGGCAGGAAGACGTCAGAAGATTTAACAACCTCGAGCTCAGGCATTATTCAGCCTCCTTTCTGGAATTGGATATTGGAAAACAACTCTGAATATCTTTACCCAGAATTAAGAACCACAACAACAAGCCATCATCAATGGAGCCTCAATACCTGGATTCACCACTGCACCAACTAGCATAAAAGCAAGTTATTTTACTCAACTAGAGAGAGAGTTTTTATTTAAGCATGAGGTAACACAAAGGGAACTCTGCTCCAGCTGCTAAGTGATAAATATCATGCAAGAAAAACTGCTGCTGGAGTCAATGTGGAAGCTTAAATCCACTTATCCAGTGATCGAATACTTCACTAAAACTGAAACATGTGAGTTGAAATTTTCCCTTAAAGGAGAACTTCGCTTTTTTTTAACCTGGGGTCTGTTGTCATCTTTCCTTCCATACATGTGAGTGATGTA
>JBAMHV010000003.1:15018315-15037357 GCA_037177535.1 Pseudomugil gertrudae | reverse complement strand
GCTCCCCAGGCGTGGAAGCAGCGTGTAAAGCAGTGAGGCTCATTTCCCTTCCTCACTAGACGCCACCGGTGTTTTGAAAGAGAGCAACGTCATCAGCTGTTCAATCAAAACAGAAGAACCAAACGATCAGTTAGTTTGACTGTAAAGGAACAATGTATCACCATCTGTGAGAAATCTAAGCTTGCGATGATCGGGAGCACCCACAGAGCATGCGGTTTGTGATGTCAGATTGCATACTCTATTTGTGTTGGAGTAAATGTCACCACTGTGCATCACGTGGCCTTTTCCGTACATGTGAACGGTAAACGTAAGAGGACTTTATTTACACATAAATGCAGTGTAACAAACAGACAATTTGGACCTGAGCTGATCATCTTTGCTGTAAATACGCTGAAGCACCTCTGTAAAATAATCATGCTCTGATTTTTGGTTTATCTTAAATCCAAATGTGTCAACAGTGCTTACTTGGAAGCATAAAATATTAATTTCTGGTTCAGTTTGCTGATTGGTTTTAGTGAAAATGAGAGGCTCAGTCATATTTTGCTACCGCCTCTCAACTGGCTTTGATTAGTTCCTTTATTCCAACCAAAACCTCAGGTAATTACTAATAATCAAACAGCCAGCGCGACACTGAAAATCTGGCAGCAGTTTAGGAAGCGTTTTAGGTTACTTCAGCATCCATATTGGCACCTATACGTAACAATCATCTATTTTCTCCCTCATCGTCTGGCCCACCTTCTCTGACTGGCATGCTTTGACTTCAACAGATGATGTGATTTGTAGCGTTTCGTAGTGTTTTTTTTTTTTTGTCTTTTTGTCAAATTTTCATAATTTCAAAACATTTTCTGTGGTTTTCATCCACACCTCCAGGTCAGTTAGGAGAAGAACACCAATTTTTATAAGACAAACAGTTACAGTAATACCTCAAGATAAAAGTTTAATTCATTCCATGACTGTGTTTGTATCTTAATTTGCTCAAATTGCAAAGAGGTTTTCCCCTTATTTAAATTAAATGAAATCCCATTAATCGGTGGCAACTTGCAAAGTGTTTTGAATATGAAAAATGTACAGTACCTGTATTTTTCTTTAAAGTACCCATATGTTTAAATGACAAATAATGAATAAAAATACAGTAATAAAAGAGAAAGAGACAAAAACAAACAAACTTGAAAAATGTTGGATTTGTAATAATGCACTTTGAGAATAGCAGTTAAAGGAACCAGTAAGACAAACTGGGATTAAATTGTTGAAAATTAAGCAGAAATAGTGATGGGAAAATAGATTTTTGTGAATTTCCTGCTGTTATTTTTTATGTATGTAAGGGAACTGTGTTTAATAAAAACCACAGCAGTCATCTTTAGTAATGATTACTAAAGACTTATGATAGACTTATTTCTAAAGCTATCTGAGCATTATACAGTATATTCACCATCAGGTGTTTTCATATCATAAAGGCCAAAACATTAACAACTACACTAACAAAACAACTAACTAATTTCAATATCTGTATAAAACCAGTATTTCTACCAGTTAGATCTTTTTGTAACTGTTTTGTCTCCATTTTTTGTTAATAAGAGTAAAATTATGCAAAGTTAAAGCATGAGGCTGTATATGTAACTGTATTATTGTGCAATAAAATACAACAATCACCAGCACAACAAGTTTTCCTGTGAAACATCAATATTTATTTAATTATGCTGTGTAAAACAAATGAAGGGATTGCCCAAAATCTAAAGTGTCCTGGTGAAGATGGGCAGCAGCTAAATCAGTTACAAAGTTACTAAGTTACAAAATGATGTGTATACAGTTAACAGCAGATTATCAGCCAAATTAATATCTTCAATATGTATTTTTTGTTAAAAGATTTATTAGTAAGGAAAAAATAGCATTATATCCAACTTATAATCCTTATTTATCCTCCACTTATACTATCAAACAAGGAAAATACAAAGGTAACCGAAACACATAGATGTTACACACACAGTTCAGTTTTTGCAGCAAAGGGATCAGAGACACAAATAAAATACCAGATTTGAAATGATTTAAAGATGTTAAATGTCTAATAGTAGTTTTAAAACTCAGAAGAAGTTAGAAAACCAAGAGCAGTCAGAGTGGAAACAAGTGATAGCTGGTAATTCCCTGTAAACTGAGCACAGCTCGAGACAGCTTGGTCTATATTGGCAGTGGTTTCCAGTTTGAGGTTGGCAGGAAAATGTTGGCAGCTCTTTGAGTAGAAAATTTTCTGGCTGGCTGGATGCCTGTCTGTTACTTAATTTAGTACATTTGAGCCTCTGTGTGCAACACTGATACCCAAAACCTAATCACACCAATTGTCAAACCCTCTTTCTACAATTATCACAGTTTTTCTAACCCCAAGGAAAATGATAATGTACAACGCACTTCTGAAATGAATATATTAAATTAATAAATGAATGAATTATGTGGTAAATTTGATTCCATGTGATAGAAGTCCAAAAGTCAAATGTATAATAAATTCTTTAACCTCCTGCATGCAGCCAATATCAAAAGTGAATACAATGCTTACAGTACTTTAGATTGAAATGTATGGGTTACTGGTACTGGCACAATCTTAGGAGTCCTCCCACCCCAACATGGTTAGACAAGATTTCAGGTTAGATCATGTGTAAAGTTCCTGATAAGGATTGGTCAAAAACACGCAGACGCCAGCTTTCCTTAGTTCCTGCGTATAATGACTGAGCGAAGGTGTTACATGGGTGATAAGGTTACATACAACAGTGGAAATGTGTCACAAGTAGCCTATAGCTTTGTTGGAAGTATTGTAAGATCTCTCTACTGCATTCACACTCACTTTAACAGTACATGAATTAAATATAAAACACTGAACATATATGTCCACTAACTCCATAGCTTAGCTATTATTACCATTACTGCAGGTTGATATAGTGCACTAATTAACATTAACACAATTAGCTTTAGGCTAATTATTCTAACTTGTTATATTATAACTTGTGCAGCTGAAAGACAAAAAGATGCTGCATAGAAATAAACCAAAGATTAGAACCATGTTTTTGGAAGTGCGTATTCTCACTCAAGCAGTCACAGTCACATCTTTCATTCTTCACACAGCAATCATGTCTTGGTGTACCGTGTCAGTATTTATATAGTCATGACTTTCCCCTCTCTGACCTTGATGATCCTCGTCAGCACGTAAAGTTGACTGTCTGGTTGTTCACTGCTGGATAAATCACATTTCATGTGGTCTCTTACTTCCTCGTCTGTCCAAAAAGCAAAAAAATGGTAAAGCAGACTTCAGGTAGAAATAACTTTACTGCTGCCATCAAAGCATCTCTGATGAAGGACATTAAAATAAATAAAACTAACAAACAATAACATTACATATACTGTGTGTTCATGTGGATAGATTATTAGTTTAAAATGACTTTTTGTGGCAACTTTCATTGTAGTTTAAAGCCCCAGTCTATTTTTTTCACAGCTTTCATTAAATTAGCCAAAAACACATGATAATATTAATACAAATATCAAGTTTTGATATGATCATGTTTAGCGTTCAAAGTTTAGCAAGGTAAGATGTGCACCCACTTACCAGCCAAAGTGAAGAAGGGACTCTAAGGAATGACAGGCCCCAGGAGACACATGTTGACAGGCAATGATAAATCAGCAGGAACCCTCTGGAAACTCTGAAGATGAAGGAAAAGACAGAGAGGGGCTTGGAGAGGTTGTCTGAGGTGAAAGTGAAAAAGAAGAAAAGGCGAAAGGAAAGATGAGCAGATGAGTAAAAGCTAGAGAAGCTAAAAATTCATCTGCAGCTGTATTAATGTGTATATGTATGTGTGGGTACCCACTGTGCAACAGACTGTGCATCAGCAGCAGCAGATCAGATACCACATAAATAGGGACAAAGAGGAGAATGTCATAGAGTGACAGTCAAATCTATAATAGACTGAATAGTAGAGATGTGTGGAAATTTAAAGAGGAAAGTTCTGCACAGACATTTTATTAGAGGGGATTTGTAAGTGAGAAGAAAAGGAAACATCTTTAGATAATTATATTAAATTAAACAAGTAATTAAGAAAATATCAGTGCCACATATATATTTATACAGTTTACATTCAAAGGAACAAAGATGGTGATCAGGAGCTCACCACTGTAAAAAAATCATTAGTTATTCTTCAGAAACAAAAGTCTTTTCCTCATATTTATTGAAAAGAAAATCTGACCGTGTCTCTGTATGTGCAGAGAAATGGAAGATAAATTCTGTCTTGGGAAAATGAATTAGTTAGAAGAGACTGTCTTTGTGAGAAATGGTTCTGTCATGAGGAAAAGGCACAAGGATGGTGATAATAAAGCAAAAACAACCCAGCAGCCTGGCTAGCTGCAATGAATGCAGCAACAGCAAACAATAGCAATTTAGGAAGACCATCTGGTTACTTCCAATGCCGTTCACAGACCAGTGAAGTCTCCCTTTTTTGTCTGTTTCATTTATATTTTTCACAGGAGATTGAGTTACATTTAAGACCGTGGAAAGCCATGGTAATATATGTTCATGTTATTTTGATTCATATTTCATGTGTTAATAATTCCTGTATTGCAGGAATAATAATACAACCTAATGTAGTCATTTGAGATTTGTACTTTTTAAATAACTTTAAATCATTTTAAAGCAGAGCAAATAAATTCAGATCATGTGCAAGGCAACTAATCACTAATGAAATGTACCCTGACTCTAAACCTAAGAATGTTTCAATCCCAACCTGATCTTCATCACGTCTCACATCTTCAGTACTATACAGACTCTGTTTTTCACATGGTAAACAATTCAAGCCCTGATTGTTTGTAAGCTAAAAACTGCACAAATACTAAATCTAGATATAGGCCCTGTGATAGACTGGTGACCTGTCCAGGGTGTACCCACCTTTCGCCCGTTGTGAGCTGGGATTGACTCCAGCCCCCCCGCGACCCCATTCAGGGAAAAGCGGTAGAAAATGGATGGATGGATGGATGGATGGATATATGGATGGATGGATGGATAGATAGATGGATATATGGATGGATGGATAGATAGATATAGTAGTTGTTAAACCAACAGCGTTGCATT
Organism: Pseudomugil gertrudae; assembly: GCA_037177535.1. NCBI lineage: Eukaryota > Metazoa > Chordata > Actinopteri > Atheriniformes > Pseudomugilidae > Pseudomugil > Pseudomugil gertrudae. The sequence goes on along the minus strand of JBAMHV010000003.1, from coordinate 15,032,259 downwards.
TACATTCAAACTTTTTCTAAGTCAAAGAACCTCCATGTTGGTGTTGATCAGCTGTGACTCAGTTCTCTGATGGTCTAATCTTGGAATACCAACAATGAGAACATACAAATACTTACTGTCTTCTGATTCTTTATAAGTAAAACACCTGATCGTAAGCAGGATCACAAATACAAAAATACTTCTACTGCACTCAGTCGATGGGCTGCCATGATACATGTTGAGATATGAAGCATCATAGATGTTGTTTAGTTGATAAAATACAGTTTAATATTAAAGTGATACGGATATAAAACCTATATATAAAACCCAGTTTGAATTGCATTAGAAGGAGAAAATGTGCTCTTCTTGGCTTCTATTATAAGTAGCTGTGAACTTTGTCCCTGTTCTCTGCTCTGACAGGTGCTCATAAAACACTGAATGCTAAAAAGCATTTCCTATTAAAACACTTAAAGAAATAAAGTATTTGTGTTACAATCCCAGGCTCAGGAAGGACAGTAATATACTGATGATATTAGATTATGTATAATAGATTTATTGATGTTGAAGTTTCTTTAAAGGGTTGCAAAGCATGTTCGTTCATTCATTCGTTTTCTATACGGCTTCAGGTCAGGGTTGTGGGTAAGCTGAAGTGTATCATTTAGCAGGAGAGAAGCAGGGTACACCCTGGACAGGTCGTCTATCCATTGCAAGCAAGACAGTTTTTCAAAAAATGACATTTAGTTAAAATCTGGTGGCATTAAAGATACAAACATAAATACATCTTTCAACCTACATGTTAGAAACCACTACATATAAAAATAGGAGGATTCTGTTTTAAAAAAAAAGCATCATATCTCAGATCTGAGGGACCGTGCAGATTGTAGAAATACAACTCTAAAGAGCGTTTTGCATTGCCAAGGTCCTCCTAAAGGAGCTGGAAGGCAGGCGAAGTCTTAAAAAAAACTTATCCTTCACGCTTCATTTGTCTGCTTTTACTTACTGCCTGCGGACAGATTCACAAATACAAAAGTATTGTTGATTTATTTATGTATTCATTTGGACTTCATCATTTCCCATGTCCACACTTCTCAGACATGCATTGCTGACATTAGATGGTCCGTACCAAGATGCACTGATATTTTAGCGGCTACATAGCAGTACAGATATGTGCAACCAAGTCGATACTGGTGTGCAAATGGTATGCAGACTGAGTGCTGGCACTTGGAGCTCTGTCTTGTTCCAGCTGGGATCTTATCAGAGTGTGTTGTGGGTGGTAATCAGACAATATAATACATCAGGCAGCTGGCCAGCCAGCCACAATGAAGAGAGCCTCTCTGCCATAGCCACACAGTCATAACACTCTCAGCCGCCAATGTGTCCTTGAAATGGAGAATGAGACTGAAGTGGAAAAATTACAAATCCAGCACCAAGTAAAGATGAAGTCAGCCAACCTTGTCCTCACTCCTGTTTTAAAGGTAAGATTGGATTCCACATGTGGTCGATGTCTTCTGGTTCGCTCCATGTTACATCATGCTACTTAAATTTATCTTCCAAAAGACCTTCATGATTTCTGATCCAGCTTCTAAGAAACTTTCATTGAAATACTTTTGTTTTTTGGGCTTCTTGGTAAATTTCTGACCCATTTTGTGCAACTTAGTGAGTTTTTCTCTTTTATTTAAAATATTATTTGTGCTCCAAAGAATCACAAAACCAGTAGAAAACCCAATCAGTTTTATTTAGAGCAAACTGTATGTTTTTTAACATCATCCATCACAAGCAACAAGATGGAGGTAAATGAACATTAGTGTACTTAAATTTAAGTCTTAAGATAACAGCAATCCGGTATGGGGGGGGGGGGTAAATTTGGCCATATTATCTTTTAATGGCTTCCTTTCTTCAGGTAGGACTACAACACCACCTCTAATAAGAGAACAACATCAACATGGCAACAATGAGTGGTGTGGGATAGTTTAATCTGAATTCTCTTATTCCATCTGCCACAGCACCTCTCTCCAGGGGTCCAGCCCTGCTCAGGTGCTAGCTGTCATTACTCTGCTCCCTGCCTGCCTAAATGAACTGCCCTGTCTGCATCTCAGGGTGACCTCCTCTTCCAATGCAGCATTCATCTTCTCTACTCGGTTTTCCCTTTTTGGTTTTTTTACAGGTGTTTTCTTTCAAAATATTTCATATCATGTACTGTCTCACACATATTTCATATTGTTCTCTTCAACTTTGACATAAGCAGACATCAGCCACATTTTATCCATGTGAGACTGGCAACAGAAAGCACCGAATAAAAGCCAGGAAATCTATTTGCAGAAACTAAAGTGCACAACACTTGTTCCAGAGATCGTAAGCAGGGACAGGGCATGTTTGGATTGAAATCTGAAATAGAACTGAAGGACTGAATCCAACAAGTGCAGTTTTAGAGGAGAAGTCAATGTAATTTAGCTGCTTACTCTTGTTTTAAGGAACAGTTTCACAGTACTGGAAAATCCTTCTCTTTTACTCATTTCTAATGAACATTTGACCTGGCTCGTGTGTTCTTGAAATCATTTGTAAATATGCAGCTTTTCTACCTTTGCAACTGTAAAAAAAAGATTTTTCATTCAGTTATCGTCCTGTACACCTGCAGAGTAGTTCACAAATCTGTTTGCATTGATTTAATGTCAGTGTGCATGGATTATGCATCCAGGAAGTACAGATTCACCCACTGCCTGTTTTTCTCATCTGACTAATGGCAGCTCAGCAGTGTCTCAAAGATGTTTTCACCCACTTTTAAAAGACAGTGTCTCTCTGAACAGGACAAGTACAGAAATTCCACATAGCAGCAGTTTTTCTTCACTTACATTCTGTGTCGTGTTATTATCAGTTTCATGTGGCACATGTGTTAATTAGCTAAATGTAGCCTTTATTGCACACCCATCTGGAAAAAACAAAGTAGAGAAAAGTTAACCACATGACTCATATTTCATAATAAAACAATTGTTAATATTAGTCATGAATTATATAGTTTAGTTACAGTTTGGCTGATTGTGTAAATGTGTAGCCTCTGAGCAGCAACAAATTAAAAGTAAAGTAGCTTTTTGATAACTATTTAAGTTATCATTGTATTCTGTATGCAAAAGACATCAGACATACATGTTAAACTTAGATTTCTCTGGAGTCATCAGTATCTAAGATGTATTTGACCAATTAAGTGTAAACTTTAAATGATTCTCTTATTGCAAATGTATCTTTTAAAGTTACAGTTACAAAAACAAACAAAACAATTATTTAATATTTTTATGTTTAAATGTTAATTATATTTTGAATTTAGGATACATTTTTCTTTATTTTTTACAAAGGAATCTCAAATACTGAAAATGTCAAAAGTGAAAAGCACAACTAAATTCATTAAGGAATTACTGAGAATCCTACTTTCTTCCTTATTAGACAATCTGATTGATCTGTGCATCAATAAAGCAATTAATCACCCTAATAAATTACTTCAGCTGCTGATACAGTCGGGTTGAAGGTCAGACCATGGAGGGGAAAGAAATATTGACAGGATACTGTGGTTTTTTCACAAGCCACAGTCACCTTTCTCAAGTACAGTTAGGTACAAAAACAACAAAAGAGAAAGAAAGAGGTTATGCTGCGAGATTATACATCATCATGCAGTTATTCTCAGATGTTGCTGCAATTTGCAAGGCTTTCCTTGAAAAGACAACCTGGATGTCAGCATATATTGCTCTAAAACATAAATATACCATTCAGAAGCGATACTGTGCAAGATAAAGATGTTAGTTAGTTCCAGATTTCCTTTGGTAGTGCCCCTGAACCCATGCACTGATTTTCTTTATAAAATCATATCTGGTTTTAGTGTAATGCTACCTCAAGGCATGAAGACCCATTGGGTCACTCAGGAATGCTTTGGGTCCATGCCACTCAAACATAAAAAATGGCCCCAAATTCTGACAATCTTTTGACAACATTGTTGCACTGTAGATTATTTTAAAGGGGACCAATAATAAAAAATCCTGTTTTAGCTAGAACAAACTTAGAATCTTCTAATCCTCTCTAATATTAATGGCAGAAAAACATGGAGCTATACAAAATATTTGTAATAATTTCTCATTGTCCCAAATCAAATGAATCAAGTCAATAAGAATCACACTCACATGGTTAAAAATGGTAAATAAGTATGTATCAGGTATAGAAAAGTCTGCCTATAACTTATATAGCATTTGACATGTTGCCATTAGTTTTTTGTTGCTTTCATGCCTTGTCCAGGACATATATATTTTTGTTTTACATTTGCAATGTGGAGACTCCTGATTTAATTTGTAAGTACACATTGTTCAATAAAGTTTTGATTTAATAAAAAAAAGTGTTTAGGAATGCAGAAAATGTTTATTTATTACATACAGGCATACATGTGTTATATTAACACACTCCCCGTTAAATGGTCAGCTAATTTCAAAATGTCAGCACACCTCCTGAAACCTACTGTGCACTGCTGCACTTTATTCTGTGTCAATTTTATATTTCATGTCATCTCAGCTCATGCTTGCTTGTTTTTTATATTTCACGTGTTTCACCTTTTCTTTTCTTATGCGACTTGTATAGGCACTGTCAAACCAGGACAAATTTCTCGTAATGTAAATTACCTGGCAATAAAGTTGATTCTGATTCTGTGATGCTGGGAGGAGATTAGCGTATTGCTGCTATCAAGCTACAAACATGGCTGAACAGGGTAGAGTTGAACTTCCTGTGACCTGGAGTTGGGCGGGGCATGACAGGCCTCATTCACATTTAAATCAAGTCAACCACAAAGTACTTCAAAGCAATTGTAAAAAACTTCAAAGCAAATACAAAATACTTCAAAGCAAAAGTAACTCAAATTCAATGCTAAAGTAAAATGTTTTGTTGTATCTTATCATTGCTTTGACGTTTTTACATTTTCCTTTAAAGTATTTTACATCAAGTCAACCACAAAGTACTTTAAAGCAAATGTAAAAAACTTCAAAGCAAATGCAAAATAGTTGAAAGCAAAAGTAACTAAAAATGTAATGCTAAAGTAAAATGTTTTGTTGTATTTAATCATTGCTTTGAAGTATTGTACATTAGGTCAACCATAAAGTACTTCAAAGCAATTGTAAAAAACTTCAAAGCAAATGCAAAATACTTCAAAGCAAAAGTAACTCAAATTCAATGCTAAAATAAAATGTTTTGTTGTATTTAATCAATGCTTTGAAGTATTGTACATTAGGTCAACCATAAAGTACTTCAAAGCAATTGTAAAAAACTTCAAAACAAATGCAAAATACTTCAAAGCAAAAGTAACTCAAATTCAATGCTAAAGTAAAATGTTTTGTTGTATTTTATCATTGCTTTAAAGTTTTTACATTTTCCTTTAAAGTATTTTACATCAAGTCAACCACAAAGTACTTCAAAGCAATTGTAAAAAACTTCAAAGCAATTGTAAAAAACTTCAAAGCAAATGCAAAATACTTCAAAGCAAAAGTAACTCAAATTCAATGCTAAAAAAATGTTTTGTTGTATCTTATCATTGCTTTGAAGTTTTTACATTTACCTTTAAAGTATTTCAAAGAGACGGCACCAAAATGAGTCAATCTGAAGATGCACCTCAGAACAGGGTTATAAGGTGTGTGTGGAGCGAGCATGAATTCAGACCAAAGCATTGCGGTTCTACTTTATACAGACAATAAACGAAGGATAAATGGTCAAATTAAGGATTTAAAAGCATGATATATCCTCTTTAAATGCTGATTTACAATTAAAAATGCAGTTTTCTGCAGGTTACTGAACTTTGGTCTATTTTTACTTCAGAGATACTCTACCTTTTTAAAATGTTCACTTGCAACAGAAATGTTCTGTAATATTGTGAATAAATATAGCAAAAACATTCATTCTGAATTTTAATAGATTTACAGGATCAATGTAGTTAAGATTCAGAGTTTTATATCATAATTTATCTTGGCCTAAGCAGCTAAGACAGCTCTGCGTCACCCAAACTGATTCATATTTCCTTTGTTGACTTTTTACTCATTACATCCCAAAATATACTTTTGCGTGTGTAATCCAATGACTTTTACATTCATACAACAACAAATCCTTCCTGAAAAAGCACAACATGTCTAAGCTCTTTATCGGCTTGTTTTGCTTGGCGTGACAGGGAAGACACTTTCCCTGCTGGCGCATCAAAAGCTAGCGTGAACTCTTTCTAACTGTAGAATGTTCATCTGATTGAAAGCTCTGACAGCAAGAGCAAAACTGACGAGAGTTGTGTAAGATAACATCCTATTCCGTGTTGATAGTACACACTTCATCTTTCTGTCTTGATAACGCAGCCTTGATAAAACCCCCCTCTTCTGCCTCCTTTTTCAGGACCTCATTGTTTACATGCAGACTGAAATAGTGATCACTTGTTCTGGGCTGCAATCATTGCTTCTGTAAGTGATATGGTTGTTGAATGCTAATTGCATGTGCCCAGCAGGATGTTAAAGTTTTGCTCCACAACTGGGGATGACCTCAGTCATCAACCCAAACAGGGGGTTGAGCATCAGTGAGTGCACGCAGGCAGTGTGGCGAGTTGTCACAGTGTGGTTCCCATTAGTGTCAGCCACATGGGGAAATATGGAGGTTATTTAGCTCCAGCAGTGGGACGCAAAGGCGGGATCTTAACAGTGAACTGTCATGGTTGAGAGGCCCCCTGCTTTGCAGATGCTGGACAGTTCCTGGGAAAAAAGCTTTGATGATAAGTTATAAGATTTTACATTTTACATAGCCGTGTTAGCGTTGCAAACGAGGCAGTTTAACATAACATTACTGTTTCTGTTCTCTTCACACAAGCATTGAATGCATGAGCTAAATACTGGGTCTTAAATTTAGCTGGAGATGATCATTCATTGTTTCTGGAGCTACCAGTGTCACTACAGAGAAATTAAATAAGCACTGGCGTGTAATCAGAGTCTGGTAGGATGTCTGTGATTAATTTTAATGATAACATTGGTAAGAAGCTAATTAAATTGTATAACTGCACATGTAGGGGGCTGATTAAGAAAGGTACTCAAAGAGCATGGAAATGATGACGGTTACTATGTAAGCCTTGGGCAGTTTGTCTCGAAATCCACAACTGTGTAAATTTGAAACCATGTTAAATTTTACGGATTTCACAAGAAGATAATGCATATTTTATAAGTATACTCTTTGTTGCTCACGAGCAAAAGTTCTCACCACATGGTTCTCCTCTACATCTAGCTTAATTTCCTTTAAATAGAGGTTAATGTTCAGGGAAGGAATTGTTTTCAGAAGTATAAGAAATGCCTCACGTGTTTAAAGACCTACGCCACAGGATAGCATACTTCTTCACAGATTCATTATAGCTAGTTATTTTTAGGAATGGTTCTTTATTTAAAAAGACCTTTTATTTTAATATGTTCAGTCAAAATAAATGAACAGGACTATGTTATTTAAAGTAAAACATCCTGAAGAGCTAAGAAAAGAATTTATTTAGTATCAGAACCATGAAAACATGAAATAAATACAGTAAAAAGAAGTTAAAAGACAGTAAAAAATAGCAAACACTTTGTAAGAGAATTACAGAATTGAGGAAAAAGTTCAGTTTACAAGCAAACTTTTCTAATTTTTATTTAGAAAATGTGCAGCTGCAACCAGTGTAATATGGATTTAAGAAAAATAAAAACTTTTAATGATGCATCAGCTACAATGAAAATTTTTAATTAGACACATCTCTCCCACGCATCCTACAGCATTTCACACAAAGCCTCCTCATCAGCACGGCAAATGGGAGTGAAAGAAAAGGAGTCAGAGTGTTTGGGACACAATGTCAGGCCTGATTGTCAGGAAGGAGATAGGAGGGGAAGGGATATAATCTTTACTTTGGCTGGACTTACTGCAGAGGAGCCTGGAAAGAGAAGAATCGGGGTACTGAAGCAATTCCAATTTGTCGCGAGGATGTCGCTCGCTGGTCACAGAGAGTTAATGAGGCGAGGACCCGAGCTCTAAGTCATCCTGCCACCACTGCCGATCCCAACCGTGATTACAGTAATGAAATGGTCAGGAGATTATTAACCAAGCAACACTATGTGTCCACACGCACAGCACACACCCAAAGCGTCTGACACACAAACTAGTCAAATGCAACACACACGAAAAAAGAAAAGAAATCAGAGAAAGCACATCATGGAGAATCAACATGAGGCACAATATCACTGGAATGTTCCAAGTATTCTTCTAAAATGATACCCGGAAAGGAGGAAATGAGTTGCTTTGCTCAACTCAGGTCCCGTTTGCCAACTTGTCTTCTCCTGACAACTAAACATCTCCAAATTTGTTCCTATTGCACCAAAAATCAACCCCAATCTAAAACATGAATCACAGATACTGTTTGAGCTGACTGTGCTTGGGCCCTGAGCTTGAACTAGCCACTGATGCAATCATGAGATAAACCCTGAATAAAACATTGCCCTCAGGTCTCCTAGTTTTCCCAGAGGAGTTATTTTTCCCGCATATAAACCAAATGACTCTTAATCTTGTGTACATTCAGTGTGATGAGTGTCTCTACAGTAATAATAATATGATTATCAGTTATTATTGAGTTTGCATAATTTGGACCCACATTGCTCCCTAATAAAAAGCTATTCAATGCATTCCAAAATCCTCCACAACTTTCTTGTTACTGTACTCTCCCTGGGAAAAAAATACCCAGCAGGATTTAATCAAGCAAGTACGAGCTTCCTATTGGATAATTACTGCATGGACGATTACTTTTCAGCTAGTAAGGCAAGGCAAGTTTATTTGTATAGCACCTTTCATGTACAGGACAACTCAAAGTGCTTTACATTGAAACAGTAAAAGCATAAAAACAGCAGAAATCACAAAAAATAATAAATAATAATAATAATATAATATAATAATAATAAAATAATAAATTAAATAAAAGTCATTAAAAAGCAGATCATATAAAGTTGCCATGCTAATTCATTCATAGGCACATGAAAAAAATCAAGTTATTCAACCCCAAATAATGCAATGAATACCATCTTCTTTCTTAAAAGGCCACATGGAAAGATATTTGTCATGGTGGTGGAAAAAATGTTATGTTTCAGAGGGTTCAAATTAACAGCATGCATCAAGCTGAGAAAACATTTATGTATATGGTGGAAACTGGAATTTTAGTGGGGAGTGAAATATGAACAGAAAAACATACTGAATAAACCGCGATCGACAAACAATGTTTAGACAAACTCCGGTCCCAGAGGGTCGTATCCAGCAGGTTTTGCTGTTTCCCTGCACAAACACACCTGATGCAAATCAAATAGCTCCAACTGCTGCTGGATACTGGCCCAAGAAGACTGGAGTTTGACATCATTCTGGTTACTGTAAATTTGGTGTCAAGGAGGAAAGACATCAGCAGTGATTAGAAGAAGCTTACTGACTCAAATCAATGGGTTATTACCTGAGTTGTGCAGAATTTGATATTAAGCTTTGCACAAATCTGCTAATTAAGTCTGATTTGTGTCAGGTGTGTTGCAGCAGGGAAAGTCCTAACACATGCAGGACATCCCTGGGTCAGACCAAACCAGAATCAGAGAAAGAGTTACGTCTCAGAATTAGCAGGCCACAGTAGGAGAGACTGAACAAGTATGGGCTGTTTAGAGGGTTAAGTAAGCCCCTCCTCCGCTGCATCTAAACCAACTACAGGATGTCTAGAGTAATGTTCTTTGGACAGATTAAACCAAAGTAACTATAATGAGTAGGTAATCAATATAAACATCTCATACCAGCTAAAGCACAATGATGGAGGGATAACAATTTAGGTTGGTTTTGTAGCCAGAAGAACCAGACATTGCAGTCATTGAGTTAACCGTGAACTCCTCTGAATAGCAAAGTCAAATGTGAGGCCTCCTTTCTAGCAGGAAAATGATCCTAAACACATCAGCCGAATCAGAACAAGAAAAGAAACAAGGTGTTCCAGTAACTCAGTGTAATTCACCAGGGTTGAAATGCTGTGAAAAGACCTTATAATCCTACATAAATGAATCTCTGCAGACCTCAATGAACTGAAGTAATAAGAAGAGTGGACCAAATCAGTACCTGATGAATAATGTCATCATTTATAAAAACCTTGAATAGAATCTTTTTTTTACACGACTGAATGGGAAGTAAAAGCTTATTAAAAACAGTGGCTTTGGTACCTTCAAAATATCTGCAGCATGTAGTTGTGGAGTATAATATCCCTTTGAGATCTAACGTATTATATTTGATCTCTGAGACATTTTGCATCACTTTATGGTAGAAACTTTACTCAGAACTTATGATACTGGTCTCCTGCACCCTGGTGAATGCCAGAAAGCAGAAGATGACACTTTAATAATTTTGACCTATTACATGGTACTAAACAGTAAAAATACTGAAAAATATGCACATATTTTTTAAGTTTTGTTAAATGGTTAAAAAAGTTTTCAGATTTCAGACTTTAGGGGATATGTGAAGTCATGGAGTCATTACTGGTTTCCTGTTGTTTTCATTTGTCGGATTTTGCTTTAATTTTCTAATTTAAAAGGTTTAAGCCAGTTTCAGAGTAAACTATATTACAGTCACATTTCTGATCAAAACACGTGAAAGATAAGGGATTTTTGGCTATATGTAATATGGCAGCCAAATGCATTGAAACAATATTTTAACCTGCATAGTTAGACCTCAGTGACACAGAGGGGAATCGGTGCATACACAGAGCAGACTGTTCGTCCGTCTGCTGCTCTGCTGCTCCAACAGAGAACGGTGGTATTTTTCACTGAATTATCTCCCCTTAATGACCAAGGGATTCTAATTAAAGGCATGATTAGGGATCGCTCTTAAGCACCTTATTGGAAATTAAGTGTAATCCATTCTGTCTGACAACAAGCTTCTAGAGATACACTTTTGCTGATCACCAGGAACATCGGGGTGTGTGTATGTGTGTGTTGGGGGGTAGGATCAGTCTTGCTACTTTTTGTTTACACTGGCACAACAGGCCAGGTCTACGGCCAGTTTTCACCCATAGACATATTGCCGGGATGTGTATCCTCAAGATTAATGAGACGTCCTCCTCCTGCCCTTCCCTCAGCGCTATAGAAAGGATGACTTAACCCTTTTATTTTCAGTTTTCTTCATATTCTTTATCCTTCCTGGGAAATTAGCTGACCTTAAGGTGCAAAATGCCTTGTTGGATGTTTTATTTCAAGGTGGAAGTTAATGGTGTAAAGTCCGGCATCTTCTCAAACTTTTAAACCAACTTAAACAAATAATTTTAATGTTTTATAACACAGAAAGGATTTACATAAATTACCTCATATATTAAGATTTACCTTTTAGTAAATTCCCTCAACATAAAATATCCTGCTGTGAATTGTCTTATAAGCATGCATATAGTGGATATTTCATGTTTGAAAAACTCCTAAATAACATTACGTTTACACCCATAAAACATAAAACAACCATGCAGTTTTTAATAAATCTGTCCTCCAGCAGTAGACGAAGAAAGAAAATTCTTTCTGTAGTCTGATCCTATTAAATTAGTTGCATTTACTGTACTCTACACACCTACAGGGACACACTCAAACATTCCTCCAGCTACAGTATCACTTAAACACACAACAAAAACAACTCTGCTGTATTACAGTCTATTGATTTGCTCCATGCAGCAATAGCAGCTGTGAAATATTGATTCCAGTTAATTCAGTTTACATTATTTGAAATGCATTACTTGGGGCCCGGCTAAGCAAAGAAGTCATTGTTTCCAGGGAGGTTGGTTCAACGTGGTTTTACTACACAGATTTTCACCACATTTTCTTTATTCTACATTGATTTTCAATGCAATATTACTGTAGTAAATCTTCTGTAACATGTTTAAGGACAAAATTATACACTAGTAAGCTTGTTTAACTGATAATAACACAGCAAGGGACCCTCCAACATTAAACCATTTGTCTTCAGAGAAGAAGAAATAATTATTTCTATATTTCAAAAAACTTTAATATTTCGCCAACAAGTGGATCCATACTCTAAATTTTTTAAGATGCATTCTTTATGGCTTCCTTCAACCTCTCTACGTCTCTTGAAAAGGTCATTTCTATCCTGTTTGAAATAGAAATCCTTTAGGAGAAGATTCTCTACCCTTTTGTAACCTTTACACAAGAAATCCCATTGGGTTGACTCATTGTGCAGTGAAGGGGGTCATAAATCTATATCCCATGGAATGGATGTCTCTAATCAATGGCTTGTGGTGCTTGTCTCGACTAATCACCTAGTCCCACCAATTGATCATGACAGCTGGGTCAGAACTAGGGAACCAATTACCAGTTGCAAAGCAGTATGTGCATACTAGAAAGCTTGTAGTACCTGCACTGCTCACTGTATGTGTTAATTGAGCTGTTGTGGGAGTAAATGGATTGGGGAGCTTTGGCTTTACCAGCTGAAGGGTGGAGAGCGCGTCCGAGCGTTGTGAGCGTGTGACAGTAAGGGTCAAATGTTCCCTGGAGGCTGTAGGCACTCTTGACCTCCTTGCAACACCAATTTAACCATCAGTTAGTTCAAGTGTGGCATGTCAGTCGTGGGTTGTTGCCTCGTCCAAACACCATAGATGTGTTCAGGTGACATCTTAACTAACTCTGCTTCTATCAATTAGAGTGAGGAGACGAGAGGCTGAGACACATAAAGAAGGTTAGAGGTTAGAGAGGTACAGAGAAGAAACACGGGAAACGAAGGAGCAAGCCTTGGTGCTGCGGCGAGTGTGTTCGGTTAAAACTAAAGAGCAGACTGATTATTACCTCTGCATCAATGGAGCTCATGTATTTGGCAGTATTGGTTGGTCTGTTTGTTAACAACATCACTCAAAACGCTATGGATGGATTTTGATTCAATTTTGAAATGAAATGAGGAACAGGTGATTACATTTAGGGAGTGATCCAGGTCACCGCCTGGATCTAGGATTTACTTTACCACAAACAGGGAGATGTGGATAGTTGTGCTGTGAGTTTCCATCTAAAAAGTGTGCTCTGAGTGTTTCATTATACTGTATGTATGGATGGGTTACACACCAGCAGGCCTCAGGAAACAAACTTAAAAAACACACACTTTCATAACAGCTGCACACACTGAAAATGACCCAAAACAACAAAGATGTTAACATGTTTAGAGTTTTACACTGTAATCTTCAATGTCTTTTATTTGATTTTGTCTCCAGTTATGTTCATGTGTTGCATCTCCTATCTGGCAGTTTATGCATTTTTTTTTATCATTTCAACATATTTGTCATTTTTGTTGGTTTCTCTGTTGTTATTTAAAACATTGTTAGAAAACAACTGAAAAAGCTGAGTCAGATAACCAGTGGTTCTCACAAGGTAATTTAGCTACATAATTTAATGAAACATTAAACAACTGTTGCATTGCATTTAACAGGCAGCAAAGTTTACATTTGATGGTTTGGTGAAGGACACGCGAGCTGTCTGACTGCTTAGCAGAGATTTGTAAAACTTCTCATTTTCAACAATGTCCTGTTTCTCACTGATCATCAGTAGCTTTACAGTTCTTCCTTCCTGTCAGTCTTGACACCCAGACTCTTCTTCACATTTAAAACTCAAGCAAATTAATTAAATTTGTGTACAAAGGTGACAGTTTCCATGGCCTGGGCCCATGTGTTGCAATATCACTCTGTCTTGTTCTGACCCTGCCTCCCAGCCACAAAATAATCAACTTATTTATATAATATTAGCTCTCTTCACCAGTATAACTTAAGGCGCTTTTCCATTAGCACCTTCTCCACCCGGCCTCACACGATTATACCCATAGAGCGTTTCCATTCGGATTTGTCGTGCCGTGCGGTTACATTTTCCGTACCTACTTCGTTGTGGTTCTAAGCATGTCGGGCCGTGCGGGTAGCGTGACGTACACAGG
>JBAMHV010000003.1:14929875-14947958 GCA_037177535.1 Pseudomugil gertrudae | reverse complement strand
ATGGGCAATTTAGAGTCTCCAATCAGCCTATCCCCAATGTGCATGTCTTTGGACTGTGGGAGGAAGCCGGAGAACCCAGAGAGAACCCACGCTAACACGGGGAGAACAGAAACTCCACACAGAAAGGATCCCAGTTGGAGCCCCGCTCACCAACTGCGCCACCGTGGAGCCATAGTTGTTTCTCTTTTTTTAAAATAATTAGTCCACATGAAAAAGCAACAACTTTAGCTACAACTGAATTTAGCTTCATACCTAAAAACTCACCCGCGACCCCGTTCAGGGAAAAGCGGTAGAAAATGGATGGATGGATGGACCTAAAAACTCAGTACAACCGTGTAATATGTTGTACTGATCAAGCTGCCAAGCAACCACTGATAGAACATGGACTTTGTGTGTTTGTATACAAGCCCACTACACTGGCTTCTAATCAAATTCAGGATTCTGCTGAGAATCCCATTCCTCATTTATAAGCCTGGGAAAAATCTAGCTCCACATCAGTGAACTTTCAACTCCTCGTATGCCTTCCTCTGGACGAGGCTTAAAGGGGGTTTGTGGGTTTACTGACTTTATGTGTGTTTTTTTTTAATTTAATTATTAAAATTACCATGTCTGTAATTGTCCCTGTCCACATTAAAATGGGTGTATAACAAACAACCCTTGTTCTGAGGTATTCTGGTTGATGCTAAGGTGAAAGGGGATCTACAGGCATGTGTGAAGGCAAGTGGCAGTACTGTGAGTAATCTGTATACTTGTTTTGGCCGTCATATTTATATGATCCAAATAATTGCTTTGCACAGGGATGGAAACATTTTATGTGAACAAATTAGGGAAAACTACCTGCCCAGTTGTGTTTAGTTTCACCCTGTCTACTCACCTTTGTTCCCACCTCCTCTACTCTTGAGGTTGTCCCAACTTTTTTTTTTAGGTATTCATTTCCTTTATATTTTTCTCTGTCACGCTGTGTGGGGGGATATTTTTGTGCAGTCTAGATAAGAAGGCCAGGGTGATCTCACATCGTGCTACATCAGGCGGCAGAGTATTGAGAGGGCAGCTATGTGTCCCTATGGCTTGCTGAGCCACATAAATCAAACACATACACACAGAAGGACAGAAAGAAAGAGATTAAAAAGATATCTGGGAGAGATTGACTACTCTGTTACCTTGTAAAATAGAATGGCCCCAAAACATACTACCATATATATATGTACCTGTGCATGAATCTAGCATCAAAAGTGCACATGCGAGACCTTGAACGAGTAAACCCTCACTGGAGGTACGACACCCGTGGAGAATTTATGTCGTGGAGGAACATTATTCTTGTGATCGACTTGAGGGCTTAACCTTAAAGTAATATCAAAAATGACGTGTCCACAAATTTTCCTCTAACATAATCGTGTGCCTCAAGGTTTATCACATCTAACAGAATCTCATCAAGCAAAGCAATTTCTGTTTAACCAGATGGGCTTTATGTGGAGATTGCCACATCAACTAAATCGAGATTAAAATGAGATTTACAAATGAATGTTACTGATAAATGTTTTATAATTTTTAATCCACAAGGTCAGTCCTTCTTCTAAGCTCCTCCCATACCATACATCTCATTGTTGTTTATTTGTTACAATTGTGTATCCGAAACACATCCATATCTATTCATTATCTTTCACAGAGATTACGTTACAAAGACTTAACCATCAAATCTGGGTTTTTATTTATATATTTATTTTTAAAGCAATATGACTTGTAAAACCCTGTTGATAGCATTTTGTTGCTGCAGCTAAACATCTCCGGTGTCTTCATGCACATTACCTCCACGAAGATTTCTGTTTTGGCCAGAACTGATCTATCATTCTGTGATAACAAACGTTCTTTGTTCAGATATCAAGCTCTCCTCCTATTTTCATTCACTACATCTGATGAAGCAGAGATTAGATTCTGTTACAAAACCTTTTATTAATGATTTCATTCTCATTCTTTGCTGAGATGTGTCCCCGCAATGCCCTTTCCATTTCCAGTGTTATAGAGATTTCATTTTATTGGCAAATCATTTTATACTTGTCTAATGGATCGGACTGGATGGATTGTGTTAAATGAAACAGTGTCAACTATTGCGGTTTGTTTTTTTCTGTAAGTTCTTTTAACGGTGAATTTATGTTGTTGTTCACAGCACAGACAAGTTTTATATATGGTTAGGACTACATTTACTCATCACTTATTCCAATGCAGGGTTGTGTTTGGAGTTGGATCCTTTTCCAGCAGCAACTAGGCGAGAGGCAGGGTACACCCTGGACTTGGTGTTAGTTTATTGCAGGGTCACTGCAAGGAAACTAACAATCATTCACACTGATGTTCACTTCTAGAAAGAATTTAGAAACACCAGTCGACCTGAAAGGCGTGTTTTTATATTGTGAACATAGAAACTCCACACAGGAAAGCCCTGTAGTTCATTTCTACTGAAATTCTTTAGTGAGGTAACTCAAGATATGTTACACCTTTTAGTTTTCTCCTTTTGACCTACTTGAACAGGGATCCTTAAGCCTGGTCCTGCAGGTTTTTGACGTTATTGAACTGCAACATATATGACTCATATTCATATGTTACAGAGTTAATGTTAAATGCTGATGAAGTCTGTTAATTATTCATTTGAACGTAGGCAGTTTGGATACGTCTAAAACCTGCAGGACACAGGCCCTCAAGAGCCAGGATTGAGGATCTCTGTAACATAAGGTGTTCCAAGACTGCAAACAAATGCACAGATTAAAAAAATGCTGCTGGCTGACTTGAACTTGTATCAACAAATGTGACATTTTAAGATAGCGTGATACTGGTGGGTAAACGGCTGTCTTGACAACAAATCATCTGTAATGATATTTTCTGAATGTGTTAATCCATCTACTGCTGCCATGTTGATCCTTAAGAACAGGGATGGGCAACTCTGGTCCTCCAGGGCTGCAATCCTGCAAGTGTTAGGAATTTCCATGCTGCAACACACCTGACTGGAATTAACTTGAGCAGAGTTTGATGTTAAGCTCTGCACAAGTCATGCAGATTAAGACTGATGTGTGTCAGGTGTGTTGCAGCAGGGAAAGTCCTAACACATGCAGAACTGCAGGCCTCAAGGACCGGAGTTGCCCATCCTTACTTAAGAACACAATAAGTCCTTATCAACACGTGTTAACTGAATTTCATGTAGTGGAGGAGGAGGTCTTTGTTTTTAATGTGACTGTCTGAGTTTATACTTTTCCTTTTTCTCAAAGGATTATATTTTGAGAGATTTCTGGTCATTTTGCAGATCATCACTTTAAAACCCTTCAGTGGAAATGTGAAATATGATCACTAAGTTAAATTACCTTCCTGTACATCAGATAAACAGAATTAGTTTCATCTCAGTAATATACTGCTTACATAATTAATCAGTAATAATTATCCAAACGTAATTTAATTTACCTGCACAGTTGGAGCTTTTACCCTCTGTTTTAAGTGGAAGACTTTGCAGTTTGAGTCTGGTTTGGAAACATTTTTTCTCTGCATTATTTTCTGCTGTTGTTTCTGGTTCATTGTTCTAATGCTGCGTTAGATGCATCAACTCAATGTCCAATGTCTCAAAACCTAAATAACATGTTATCTTCATCTTCAATTTAAAATGAAATATCATAAACTATTGAACTCTGATGTGAGGGAATTGCCACAAAGGGCGCAACAAACTGAATACACACATGGACGTCTACAATATCCATCCACCAGCCGCGTTAACAGGCTCGTTGCAGTAAGGGCAAATCCAATTGCCAGAAGTTAGTGTTTGCTTTGCTGAAAGCTTCAAAGTGCAAGACGCATAATGTCATTACTGATTCAGTCAGCAGAGGGGGTTGTCAGGAAGGATGAGGGAAGGTGGTGGAGGAGGAAGCAGAGTGTCTGCAAAAAAAATTGCAGTTAAAATTAAAAAAAGCCACAAAATGAAATAAAGATGAGTGCTCCACTGAGCCACAGACTGAATATAAAAGACAATCCTGTGAAATATACATGGCCAGCAGGAAGGCTGTGTAGAATGCCAAGCTCTGAACAGTACCTGAAACCCTCAATGCAGGCCACGATCCTGAGCCTGTTGATCACCTCAGAACATTTAGGGATCATGCCAGCAGCTGTGAGCTGTTCAATGGAGATGTTTCCTCATCACCAAGGCAACAAGAGACAGGAAAACATGGAAAGGAAGAGACCATCTCCCATATTTAATAAGATTTGATGTTATTTTTCCCTGTCTGTAATGCTTTTATTATTGCAGATCGGCTTAGCGGGTGAAAGGTATTGATTGCGAGCCAGAGCATAAACTGGGACTAAAGGAAGCAGAGATGGGAGGTGTGGGCTGTTAATGGCAGGTGATTTGTATTTGTATTTTGGTATTTTTTAAACATGCTTTTCTCTGTTTTACTTAAACTAGAAAAGCACATCTATGTATTTGAATAAATCAAAGCACTACTCACTGAAACTCTGCTTCTAGAGGAGTTTGTCTTAACAAGCTCTGTCATGTAACCAATCTAACAGTAAGAGTAGGTGTGTGGAGCATGTAATAACACAGCCAGTGAAAAACAAATCTATCTAAAAGAGGCAGCCTGGGAGAGGACAGAAAAAAGGAGAAGATTGTTCTTTTGTTTCAGTTGGTTTATTTAAAGAAGAAAATATGCTGTTTTCCAGCTGATTTGGTGGAACAAAGGGTTACATCTTATATGTGCTCAGTTAAAAAGCCCCTTTTGCCATTCTTATATTTACCACAACATCAGCCCAGTTTATTTGAGTGAAATATTAATTTTATTTTTACATTATACCCTGAAAACAAAGCCTACAAAAAACAAAACAAAGTAAAGATAAATGGAGATGAGTGAGAAATGGTTTTTGTGCTTCTTTTCTTAGTCTTGCAGTGGGGAAATGGGACTAATGATTCTTCCTAACCTTAATACCTAGCAGTCAAGGTTAGCTCTCCTCTGATGTATCATGGGCAAGGTGTCCTGGCTGCTGAGCAGCACTGTTGGATTGAGTTTGTGGCTGGTATTGTTTTCTCTGACATTGCCCCAGAATTTATCGCTGCTCCTCCTGAAGGAATGCAAGAAGACACAACCCCATGAGAAGCTACTCATCCTACAGATCAGCTCTCAGCAACAAGCAGCTCTAATTCTGCAAAGTATACGCCCAATCTGTCACTGTTTCTTTTAGTTATGCATTGATTATTTAAATACTTATGTTAGTGGAAGACTAAGGGGGCTGGAGATTGCCCAAGTTTGTAAAACTCATCACAGGCAAGGTTTTCTTTATTACCTTGCTGATGGACAAAGAAAATAACAAAGGGTTTAGAAAAACAATAGTTCTTTTTGTCTCAGAAATAGTGGGAGTTTTAATGAATCTTATGCACATTTACCTTTATAACATTTTCTTTTCACCTGACATTATCATTTATTAACACTAAATAAATACCTACAGAAAGGCTCTCTTTCAGAGCGAATACCTGAAGGTGAATCATCCATTATAGATAGCAGAAGTTAACACAGCTAATCTGTTAAACCTGCTGTTATCTGCTATTATCTACCAAACCTGTTAAGAACACGTATTCTTATCGTAGTGCCTCTTGTGGTCGAATTATGCAAAACCAGTTGCATAAAACATGATCTTACCTTCTTCCATCTTCTCGGTGGCAGTAGATATGTTTTACGGGCCACTGCTGTTAAAGCCAGGATTTTGGCAGTCGCTGTCACCATCATCTGCCGACAAACACAGCAACTTTATTTATAAGGCACCTAAATAAAAACAGCAACAACACTGAACAAAGTGTTGTAGATATGAATGAAATGCTTTAGTAATAAATAAGCATCAATAATCAATATGTTAGAGTTGTTGATTCCATTACACAACAATCTATTGAGCTAAACAAAATCCAGTTTAAACTTTAATTGTATTTTTTTCTTTTACTTTAAAGGGTTTTCATAGATGTATATTCTGCTTGCACATGAATGTGACGCCAGCTTTTCCTAACTGACAGATTAGGAACAGGATTTATGTGCATTACATTTGTGAAGCATTTCTCTCACCTGTCTTGGAATAGCAGAAGGAGTAAACAAAGAACATGTGAAGCTGGTTGTAAAATGAAGACAAAAACAGTGCAGCTGAAGATGCAAGTGTGGGGAAAGCTAAATGTTGACTAGAAGGAGGGAGAGTCGAGCTGTCTCACTTGCTTGGATCATTAATTTGTGTTCTAATTAGCAGGAATGCCACAGTTGGAATGTGACGCCTGCATAAGGACGACAGTAGTACGTGAGTGTGTGTGTGCCTGTGACCTGCATGGGCTCCAAGTCTCCTGGCTTGTTAGAAATGACAGATTGAAGCTCTCTTGCTCCCCCCACCCACCAGGCCCACCCAACTTCTCTATCCAACCCACCCATCTGCTCTGGAAACATGCCAGATCTTTAGACCTGTCTTGTGTCTCTGCCAATTGGGTGTTTGTATGTGTTTCAGTCAATTCCATTTAGTCATTTTTCTGACTGGTTGGACAGTAGGGGAGTGCAGAAGAAAAATAATTCTCGTCATGCTTTGGTGGCATCCATCATTTTTGCTGCTGTGAATGCCAAGGCCAGGCTCCCTTTTTGTGCTGTTTTTACTTATAAGTACATTTTGCCTAAACTGATACTCTTTAACACACAACACCGACACCCTCCAGTTTATTGGCTCAATATATGGAACGTTGCTTGTTGTTAAATTTAAATGTACAAGACCAGTTTCCAGCTGAGTGAGAGATGAAATGGGGTCTCACTCAGTTCTCTTCAGAGCTGGACTAGACGACATAGGTCACTATTCATTTCCTGTGTTTTTCTAGTCATTGTGGATAAACTGCATTAGCCGAGCTTTTCATCAGCTGTCCCCATATTTTTAAAGACCCAGACGGTGCAACGATCATTTGGCTCTGCAGGGTCTGAAAACATTCATTTAGATAGTGCCAATATCCAATCTTCTAATACTTTTCTGCTGGACATATCTTTAAGGAAGAAACCAGAAAAATGTATCAGTGCTGCCATCCTTTGTTCAATGACATCACATTTATTAAGGCTGTGTGTTTGTCTGCTCAGGGGCGTTTTTTTAGTGTGTGTGTGTGTTAGCTATTCTAGCAAAGCATCTAGCCCAGAGACAGTGGACTGCTGGTCCTTGCTGTAATTGAACCACAGATCCTGTCAGACTGTTAGTCGCATGTCTTGCTCCATCCAGACCCTTTTATCGCTGTTGAATCAACACAAACAGTGCCAAAGAGATGGGACAGTAATACAAATGCAGCTCTCATACGCTGCAATGTCTCATTTTTCATTGCACAAATCGTGTGCTTCAGTTTCTCTGCACAAAACTACAGAATGTTTTCTGTTACACAAATAAAGAGTGAGGCTCGATGACATGCAGGGCATTTTGTAAGGTAATGGCAGTTTTGCTCTGTTACAGTTTCTACATTTATGTTCTGGGCTCAACCAGACTGTTCTGTCTGCTATGAAGGAAAGACTGGTGAGAGTAATATGTTTGGACAATGTAAACATGATAAGCCCAAAGAATTATTAGCGGCCATTAGTTAGCATGACAGAAATAATTGCAGTGGGCATAGTTGTTTTTGAAAAGACAGTCCAAATTTCTCTCTTTTTTGACCACATTTGTTTTTAGATTTTAGGCTTTGAGGTGTGAAACTGAGTTGAATGACGGAGGGCCATGATCTCTGCAGAAGGGCAAGTCAAGAGGACAGAAAGTAGGCAGGAGCATGTGGATGAATGTTCCAAACTGTTCTGCATGAGCAGAGATGCTGACAGCTCCTATCTTTTCCTTTTTGTCTGCACTGGCCTCTGTGTCTCTGATTCATATATGCTATCAAAATATTATTACACTTCTCCACATATCCAGATAGTATTTGATATAAAATCTAGTAAGACTAAGCAGTTGTTGGATTGATGTGATTCTATCTACAGAATATGCTCCCCCATCCACCCAATTTGCAGTTCATCCTGAGGAACAGAATGAGAGCAGGGCCGCTGGTCAGCACTCTGACTTTCTGCATCCAGATGGTAGATGTGAAAGATCCCAGTAAGGGGTCCCAATGCTGCGTCCTTGAAGCTAGTGATTTATACACTGGCAAAGGCATCCAAAAGGCAGCTGAGGTGAATACTTGCTATGCATTGTGTGCTGCATTGTGTTCTCTATTGTGTGTTACTTTAAATTAATTTTATTCTAATTAATTATTCAGATCTAAGAGATTCTGGAGTTAATCTTAAGCTTTGTATTATTTAAAGATGTGTATTTCTATTTGTGCTTAACCTTGAAGTAAATAGGTTTGTACTGCTAAAGGGTTTTCATTCACTGCACTGGTTTTCCTTCGACTAACTCTGCCATTGACCAGTGTAAAAGCAGCTTGCCCAAGACCAGTAATGTTCCCATTTAGTTTCACTCAAACTCAAGTTTCACGGCAAGAAAGGAGCAGACAAGGAACCATTTAGTCTTTTCATCTATTTATCCTATTACATCCCAAACGTCAGCTGATTCCCAGGGCAGGGAAAAGTAACAGGGAGGATTTGGGCTCCGGCAGTAAGATTAAAGGAAGTTGGGGAAGGAAGGAACAAATAAAGTATAAAAGTAAGTATGATGAAATATGGAGGGGTACGTTTTTATGAGGAAAGAGGACTTTATGTAAGCAGCTCAAGTTTGGGTTCTTACTGTAAGTACCAGCGTTGTGGCTGGAGATTGAAAGTTGAACATCCATCTGAATCTCATCCATCACCGCCTCCACTTTTTCTTTCTAGTTTTCATCTCTTACATTTTCTGCTAGTTAGTTATTGTTCTACTCCTCTCCCTCATGATGACTTACAGTTACATAAGGCTGGGAACCTTTATGCTCACTGGTTGAACTTCCTGTTAAGTGACAGGATACTATACTAGCACAATAAAGTTGCCTGAAAAAATGGATTATTTTGATAACAAAATTCCTACGTTTGGCACAAAAGGTCAATAGTTACTAATTTTTCCTATGAAAAACACTTGTTTCTTGGCCAGGTGCATCACTAGAATAAAAAGTACAGAGACACAGAATAAATCTCATAAAGCATTAGTATGATGAACTGGAGTGAAACGACATGTTCTGGTGTGGAGAGGTGGCAACTGCATATGTACAAAGCAATCATTTTAACTGCATGATTGAAGAAGTGAAAAAGCAACAGAAACACAATCTAATTATAAAGATAAATTAAAGGAGCAACAACAAAATTGTTTCACTGCAAGATTTGCTGTTGTGCACTGCTGGTAGACCAAAACAAAGTTACCCTCTCCCCCCATTCATCTCATCTGTTAATGAGTGTGCAACATGCAAAAACACAAAGACAATAACACTATTTTATGGTACATCCAAAGTAACTTATACTGTTTATGTAGTTTCTCACAGAAGAACAAATTAATTAACAGAAACAAACTGACCTCCTGATTACAAAGAGGGAATATAACATAACTAACACATGACAACATGTGATGAAGAACTGAGGGAAAGAGTCGTGAAAATGGAAGGAAGATGGTAAGGAGGTGGGAAGAAGATGAGATTAAGGAGAAAGACAAAAGGAGAGAAGTTCAACACAGTAAACTGACAAGGCCAAAGTAAAAACTTCCTGGATCCATTTATTTATTTTCTGTACCGCTTCCACCAGTTCAGAGTCACAGGGAAGCTGGAGCCAATCCCAGCAATCAGCAGGCGAGAGGCAGGGTACACCCCAAACAGGTTGCCAGTCCATCACAGAGCCAACACAGAGACACAAACAACCACATCAAGAGATAATCAATTTTAACTGTGTTGAAGATTTCTTCTTCAGCATCAGATCACAGGCAAACAGCCCCCATCAGTGACCCAGACCAATATCAGCATTTGTACCTTCCTAGCATGTATCAGTATCGCTCTACACTTAAAACCCCCAAAAGACCGAGTTGGTGTTCAGATTGCAGAAACGGCTTCAAACGTTGACTGAAATGAAATTAATGCAGTCTGAAATGAAAAGAAACCGGTTGCAGGAAGCAGAACTGCAGGTGGTTGGAATAAAGGAGAAGCCAATGGCATGAAAAAGAGCAGGTCTTTATTATGGTGAGTAACTTTGACATGCTTGCGTTATGCCCAGTGCCAGTCCATCCGCCATCCAGCTCTCCTACTGATGAGCACTGGAAGCAAATCTGAGGAACCCGGGCTTTATTTTACCGCCTGGGTGACTTGTCTGACTCGTCACAAGCATGTGTGTCCCTGCATCCCTCCCCGACTGATGTCTCCCAGGCTTGGTTTCATCCGCTGGGGATCTCTGCCTCTTTTCTTACTGTTCCCTTCCATCACACGTATTCATTATGCAGATAGTTTTTTTTCCCCGTGCCAGTTCTTCATGTTTATTTGATTCTTTATTTATTGCAAATGTTGCTGCTGTTTATCTGTTCGCAGAGCGTGTTTGTATGTGCTCTGGATAAGCTGCGAAACACAAAGGGCATCAATCACTGTCACTTAGCTGCTCAGCATGTCGCTCATGCCGACGGAGCCCTCCTCCAAACCTTTCCTGCTTAGTCTAACCTCGATGAAATTCCAACTCCTTTGATACATACATTTACAAGAGGGTCGAAAGACTGAGAGAAGAGGCGGGAGAGGTGGATGGGGACAAGCAGTTTTGTGCTTTTGCAATCTGAGTCAAATATATGTTTACAATGTTACAAATGAGAAATTCAGAAGTGCGTTGTCAGTTCTCATATTCTCCAGGCCCATGGCAGGCAGCCCGGCTCTGTGGCCCCTCCTAGTACACTTCTGCAACACTTATTTAGATGAATGATTAAAGTTAAGGCACAGCCAGCAAGAGTCTCTCCATTCTTATTTAAGGAAGAATGGGCAAGCTGTCATCTTTTGATGCATTACCTGCTATCTTGCATGCAAAAAAGACACGCGCTTTCCACGGATACCGCCTCACTCAACAGTCCCTCCCTTCATCGCATATGTGTCCCCGAAGACCTGCCTTTGTGATTGATCAGGTGCTACTGTGGCATCACTGGAGACATGTGAACAATCCGCCCACCCAGAAAACCAGACAAAAACACTCCTGCATGCTGATCTAATGTTACCAGTAAGATCGGAAGAACAAGAGAGCACTAACACACAGTTGATCTATGGCTCCTGAAAGCTGGCTCCTGAGAATCCCCTAAAGGAATTAAAGATGAACCATACAGTGGTCTGTATTAACTACCACCATTGTTTGTGCAAAAAAAAAAACAATAATGGAGTAGTTATATGTTAGAAAGGATGCATGCAGCACATGGGACTGGAGCAATTAGGTCTTTAAAACAAATGTGAAAATTGGATTTGAAAGTCATTGTAAGTTTTTAGGATTGTGATAAAGAGTCAACGTTTTCAGGAAAAAATGGAGTTACAGGCCTGTCAAATAGACCTGACCTTTAAAAATGTCCAACGCATAACTCAGTTCACTGAGAGTGAATTCACGGAGACTCTATTCACTCTTAGTTTTTGTTCTGCTTTGGTTCGATTGGAATTCTTCGGCTTCGGTCTGAAACTGTGATTTTTCTAAGCATGTGTCCTCAACCTTTGGACTGCATGTTAGGAAGAATGATAACTTGAGTTATTGATTGTGGTTGCTTAGCTGCTGCTGTTAGAGCACTGTGTTTGGTGCAATCATTTTGTTGCAGATTTTGATCATTGTTATACATTCCCACTATGGATGCAGTTCACCTGTTCTTGCACACACATACACACACACAACTTGGGAATATCTTTTTCTTAGGGAAAATACTATTCAAGATCATTTAGTACTTATATTTAGATAAATATAACTTAAAAAAATCTAATTAAAAGTCAATGAACTAAAATTAAGGCCAGTTCCTGAATGGGAGGCCCTGATTTGCCCAAGGGGCCCACCCAAAGTGCCTGGTCTGGCTCAGATATTTGAGTTAATCTCAGAAAGTCTGAATCCTTGAGCAGAAAAGATGTTGCCATAATAGTTAGTCAGCTCTGGTTATTTCAGCAACACAATAAAATCACTAGATTTAGCCCCATGATTCTGTTGTATGTTAACAAAATTGTTAAGCTATGTTAACAATTTTGTCGTCTTCTTTTAAGTACAATAGCATCTTTTCATTGTCAGGAGTCGGATTATTTTTCATCTGAGTTATGAGAGTACGTGGTACGTGTGCAGACACGTCTCATATTTGATTTAGAAAATTATGACATCTCGAGGGGCTGCACAGTGGTTAGCTCTGTGGCCTCACAGCAAGAAGGTTGCCGGTTTGAGCCTCAGTTGGGGTGGGGATCAAACCAGGAATCTTTCTGTGTGGAGTTTACATGTTCTCCCTGTGTTAAGGTGGGTTCTCTCCGGGTACTCCAGCTTCCTCCCACAGTCCAAAGACATGCGCCTCGGGGATAGGCTGATTGGAGACTCTAAATTGCCCATGTGTGTGAGTGTGCATGGTTGTTTGTTTCTGTGTGACCTGTCCAGGGTGTGCCTTGCTTGTGAGCTGGGTTTGGCTCCAGCCCCCCCGCTGGAAAATGGATGGATGACATCTTGCAACACCAGTGCTCAATGTGTTTTTATTACTGTGTGTTTATTTGAAAGTGGTGACTACACAGGACCAAACGGCTCATTTAATGCTGTGTGGAGCATTTGGTCACGTCTGGCCTGTTTAAGTTTGTCAGACACTGGGGTACAAGCATCGTGTGTGCAGGAGAATTTACAGCTGAGAGGCACAAAAACAAATACTTTAGATTATGATGCAAAAAGAGAAAATTTAACAGCATGGATCTTAATGAGTAATGGTTAGTGGGATTATGAGGTGGCTGTTGTCTTTTATTTACCATACAGATGTGATAGTTTTATTAATCTCATATATATGGAATTTGTGGAAATGAAACCAAAGTACTTTTTTCTCCTATAAAAAATATTTTTTAAGTGTTGTAAATATGCACGTGTGTGTGTTTGTGTGTGTGTGTTGGTGAGGTTGCTGCAGAAAATTTTGTTTCCGTTTCATCAAGATGGTTGATGTGCTGGAGGTGAACAGAAGGGATGTCTTGAGCATGAATAACTGTGATTATGGGTTACACTTATGATACTTTTAAAAGCCCAATGCACCACCATCAAAACAAACCAATGAACAGTAATCATAAATGTGAGTTTTTATTTATTTTTATAAAGATGAGAATTTAGAAATGTGAGAAAAATGGAATACTTATTTATTTGTGACATCATTTCACTGCAAATATAAGAAATAAGATAATATAAGTGTCATGGTTTGGACACTGGGTGTGGTGTGTGTTTTTTGGTTTCCTGTTTTGCTTTGATTTCAGTTCATTAGTTTCACCTGTGTTTAATTTTGATTGTGTGCACCTGGGTCTTGTTTAGTTCAGTTTGTATTTTAGTCCTTTGTTTTTCACTCTTTGTTGTGGGTTCATTGCGTTGTACTGTACTGCATTAGTTTAGCTTCAGTATTGGTGAATAGTCTTAGTCTTGTTGCTTCAGTCTGTTTCTTTGTTAAATAAATCAGTTAACCTGCAATCCTGCTGCCTCCAGCTGATTCCTGCGTGAAATTGGGTCCTCACTCCACCTTCGTGCCTTTGACTGTGACAATAAGTTGGAGCTTGTTTGCTTGTTTTGCAGTCGGACATGTTCACATGTCTGAGCTTGCAATGTTTTACATTATGGGATGCATGAGGAGAGAAAGACCACTTTAATGCACAATAATCACTTTTTCCAGTATGACATAGAAGTACGTCTCTGTGTACAATTCTTCTTTTTCTGTTCTTTCACATTCATTCAAAGCAACTTACATGAGATAAGTGATCATTTAACCAGTGCGCTTAACCTAACATGCATGTCTTATGAGTGGGAGGAAGCCGGGATACTCACACTCACACTAAATGTTACACTTATTTATTAGGTTTTAGCAATGATAAAAAGGTTCAATATAATTAAACCGTATTGGAAAGCTGGATCATCATAACTACACATCAGATAACTTTAACTTTGCTTTATAACTACACTGTTTCAACAAGAGCTCACGCTGTGTTTCTAACCAGCACAATGCAGAAACACATTGGTTGCATTATACTGTATAAATGTGTTTCTATGTGCAAAGAAAAATGCAAACAGAATATGGAGCAGATGGATGTGAACCACTGTGATGGGCAGTATTAAGTGTTAAGCATATTGCGTGGTGGCCAGGTGCTGTATCAATATGTTTTTGCAAAGTGAAACACTGCAGAGAGTAAAAGAGTTGACTCACCGAGCCAAAGCAGGCAGCTGAGTGAGTAGTCAAAGCAGTTGCATATGTATTTTTATTTATTTATTTTTGTTCTACTTGGTTTTCTTGGGAAGTGCTTGGGATTTCTAAATCTCTCCCACCAAACTCCTACAATATTGTCGGCATAGTACACTTAAGCCAGCGCATGATATCTTCATAAATCTCTCTTTTGGCTTCAGATGCAAACCGGAGGAAATGCACTTTTCTTCTTTTTCTTTTCAGTTTTTGTTGCTCTATCTTTTTTATGAGGCAACTGTGGATTCTTTCAAGAAACTTTTTAAAAACTTTTTCTCATGATCATATAATATTTATTCAACTTAGTTTTAAGTATAAAAAAGTTTTTTTAAGCTGAAATTATTTCAGACTAAGATGGTCTTCTTGAAACAATATTACTGTTATTACTTCTCTAGAAAGCTCTGATTATTGTCTTTGGGCTGAAGTGATTCTCATTTTTATCTTATTGCACTCATAATATCACACTGTGTCGTATATATATTGTCTTTTTACCTTTTCTTTCTGTCTTTGCACTTTTCCCTCATATTGTCTTACAGACCTTTCTGCCTTCTCTACACTCGTTCTCTTATTCCTTTTCCTTTTCTCCCTTGCTTTGTTATCTGCCTCGGCTCCATTTCCCTGCTTCCTGATACTCCCTGACTCAGTAGCTTTCATTTTCATGATAATCCAGCGACACCACTGGACTGCGAAATCGCTTTTACTGCTTTTTCTTTTTCTCCTTCACCCCCCTACCTCCTCCTCCTTTTTTTCTATCATGCTCACTTTCTTCATTTTTCCCCCCACCGGTTTATCTTTTTTCCTTCTGGCTTTATTTTGCCTTTTTGTAATTAAATGTCATTTTTAGTTCTTCCAGTTTCTCTCTTCTTTTTAAGGGGGTGGTGGATTAAGGGTATAGTAAGACAGAAGTTCATCTCGTTTTTTTATATTTTAAAAAAGGCTGTCAGAGCAGAGTGAAGTCCCCTCTGGTAAAGACAAGGACAACACCTTCAGTTTCATCTTCTGTCCACATTTTTGCAGACATATCATAAACTTCCCAAGTCCCATCCACTGGATGGCTTATGGTATGAATATAGGTTATCAATGTGGGTGAGACCTGAGTGGATTGGGTGAAAACATGGGCAGTGCATAAATAAGCTTTGTTTCATGCAGTCATATATGACGATTCCTGATTTTATTGTAACTTGTTTATGACTGATCATCTATGAAAAAAGTAGATGTGACTTTAACTAGTTCTGCTTTTATACAGAAATGAAATAAATCAAAGTTTCTGTGTGGCATGAAGATAAAGCAGAATAATTTACAGACTTCAGTCTGAAACATCTTTTCTTTACTAAAAAGAAAGCACAAATTTTGGGCATATTTAATTGACCAAGCGCATATAAATGTCTCAGCCTACCACAAAAGCATGCTAGGTTTGACTATAATTTTCTGCTCTGCATGTTTCCATTTTGCTGATGTTTCTGTGATTGTCTGATTAAATGACAGAGAATGTGGATATGTTGCACTCTGTGTAGAGGGTGATGACTCGAGCAGAAACAATGTTCAAAGCTAGAATGTTAAAAGCTTCTTAACTTCAAGAACTATGAGCAGCAATCATAACACAAGGTTGTGCAAGCAAAGAAAATGGTTGCAGAAATGTAATTGATACACCAGCAGTCAGTCTGGCAAGGACTAGTGACATGTTGGTGCTGAACAAAAAGGAGGCCCAACCGAATCTTGCAATTTTTATTTACAGATATATATAAACAAATATAAGTCAATAGATTTTGCTGATTGAAATGATGCCTCATTGACATTCAGGGAGGATGGCTGTGTCAGAAATGGGGCCTTGGTCATCTTTTCTGACATAAAACCTGTAAATGAACTCCAAAATGTTCAACCCTACTTCTAACAAACAACCTGTGTGAACTGATAGATTGGCAGTAATAGCTCCAGTTGCCTTCAACAATGAGATCCAAAGGCAATGCATGTACACAAAACATCACACTGTGTGGTTTTTACATGTCATTTTAGGCTTTTAGATGTGTTGTTTTGTATCATTAAAATTATACACCAAATGGTTTGGGTGACAGTATCTGTGTCATATAAAGTGTCTATGCAAAATTTAAAAAACAAATAAATTCAGGAAATTTGTACATTAGCAAATTGTTGTAACAAAATCATTCACAGAAAACATCCTTCTCACTTTATGTGTCCACTCCTGCAGCTGCAAATATGTCCTATTGGTCCTAGTTACCTTTTAACAAACCAGGGTTTACTTCCAGGTAGGACTGTCTACTTGTTCAGATTACCCAGAATACATGAAATGTCAGGTCTGAGCAGTCTCTGGGCGCTGCTTGAGTGACTCAGGGTAAAGGGTTGTGAGAATGTACTTTGGTTGCAATGCAGAGCAAACAGGACGATCCGTGCACAAATAGTTTGTGAGCTCACGGAAAACCTTTGCTGCCAGGTTTCTTACTGTCCTTGTGGCCACAGCGCATTGAGTCAAAATGTCAGGTAATTAGGATTTCAAATTTAACATTGAAACACATATTGAATGTTAGCATATATGCTACTGAAATCTCTGAGTGTTTTACCCTAAATGAGGAGCAAGGAGCACTGAAAGCTTTTCTTAGTGAAAGAGAACCTTTTTCACTCTTCAGGTGATGTAAGTAGGAGTATATTATCCCCAACATGCTGACAGCTCTTTTTTGTGGAAAAAAACAAAAAAAAAACAAAGGGGCTTTGTAGCTCGCAGTAATCACGAGGCTGGTTCAACAATTCAGACTTAATATTTGTGAATGTTATGTGTGTTTTTTTTACGTAAATTTGTCCCTTTGTGAAATCAGCCCTGTGATGGACTGGCGGTCAGTCCAGGATGTACCCCACCTCTCACACAATGATTGCTGGGATAGGGTCCCGCTACCTCCGACCCTGAAATGCATTAAGCAGCGTATAAAATGAGTATGTATTTAGGGTATCTTTCTTACGAACAATGTGAATACCTCAAAAGGGTTTTGAAGCAGCTTAAAGCCCACATCCTTACAATAAAAGTGGCCATTGCAGTTGCTTTGGGTGTGTACTTTACAGGAAACAATAAGCAGGAGTTTGGATGTAGGACCACAGTGTAAACAGATCTCATTGCAGGGATCACAAAACTCATGTGGAAGACATGTGTGCCACATAATTATGAGCTGAACAACCAGAGACCAGGGATCTTTGAACAAAGCAGTTAAGACAGTGGAGATGATAAACTTGAAATGGCTGAACAAGAAGCAGAGAAGGCAAAAGGTGTTCGGTGTTCTGTTTATTCTTTACTGTCTGAGTTTGTGTTTTTGTATTATTTTAAATTTATTTCCCCTCATCCTCTTAGTTTCTATCATTATTTTAGTTCTCCTTGTGTTTAATACCTGTTATAGGTTTTCTAAATTCCACACATCTGCAGTCTTTTAGTCAATCTTCTTACATTTTTAATATCAGGGTTTTTTTGTCCTCACTTGCCTCATTTTGGACTCTACCAGTTGAGCAGCTCAAATATTTTGCCATTTGTACTGTATTTTTGCAGATGACCTCTGCGGTTGTCTTCTTCACACTTGGATAATCCTGCTTTCTTGGCAACATGATGATTTTGGACTGCCTTAGGAACTTTTTTTTTTGTTCCATATTTTGCTTGTTTTGCAGACCACTTATTGATTGATTGATTGATTGATTTTTTATTTATTTCGAGCAACAGAAAATAAACTGTATATACCTCCTGCATTGCAGGAAAAAAAAAA
>JBAMHV010000003.1:14888247-14914548 GCA_037177535.1 Pseudomugil gertrudae | reverse complement strand
CAAACTATATATACTCTCTCTCTCTCTCTCTCTCTCTCTCTTTATATATATATATATATATATATATATATATATATATATATATAAATGCTACAAATCAAGGGTTAAGACAGCAAACAGGAAGCAGTCCCTGTTTTTCAGATATTTCAGTGTGTTGTTCACTGCCTTGGCCCTGTGATGGACTGGTGACCTGTCCAGGGTGTACCTCGCCTCTCGCCCGTTGTAAGCTGGGATTGGCTCCAGCCCGCCCGGGACCCTGTTCAGGGAAAAAAGCAGTAGAAAATGGATGGATGGATGTTCACTGCCTTCCTTTTGTTCTTGTTCCTCATCGCAGCTTTTAACTGACCATATCAGTGCCATGAATTTAATTACTAAAACCACTCTGTGCTGAAATGATCTACATCTTATTCTGGCTCATTACAGAGGTCCAAGGGGCTGTTTAATTGTTTATTAAACAAGTTGATGATCTGAGACTAACACTATATTAAGAATAGATGTGGTGTAGATTTTAAATGACAGTTTAAGACATATATTTTATTGAGATCATTTGTGCCAAGAGTGGACTAATATGAAAAGATATCCAAAATTTCTCTTCAAGATGCATATAATTCCTGCAGCTGCTGAAGTCAAAATGTTGTGTTTATTTTTAGAAAGAAATGACACCAATTTGACCTGTACAGGGGGTCACGTCGGGAAAAAAGTCACTAAGATCATTAAAGCAAAACACGAGAGCATGCCTTTTTGGAGTAAAGTGATCTAATCATTAATCTCACACTGTAATTTAAAGCAACAAAAGATAGGTTTTGCTCAAACTAAGCCATATTTGCAGTAGGAGTCCTGACATCAGTTGTGACATGTGGTGGTGGAAATAGAGTAGTTTAAAGTAGTATTGTGTTGCCTCAGGGACAAAGCAGCTTACACTTATTGAGTGACTGAGCATAATACAAGGCCATCTTTCTGAAGGCTGAGGTTAAAGTGGAAGTGTTTCTTTCAACGGGACAATGACTAGCAGGACTCCATAACAAATTCACCAAAGACTGGCTATAAAAGAGAAACGAAAGGTGTGAAATGGGCAAAAGCTCCAGAATTATTACTGTGGAGGGACACGTTACAGGCAGAGGGGGAAAGAATATCTTCTATAACACTATACAACTAGAAAAAGAAATTAAAAAAGGAAGGGTAGGGGGCAGGGTGGTGATTTTATATTTTAGAGGCTTGTATGAAAAAACACACATAATTGCTAATTATAGGTGTGAGTATTTTCTTATTCTATTGATCATTTGTGAGCAACTTTTATAAATAAAATAATGAAAATCAAATAACCCATGTTATTACATGTAGGAAGATGAAAACTAAGTTTGCTGTGATAGAAAGCGAAACATAATAATTTCCTTTCTACATCCTATTCTGACCAATCCTTAAGTAAAACATAGTCTTGTCAATGTTCTTGCACTCCCTTTTGGCAGCATCACTCTCGTTTTTGTTCCAAACATTTTCTTTTTATTTCTTTTGTTATTTTAACATAAACTGTATTTGTCTGATAGAGCTCTTAGTATGGTAACTTATTACTTTCTGTTCATAAAGGTGAACGGGTCAACATGCAGAAAGTAATTCAGTTATATATTTATTATTATGACATTTAATTACTGCAATAAAGATATTGTTTGAGTTATTGAAATATCCAAATATCTGTAATGGGTGTAACAGCAAATTCTGTGATGCTTCAGATTCACTGACTGAAAAACTTTAGCAATTTCAGCCAGGTCATCGAAGAATATTTAATATCCTTTCAGGATACCAGATTTGCAGCTTTAATTGTAATAAAAAAAACTTTGATACATGCTAGTATAAAATGTAACTTAATAAGTCTGAATACTTTGTGTTTAGCCTCAAATTGTAGGCCTAATGGCTTTAGCATGAGCCTAAATGTGATAGTATTGTAGTTTAGTAGTATAGTAGTACTGCACCAACAACTCAGCTGCATCTTTCTGTTTTTTATTTCACATGATCTGTGAGAGGCACAAACGTCATAAATCACAAATATAAACTATAAAATCACAAATATAAACTCAAATAAAAGTTTAAACTACGATTAAGGTCTTGACAGGTCACTGATAATCTGTCAAATCAGAGGTGGATGTTACACATAGACTGTATAAAAAAGAACAGAACTACAGAACTGCTTAATTTTCAAACAGACTACGATTCCCATCAACCCTTTCGGCTGACGTGACCAGTCATAGTAGAGAATTTCAAGCGGCCTCTGTTGAGCCTGCAAGCGGTGTTTTGTCAGCAGTGCTGCTTCTCTGGCTTCACAACTCGAAACATGTTGTCATTTGCTCTGAAGCAACTCACACGGGTAGCTATATTATTACTCATATTTTTTGTAATTGTTTCCTTTACGACGTTTTTGTTTATGTAACCAAGCTGGCATTTCTGCTTGGATGAACTGTTAGCTAGCTTCACTGAATGAGTTAGTACTAACTAGCGATTGGGAGGTGGGGTTGGAGTTCATCACCTTCGGTCAGGCAAGGTTTTCTGTAAATTAGCTGTAAAATCTTTGACAGTTTGCACCTATATGTGGTTGCTGTCTTTTCTGTCTTTTTTGGAAGTGTGTATATTTGCAGACTTGCTAACTAGCTTATAAACTAGCAGCTAGCATTCAGTGCTTATTTATGCCTGCAGCTGTGCGTGTGTAAATGATGCAACAGTCCGAGCTCAGTTTCATCATGTGGCACCACTGCATGCATCAAGACACTTTTTTATTTTATTATTTCGACAAGTGTGGGGAGTGAAATTATTACGTCTAGTGATTACACTTTAAGTTATTTGTTTTTAAGAATACAATTGATATTTTATTTAACTAGAATCATATCAGAATGGACGAGTCATTTAGTCTGCCATGTCTTGTTTTAGCTTTGCAGAGTAATTGTTCCTCGTGACCTTGTTTATTGCAACTATTTGCCTGCAACTTTTTTTTTTATATATCTTTTTCACCATGAAGCTACACACAACTTTGGGTGGGTACATTTCTTTGTACCAGACTCTGTGTTATCTCTGTGTTGTTCAGATAAAGACATAAAAACCATGCCTTAAGGAAACCCAGTAGGGTATGAAAATGAAACTTTGCTGCAGCACCTTCTTTTCATTATTTATGTGTTGTATCAGAAAAGATAGGCCATTAACATATCCAGTCCTAGTTTGATAGATTAAACAATACAAATTACTACATAAAGAATTGTCCTACTATTGTAACTCAATGTTTTAGAGAAATGATGTAGTAAGGTATATTTAAAGGACCCACAATTCATAAAAAAGTAACTTGTAAGGATTCAGAAACTGTATCTTAAGCCACTAAGCTTTTGTATCACCGCACTTATGTTTAAGCTTTTATATTTAAACTGTTTCGAACCTATCAATATACATTTAGCTCATCAGTTCAATTTAAAAAATTATATATTTTAAATATTGCATTAACTATCATGCTATTAATTTGAGTAAAATTTTGGCAGCTGAAGCTCAGATGGAAGATGGAAACAAAAGGTTGATGGATCAATTTGTGGCTTCCCCAGACTATATGCCAAAGACACTGACCTCGATGTGTCTAATTAGAAATAAATTGTTTCTGATAATTTAAAAAAAACTTGGTATACGTGAAACATGAATATTTCATGGTTATCAAGAATCTACAGTGTCATTGTGCCAGATTTTGGTTCAGCTCTTGGTTTGAGGCATTACAGTAACACCAATGAAAGGCGAACACTTAAGACATACATGGGATATATACGTACAGTGCATTATGTGTGCATGTATGGGATTTTTGTGGTGAATGTGATGTGTTGTGTAAAATTGAGTGGTCAACATACAAATAGGAAAGTCCTGTGTAAAGTGCATTTATTCTGATAACTATGCCGTTAATGCATCAAACCAGAAGGCAAGAACAATAAAAGGAATTTACCAGTTAAGAGTGATGTTCAAAGTACAGAAAGGGCCTTAAATGATACATGAGGCCAAGTAAATATTAACAACTTAACCTCTCACTTTGAGATAGTTATTTTATAGATAAAGATGTATTTTTATCCATCTGCGGAAGCAGTTTTGTTTGTTTTATGACATCAGCATATTTTTAAATCTCACATTTTAATTTGATTTTGATTCAGCATGCTATGATCAGATCATTAAATGATTATTTTCATGCATCTTTTTTCCACATTGTGGGTTATTTTTTGCTTACTCCGTGGCTTTATACTACTTTATACTTCATTCAGTTTACCTTAATACAAATACCCAATTGAATTTATCTTCACTGTCTTTTATTCATGTGGAACCATATATACTTCCAAGACATATATTTTATATTAACTTTATATTTTTCTTTGCAATCTTGAGGAAAAACGTGTTGGTTGGGAACAGAGCTTTGCAGTATTAGATCTTATTTAGGCTTTAAATAACTTGCATATGGAGTAAGTCTTGTTCAGTTCTTTTCTTTTTATCGACATGAAAACAACGTTTCCTAAACTATCGTTTAAATCCATCCATCCATTATCTGTACTGCTGATTCCAATGAAGGATCGCGGGTTGAGCCTATCCCAGAAATCATTGGATGAGAACCATGTTTACCCTGGAGAGGTCCCCAGTTCATCACAGGGCCAACACACAGAGAGACGAACAACCAGATGAACCAGCTTTTGAATCTCATACACTGTAACAGTAGCTTCTAGCGCAGTTCCTAGCTTCCTGCTATTTCTGTTGTATGCCTTTTGCCAGCTGGGCACTTTAGGTCAAGGGTGTCCAAAGTCGATTTCTCTAGGGCCGTTGTCCCGCAGTTTTTTTAATGTCCCTACTTTAAAACACCGGACTTGTATTAAATGGATGCTACAGCCAATGAAGTTCAGCACAGTGATTGACAGTCAGGTGTGCTGGAGCAGGGCACAAACTTGCAGGATTTTGTCCTTGAGGACAAGTGTTCAGTCTCTTCCCCCTAAAGTATCAGGGTGCAGCATGTCTTTTAGCTTCTGTCCACGCCTTTTACTATTTAATAAGTGTTCATTTTTATTTGTTATACATTTACAAATCATAGTTAAATCAACATATTACATTGAGATGAATAAATTAAATAATTAATTGACCGACCCTACTACACACGTAATCCTAACTTAAATTCTGATTATTATATCACTCATTATAAATTTATTATCACTATTTATTTTCACTTATTAACTTGAATTGCAGTTAAACAACAATTTTAGAAAATATAGATTTTTCACTAATTACCGATGGCAACAGGAAACTATATAGATGCCTACTTTCCAACCTGCTTGTTGCTTTTAAACTTTATTATTATTAAATTATAAGCACAAAGTTGTAATCATAATTATCCATCATTTAATGTTACAGAAAGACTGATTGTTTCTTAGCAAGTTAATGGGGTGAATTATCAGGGTTTCCAATAAAAGTTGCTTGATTTGCAGGTTTATTATGGACATGATGAAGCATCCTACTTGATGTTATGTATTTCTCTTATTTATTTCAGAGACACCATGTCCTTGCCAGTTTTGAGCAGACTTGTTGTGGCATGTACGGTACTCAGACCTAGTTTTATACGTCACCACTTTTCAGTGTGCTTAAAATCTCCAATATAATTGAAACAGTGGTCACAGGCTTGCATGCTTTTCTCATTGCTGCTGATTGGTTAAATGTAATCTAATAGACTCACAGGAATCTATTTCTGTGTGTGCCAGTAAGGCATGTAGTTTTTCTCACAAGTATTAGTAAGGATGCAAAGTTTCAATCCCATTCTTTTGTTTTGTTTCTATAGTTCACTCTTAAGAGAGCAGTGGATTTATCAAAATGGCTGATTAGAAATTTAACTACCGTACTAAACTTTTTACAAGTGTATATATGAGTTTGGGATATTTTATGTTTATTTATCAAGTGTGTGTGTGTATATATAATGAGCTGAGCTATATATATATATATATATATATATATATATATATAGCTCAGCTCATTTTATCACCACCATGGACCGATACAATGTCAGCATCACTGCACTGATCTGCTTGTCAATCTCCCGACTATATTCTTCCACTGGTGAACAAAACCCTGAGACACCTAAACTCATTGATATTAGTAAATCTTTTTAAATGTTAATGTTGTTTCACACAAATACAAAACAGAAGACTGAATGGAAACACCCAGTAAAGCTTTCCAGAGACGTCATAAATATCAAGGATCTCTGAATTAATATGCATGTTGTGCGTAATGTTAAAGGGAAGACAAAAGAGAGGGAGTGATGCAAGACTTGTGGTAGTGGAACATGTCTGGTATCTTGCTTCTTGTCCTGCTAATATTGGACAGATTCGTGTGTAAAGCCTGGCTTGGTTAGTGGTTGTTTCAGGTAATGTTGCTGTCCTGGCAAAACACAGCTAAAGAATTCACATTTCTATTTTATTTTTCCATCTGGACTTGTGTAAATTGGATTGTGTTTCTCAGACTGTTCACCATTTCAGATGCTACCATCAGCTCCTGTGTAGTGTTAACACATGAAGCCGAAGCGAGATGCCAGCTAAGTGTCGGTATCTGGTATGTCAGCAAGTAACTACATTCGCTGATTGAGACACAGCATATGTCTCCCTGTTCTAACACACCAGTTCTAACAGTACCAGGGGTCCATGGAAAACCTGCAGGATACAGCCCCGAAGACCAGGGGTCCCCCCCCCCCCCGGTTTAATGTAAAGGCATTTAATGACACTAGATTTACATGCCGTCTATGGCATACATTCGAGACTCCGGATGACCGTTCATCTTTTAAACTGTTTGGAAAGGGTAAATGGTTGGACAGGGTGTATCAGATGTTGAAAGGCCTTACAGTGCAGGATGCACTGGAGAGATTACAACATTAAGGTTTAATTCTGCTACTTACACCTCATGAAGATAGTCTTCATTGCCTGCATCACTGAGATTTCTGACAAACCTTTGACCTGGGTAGAGTAGAGCCGCCTCAGACTGTGCCTTTATCATTTTATGCCTGTCCACCCCATCCAGATTTTTCAGTCCAGTGTCATCCAGAGTGAATCACAGGACAATTTGTAACAGACAGCCCTGCTATTAGTCAGTGACAGGAAAAGAGGCAACTGCATGTCAGACTGACAGATGCTGCTGCCTTGTTGACACTTCTTCTGTGCTTTCTTATGGGTTTTTTCCCTCAACTGTTTTCCTACTCTAGGACTGTTTGTTTTCCGTGTGTTACGGGGTTGATTGTTGTTTGGTGTAGCCAATGATGGACAGCAGTCATCTGTAAAATTGACTCGCCTCTGGAGCTGTTTCAGGAAATTGGAGAAAAATAATACACAACTAGGATTAATGAAATGATTTTCTTTCTTCCTTTTTTTTTCTCTTCCATTGTTCTTTGTGCTCAGATGTCTGACAGAATAGGCAAAATGCCAACAATTACCTTATCATAGTCACACAGATGCAGTGCATCTGTTTCCCTACCATTATTTTTTGTGTAGCTCCCAGCTTGATGTGGCCTATTCCACCCTTTTTCTCACAGCAGCATTTTCATCAAGTTCACCTTCAAATGACAGTACAATCCGTTGCCTAAAAATAGTCCCACTGTGACACATTTGGTGCTTGCATCTTGGCTCTCGCTTTTCTTGGATCACTTTTTCTTGTTTATTAATTAATCTCCTGTAATGATCAGTGAAGAGAAATGATTCAGGAAGACAGACCACTAACCTGAATATTGGGTTCAGAATGATTTCAGTGGTAAAATTAACTTTTTAAACACCACATAAGTATTACATTATATGTCAAAGTTTTTCCTATAGCATAGTTTACAGGTTGGGGGAAAAGGGTGATGAAAAGGGGGTACTGTTTCTTTTTTTAATCATCAGTAGCTCTTAACTCGTAGCGTTAGCTACCTTTGTGCTGGGTCTTATAAATGCTGCTTCTTTTAACTTTAGTGTTCCCCAGCAGAAACGCAGACAGCGGAGGACAGTTCCTGTCATGATTTAATGACCCGTGTGATTTCTTGGCAAGAAACATGTCCTCAGAGGCAGCTCGACCTGTCTCCCTGAGCTCTGGTTTCAAAACCTCAATGAGGGAGGGCTTGCTTTTTCCACTATCACCATTGCCACCAGTGACAAAATTTCAGGGTAAGAACAGTTAGAAATTGGACGTTAATGTGCCAGTCGATTTCCATGGCCTGTCACGGTCATACTATTTCCCACCTCAGGAAGCAGATGGAAGATGAGAAACGGTTGCATTGCTGAGAAAATTAGTGGAGCTTTTATGTCTTTGATCCTTCTGGTTTTAAATGGGAAAAGGTGGCTACATTTAGCAAACAACATGTAGTAAGGTCTTGTTTTGGTATGGATGTCTTTAACCAGGATTGTGTTAATTGCTTTTTAATGGTGCTATTAAAGGGAGGCTGTCCCTCATACCCCAGCACACCTGTACAGATGATAACTATAGGTTAGTTGTGGACCCCTTGATCTCAGCATGGAGTCATCATCGAGTTCTTGATTAAATGTCAAGGAAAAGCCAGTGTATCCTGAGTGTAATCAACCAGTAAAATGTTTTATTTAACCCGTAATTGTTTTTGCCCCCATCTTTTTTTGTAGGGTCTGAGTTTAAATATAAATTAAACTTGTTCTAAGTCCGAAACGTGTAAGCAGAGTTGAACTCAGAGTAGCAGTTGTATTTTCAAAAGGACCAGTGGAAATATTAGACTATGCACGCTTGTGATCAGACATTGCAGCTGTAGAACTTGCCAGCCCCAGTCCAGATTAGATAAGCAGTAAGTGCTGAATCTGTTCTCTGTATGCTTCCTTTTGGTACACTGAAGCTGTAAAGTCAGAAGTGCTGATGGAAGCATAATTGAATAACCATGCTGATTATTGATATCACACAAACACACTGTCTTCTAATTAGACTGAAGGGGGAAGAGAGCAGCAGAAAGGATACCAGTTTGGGTGGTACTTAAAAACTGTGAACTAATCAAGTATTCAATTGGCATTTTGTTCTGTGTAACATCTTCTACCTTGAAATGCTCAACAACCTTCATTAGTTTAATACTTTTGTAACATGTTTAAGTCATGACCCGTTTGTAGTTCTAAGACCCAGTTACACAAAATGCCGTTTTAATGTGATGTCTCAGTAAAGCCTTTTTTCCCCTCAATGTACATTCTGTATTTGACCTTCCTGTAGCCACTGTGCCAGCGGGCCTCTGTTCGTCTCAGTGTACGTCTCCAGCAATCCCACGCTGCTTCTCGGACGGTGGATGAAGATCGTCCCTGGACGGGTCAGGAGAGCCTGGCTGAGGATGACCCTGAAATGTGGACTCTGCTGCGGAAGGAGAAGGACAGGCAGTGTCGTGGTCTAGAGCTCATTGCGTCTGAGGTACTATAACTTTAACAGTAAAGCTTGTTACGTACTCCACAATAAGGTTTTTTCTTCTTCTCAAAGCCAAGAGAAGAAAATTGATTGAGCATGATTTTATTCTCGTGGACATGGATGAAGGCGGACATGTTATTAATCGGACAGATGAGGGGTTTACTGATGAGTGGCTGTACGAATAGTTTTAATAAAACGGTGGCGAGAAAGAACCAAAATGTTCACAACACATTTAGAGACACGAACACGGTTGCATGCACAACCCCCTGCCGACTAATTATTGTATTTATAAAACAACCGGGTCATTTGTTCATTGCACATATAAGCACAGACATCCCACCCACAGTGATTCCCACCTCATTGCAGCCTAAGCTTTCAGTGGAATATAAAGACCAAAAATAACATTTTTCTTGTTCTTACTTTCTCAAGAGCAAGAACAAACTTCTCATGGAGTATGTAATAACCTCTGCTTTTGCATTAAAACATCTTCTGTAGTCAGCTAAGGACAAGCACACTGAGCTTTGTCAGTAATGTCTTTGCATGGAGTTATATAATGCATTTTTAATTTGCAATAGGATTTTTTTTGTTTGTCAAACTGATTAAAAAAACTAAAGCTCCTGTTTAATTTGGCCTTTTTTAAAGACAGCGTTAGCACTCATTCTGTATGAGTTGGCAGCATCTCCCTTATTCGTTGGCAGTGCAGGTAGCCAAGAACACTTCATAACCTGATTGTTTCGCCAAAGCAGATAAATGTACAGACTTCTCTAAATTGTAAATATTTATTGATGTATTTTAATTGTACAGTTGCTAGAAGGGATTTGAAAGTGTTTTTATATATAATAATTTACATTGAGTAAACTATTGACTCATTTTTACTAAATAATCATGCACTCTCGATATATTTCCTATGCCAGCAGTCTGCTTAAAACTGACATTCCCCAAACAAATGATAACATTTCTATCATAAACACTGACAACAAAAAAGTCATATCAGTGCTTCTTTTACTCATTGACAAGCTGGGCTCTGTATGGTGTAATTGATTCAGACATGGCTTTTTAAATAGTAAAACCTTCAGAGAGAGCTCCACTGGCTGTAAGCCAGAATAGCTTTAGTTAGAGCAAAAAAGAGCAGCCTTTTGTTCATATTCCAGGGCTGCATAATGTGCAACGGAGGATTTTACTATTCAGAAGGTCACATGAGGTTTTATCTTCTGTTGTTCTTTCCTTCTTCGCCACAGTAGTTGTTCAGTGGAGTATATCAGCCCCTTCTCAACACAAAGCCTGACCACTCTAGTGTAAGATAAAGCTGATATCTTCATCCTGCCTCCTCCCTAACTCTCTCTGCAAGGCACATCACAGTACAGTGAGGCAGGCAGTCCTTGAATGAAAAGATCGCCCACTCTGCTCTCACACACCTCAATATACAGCGAGCGAAGCAAATACTTAGTTTTCTAATGTCCCCTTGATCTCCCCTTTGATCCTTGTTGAAGCATTAGCATGACTTCCACACAATATACCATAATCACCCAGTGAAACCAGTGTGAAGACTGGATTTGTCTTTGTTTTAAAGGGCATATATTATGCTAAATGGACTTTTATGAGCTTTTAACTTTCTATTGGTGTTAATTGTACCTTAAAACAATCCCTGAAGTAGTTTTATTTTTCATTTATACATTTTGTAGCTTTATTCCTTTGAAAAGAAGAGTGTGGCTTAAGCAAAGCAAAGACTTAACCCCACCGCTCCAACGCGGCACAGTGGAGACTTCACCTGCCCCTTACCGCTCCACCTCCATGTTGCTGCTGCTTATCTACAGACATACCTACCCCGCATGCTGATTATAGACAGCAGGGTAGGCGGTGGAAATGCACAACCGTCACAGGTTGGGCGAGGAAATGGGAGAGCCTCCCTGGCTGCTCAGTGCGGGTGGGGTGGATGAGTGAGAGGAGCTGGAAGCAAGCCATGATGAGCTGTTTCCATTTCCGGGTAATAGACCTTGCAGTAAGAAATGAGTTTAATGACAAAACTATAATGTGGTGAATGTTGCAAAATGCATAATATTATCATAAATGTGCATAGAATAGACTGAAATGGCAAAAATAGCTATATATAGGACCTTTTAAAATCTTATTAATGACCATTATTAAAAAAACGCACTAGTTTGTTACTGATCATGTAGAAATATGATGATATACAATCAGGTTCAGTTTGCTTATTATCAGCAAGAGTTTTCAGTGAATTCAATTAATGTTAAGTTGGTAACAAAAGCTAAAGCAAAATTTTATAAGACTAACTTTAGATGTGAAAAGCACATGCATGAGCTCAAATAAGCTCTTACATTTTGTTGTAGATACGTTTATATTGCATTGATTATACATTGCATAAAAATTTGTGAAGAGTTATCTTTGTTGGAGACCAACATCGTTGGTTGTGTATATATAAGACGGAGCCTTCCAGCCGGCTTCTGAATGTGCCATCGCTCCCAGAAAATACAAAAATGGTCAAAGAGAGGGATTTATAAGCGGGGGGAATGATTGATGTCTATCAAACTTTGAGTTACCTTTAGCTAGTAGCTAACTGAGCTAACTCGACTCTTAACGTGGGCTAACTGAAGTAGGTGGGCTAAAGCTAAGGCGCATTGTTAGCTGGCTAAAAAACTAATTAGTGCTGCATCCCTGCCTATATGGATATTGGATACCTGTCAGTCAAAAGGGCAAACCCATAGTCATGCTAAATTTTAAGATTAAATAACATCAAAGCAAATGAGTTATAAAACAAAAAGATCAGACACCTCACAGTTGCCCTTAAGGTACACTCAACCTAACAAACCTAATATGTTTTTGTACCAGACAGTAAACATGTTTTTTTTTTCTGCTGTGAAGTTGGCCAGCATACATCTTTTTTAGCTCAGCAAACTCATTAACATGTATTTGTCAAGGCACTGAATTGCAAAATGGATTAGAAAGGCCACTCAGGTAAACCTTAAATGTGTCCAGAAACATTTATTACATGATCTTG
Source organism: Pseudomugil gertrudae (assembly GCA_037177535.1). Classification (NCBI taxonomy): domain Eukaryota; kingdom Metazoa; phylum Chordata; class Actinopteri; order Atheriniformes; family Pseudomugilidae; genus Pseudomugil; species Pseudomugil gertrudae. Next base: position 14,902,133 of record JBAMHV010000003.1, on the reverse strand, counting down.
TGTCCTCTGGCAATAATGCAATAAACTCTGAAGTGCACAGTGTTAGTCTATGGAAGTCCAGAGGTTCAATACTATAATGATTATCTGTAGCCAGAGGGGGATTTCTCACTATCACTTAACAGACTTTAATTTGCCATGCCTGTCAATTTATCCTCTCATGTCATTGATCAGAATGTGTCTTTGCTTGTGTGTGTGTGTGTGTGTGTGTGTGTGTGTGTTCACACCACAGAATTTCTGCAGCCGAGCAGCTCTGGAAGCTCAGGGTTCCTGTCTGAACAACAAATACTCAGAAGGCTACCCAGGGAGACGGTGGGTGTTTATTCAGCCACACCTTAGCTTATTAATCCTGCTGATATTGTCCGCTTCAGGACATTAGTTTTGGACATGCACACCGAAAGTCCCCCTAAGATGTTTTTTTTTCTTAAAAAAAGAAAAGAAAAACACTGTTTTCTATGCAGTCTCTAATACTAACTACATAAATTATCTATGAGGTACATTGATAGAATTTAGTGCCCGGCTAATAGTTGCATGTTTTCCAAGTTCTTCATTTTCTGTAATTTCCCTTGGATAATTCACCTTTTATCAACCGCAAACGGGAAGCTTACATGCTTTGAAATGCTCATCGTTTGATTCCTGTTGGATCCTAAAATAAGAGCCTCTTAAATCTCCCTCCCACTGTATGTGTTTGTATGTGTATTTATCCGCCCCATCCCACTCATCTGCTGCTTTACACTTAAATGTAATGAAACAAAGGGATCATCTCATTGAATGAGGGGTTTACACAGTAGCCATCTGTTGATATATCGTCTGCAATTCTACTGAAAGGATTTCCGCATTTCCACCTGACATGCCCCAGATCTTCACTAAAACCTCTGGATCACTGTTGGTTAAAGTTTTTGGTTTGTTTGATTTTTTTTTTTTTTAAACCAGTTACGCTGATGGTTTCAAACACATAAAAATGTATAACTGTGAATGATTCCTAATAATTCCTTATAATGATTAATAAAATCCAGTCAGTTTATTGGGTGATTTAACTGCTATTGTGGAATAAATGAAGGAATGATAATGACTTAGCTGTAGCACATGAGGTAGTGATCCTCCCTCAGGCTAAGTACATTGAAATATGGATGAAGTTCCAATGGCTGAAGTTGGTAAGGTAAATGCAGCAGTGCTGGCATGAAAACACTCATGCTTTGTCTCCTCTCAGAAAGATAAGCACCAGCACTATCTTTAGGAAGTTTACTGTTTCATGGAAACTACAAATGGTTCATATTTGAGATGTAAAACAAAGGAAATAGCAACACAAATATATGCAACTAGCAAAATATCTGCGTTCATGTGTACAAAGCTTAAACTGGAACGTCACTGATTTAATTCCTGCTTTACTAGACGACATGTTGAACGATCTTTGGAGAACCTCAAATGTCCACTAAATGGTAGATAATCAAATAATTTTAATCAGAAGCTACTCTTCATCCTGCAGTGACAGGTTTGTAGTTTTAATGCTATTATTAGTTATTTATGTGCATCTGAAGACCCAATTAATAAACATTATTTTTCACTGTTTTTAGTTAAAAACATGTTTATTTGTGCCTGTCACAGAGAAAAACAAGTACAGATACTAACTAGCTGCTCAGCAGTAAATAGTTGTGATTTTGTTTGACTTTGATTTTCTTTTTTTTTTCATATTTCCATCAGAGGTTAGTGAAAGAAGGAACAGTCACTTTAAATTTAGAAGAAAAAAATAAAAATTAATGATAAAAAAAACTTTTTGCCAGCAAGTTTACCACCTTAATGGTGCTCTGAGCCTGCAGAAAAGCTGTACTTTGTATTTTAATGGTATTTTAGGAGTGATAGACTGTTTTTTTTCATAGTGTTTTCTTTTACCTTCTAACCTCAGGTACTACGGCGGAGCAGAGGTGGTTGACCAAATTGAGCTTTTGTGTCAAAAGCGAGCACTTGAGACCTTTGACCTGGACTCAGAAAAATGGGGTGTCAACGTTCAACCCTACTCTGGTTCTCCAGCTAACTTTGCTGTCTACACTGCTGTGCTCAAACCTCATGACCGTATCATGGGCCTGGATCTCCCTGATGGAGGACAGTAAGTTTTCACACCCTCTTCTTATTCTGTGACTTGATCTTTTTTTAAGTTTTTACCTGCTCCAATTTCTTTTTTGACCAGCACAAGTGTGATACTTTGAAGGCCTGAATCTGGTCAAACTTGCACACATACTGCATAAACATTTTTTTACGTTGTTTCCTAAGTACATGAACTTGTTTGTGATCTTTCCATTTATCCCAGTTTGACCCATGGCTACATGTCTGATTTGAAGAGAATCTCTGCAACATCTATTTATTTTGAGTCCATGCCTTACAAGCTAAATGTAAGTAGTAACTTCTACAATACTACATATTTATGCTAGAATAGGAAGGTTTGAGACCGTGACACTTCACTTTTTTATGTCAACAAAATCAGGTTTTAACAATATAAGATTGTACTGTGATGGACTGAATTGTTGATGAATTGGATATCCTTAAGCCCATTTATTTGTTGCAGTAGTAGGAATTAGAAGAAAACCCCTTAAAGATCGAACAATAAACATTGATTGGCTTTTGTCCTGCAAGGCCAAATCATAAAGTATATACATGCCGTCATCTTTAAATGAACTATTTTCACGTTGGTCCTCTGCATGTACAGCACTCTGTGATCATGAATGTTGAGTCAAAATGTTGCAAAACGCCAGCAGTGCAGGGCTCTCTGTCATAGCTACCAGCCAATGAGTCTAGTTGAAATATTTACACAATGCAACTATAACATACTATGTAAAACATCCTTCCCTGTACAGTGCTGTGTACTTGTACAATCGTGTTCCACACATGTAACAAGGGGTCTGTCACGTTAACATATACAGTAGATACCATCGGTGTATGGTATATATAATGTATTTCAGTCCTGGGGTTCATAGTTGTGTGGTAGTGTTGGTTGCAGTTGATGGATGGCAGTGAGAGTCTGCATGTCCAGACCTGCTGATGTATGGGCAGGCAGGACCCCTCTGCGAGAAAGATAATGGGAAATCGACAGGCTGGCCAGCATCACTGGCTCTGTCTTCACAACGAACAGGTTGATGGAGTGAGGGGGCATCCATAGATGTGCTCTGGAGATGGGAGATTATCAGGTTGTCTAAATAAAGCCCTCCATCCTCCTCTTCTTTTACTTGTCTCTGACTTCCTTATTCCTCATCGTTTCTGTATCCCACTTTGTTTTTCTGCTACATCCCACTGTCTTTCCCTTAGCCTCCTCAGATGCTGGGAGGAGGATTAGAAAGGTAAAGCTGTGGATTCGGGCACCAACCGTACCATCTCATTTTATGTGATTTTCAGCTCCATCCTCAGAATTTCGGATTAACAAACATGTTTCTGAAATTGCCCAGTTTGTTGAATGGAGCAGTGAGACTTTTGAAGCCTGTCTGGTCTCTGGTCTCATCAGAGCACTTGAGCAAATCCCTGAAAGGTGGAATTAGGATAAGTAAAGGTGCATTACTGGAATTGCTCCATCTTGCCCTGTGATATGATAGGTGTAAATGTCTCCCTTAGATACGTTCTTACCCCTTTTAAGGTAGCCAAAGTACTTCAAATGCAGCTGCTTCAAATGAGCTTCAAATGGAAAATATCTTTTGTCCATTGGGACTTGCTCTCTCGATCCTCAGATATCCAACAATTTTTTATCATCTTATGTTCTTTTTTTTTTTTCTTGACCCTTACACTCCCTCTTATAATTTCCATATCCCTCCTCCGCATCCTCTTCATTATTTTCTCTTTTTATTACCTCTGCTCTGCTCACAATCTGTCTCCCTCTTTGTAGCCTGCAACAGGCCTCATAGACTACGACCAGATGGAGATGACGGCCAAGCTGTTCCGGCCCAAGCTAATCATCGCTGGCACCAGTGCCTATGCCCGCCTCATTGACTATGCCCGCATCAAGAAGGTGAGTGTAAATCTGTATATTCAGTCCTCACCTTACTTTCACCCTGCCTGTGATTTTCTGATTCCTGTTTTTTTTTCTATATATCTATAATCCTGTGTGAGAGAAGTCAGTTCCATCTTTATTATAGAATTGTAACATTTTTATTGACATGTCATACACACCTGTTTTCCACACAAACTTTGACCAAGCCAGTGTTTCCTCCTGCCACATCTTTACAAATGTCCACACAGAGATCTACCTTCTCTAAATGATGAGCGCTCACTTGTTTAACTTGAAATCTTCAAATCCAAACCACTTTTAGGCTCGTTTCACACTTTCCATACACCAACACAGATGCTTTCCTCCTCTGTTGCCTGCTGAACCTGTACTGAGCAACTTTTACAGCACACTTCACTGCCCTCTTTCACGGTGCACAAGGGGCTCTTTATCTGTTTTGTTACACCAACCCGGTGATTCACTACATTCTTTCCATGGCTGTCTCCCTTTTGTGGTAGAGCTCTACTTTAGCCAGTGCCATCAGATGAAGTGTGCCCCTATTATAGAACAGTGTTTTTATTAACCACCATAACCACTTTGCCACTAGGCCTGATGAAGGGCCATATATCCTGCTCTCTGTCTCTCTATGGAACTTTTCAGTGTTTTATGGCAGACTCCGGTGGGCATGCTTCTCTCCAGCTCTACCTAAATGTTATCTGATTTTTGTTGCACCACCGGAATTCATTGATTAGCGCAAAACCCCCCCCCCTCTTATGTTTTTTCCCCTCATTTTGTGCTTATCTAATCTGCTGATCCAGTTTAGATATCAGAGGAAGAGAGATCATCAAGAACCACTAAAAAGACTATGCACTGCCGTGTTTACCACTAAGTCATTTGTGCTAGCGAGCTATATGCTTGTGGCTTTTTAAATAAATGCTTGCGAGGGAAAGAATGGATTTATTGAATGCTGCTGTAATATTTCAGGTCTCTTAAGACTGTCGGGGAGTATAATTAAAGCTCTTGAAATATCTTCCCAGTGAGAACATAGGTATGGATAACTGATGTAGAGTCATCCGATCTTAATCGTTGAGGGGAAAATGCAAATGTGAAAGTTGTATGAGATTCCATCTTTCCTTTTGGTTTTCAACAAAAGCAGAGTGCAGTCAAATAAAATGCCCAACTAGTGTCAGTAAGACTGAATGTTTTAGTTTAAATAGTCTGTAGTAACGTATAAAGAAGAACTATTGTGTAAGATTTACTCTTTGTAATACATAGTTGAGTTATTTACTGTCTAAAATCAGTGGATTAATTTCATGCAAACACATCACATGTCGCTGCCTCAAGACTTATCTGCACCGATGGTTTTTAATACACCTGATCCCATACTTATGTTTATCTTAAGTTTAAAATTGTTCCATCATTTTAACTCTTGTTTTTTTTTTCCATCAGCTGTGCACTGATCTTAATGCCTACCTGCTGGCTGACATGGCTCATATCAGTGGCCTGGTGGCAGGCAAAGCCATTCCCTCCCCTTTTGAATATGCTGACCTGGTCTCCACCACCACACACAAGTCTCTCAGAGGATCTAGGTAAGGACTGCTAGGTTATCGTTAAAACCACAGGTAGGGACAAATCAAAGATTACACTAGAAACTTCAATGGTGACAGTGCTTCATCAATTAATGTCGTTCTCTTTTTAGGGCTGGCTTAATCTTCTACCGTAAAGGTGTCCGCTCAGTGGACAAGAAGGGAAAAGAAATCATGTATGACCTGGAGGACAAGGTCAACTTTGCAGTCTTCCCCTCCCTGCAGGGTGGACCTCACAACCACGCTATTGCTGGTGTTGCTGTGGCCCTCAAACAGGTCATCCATTGCTAATTTCTAATTACAATGCAAAAGTTGACAGCCCACTCAATCAGTGGTTATTAAGTATTTGCTGACTGGTGGAGCAGGGAGTTTTAATGGGGATCTTCTTACAGTCATGTTGCTACAACATGACTGTAATGCATTTTTAAGGCTGCTGTGGGATTCTGTTCTTCCTCTGATGTGGGACATGTGAATGTTTAAAGTAATCTTTTGTTTTCACATTATTTCTTTACTTTTCAAACGATAGTGGATTTAATCTGTTACTTATTGTGTTTGCAGGCTCAGTCTCCTATGTTCAAGGAGTATATTGCCCAGGTACTGAAGAATGCCAAGGCCATGGCTGCAGCTCTTCTCAGCAAAGGCTACACGCTGGTATCAGGTAATCTAAACTTGTCTGTGTGCATTTTATTGTCTTCAACTTCCAAACAGGATATTGATCGAGCAAACAGCAGCACAACAATGTAAAGTCATGTAAATTCTCTGTAACAAAATGCAGATTGCACAGCAGGAAAAAAGACCATTTAAATTCATGATATGCAAATGAACTAATGCCAGTGTAACTGCCTTGTCAGTCAGAATATAATCTGATAAAAGTGGTCACTTTTTGATTGTGAGCAAGTGCTTGAGTCTTGTTTTGGCATTTAATACGCTCACCTAAGCTCTTTTTTCCCTGAGTTGTAGCCTCCGGTATACATCTTAAAAGAATACATACTTATGCTTACACCGCAGCTTGTACATAATTGTTACTCTTACTCCTTTGTAGGTGTTATTGAAGAAGAACTGGAGAGTTGAAAGCTGTGTAACAGAAATAAAATCCACAAGCACTCTTAAAAAAATGATACAGTTGTGTGTGAATCCATTACTCCACACAACAGAGAGACAATAACTTACTTTTTAATGACTTTCAACTGTAGCAATAATTTAATCACATGAAATCTGTGGCCAAGAATAACAGCTGTCAGCTATTTTCACTGTTTTCATGTTTGTTTTATAGGAAACTTTATGCATTTATTTATTTAAACAAATATACTGTAAGGCTACACTGAAGATGTGCACCCAGATGTTTCCACGAGTGACAATTTTGTTTGTACAAAGACTTGATGGAAAAAATTTATCTTCTAGGTGGGACTGACAATCACCTGGTCTTGGTGGACTTAAGGCCTAAGGGTATTGACGGGGCCCGGGCTGAGAGGGTGCTGGAGCTTGTGTCAATCACTGCCAATAAGAACACCTGCCCTGGAGACAAGAGCGCCCTGACTCCCGGTGGGCTAAGACTGGGTAAGAAACATCTTCACACTGACACGAGGAAGAGCTCGAGTAAACTGGGGGGCAGTAAGGAGGGAATACACAGGCAGAAAGTAATTAAATGTCAGTGGCAAGAGGGAAAGATACATATTCACAAAGCTGCTACACCACATAGCGGACTTTGAGGAGGATGACCCCCCTCACATTGCAGTGGAGGAAGGTAAAGGTGGTCCTGAACAGTATGACCAGTTGAGCCGTTAGTGGTGTTGTGCTGGTTCGTAACCGCCGCCCTGACAGGCTCTGGATGCAGCTGCTGCTATGTCTCGAGCTTGCTGTCTGTTACCAGGTGAAGATCAGCAGGTAAAGCATTTAATCCAAAGGTTTAGTTTTAAACTCATTAAAACCATAAATTCATCTAATGGCTGGGATATTCACTCAAACTGTGTAAAAGTCTGGAACTACTGGTTTACGGTGGGTGTGCTTTCTGTATGTGCAAGGCAAAGAGCTGCCTTCGTTCCATATGGAGGGAGCTGGCTTTGATGTTTTAAAATGATTTTGTGACGTAGAGGAGCAGCAAGTTTACTTCTACAGTATGAATCTATTATCTCATTCATTTAATCTGCTTTTACATGATTAAAATGTACCCATGCAAATGGAAACAGCAGAGCCACCAATTAAGCCACAAGCACCGAGCTCCTCATGATTAATTAAATTTGTTTGGCTTTTTAATCATCATCCAGGAAGTTCAGGAGCTCCCACATCTACAGCAGCATGTTCAGCTTTGCTTACGGCAGATCTCTTCCCTTGCTTTTCATTTGTAGCTTCTCTTTAAACTTCTCTTCACAGCAGAAACTCTGTAATTTCAGAACTCTCCATTCAGAGTAGAATAAGAGCATAAGCTCCAGGTTTTCTGTATTTTAACAAATAACACAATAAAATGTATTTCTAAGTGTTTTATTGCTCAAAGCTACAATAAAGACAGTGAATGTAAAATCCTGACTTTCGTTTTTTTCTCTGTGCTAGGTGCTCCAGCTCTGACCTCCAGACAGTTCAAAGAGGAAGACTTTGTGCAGGTTGTTGAGTTCATGGATGAAGGTTTTAAGATTGCCCTGGATGTCAAGAAAAAGACAGGTTGGTCTGCTTTAAGGACCGAGATTAAGATGTAGCTCAGTGATTACAGACACATCCTTTTAGTTTTTTCAGCTTTCTTGGTCACAGCAGAGTGAAATTATTTAACAGGAAGTAAAATGTGTTGATTAGCTGGAAGAGAAAAAACAAAAAGCAATACTGATGCAACAAGCCAGTTAAAAATGGAAAAGCTTGACTTTTGTTTTTATATCTTTTTTAATATTTTCAACTACAGGAAAGCTCCAGGATTTTAAAAACTTCCTTCTCCAGGACCCGGAGACTGTGGCTCGTATCGCAGACCTGCGGCACCGTGTCGAAGCTTTCTCCAGGCCATTCCCCATGCCAGGGTTTCATGACCATTAGGCCAGTGGATGCGGAGTCACGGGCCTGTAACGGCCAGGTGGCAGGCAGCTGGCTGGGCACAAGTGTGTACGGAGAAAATGGAAAAATGTCACGGTTGTGAAATGTAGTCTGTGCCTGCGAATTGGGATGGCTCGAGCTCAATTTTTTCCAGTCAGATTTGAGAAGCAACACTTTTCATACGTTTTGCTCTCATCCATCAGTCTATTCTGAAATCTTTGCTTCCAGTTTGAGGCAAATAAACAATCAGAGAGCAGAAGAACCTTTTGTCTGTAGTGTGAAGATGTCTGCTGTCCTCACACCATGCATTAAACGTGTGAGAGGAAAACCAAACAAAGACCAACACATCTAACTTAAATAAAAAAATTAGTTGCTATAGGATACATTTAGTCTTAATTCGGTAAATATTTGATGTAATATTTCTATTTTCTTTTATATTCCTGCTGAGATTCATTGTGACTGCACATTTTTGTCACTTGTTACATGAGGGGAAGGAGGATTCTGTCAGGAAATTGTGTTTGGTTTACTTCTGGAGCAGTGCTTTCTGGTTAAAAAAAGAAAGAAATACACTAAAAATCCCTGTGTTTAAAGGTGACGGTGCCTCACTCTTATGTGTAAGATAAAAAGCCAGGTTACACAGGAAGTAAACTACTCACCTTCTTTCACACATAATAAAAATGTGAATTTATATCGGAGGAGTGGGAAAGTTGCTGCTCCAGCATGATGTAGATGTCAGAGAGTAACAGATCTGTATTTTACTATGACAAAAAGTTCTGAATATCAGAAATGAGTAATTAAAATGTCACCTTGTCATTCCTTTTTTCAATCTGTTTACAGAGTGTATACTTTTCTACATACTGTTTTATAGGAATTAACTTTATAATTGTCATTTCAAAAATATAAAGTTTCTAGTACTGGGAGCGTCGTGTTCATGTGGTTTCTGAGATTATCTCTGTCATTGTGACCGTATCAGTGAAGAAGCAGGGTTTATTTGTAAATTTGTTAAAGCTACACAAAATGGGGCTTAAATTAATAAACTAACAACTTTTTGCCAAAATATACCATTATTTTCTATTATTTTGATACAGTATTAACTATTCTGCTTTTGGTCTTTTCCCCACACTCACACTTTCTACACAAACTGTTTACAGCTAATGTTATTTTACAGAATATTTTTATTCATTTTATTAGAATTCTAATAAAATTTAATTGTGCAAATTGATCTTGTGTGTTTAGTTAATATTGATCTGTCACTGAATTTGACACTGCAGCAAACTTTAATAAGATGTTTGATTTGTTCCTTTTGAATTGTGTGATGCGACTGATGCAAAGCTTTGTTTAGAAAAAATGTAAACATTTACTTTGTTCTGTAGGACTTTCACACACAAAATAGAAAAAAGATGAAAGCAAATGGTAGAACTGAAATGTATTTTTGGTTACTGATGCTTAAGCTAATGTCTTTATTCTCCAGTAGTTTGTACGACATTTCTACAGATAAAGTCATTTTAGTATTAAACCCCCTCATGTACACTGCGGTCCGATCTACTGATGTATTTAATGCGATTGGAAGGATGGTTTAAACTATGTGATAATGTGATCAATAGGTCTTTGCTCTGCTTTCTGGAGCAACATTTTGGTATGATGATGCACCGAGTTCCCAAATGATAGAAAGTAGACCAATGAAGAGTAAACCAGCTGCAGTGACAGAGTAACTTAAGCAGTCGAACATTATTGGAAAGGTGAATACTTGTTATGAATCCAGGGAGTTAGAGCTGTTCTTTTTTCACTTACTGCCGCCTTCTACGCGCTCACAAATTAAATACACACTCTTAATAGCGCTGCTAAAACCGTTACTTGCATCCTCACTTTCCACTTGTTAACAGCTGTTAACACTGAATCACTGCACGCTCTCACTGGTGATGTTCATGTGGAGTTTTACTGCCTTCAGGACAGATTAGCTTCACCAAATAACTGTCCCACACTCTCCAAAGGGTTAATTTGCTAATATCTGCTGGAAACCAGTGCTTCTACGTGCAGGTTTTTTTTTCTGGAACGTTGAGCTAAGTTTATTCTGTGCTTGTGGGTTGTTGTGCTGGTTACTGATGGTAGTTTCTATGTTCTTGTCCCATCTGTCTAGACCAGGTATCATTTACCATTGACTCGTGAGATTATTCCTATTCCATTTTTACTTGAAATAACATGACTGAGTTTTGGGTTATTATACGTTTCCATTTGGCAGCTGCTGTTGAGACCTCCTGTGTGGCGACCTGCCTCTCTTTCTAATTACTGGGACAGAATTGGATGAAGCAGTATAGAAAATGAATGAGTATGATGGAAGGAGCAAAGAAAGGAACCAATCATATCTTAATGCAATAATGTTTTCAGGGTTCTCTAAAGAAAAACATGGATTCAGCATATCTTTGTTGCTGCTGTTCTTGCCATATAATCTTTTATATGAGCCCCGCCTGCTCCACGGCTGGCATGAATTAATGATTACATTTTGCAGTGTTTTGTCCACAGCTGCCATATTAAGCAAAGCGTTTTTAGTTTTACTACATAAACACTGTGATACTATGGTAAAGGGCCACATAGTAGTTTTAATTCAAAGGTTTTAAATGAACGCTGGCACAGAGAGCTGGGTTTAATAGACTTCTGATGGGGATTTTTTTTAGTGGCTTGCACAGTAAAACCCCCAAATGAGCCATAATTATGACAAATTTAGGATTGTTTGCCAGATTTGGAATGATTTTTGTTTACCAACAGGTTTTGCTGATTTAAAATGACATGAACAAGACATAAATTATGTTATATTACAGAATTCATATATACAGAAATATTCACCATCACCTGTTGTTCAACCACCCATCCAACATGGGTATAATTTTAATTTAAAGATGCAAAATCACCTGAACGGGTGAATTAAAGCCCTACATTTGTCAAACAATATCACTGCTTACAAAATCAACCAGTTCAGACATTTTAATGTTAAACATCAAGTGTATTCTGACCTAAACCGGGTTGTAAAATAAAATAAAAAAAACGGCTAAATATGTATTTAGTATGAGTGGAAAAATCTATTATATATTCTGAATTCTCTAAGACTGTTCATGGGAACTTTAATTACAGCAAACTCTGCCCACACACACTGTATTGAGATGGTGAGCGTGGAGGTGGTTCCACATTATGCATGTTTGGTTTCAAAGGCTGATGGAAATTTGTCTTTCAGTCAAAATTTCATTGTCTGATTGCATCTGATATTTAATTCCAGTTCATAGCAGGTCATGTTCAGCTGGAGAAAGCTGTAATTGTCCTTACAGACGGCTTGTATAAGCAACAATGTGCTAAAAAAATGTGAGCAACCAGGAAGCAGTGCTTGTATTTTGTTAAAAGGTAGTAAGGTGGATCCCTGTCCTAATCCTGTGCAGGAGTAAGCAGAGTTTATCCATTTTTTTAAAGCGTAGATGAATAATATCTTTCAGCAGCAGAGGGGATTGTAAAATCTCCCTGTAAAATGAATAGTTTCATAAGCAGGAAAAAGTGCGATGAGAGAGCACTCCTCAGTTGTAATTGTCATAATCGCATACAGTAATACCCATCTGGTATGTCTCTCTATAATGTTGGTCATATATCAAAGCCCTAAAACTCCCTCTAATCTGCCCTCTGCAGTAAAAGCACACACACACACACACACGGTTTCAAATGAAATGATGATCAAATGAAATTCCCGTGGTAGCTGATCTGACAATAAATCATGTCTGTTTAATGAGGAGAGGATAAATGACAGTGTCAGCAATTAATTAGAAATATATCTTCAGCTTGTCATGTCCATGTGAGATTATGTGAGTAGATACAGACCGCACAAATGTGTCTCTTGTCACTTCATTACCTGTCGTAATTAAACCTGGCAGAAGTTGATACGACCACGTAAAAGAATCTAGAAGAAGAGCTGTCTGGCCAGATGTAACCATGATCCAACTAAGTCATATTTATACATTCAAGCCTCGTTAATGCGTTGTAAATTATCCAATAATAAAACACGAGTGTCACATCAGTGCGGATGTTGTCTGTGTACAATAATCCTAATCCCGCTCCTAATCCTTTCATACTGCACCTGCTGTTACACCTGATAACCATTATAAAACACTTTACTGAGTTACTGTAGCAAATGTGCTGAAACACAAATGTGAAATACTCCTCATAAGTGTTCATCCGTTAACCTGAATGTGATCAAGACTTGATGAAGGGGTTTACTGAGGTGGCTGCGTTTAGACTGGTACAAAAACAAACTTCTTTGTACAACAGGGGTTGATATTTGATTTAAAAACAAGCAGCTTAACAGTAGGTATCGATACCTGTATCTGCATCGGCTGTGGTATCAGTATCGGATGTGAAAAAAAGTGGATTGTCCATCTTTAGCTGCTGCATATATTTTTGGAAAGGGAAAGCCATTCTGCATCCGTCATGTTGAAAATCCTGAGAATAAAAATCTACGATCAGCTGACCAGCCTGCGTGGAGCTAAAACAAGTCATGATAAACAGATCATTAAATATCTGTAAGTGAGCAAAGCAGTTAGATCTACCACGGGGGCTTTACAGCTGGAGATGAGTACATTTACTTCTACACTGATTTCTGTGTGTGTGTTTCTGTGTTAGTATAGATGATGCTGTTCATGTCTAAAATGATGACATAGTTACACAGATTTTTCCTCTCTTACCTGGACCTCGAGTAAATATTGTTTCATGTGTGCTGCATGCAGGGAGCTAATAATAGAAACCTGGTTTTGTTTGTTTTTATCACTGACACACTGAGAACTTCTTGCTCCTGAAGCGATGAAGGATTCTACGAACAAGACTGCCAATGCAGCATTATTCTCTGTCTCACTGAGATGTTTCTATGCTATATATTATAAACATGCCGCTGGCATATGTGGAAATTCATATGAGCAGGATGTTACCTGTTCTTTTTTTTTATCTTCAGATTTCTGGTGGGATGTGTTTTTGTCTGATATCGGGCTGCAAACGGCTTAGCCCTGCTATTTTATAACCTGTAAGGTTCATTTCGGCATAAATGTACTCAAACTATTTTTTGTTATAACAGGCAAGATAAGAAAAAGAAGATGTCTGTTGGGGGTAAACACCCCACTACCTAGAAAGAGAAGACACGGAGGCAGAGAAGGTTTTTAACAGTGCGTACTTTGGCCAAAGGAGATCAGTCCCCATCGAAATAGGAAACAGATCTGAGCTCTGGAGTCAGAAGCACACCTTTTATTAGAATTTGTACACGCCCTGTGACATGCAGTCAGATTTTGCATACAGAGAAGTTTCAA
>JBAMHV010000003.1:14874514-14888061 GCA_037177535.1 Pseudomugil gertrudae | reverse complement strand
TTATGTGACCTTTCACACTTGCAGAAATAACATGTATTTACAACACATTTTAATAGATGAATAATTCAGTACAATAACCCTCTAACAATGTCATTTTTAACACAACTGCAACTACAAATTTGTTGCTAAATTTTATATATATATATACACACATATAGATATACATATGTACACACACACACACACACACACATATATATATATATATATATATGTGTGTGTGTGTTTGTTTGTTTAGATACAAACTGCCATTGAAGCAGAAAAATTGTCTTGAAAAATGATAATTTACATTTTTCTCTGCAAACTTTGAAGACAGACCCATAAAACTAGCAGAAAGAAACGCACACAACTAAACCCCACTGTCTGTCAGTAATAAAGTGTTGTAATGTAGAGAAGTGCTGGACAAATACTAGTTTTCCTTTGATTTTTGAGGTTTCAGCTCAGGGAGAAAGCATTAAAGGATGAAAGGCCTCCCTATCTCCACCAGATCAATGGATCTGCCCAGGGCCTTGCAGCAACCCTACCCCAACACTGCCATCGTTGCCTCCTGTTTTGCGGCGTGTTCTATTTACTTACTTATTCCTGCCTCCTCCACCCACAACTTACTTCTTATCTCACCTATTAAAATGAATCCTTATCTAAAAATATCTTTCTCTTCAGAAAGGATGTAATAAAGGAGATGACTGTCCACCTCAGTCCCTTTCTTTTTCAAATGCCATCACATTAACTTGTAAGAAGAAACGATAAGAAAACACAGCTCGTCTTTGTGAAGCAGATCTTATTCACGCGCTGCAATATTTCACTGACAACAATGCAAGTCTGCATTACTGTTTGTAGTTTCTGGAAAGGACCAGCAGGGGTTTGCTGACACGGCTTCTAAAGCCGCATGGGTGTGATAGTTTAGCTTTCTACTCTGCACCTGTGTTGCTGAAATGTATGAAAATACTAAAAGCAAAGGAAAATGTCTTTAGATAAATACATCTCTGAACTGAATTTTAAGGGAAAAAACTGAAAATCCATTTTTAAAGCTGGAATAAAATCTCTCTAAAAACATACATGACAGAAATGAGGTACCCGCTTCATAATGAGGGGGTTGGTTGATACTGAGCTGCTCTCATCTTTACAGTTTTATATGAACAGAGGCAACACGGTCACAAGCACCTGTGAAGCTGTTCAGGTTGGATAACTGTCCCCTCTTTGTGTGTGTGTGTGTGTGTGACCTTGCGATTATGCCCTAGTGTGATGCCTTGGCCCAGCTGATTACCTGTCAGCAGGTTTGTGCATGACACAAACACACACACACTCACGTACTGAAATCACTGCCCAACCACAGATGATACCCACAGGGCAGGTCACCACATTGTTGGATGAAGCACATTGCTGTTAGGAATGTGTATACACCCCCCCATACACACACACACACACACACAAACAAAAAACCCTAAATGGCCTCATGCAGGGTCTACAACATAGATAGTCTATTAAACAGTGTATTAGGAGAGCCCAGGGGCCTGACATTGAGACAGTTTGTGTGCCATTAGAGCAGGATTTTATGTTGTCTGCTGTCCAGTGATACTGACTGAAGACACACACCTACACACACCCAGGCACACAGACACCCACATTCATCATTCAATGATCCCTCCAACAGGGGAGAATTAAGCCAGCAGGAGACACTTTTTGTAGGAAGTACTGATTCTGAGTGTCATTTTCTTGCTTCATACCTGAGTGAAAATAATGTTTTTGTCTTTACAGACAGGCAGCAATGAAATGGTTGAGTGATTTTAGCTTTTCCTCTTTGCACTGGGTCTAAAAACTGGTCTGAAAGTGTTTGTGACCTGCACAAACATTCATCTGTCATGTCTCATTCTATCTTTCTCCTTTTTTGCATGTAACTTAATATATCTCAGCATGTGTCCATGTGCAGTGCTGAGTCTGATTATTCCAATAAGTCATTTTTCCCCTGAAATTAAAGCCAACACAACATGTCTTGTAGTAACCCCTGTCTGGGGTTTTACTGTGCACGCTTAATCTAAACAAAATATACTTCACCCAGGTACAGTAGTAACAGAGGCCACATTTATTCCTGTACAGGACACAGACATATAGCACATGTAAACATGAACAGGTTCCAGCCCAGGACAGCCACCGGGTGGGAACTCTAACCAAACACATAGTTCCGGGGTTTCCTTACTGATACCATAAATATAACATGTCTCATAAAGCATGCAGGAGTTTGAGAACAATCAACCACAAATAATAGCTTCTCTGGGAGTACAACACTGTTGCACAGCTTTAGTTAGCCAGTACGGGTGGGATTACAGATAAAACATTCTCACTCTGGGTGCTCTGGACTAAGTATATAAGCCAATAATTATCAGCTAATAAAACTACACTTAATGTAAAATTTAAGTTTGATACTGATTCCAAGCTCATGATATAGTGATCATCATTATATGAGTTATATTTCAGTGATGATCTCAACATGCTTAGGTGAATGTTTTATTTGACTTTAGGACCTTGTATGTCAAGAGAAGTGTTTAAGTGTTTTTAATTTATAAGTTGTAAAACAGTGTTTAGGTTTTTTTTTACCTTACCTTGTTAAACAAGTTGTCACTTTCTCTGGTTAAAACTAAAACTTAGCCTAACTTAGCAGCACCCTTTTATCTTAGACCTTTCTGTTAAGATGCATTAGACAACAAAGTGTAAATTTACTAATTAAACTTTGTACTCAATTAAGAATAGGTTTTGAATCTAAAAGAACTGTAATTAGATCATGTGGGTATAAAAAATGTTACAGCAAAGCAAGAAAAATTGATCTACTGGTGGTCTTTAATATAGCTGGACATGCTTTAATAGTCATTCAGAGTTACTCAGAGCGTGAGGTGGAAGGTTATGGAGAAGTCAGCAGTGGATACAGCTAAAGTTGGTGCCTCTGGAGTTGCCTGGAGGACCTTTAGAAGTCAGGGCCATCTTTCTTCAGGTTCTTGTAGTCGGTGTTGATGGCCAGAAACTGTGGAAGGCAGAAGGAATACATTTAAATCTGTTTTGCTTAAATTAAATGCATCATCGTTGTCTTTAGAAGGGAAAAAATGTTTTTGTTTCTTCTCAACATAATTTACCATGATTTTCTTTATGCGATTTCTTTCCTCCTTGATTCTTATCTTATTCGGACTGTTCATAAAAACATTTGGTGATAGTGTGTGACTTCCTGTGTGTTTGCATACATATAAAACCTCCACCAGATTTTTTTTATTTCTTTTTCTTTTCTTTCTTATGATTATTTTCTCCTAGTGTATGATACTTGATTGTGCTGCCATTAAAACCCTCACCTCCTTCCATACCCCCAGCACTCTTTTTCATTTCCGCCTCCTCATTATGATTATTGTTTGGACTTGGGTGGAATTTCAATGCAGGACCTTTGCCTTGCTATTGAGAATTAAACATGTCTTGTCCTGACCTTTTCTGTGCAATGACTTTCATTCTACCGGCAAACACTCCAGCCTTGAGACCCTCACTTTTTCTTTTTTTCTCCACAGAAAAACACATCATCCAGATCTCTTTGGATTTTGTCAAATAGTTATTTTTCTGTTCTACTTTTGTTTGGAGGAGCAAATATTTTCATCCGTTCATCAGCAGCCCTGGCCTCATTTGAACTCTCCGTCCCATCTGCCTTCATGTTTTTTCTTTTTTTTAATGACATACGCTTTGTTTTCCTTTGTTCAAGCAGATATGAAGACAATCTGGAAGCAGCCCTGATAATCTGGCATTATTTAGCCAACACTGGTTTCTCTAACTCTATTTTGGTACATTTTTAAGCTGGTGATTTCCAGTGACTCTGTGTAACACTGCTGTTATCAGCTAGATTTGTTTTCTGGCAGACATGTTTAGTGTGAGCGCGCATGCAATCACATGATGCAGCGTGTGACCGGAGCTGTCACCTTGTACTGGTAGGTTGGGTCGAGCTTGTTCCAGGGCTCGGGGTTATTCTTTTTGTCCCAGAAGCTGCAAATGTGGGAAGATGCACAACATGTTGAGAAAGATGACAGGAGATTGAAAAATACGAACCAAATGAAATTGTGAGAAGCGAGCACAAGGCGAGAAGCAGCTTAAAAGATCCAGTGCAGAGAAAATAGGGCATGGATAATAACAGCATTTGTTATAGTAATAATGAAATAAATAACAAGGGGAAAGATGACAGGAGTGGGAGGACGGACACAGCAAACATTTACTGGATGGTGGCAGAAGTTGGTGTGTGATTATGAGATGAGGTGAACTCAGCCTGCTGACTTGGCAGTCCTCCTCTGTTCATTAAGCAAAGCCTGGATTTCAGAGCTCCACTGCGACTGTCAATCCCTCCACTCCCCCCTCCAGGAGCACATCATGCCACCAACCACAAACAAAATAACGGGACAGCAGAGCGAGCGCGTTTCTCCTCCTCTCAGTCCATTACCACAAACACAGCCTGAGAGGGAAGCGGCCGCCGACTGCAGCACTCATCACCAGCTGATGATGAGGTCAGGCTTTATGGCTGACCCTCAGAACAAGAGGTTCTGTGTGTCCCTAAAATAGGATATTAGCCATCCACATTTACTGTACGAAGGCGGTCACTGAGTTCAGTGTGGTTGCTGCAGTTATCATTTGTGAATTTAAACAAAATAAGAGGTTTTTTTAAGCTTTCAAAGCTGGTTTGTATTATGCAATGCTTTCAGACACTTACAATTCTGGTCTGCCAATCAGCTGCAAATATAAGCGTCTTTACTTTGCAGGATTTCAGTTGCATTTAAGAGGCAGCTGCTTTTCCTGGTGTTGTTACTCAGTATGGTGTGACTGCAAAATGTTCAGTGCTATCACTCTGTTGCTTCACCAAAATGATATTTACAACCAAAAATGTGAATATCCATTAATTGAATTGTTATATAACTGAATTCAGTGTTATTTTTATACTGTGTATATTGTTTTTTTAAAATAGCTAAAGCCTGCCCGCCACTGCACCATCTTAAAAGTGAAGTACGAATGCTGCAACCGCTTCAGCATTCACCCTAAATTTAGCACATTTAATTCCTACAAAAACATTCAGAATAGATGAAACCTTTTCAAATAAAATGAGATGTTTTTAAATTATGTTCAGTGATGACCTTTTATGATTCAGGATTCACAAACAAACAAGCATCTGTGACTGCCATGCAGAGAGAGTTCACATCGGTCGGATTTAGGTGGATGTCTCTATACACCTCGATATTCCCACAGACGTTTACATCTGGTGTCTGGTGTGACATTCCCACTATAATGTGCAGTTTTTGGGGCTACTGTAATAACAGGGATAAAAAGGATTACAGAAACTGGGAGCATGAAGATATATGAGGCTAAATAACACTGGAAATCTGTTGCTCCAGATTACATAAAAACTCTGCATTTAAAGAAGAAATAACAGTGTAAAGACAAGACATGAAAAAGAACAACAGGAAATAACTTTTTCCTACTTGTTTTTGCAATAATAACTATAAGGGTGGGGGAGACAGACACTGAAGGTTTAACCTCACCTAATATATTTTTTAATTACTTTAAATTACTTTTAAATGACATTGTTCATTTGAAAAGTTTTAAGGTAGACTTTTAATAAATTACTGCTTAACATTTAATAAGTATTTACTGATATTCCTTATGTTCATTATTCTCCTTATCCATTCACTGTTTTTATTTGCAACATGCTGCCTCGCAGTGCCAAGGCAGTATAATCACACCACCATGCTTAGATTTTCACAAGGTGTGTGATCATAGTAATTCCATCAAATGCTGCTTATTTTTTTATTTCCCCCAACATACATTCAGATTATTAGCTGAAAGTTCTTCTGACTATCCAGATATTATTATTCCATTAACTTCAATGAGGAAGTTTGTAGTCTGACTTCCTTCTGTCCATCCATTATCCAGGTACACCCTGGACAGGTTGTCAGTCCATCACAGGGACACAACACAACACAACACACATAGATAAACAACCATGATCACACACACACTCCTATGGGCATTTTAGAGTCTCCAATGAGCCTATCCCCAAAGTGCATGTGTGACTGTGGAAGGAAACCGGAGTACCTGGGGGAGAACCCACGCTAACACGGGGAGAACCCACACTAACACGGGAAGAACCCACACTAACACGGGGAAAACATGCAAACTCCACACAGATAGGCCACTGTTTGGGACCTTCCTCACCCGAGGCTTGAACCAGCAACCTTCTTGCTTTAGCGCCACAGTGCTAACCACCTGTGCCACCAAGCAGCTCTGACTTCTAAGAACTTTTTAATCTTCACCAGTGTTGCAGGTCTGAGTTGTGCACCTCCACTCATCCATCAGTTCATCCAGCTGCCATCTGACTGTTTAAATGACAACTTGAACAGCAGGAATTACAGGTTAACTATTTCCCTTAAAAAAAAAAAAAAAACAGCCTCTGCTTTTTTAAGTTCCAATTACTGTGGTTATTCATTTCTCTCCTCAGTGTTTCTTTTACTTAAGTGAATTTAGTCTATTAAGGCTGTTGGAATTTACTTTAGCAGCAGGCTAGAGCCCATTAGAGGAATGACTTGTATTCTTTTTACCTTGTGAATATTTTTTTTAACTGTACACTTGGCATTAAAGTCTGAGTTTAAATGCTTTTCTTATTCAATCTGAATCCAGCAACTGCTTATTAAACTCAATTTAGTTTAAATCTCCTTTGAGTTTATTGGAATTTAGGCAGGAAGGTGATTAGATTCCTCAATGAGAATAATTTACCGGATGCTAGGCTAGTGATGGGTTAGGTAGGCAATAAGCATAAACTTGCTGATTCAATCAGCAAAATCTTAAAGGAGAAAACACTTAATTAGCAGTTACTTAGAAACCAGGAAGAGAGTTTATTAAAGTGCTGAGAAACAGACTTACGTGACATGGGGCCCTTTTGCCAGTCGGATCAGGTAGAAGGAGGCCCCGGTGATGCCCAGACTCATGAATATAAACTGAGGGATTAGCTGAGGAGAAGAGAGAGCCATTAGTCCCTGGTTCTGGGTCTAGTTCGGGTTTTTTTCTGTTTGTTTGGTTGCCTGAGACAAGCAGTTCCTGACTGGGTAAAATTGCCCACATGTATCTGAGCAGCAGCTAGGATGTATTCCCTTATGAAAGAAGCTTCAGTGCTGTATGGTCTCCTTTAGGAGAGGAATCACTGGATCCTGTGTGAAAGGACATTTTCATGTGACCTCAGCCTTTAAAATGATGCTTGATTGTATTTTTCCAGCTATAATGTTAATATTTGTGGATAAGTATGAGGATGGACTGTTAGCAGCAAGAATATGAAAGCATCCCACCTTTCCTGTCTTTGTCTTTCCTTTCTACTTGAAAATATTCCTTTATTATAAAGTAATTTTGCATTCTGCAGTATATCTTAACATCCTAATTGTATTTAAAACAGCTTTTGTGTAACATTGTGATGAAGTTGCATTCAGTGAAGTATAGAGCAGGTTTTGTTTGCTGAATTTTATCTGTGTTGTCTCTTTAATTTTACTGGTCCAGACAAAGCTTTATATAAGTGTGGGTGGCATCTCATTGCAGCATAATTATCTTTTTCTGTGTCTAACTTTCCTTAACCTCATGACATTTGGATCACAAGATCAATAAAGAGCTTTGCAAATAGGAAAAGAGGTAATTGTCTTGAACCATTTGACTGGGCCTCAAAACCAGAGACACAAGTTTGGAAATAGATTTGTACCATTAAGTGGTTGGCTGCGATATGTTCCATGAACACACACCTAAAATACCAGCCTACACAAAGGTAGTTAATATTCCTGTTTTTGTCTCTCCTTGCCCTCGTCCATATGCATGAGGCTCAGGCCATGTGTGAGGCTGCTTACTGTCAGCCTGAGTTGAACGGGCAAGGACGCTGTGCAAAAAGAGTGTGTGTGTGTGTGAGTGTGAATGTGTGTGTGTGAGCCTCTCCTACAACACTATACCTGTCAGCCTGAGCAACAGTAACACACACACAACCAAAATCAGATCACTGCACTCCAACACACAGGCGTGAATTTATGTGTGCAGAGACTCTTTTGAGGTTCTGAGCTGCGATGATGACAGGAATTAAAATGAAAAAGCACATTAAGGGGACAGGAGGATAATACGATGTGACATCTTAAACACTCAAAGCTTAGGTTTGACAACCCTCAAACCACACAGCATCTATTCATCAACACCATGCTGCTACGTATTTTATGTCTGCTTTTCTGTTTGCTACTCAGCATGAAACAGAGGAAGTCACACCGCTGGTGAACAGCTGTTCTCAGCCCACACAGATCCAGTCAAGCTGTAGAAAGCTGACAGTTGATCAGGTTGAACTGAAGGATGTCTCTACTCAGCTGTATCTAGACATCTGTCTTCTGTCTGATTGCGTTGCTACTTGCTTTGTTGTTTATTAGCAGAATTTCTGGTGCTGAAACTTTTATATTTGCCACAAAAAAGTTGCAGCCAATAAACCATCCTCTCTCTCTGCCACATGCTGGAAGCCCCACCAGGACCATCACCCTCCTATAGAGATCCATGTGTAGGTATGTTTAATCCTCATTTGACTTGGCACACATTTTCTCTCACTTTAATTGCACTTTTTGTCATTTTTCTCACTTATTTACCTTGAAAATTATTTTAAGAATGGTTGCAGGGAATTTAATCTTAATTTAATATATAAGAACATATTTACTTTCTTAAAAATATAAATATGTAAAACTCAGGTTGGACTTAATCCTGATAAAATAACAATCTGGTGAGAAGAACTTTATATCTCATGTATATTGTTTTAGCTTTATCTTATTTTAGAGTCAGTAAAAACAAAGGAGAGCCACAGAAGTGTTAAACTACATAAAACTTTAGCTCTACCAGCATTTCCAGGACTTAATTGGTTTATTCTTTTATTGTTGGTAAAAGAAAGGCCACTGGGTGCATATAGAATCTTTATCTGACTATCAACAATGATGAGATCCTCTGATCCCCACTACACTGAAAATTAAAATTAAAAAATTGCAGCCAGACCGCTAGGTTAGGTCATGGAGAGACTGGCTTGGTCAAAAAGTCCTAAATAGAGGAAAATATGTGTTAAATTAGATTCCAGAAAACCTTATTGCATTATAATGTGTTCTCTTTTTTAAAGAGGCAGGTGAAGAGGTGATGGTTTCTACATCAGGATGATGATCTATCTCTAAATCTACCTTCAGGGGCATGTAGCTTAGCTACAGTCTTCACAAACCCCAACCGAGAGATAATGGTTAAAGGCAGACAGACCTCAGAAGAGCCGTGCAGAGAGTAGCCTGAGATTTTTGTACAACTATGTAAAATTCCCTCAAATGATTGCTGTAAATTAAAGACATGTCTTTTTTAAATGAACAAAAATATAAATTAAATAATAAAAATTAAATAATATACATTTTGTTGACACTAATAAAGAAATGTGTGTGTATTTAAAGCAGTAGCTTGACCTGTATATGGTTACTTGCTGTACAGAAATCTGAACATTTTGCACGGCATTGTGTGTCTGTAAATATCTTTTGGATCTTGCTCCAGAGTTCATACGGATGTGATTAATATGACGTCTAAATTAGCTGCTAAATGACTGGAACAGGAACCACTGAACAGCATTTACAGCACACAGGCTAAAGGGACATGTCTATAGCCCACATTCATTTCTAATTTATAGCTATTTACCTTCAGGCTGTAGAAAAAAGTCATATTTACAAACAAGAAGGTTAGGTGAAGCTTCGAACCAGCATCTATCACGTCTCCTGCCTTCACTTCTCAAAGGAAAGAAAAGGGTGTTGCATAATTCATTTTCATTTACTGTTATGGTTTTCTCTGTTCTTTTTATGTCGCATATATTTATCAAGGTCATTAGGACCCGAGTCAGTCTGATTTTACATACCTCCTCTGCATTCCCACGATACTCATCAGGGATGTAATGAGTCTCTTCAATTTGTTTTACTTAGATTAAAGAGCACATGATGACATTCGTGCTCTTGTCATAGAGTGCTGCTGGTCTGGGTATTTAGTAGTATTTTCCTTCTTAGCTGATTTTTTGCAGATAAGAAGGGAGGATATTTTAAGCAATTATACTTTACAACCTTTGAATTATTTTTTATTTTTTTGACAAGCTGAAACCAGTATGTTTGTAGATTTTGATGTATGAATCATAGATTATCATCTGATTAGTAGAGATGCTTTTCATTTTAATCAACTGACTGATTTTATGTTTTTGTAGCAGCATCTGTTACTTTAGTCCTGCATTGATTAATCATGTATTTTATTTAAGCTCCCTGAATATAAAAAAGTTTCATTCACCTAGATGAGAAAATCTGACTTAAACTCGGACAAATTTCAAGTTTTTCATTAAGATTTTATTTTATTTTTTACAGCAGAAGTTATAATGATGTGTTTGTAAAATTATATCATGGTATTGTGTCTTCTTCTTATAATTTAGTTCAACAACTCTTTATTTATGTCCATTCCATTAATCTCAAAAGGTAAACAGAGATCGGACACATTTTTGTTTGTAGATTGTTGTTTGC
The DNA here is from genome assembly GCA_037177535.1 of Pseudomugil gertrudae. Taxonomy (NCBI): domain Eukaryota; kingdom Metazoa; phylum Chordata; class Actinopteri; order Atheriniformes; family Pseudomugilidae; genus Pseudomugil; species Pseudomugil gertrudae. Next base: position 14,877,487 of record JBAMHV010000003.1, on the reverse strand, counting down.
AACCTGCTGTAATGTTTTTATATTAAGCATTTTGAATTGCCTTGTACATGAAATATGATCTACAGAGAAAAGTGCTTCCTGGATTCATACATGTGCTGCATAACGTACACCATCTCCACCAACTTCTCATGACCTTGGAAAAAGTTTAACGGAGCACACACACTATATGCTGACTTCACATCATCACTAAAGTAAACACAGCAACATGCTCATAAATGAGCAGAAGCAGGTCAGCTTTGATCACTGACACACACACACACACACACACACACAAATATCAAACAAATAACGAAGAAAGGCCTGTGTTCAGGGAGCCACACACTCCCTAGTGCTGATATCTTCATACAGCGCCACACAAGCAAGCGTTTCACCTTTCACCATTCAGCGTGACCGACATAGGAAGTGTTTTATGCTCGCCGAGGTTCGATACTGTCGCTGCCCTTATTACTTTTCTGGTGCACTGCCAAGCCAACCCCGTCAATCCATGAATTTGGGTCACCCTCAGCATTGCTCTGAGGCACCAGGGGGGGTGGGGGGGTGAATAAAGCACAAATAGCTTCAGTGTCTTCCATTTCCCCCCCTTCTTTGCAAAGCTAATTAACATGCCAGAGAAGTACCGGTATATGCACAAGACTTCATTTCAGCATTTAATAATGTATCCTTAAAGACTCACTTGCAAGCTTTGCTAACATCTGTGGTCAGAACAAACTAACTGGTTTATTTAGGAAAGTACTTCATTTATATTCTTTTTTGCAAGATCTGGTTAAAAATCTGGACAGAAGCAGCTTTTTTGTTTAGTATTAAAGACTGACTGTTACTTGGTTTATAACATTTTATGAAATTGCTTATAAAATACTAGTTTTTAAAAACAACTTCCTTATAAAGTTTCCCATTTTCCTAAATGTTTTGCTACAGTTTTATAAAATCAGTTGCCACTTTTTTGCAAGACAGACTATAGATAAACTAGGACTGTACACATATGCTGATAAGTAAAGCACAACCCACCCCACACATATGCTGATAAGTAAAGCACAACCCACCCCCAACCAGTGAAAGTCATGATTTAAATACATACAGTGAAAAAAACTAACCATAAATCTCATTTTAAAGTCTTATGAATACATGACTGTGATGCAACCTACCCCTGGATGTTTCTTCGCATGCTGAATCATGGTCTTAATCATCTTTATTAATCTTCAAAAGGAATCCTGGTGATTAAAAAGTGACAGCTAAATTCTGAAGGATATATCCATGAGAGTCTCTTTGTGCTGATTTGTTGAAAGAGCTGTTTGTTAGCTACAACAGTTTGTTGGTCAGTGCCGAGAGACCTGTTGCCAGTCTCGCCCCTCTGTCTCCCTCTTGCTGGATAAATGAGAGGGTCAGATGCAAGAGGGAGACGGGTGCCGAGAGGGAGACAGTCCTAATCCTCATAATCACATCTGTTGAGGTCACTGTATGTTTCCACTGAGGCTCACAAACTACTCCAAAAGCATTTTGTTGTACAGCACAAAATCTGCAGCTGCTAAATGCACACAACTGGGATGGACAGCTTTAGTCATTTCTAAAATAATAAATCTATTTTATGGCAAGTAAAACTTGTAAAGATCTTTTAAAACTTTCAAATCAACAGTCAGTGATCATTAAATGCTGCTGTTCTTTCATGTACACCTCCTTGCTGAGTATAGGTATGAGGGAAGCAGTAGCAGCATCCACCTGGTCTCTCGGGTAGAGAACCAAGGGTGATAATGGCAATTGATTAGACATTGATGAGGCACCTGCAAGCGTTTAAGGTTCCTTAACAGCACTTTGTAAGCTAATGTGATTAACACTAAAATGCATTGCTGGCAAAAATGCACAGGTCATTACTATTCCTTACTTAAAGCATCTGTTGTGTTTACACCATCTATCATTCCTAATAAAATAAGGAAATGTGTCCAGTGTTTTTAGCCGCACAAATGTTAATGTGAGTGTAAGAAAGAAGTGAAGTCAGCCTGTCAGTGATATCATTTTGATGCAGAGAGAAGCATATGTCACAACAGTTAAGCACTGACAGCTAAAGTGCCAGATTAAAATATTTATCCCTCTCTAAACCACAGAGTCATTTCTATGTTCTGGAAATTAAGATCCCATTCTCCCAGGTTATCAAGACTGTCCTCCCCTAAAGACAAGCGTAGAATTCAGTAGAAGGTTGAGGATAGATGGTGAGAGAAACTCATAAGGATGTAGGTAAGACAGCTATATCTATATTTTACAAACGGTTTTATAGATACTTTCAGATAATTATACATGCTCTAACTAAAACATGACTGGAATATTATAATTTGGCAGCACGTAGCGGTAAGCGGAAGAAGGTCACAGGTCCGAGCCTTGCCCGGGGGGATGTTTGTGGTCTTCCTGTGTGGAGTTTTAATGTTCTCACTGCATATCTATACCTGTGGAACAGCCTTTCAAAGGAGCTGAGAGCTGCTAGGAGTGAATAGAGACGGGTTAAAATGTACCTTTTTTGTCAAGCTTTTTTATTTTAAGTTTCATTTATTATTTTACTGCATCTTTAATTTTATTTATGATATTTTTATTCACTTACATTCATATTTTAACTTTTATTTCACTATATCTTTGTTGTTATATTTGATGTCTAATTCCCTTATTTTACCTTTAACAATTTATTATTTTCAGTACCATTGCTCCCCGATACAGTTAATAGGGGTGGTGACAGCACCTTTTGAGACATAGTTTTCTATATACATTTATCATTATTATTTTTAATACTATTATTATCTTATCATTTTAATGTCTGACTTTTAGGTTTTACATTTGTGGATGTTTTTATGCGTTTTTAACTGTAAAAGACATTTTTACATATTACATTTTTCTACAGATTTTTAATGAAAAGTGCGATCGATAGATAGATAGATAGATAGATAGATAGATAGATAGATAGATAGATAGATAGATAGATAGATAGATAGATAG
>JBAMHV010000003.1:14862079-14874414 GCA_037177535.1 Pseudomugil gertrudae | reverse complement strand
GAAGTGCGTGTGAAGCCCTTTGAGGCAACTTTGTTGTGATACTGGGCTATATAAAAATAAAATTGAATTGAATTGAAATTGGAAGAGCAGCATCAGAGTTTCTGACGTGCCCTAATCTCTGCACTAATCTCTGCCATAGAAGGTTGCAGTAGCAGCTGATAGCTATTCTGGGATGTTGCAGAAGAGAGTGCTACATCAGGCCTGGAGGACCGATGCGGAGGATATAGGTTCCTTAATGTCAATGAAAATATTAAAGGGAGTTTAGGAAACAGGTAACCATTTTTAAAAAATGTGTAAGCTGAAGGAAGAAATGAACAGCTTGAGTCTATCTTGACTGCTCCAAAACAAAGTACAAAAGGAGAAACAGACACAAAAAAATCAACTGCACCTTCAGCCTGAAGTAAAAAAACAGGGAGGGTATTCCAACCAAGCAGGTAATATTTAGGTTTTATAAAATCAGCAAGCTGGGTAAGTTATTACAGCCAGATATGCTGTGAACACAGCCGGTTAGGGGATAGATTCTGTTCAGGCTAAACCTTATCCTCTGGGATGCCCTCCATCATCCGGCTGTTACAGTTGCTGCTCACTGTGAGCTCATCCATAGGGATGACTGTTTTAGCCCTCAACCTGTCTTCCACTCCCTGCAGTAGAGTGAGGTTATTGTCTATCCAGTTAATATTGTTCAAGGTGCAGATAAGAAAATCTTATCATTAGTGAAAGTCATATTACACCACGTATAACATAAATAAATGCAGACATCAGTTTTGACCAATAAACAACAGAAATGATACACATGTCCCTTGTAGCGAGGAATGGAATGAAATACATGTTTTACAACACATGCATGCTTGCCACCAACGGTATCAGAGGCAGCAGAAATAGGCTACAGCTCATGTTCAGCCTTGTCTGAATGCCCAGTGTTCAGTACAGTCTGTTTAACAGACCTCTCACCAAAAGCCTGAAAAATGTCATCTTGGATTAGCTTTACACTTTAGCATCCACAAGAGAGACCTGCAGCTAATCCTGTTTAGGTTAATAGACTTCTGCTTTTTTAATAATGAATAAAATGTGCTGTCAAATGTGAATACACCGTTTTACATCTGATACAAACAGAAATCTGCATCTTCTTTTCCACAACTTTTAACGTGTGTTTGCTGTTTCAGAGTTGTCTCATATTTGAAAGTGATTTATGCTCCGGTGCTTTTAGACTGCTGTCTTATGACTCACCCAAAGTTGTTTTACCTGATGCTTGTCAGTAGAGAGATTGCTGTGTCTGTATAACACATGACAAAAGTAATGGATGTAATTTTTCACCCTGCAAGGATGAGGAGATTGATGAGGGTTGATGGGGAAAACAAGGTGCTCAACAAAAGACGTTTGGGGGAAAATGAGATGCATTAAGACGAAAGAAAAAAGTCGATGCGTGCTCTATCTGTATCCCCCATAATTCCCTCCATTGTTCTCTTTACCAGATTGCAGACAGTGTGTTTAAAAGGAGAAAAATATAATATTCAAATCTGTTTCCCACTGGTGATGTAGCTAAGAGCAAAGATGGCTTTAATGAGATTTTCTTTGTAAGAACTGGTACAGCAGAGTGTGTGTGTGTGTGTGTGTGTGTGCATGAGATACACAAAAAAATAAAAAGGGCAGCAAACAGATTATGTACACATGAAATTTATCATAACCTTCACTGGTTTTCCGTTTGTATCAGGATACCAGAGTCTCTTGCATGAACACCATATTGGCAGGCTCCTGTGTTGCTTCTTCACTGAGCTCCATGTGGCGTCTGCCAGCGAGGGACATAAAGCATGGTGACAGATTTTGTTTGGCCATGCACAATACAGAGAGCAGAAGTGGTATGATGTGAAGTCGTGTAAATAAGACAACTAACATCTGTTCAGTTTTTTAATAGTAAAGTGTAATTCCATGTTAAAGACATGGTCTAAAGGCAGGAGGAGCCTTGCCCTGATGTTTTATTTGGGGAAAACTCGCTGCATTTCCAACAGTTTTCACAAAATAGAAGCAATGTTTCTAAAATTTCAACAAACTGCAAGTGAGGTTTTTCCACTGAAGGATGTTTAACAGCCTTCAGGTTACAAGATACCTTAGTCCTCCATGTGTTAGCGTATGATGTGCTAAAACTGGACAGTTAGCCTGCAAACATGAACACATATAAACCAACCATTTCCATAATATTATAAAAGGCATTGGGATAAAACAAACTAGGAGTGAAAATTATGCCCTCATATATGCCCTTTGACATCCTTCAGTGAGAGATATTTTCATTCAAACGTGTATGAAAATGTGATATTTAAACTGAGCTTACATGTTTAAATTTAAAATTAAAATTTACAGTCTACAAGTACGAGCGATGGCTTAAAAGGGTTTTGTTTGAGAGAATGCGTAGTGAATACATTTACATGCTGTGATTCTGTCTGCCCCTTCTTTTTACCACCTTGGCTTACACAGTAGGGTCATGCAACCTGCGATAGTTCAGAGATTCATCTCATGACCCGACACACATACACTCATAAATGCTATAAATTTTAAACAAGTTTTTCTTTCAATCTGTGCTGAGCAAAGAGAAGTCACGTGTTATGTATCACATCCAAACTCAAGTACACATAAACTGTGACCTCACCAGGATTATTTCCAAATAATAAATCTTAACCATTTTTCCACCAGTAATGACAGATTTTTTTTTTTTTACTTTAACCTTAATTTCTACATCAATAATTGAATACTAGCTATTTCATAATTAGGAATTGTGCAGACTAAGTGGGCTACTCCATAGCCGGCATGATCAGAAATGAGACATCCTTTTTTTACCCATAGTTCCACATGTGCCTAGTGACAGCCAATGAATTTTCTGTGTATCCCTGCTCCAACACAGCTGATTCTAATTAATGAGTCATTGTTCTTGAGGCTGTGGAATTTGATTCAGGTGTGCTGAAGCAGGAACACATTGAAACCCTGCCGGATTGCGGTCCTCGGAGGACCTAACTGTACCAAATGTTCCCATTGTTCCACAAAACCTATTTTCTGTTTGTTTCTGTTCATTTTTCTGTGAGTGGAAATGGAAAACATGTTGAGGAAGCAACCCAGACGAGCTCGCCTCAGGGTGAGAATGCACTCTGTCCAGAGAATGTTACATTCAGCACAATGCTGCTGAGACTCGTGCATCCAATTTGAATAATGTTGTTGGTACATAGCAACATGCTTAACGACATGTGGGTTTGTAGGGTGCATTCTATGCCCCCTTCCATCCAGGACGGTGCTTGGGCTATCACAAATGTTGCCTATTTATCCACACTTGGAAGTGCTGCAAGGACTGAACCGTAACCAGTAGCACCATGGCACAAGAGAAGAGTTTATGACATGCAAGTGTAAACTTGGACCCTGCCTGCTCAAGTTCACATTTAGGGAAAATATCATACAGGATCCTGCAGAGTTTCAGCAGCAAATACTTACTTTTTCATTTATTATGTCATTTCTTTTTCTTTTTTATAGACGAGCAACTACAACTGTCTGGGTTGCATCTTAAACGTCGCCACACTAAACGTGCTTAAAATCTACACCTTTGGTTTATTTCATAAAATATGCAATTGTACATAATAATATCATCATTTACGATTTTAATACTGATTAGACTCATTTAAAGTCAATTTCTTGCCCACTTTCCTATCTTAATTTGTCTGCAGTTATACGTTTAACCATACCAGACATACAGTATGTGATTGGGACCGGTCAGTTTCCCTATTTTACACAGATATACACACACAAACACACTCAGAGTCAGAAAACTTAGGTCGCATAAGGCAGTGTTTCTCAACCCTGGTCCTCATGTACCCCTGCCCTGCATGTCTTAGAGGCAACTTTACTTTAACACCTGATTCAAATGAATGGAATTTCTCATCAACTTCTTTGCAGCCTGTTAATGAATAAGGAATATTATCCAAAACACAACAAGGAGCCCGAGCAAAGCAGTCCAGAAGTAGGACAGCTACAGTTAAGGCAGTGCTGGAACTAGAGAATATTACATGGGATGGATAAGGAGGGCCAAGCGGTAATTATGTTTTTTTTCACACTTTTGATCTGATCAAAGCATCAATCAGCATGTAAAGCTTCATGTAAATGCCTTAATTTATCCAATCAGTCTCAGTTGGGATCAAGAGGAGGCTTTAAAGCTAGCCTATTGGGGTGTGAGTGTGTGTGACTATATTGGTGAATGTGACTATGTAAAGTGCTTTGAGTGGTTGATACGACTGGAAAAGTGCTGTATGAGTTTACCATTTACCATTCTGCTCACCTTAAACCACATCGGGGTCAAGTGACACGATGAATTTCAGGAAGGATTGGAAAAATAGTGTGAGCAAAACAGAACTGGATTGTGGAGGATACAACCTTTAAGTTGGAGAGAGTTCAGCATTTTTGAGCATCTCGATGGTCAAAAGATTCAAAAGGAAGTGTTAAAGCAGATATTTATTAAATGTAATGTTGTATTTTTCTTCTTATACATCTCAAGTCTCTACAGTGTTCTGGTCATATGAAACATGTCAGAAACATGTTAGCTTGAATATTTGATCAGATTGATTTAAGTGGGGAAGAAAAAATATTTGTCCATGTAAACATTCTTATTGATCTTCCCAAGTTTAAAAAAGAAAATCAAAAAAACATCCAAACATTTTATTCCATCAATATCCTGAGAAAACAAAGACAATATCAAGGCTTACATTCATAAAGATTGCTTAAATTAAGTCCAGAAAAGAAACTTAAATGACAGGATGGATATCAGCCTTTCAGCAGAACTGAAGGTGACAGTTATGGTGCAAAACGTTGCACAAACATCGAAATCTCAAGCTTCTGCAACACTGAAGACAACTAACTTGCTCAATTAATTTTCTTTGTATTGCAATATCTTAAAAAAACAGCATTGATCATTTGAATTATCAAAGTTTCACAGTGTTACACTTTTATATTTACTTTTTCTTATAATCACTGGATTAAACAAACTGACTACATAAGTAAAGCTTTACATATAACTCATATCACACCTGTAGATATTTACTGACAATATGTTCAAATGTCACTTTACCATCTGTCGCCTTCAGCAGACATTCTGTTCATTACATTTTTAATTTAAGTTCAACTTTGAGTGGTGAAACATCACCAGTGGAAGCTGAGATCACCTGGTCTCCGCTCTGCCGGACAGCAGACGTGTGACGCACCGCTACATGCAGCCGCAGAGCGCTGCAGGGGCCAGATGTAGTTTTGTGAAGGGCTGTAACTGGGTTTTTGAGGGTCCTGTTATTAATTTTATAATTAGTAAAATTTTATCACAGATATACTTGAAAACTGCTGGATCTTCTACCTGCATGTGTCACTTTCACTGAATATGCGACACTACTGTCAGCTTTCCTTTGCTCACAACACATCTGTGATTAGAAAAAGCTTTCTATAGAGAGTATGGAAATAAAAATATTCAGTGTTGTGTACTGTCAGCGTCTTGCTTGAACCTCAAAGGAACACTTCTTTCTGCAACACATGATAACCGTATGCCTGGAGACACAATTTGTCCCAAAGTGTGTTTTCTTTCACTAGTGCTAGGTCTGCAGTTAATTCCAGTATTAATAAATAAAATTAAGATGTGAATCCTTTGTCTTGCATAAGTGTGTGGGATTGTTTTGTCATTGAAAACTACATCCACTGGGTGGAAGTGGAATACTTATGTGGTCATAGATATTGACAATGTGAAAGCGTTGAACTCTCAGGGACAGTTTCTCTAAATCTCACGATGCATTACCTTTAATATGATAAGCAGATCAATACTTTGTGTCTTTGACTAAATTGTTAGCTTGTAAAGCAGGTAGCATACACTGTGTGAGTACAATAAATCACAGTAAAGTTAATGTTACTTAATTATAGTGTATCACAGAAAGGGTCTGATTGGATTACATGTCAGCAGTTTTCACTGTAAAAGGGACTTACCTTCAACCTATTTTAATTGTTTTTTGTTATTATTATTATTATTGTTATGATTGTTATTCCTGGATGGACTGGCGACCTGTCCAGGGTGTACCCCGCCTCTCGCCCGTTGACAGCTGGGATTGGCTCCAGCCCCCCTGCGACCCCGCTCTGGGAACAAGCGGAAGAAAATGGATGGATGATTGTTATTGTCTGTTTCCAATTTAACGGTCTTGAACAAGGTCCACAAACATACTCATTACGTTTGTTTGTGAATATACATTCACTCTATAATGTGTATTAGTGAGTATAGTTGTTTTCCTCGTTTATCTCCTGTTTTAATGGCACACCTTTTACAGGTTGTAACAGCCCCCATCCCCCCTCCAGGTCTGCTCTCCATAACCCTGGTCTTGATGAAGCAGGATGGTTGAACCATGAACACCCCCATGACCAAACCCTCATCCTAAAGTCTGCCGTTACCAAACACACTTTTGGAAAGTTTGAGCAACACAATCCGTTCTGTTCGAGCATCAGTCAGAAGAACAGCAGAACATGTTGCACAGGAAAGTCTGCAACACTGGAACCCTCCGTGCAGAAGAGTCTCCAAAAGATTTGAATGGCAGGTATTTTGTGCCATCTAAATGAGATATTGTCCATCTTTAATGAATTTCCACACACTGCATTTTAACAGATTTTAAAGTGGATGCAAGTTTTTATTTGTTGCCACAGTCAGGCGACCCGTCCCCAAGGAAAACATGTCCAACTAATCAGGTTAGTAGCAGAAATGTGGTGTATAGCAGCAAATGCTTGAGCTTTGCTTTTTTTTTTTTAACTGTACAGGGATTAGCTTCTTTTCCTTTTAGAGACGTCTTGGGCAAAAATTATACAAAGCAGAAGATGAGAGTGCGACATCTGTGGGGAATTATCCATCTGTGAGTGATCTCATTTCAGTTTCTAACAGTCGGTGCACATGTAAGAAAGTCATAGTTAGACTGTGACCATCATTATTTATCATTTTTTTGAGCAGAAGGTTGAAGCGAGTTGTTTTTAAAGCATAAGGCATCCCAGCTAACAGCCATGTGTGAATCTAAGCATGAAAAACAACACAACCTGTTTCGAGACAGCGTGTCAAATATAAGCTACCACAGTTGTAAAGTTGTTTTAGCAAACTAAACATGTCTACACACACACACACATCTTGCATGCTAGTAGGCACATATTGCTATGGCAGGGTGGTGGGGTGGGGGGGGGCAAGTTTTTATCATTGAGTAGAAAAGCAGTGCATTTCAAACCACACCACTCTGCGCAGCATCTTTCTTCCATCCTCACCACTGAGGTTTGGATGATGGTCACGATTTTGTGTGCCCAAACTCGGTCCCGTGGGTTCTGTGATTGCTTTGATGCATTTTTCAAAAGGGCTGTGACACGAATGCCAAAAACACATAGCCTCCCATTCCTCCAGACGGCACACAGCATCCTCACCATTTCTCCTTTGTCACATTTTCTTTTCCATGCTCAGATTCCTGCTATGATAATATGAGTTCTGTAGAGACACCTGTACTCTACTTCCACATCAACAGCTGACAGATCAATAGTGGTGCTGCAGGTCAATCTGGTACTTTCTGTAATGCAGCTCTGTTCATCTTTCTGCTTTTTATTTATTTATTTATTTTTGTCTGTCATATTTTGCTATTTGGACCTGGATGAAAATAGACAGTCATATGTAACACCACTGTGCTATATTTAGTTGACCCATAAATGGGTAAGTCATATGTTCACATTTCTCCTGAATATTCAGGATATTCATCCAAATATATCATTTGATATTCATGTTTCACTTGTTTTTATTATTTTGATTGTATAGTTGTTTTATTGTATTTTATTTAGTGATGACTGACGTTTGTTTTTTTTATGTGCTTTATAAATACAGTGGATTGGATTCATTCATCGTGTGCTGTAGGGTGAGTGCAACATAACAGAATACAACAGGCTTGGATCATGTTATCAATTCACAACTGAGAGCTGCATTTTGAATACAATTTCAGGTGATACTGGATTGCAAAGAAGCTATATGAGCCTTTTATTGTGTAAATCCTGCTTAATTTTCTGCCTTGTGATGCACGCATGCAGGGTCGTAGCTTTTCGTTCAGGTTGTTGTTTGTCACCGTTTGTCTTTGCTCATAGTAAAAACTTAAACAAAACCTCTAAAATACCATCCATCTATTTTCCATATTTTACAATTCAGGGTTGCGGGTAGCTGGAGCCCATCCCAGCAATCACTGAGCGGGAGGCAGGGTACACCCTGGACAGGTCGCCAGTCCTTCACAGGGCCCCTAAAATATCATACCAACCACAATATGCTAACTTTATCAGAATAGGAAGCTATTCACCATCAAATGTATTAACTAAAAGCTTAAGGTAACTTCTGCCATGTTTAGAGCTTACTGGGAAATTAAGCTTAAAAAAGGCTTTATTTTCAGTAAATAGACTGATTGAAACAACAGTTCAGCCACAGTTTAAGTATAATACATTCTTACAGTTATATATGAAAATCATTGCAAGGGAAAAAAAATAGGTTGTTTTTATTCTTTTGACTGTCAAAAGGAGAAGATTTACACTTTTAACATTTATTTGCTGTTTTGGCTCCTTCGTGTTAACCACCTGCTTTGGCTGCATTAAAGCAAAGCAAAAAACACATAAATGAAGGTTTTTTTTCTGCTTTTTCTCCACCCTGTATCCTCTAAAAGGCTTCACGTGTTTAAATTATCATCAAAGATGTAACAACAAATACAAAATACACCAGTGTATTTCTTTTGTGTGACTTCTACCCAAAATAAACTAAACAAAACAAAAAAAACTGGAAATCTACAGCAGATTTGACATAAAAATGTCTGGGTCTTTCTCACCAGCATAATACTCCACCAGCATAATGGATTGACTTCAGAGTCATAAATTCTGCCAAATTGCCTAATATCATAGTATTATAGGCAATGTCATAACTGAATGTGAGAGGAATAATAGCTTTTCCTCCTTATGTCTCCAGGTCTTGATGAAAACCTAATTTTATTGCCACAATCATAATGGAATTATCTCCAGGTGTGATGAGGGCATTTAATGAAATCATTACAAAAGATTACTTGCTCTTTTTCTCTGGATTATTAAAAGTCCCTTTGTGATTGGAGGTGTGAGAGGCTGTATTTATTTATTAATTTATTTTACACTCCACTCTGACTGATTGCGTGTTTGTCAGTCTGGCAGTCGCATCATTTGTGGCTGACATAAAAGCCTGCAGGAAGTCACAGGATCTGATTGGGAATCTTGTGGGGAAAAGAAGAAAAGAGAAGAAAAAAAAAGTGCAGCAGTGTATTGATGGGTTTGAACATGGGGCTCTCATTTTCATGCCCTCAAAACACACATAATTTTTTTTTTCAATAAACGCTACTCTTTGATGCATAGTTTATCTGTTCAGGCTAATGGACTTTCTCCTTTCTCTCCCTGTAGTTGGGTGCATCCTCTTCTTATTTTATTTCCCCCGTTTTGCTCTATTCTACTTCCTCTTCCTTTTTTTGTCTCCACACTCTTCCTTTCTTTGTATTTACCACTTTAGGCTCATCCACCTTTATTGCCAGACATGTTGCTTCACCTCTTTTGGTATTGAGCTGCGTTTAATCTGTCCTGTAAATCCTTTTCCTACTTTGCCGGGGGGGAGGGAGACGTACACTATGGACGTTATGTTTAACGAGCAGCACAGGCAAATTAGTGCAATATTGTCATCCATAATTCTCTTTGATTGAGTCATGAATTGCAAAATCAATGTCTTCTTGCCCCCTGTTCACCTGCAGTTGATATTTCTTTATATGACAAAGCAACTTTGCTTCGGCTCTCATCAAGTAGTGGTGGCCTGAGGATGCACCATACATCAAAGTTTGATGGCAAATATACCTCAGATGTTTCTTTATTGTTATCCGCAGTGTCGTTATGTCCATTCTTTTGAAAAGAAAAGCAGCACACGCAAGTATTTTATGTTATTTCCATCTCATCCGGCTCACTCAGTGGCAGTGAGAACCTTTAGCTTTGTTACATTTTCAGATCAGAGCCACATTGTGATGTAAAGAGTTTTATGTTGTCCATTTCAAACAAACCAGAACCACACGGGACATCGTGTATTTTGTTGAGACGTAGAATTGCTGTAATCTCTTGTTTGCTTCCCTGTAAAAGATCCCAGATTTGAATCCCAGCTGGGATCTTTCTGTGTGGATGGGTTCTCTGTGGGTATTCCAGCTTATTCCGTAATCAGATTAGGTTAGTTACCGTTTCTAAGTCCTCCCTTGGAGTGACCATGAGTGGTTGGTTGTTTCCCCGTGTTGGTCCTGTGGTGGACTGGGGGCCTGGACAAGGTGGCCAGAGTATGTGTGTGTTTGTGATTGTGGTAAACTAAGCTAGAAAAGCACTAAATAAATGTAGCCCATTTACCGTTTATGCCCAGCACCATGACACTATGAACACAGCCTGTCACTTCCTTCTCTGCCACAAATGTTGTCTTAAGTTACTTTAATTGTTCTTTTGTCAGATATCACTGTCTCTGTACCACTGTATCACCAAGTTCAGATTTTATTGGATGGAGATAGAATACAAATACTCTGCCACAAGGTGAACCGTGGAATAAACTGGTTACTTTTTACCCTGAAGTGTGATAAAAATGACACCAGCTTAGTTGTGTATTTGACTGTATGTTTCTATTTCTACAAATAACATGTAGAAATATGCAACCCCTGACGAGGCAAGAGACCCTTTGTGTCAAGCGGAGTGTACACTTACAGAAGTTATTTAACCTCTGACCTCCTGTTCTCTCATTGTTTAAGTTTAAATTTGTGAAATGTTGTTTTTCTATTATTTTAATAACTCTTGCTACATTACCCTGTCCCTGTAAAAAGAAACCACAATGGCAGATGTCCAAGGAAGTTGCTTCGATGGCTATAATAGCCAGCAACTATACCAGAACCAGTGTTTTTTAACATTTTAAAAGACGCAGCATTGGAGGGTAAATCCAGCATTTCAATTTTAAATATTTATTCTTCAAGTTTAGCACCTGAATAAATGGTAAGTAAAACAATAAACACTCCTTATCAAAGCTGGGTAGTGTAAATACGCCTGTCTCTGGAGATCGTTTGCTTGTTATTAACCTCATAAAACACAATTTACACGTGTTAAATCCATGAGCCAGTGGCCCAGACTTCATTTCTTCTTTACATATTTCACCACTGGGCAAATCAGCCCTTGAATAGTTACAACTTTAAACATGTTTAACTACTCGTTAACATCCCTTCAGTGAACACTTGGACTGAATGATAAGTACATCTGGAGATGTTGTCAAGCTAAGATGAATTGCTCTGCACAGGAAACTACTCAAGAATAATGTTTAAAACAGAAAAGGAATCCAAGTCGTGAATAAATGTATTAAACATTTGTATTATGCCTGGTCAGCACTGATTCCACTTATCTGAAGAAGGAAGTTAAGGCAGGGTGGGGTGGCAGCAGCATTGTGGCAAGAAATCAAGCACTCAGCAAGTCCACAATACACCATTACTCTTCATTTTCAGCAGGGCATGCAACAGAGCCCTTACGTCTTAAAGAACAAACTAAAATTTATTGGGCTGACCAGTTTGAGCTAATTGAAAGAAATTGTATGTCTGCTTGCCTTCCATTAGTACTGTAGTGATTAGTGGGTTGGGGCGAGGTGATGATTTGGGGCTTGAGCTTGCCGCCCTATGCTCGTCACATCAGTCTTGTTTCCAACTAATGGTTTGATCCATTAGCGCCCTCCACTGATCAGACAGTCTGAGCTGTGGGAACCATTCAAATAGGAATCATTTAGGGAAGATTTGTGAGATGCATTTATTATAAAGTGTGCAGAGGCAAACAGACTTCGATTAGGAATGATGGTTTGGTAATGGTTTATCATTTCGCATCTGCACTTGCTGCAGTTGGGTTTACTCCTCTCTCAGCATGAACTGTGATTATGACGGATTATCTTAGCCTTGAGCTGCTACAATGCTGTTTCTAATGGAACACCAGGATCTTCCCAACATGATGCTTTAGGGTTTTACCAGGTTATACTGAGTTTTTAATATATTACAAATCATTATTACTGAAAATCAGTTTTTTTATCGTTTTATAGTTCATGAGTAAGTCGTTACAAACTTTGTTTTTGAAAATAGAAACCTTACTTCTCTTATGATGAATGATATTTTGTAATCATGTTGTGGTTTATATTTAATGTAGGTCCCAATTCTATGATTAGATAGATAGATAGATAGATAGATAGATAGATAGATAGATAGATAGATAGATAGATAGATAGATAGATAGAT
>JBAMHV010000003.1:14834690-14860609 GCA_037177535.1 Pseudomugil gertrudae | reverse complement strand
TCCTCAGCTCAGTTATAATTGCTAACATTTAACAGCTGAGCTTCCAAATTCTGAGGAGCAATGAGAATGAGAAGAGGCAGAGCGGTTACCCCCCAAAAAATGTATGCACACATCTCTTGTGGAAACTGACTGGCACTGCTGTTTAAAATAATAAGATGCAGCTGTTGATAGTAGCAACTGTCTCCAGGTTTACTTCCCTGTGGCCTCTGTGGCAGCAGAGGAGTCGTGATGAAGGCAGACAGCTGACAGGTGCTCCAGGATGGTGCTGCCATCAGGTGCATCTGCTAAACTTAACTCAGAGACGGGAAGATGGAGACGGAAAAAACTAAGGAAAGAAAGAGAGGAGAAAGAGAGAAGTGGCCACAAAGGATAAGGAGAAAGGGTTTAAGGATGAAAAGGAAGTGAAAGGAGGGAAGCAGGCAAGGAGGGAAAATACTGTACGTGTATTTGCATTTGCACTGTGTGAATGCATGCTCCTTGAAACTTTATACCAGCCGTCTCTGCAAAGAAATTCAGAGGATGCTTTTGAACCTGCGTGGCTGATGGCGAGTGTGTGCACCTAGGCACTGACACTGTGAAGGGCTAACAAGTTTACTGAACCAGTCAGGAGATGGGGAGAGGGTAGAGGAAAGGTAATAAGGATACATAATGAGCAAGTGCAGATAATGATGAAGAGAACCTTGTAAGGAATAATAAGAATGAAGAAATTAAAGAAAAGGTGCAAGAGAAGAAAGAAACTTGTCAAGAAGTAATTCTATGTGTGTGCATGAGAGCGGCTGAGGATAGGCACTTTGCCATATGTTAATATATCACTGCATACATCAGCACTTTGCAGCTACCACACACACATCTCTTGACAGAAATGCACACTGGGTGTGAGCATACAGCCTTAATGGATTCACTCTCTGTGCTGTGGTGACAGCAGTGACGCTCCAGCTGCCTCTTACTTTAATAAAAGGTGCACAAGTCAGAAGCTGAGGCAGGGATTTGAACCTTTCATCACAGCTGAGGCCAAGCACGGATGAAGTATTCACTCGCATCACAACGAGGTTTGTTGGGCTGAGCAAAAGGTGACACAGTATAGTCAAGGAGCTGATCTTTCAGACTTTCTAGCTCCCGTGTGTGTCCTGCTTGCCTGGCAACACACTTGCAGCACGCAAATGTACAGCGATGAGGAAGGAAAGCCTGACAGAGCCCAGAGCATCGCAGGTAGCCCGGCAGAGTGGCTGGGAGCGCTGTCACCAATTTGTTCCTAGCCATGGGGGACATACAGGGGATGGAGAGGCAGTGGCAGATCCCTGTCCTCATCATGGCTAATGAGGCCTCGGCTTCTCCTTCTGTGTGTGTGTGTGGGCGCGCGCGTGTGCATGTGGGTGTGTGTATCTAACAGCAGTTTGTAGAAGTTTGTGTCAGAGTGCTGCCAAAGCTCCTATTTCTGAAAAAGCAGGGCTGATATCTGACACGGACCACTGTGTACTCTTATGTACAACTTTCTGGCTGAATTATTTACCAAGCATAGACACACATAAAATTCACACACATACATGGATAAGATTAAGTCTTGTTCAAGGCAGCTACCTTTCAATATTTTTCAGCAGTTCAGGGAGACTGCACCAGCTGAGACTGGTTAGCTGTGCTGGTTCATGCAATAAACCCTTAAGATGAGAAGGACAGAGGTAAAGAGAAGTGGGACCTGAGCTGCTGTGATAACATTCAGACATCTTCTTATCAATGATGAATAAAAATGATCTGTGTGATGGTCAGA
Source organism: Pseudomugil gertrudae (assembly GCA_037177535.1). Taxonomy (NCBI): domain Eukaryota; kingdom Metazoa; phylum Chordata; class Actinopteri; order Atheriniformes; family Pseudomugilidae; genus Pseudomugil; species Pseudomugil gertrudae. The sequence goes on along the minus strand of JBAMHV010000003.1, from coordinate 14,858,844 downwards.
GCCCTTCAGACACAGAGATGGAGCTCATTGGTTTTTTTTTTTTTTGGAGCTACATTCTACGTTTATATATCAGCGGTATGCAGGAGGGATGCAGCTATATAAATGAGAAGCAAAATGTTATCCTCTGGGAGATGAGAACTGTATGATGTGGTTGTACGACAGACCTGGAGAATAAATAAAACTGCATTTGTGGTTCAGGAGCGCCGCACTGTGTTTAAAAGCGGGTATTGCAGCCTCTTTTTTTATCTTTATTTTGGAGCAATAAATTGAGTTTTGTTTGGGTGAAGTTAAAGATGAAACATTTCTTTTTTTATTTTGTTTTTCAAGGTAGTGTGAAAACATGTTTGGTCCTTTTAAGACTAATCACAAAAGCTTTGGGATAAATAATATAACAGACTTAACTTTATTGATCCCTTTGGGAGGACTCCCTCAAAATTAGGTTTCAAGCAACTTATATATAAACAATGACTCCTCAATACAAAAGAAAGAATAACTAAATGAATAGAATAGGTGGTGAGTCTGTAGGGTGCTGTGTCTGCAACCTTGCTGTGACAGTGGATCTTCTTCTGCAGAGGCGGTTTGGGAGAAATGTCAATACACATGGTGACCACATGACTGAACTCCCTCAGCAGATAGTATGGTTGCAGGCTAACAGCTAGCAGTTTGACATTACGGCAACACAGAAATACATGATGAGACATACATGAGTCTTTAACCTTTACTTTAGAATATAAAATAAAATACATTATAATATAATATGCATACTCTTATATGCATAAGAGTATAGATTAATAAGTTTAAAACACCCTCCAATAAAGTGACAAATATAAACACTAACACTTGACTTCCTTCTGCTGTAATAACTAAAGTAACAGAAATAAAAATGAGAATATGTTTCTGTGATGCATTGCAGAAATGTCAAGGATATGGCCTGCCTCTCACCTTATAGCAGGGTTAGGTAGGGTCCAGTTCTTCTGCAACCCTGCACTGGAATAAGTGGATAATGACAATACATGGGTGGATGCAGGGCCTTGAATAGAATGCAAATACTGGTTGGTAAAAAATAAATTTTATACACTGATGTCCAAAAAGAAAGTCACCACATGGATTTGATTAAGAAAATAGATAAAGAGTATTCGCATTGAATAGATACTGTATGGATTTTTATGATAAGCACTAAGATTAGACTGTGGAGCAATGGAAGAAGGTCCTGTGGCCTGATGAATCCAGATTTACTCTGTTCCACAGTGAAGTGAATATATCCATACATGGATATAGCTGCAGTTGGTCAGCTTTAGGTCAGCTAACTGAGCATGCTATTCCATGAATGGAGTTTTTGTCTTTCCTTTATGTCGGGGGAATATGAGATGATAATACCATGATTCATACGGCTCAAATTGAGTGGTTCATGGAGGACAGGAAGCACTGACCACCACAGCATAACCCAGAAAACTGGAAAATGTTAAAAACCTTGTGGGACACACAGAGTGGTCCTGTATCAAACGGGACTGAGTGTTTTCTTTTTGTTTAGTTTTTTTCTGGGTGGGCTGGGAGAGTATGTTTCGAGATGCAGCCCATATTGGGAACTGAGGACAGAAATTGGACATTCAGGGTGATTTGGCATCAGTGGTGGGACTTTGTGTATTTTCAGTAACACAAACCTCCAGATTAGATGTAATGAACGTGACAAAACAAACCAGGAACCTTGTTTTAATCACAGAAAGGATTTAGGAATTCTTGGTGCTTATGTTGAGATATACACCAGAAACTTTCTGTCCACTTACAGTATGTCAAGCTCCAACATTTGCAAGGTGTGTGTAAATGCTGCTTGATCATCGCTTCACTGTGTTCACTGTGAGCCCCCTTCTATTGTTTTTTATGTTTTAAACCATGTGTCTAACTTCATGATTACATTGTTGACCTTTATAATGCATATAGCTAATTAAATACCTTTTGCAACATAAGCAAATGGTTTACTTTGCATTAAGGAGACATAAGCCACCTGCTAATTATGCAACGGTGGCATAATGCGGCATAATGTAAATATGCATTTAGCCAAATTTGGGGGGGGGGGCGTATTTTGTAACCCATTAGCAGGTGTGACATATAGGATACATTTACCTTCTCAGACATTTTGCATCACTTTATGGTAAAAAAATTTGCTCAAAATTCGGTGGAACACAATCAGATTTTTGTCTTCTGCCTCTTAAAGTTAACTAGAAATGATAAGATTTTACAATAACATTTGAAACATCACATGATAAATTTAAATATCTAAAAAAAATTTATATTTTTTGTTAAAGGAACAAAGACCTCATATTGAAAAAACTGGACTTTTCCTATCACGTCTTGATGGGTTGGGTCTGTAGGGTTATTAAAATATGGCTCCTAATATCAGTTTCTGCAGTACACCATGAAGTATTTATTTAAACAATTTGAAGGAGAGGCATGATCTTTTTTTTCTTTGCTTTGAATCCTTGGATGTATGCAGAAACCATAAAAACCAATCTGTTTGCCATCAGGCTCAGATTAGATGGTGTAATCTGTCAGATCTATCAGACTCTAAAAGGTCTACGTATGATTTGGTGCATCAGTTGTTCTGATTTTAACGGCTTTATTGTAGTTCAGTTTTGAAACGTGCACTCCACCCTTAAAAGTATCTTTTGTACATAATAGGTACATGTGACACTACCTTCCTGACACAGCTGCAGTGATTAGCTGATTAGTAACTGCACAGCTGGGGTGTGCACGCATCATAGTTTAATTAGTTTGGATATTAACTTTAGAGCAAAAGTAGAAAAGTCTGCATTTCTTTCACATTTCTAAAAAAAATCATTAAAAACTTTTTACAATTTTTAACTGAATACTAGCTAAATGACCAAATGGACCAAAATCCCATGTGATGCGTTAATTAAAAATCATTAGTAAATAAAGGTGATGATGTGAAATGTGTTTTAAAATTGTTACATTGTAAAAAATCCATGAAATCTAAAAGTTACATATAAATCCCAGGATTCTCCATCCAAAGTTGCACTGATGTGTGATCAGTTTCACTCAAACTGGGCTGCTAAATCAAGAAAATAAACGCTGACAAACTAAAGGACAGAAAGAAAGAAAAGTTAGGATGGTGTAGAGGTGAGACACAGAGATCCTGCTGATTCATTACAAAACACCAGAATATGACCGAGTCAGGTATTGGGGCACAGTGGAGGAGCGCTCAGCTTTTTCATCCCACTGGGACCCCTCACAGCAAGACTCCACGACTCAGACTAAAATCCCTGATAGTAAAAATATTATTTTATTTCTTTTCTCATTTTTGGACAGCAGAAATGTTAAGATACGACACACGCTTGTACTCGGTGAGTCAAAGATGTTGTACTTTAATCCCACATTAACACAAACTCACATTTTACTGCAGAAAACTAATGTAGGAACCATTTCATCTGATTTCACAAATGCAAAGAGAACAGATGAGAAGTACTGAGCAGAAAGCAAATGAGTCACGATGAAATTTATATGGGTGCTTTAATTACGACCAGTCAGGATATGTTTTGCTTTAAGAGGCAGCCGGAGAGCAGAGCGAAACCATCAGGGTGCGGGTGTGGGCGGCTTAAAGAGTCCAGTCTTTCTGAAGTAGCGCACGATGAGAGGAACTGACACCAGCGTGATGCTGATGCGGACAGGAGCAAAAAGCTTGTGGATGGCATAGGCCAGGACAAACGTGCTGGTTCCTGCTGCCATTTTAGACTGAACCACCGCCTCGCTGAAGCCCAGTTTGCACAGCAGCACCGTCATGTCAATGCCACTGGAGAGTCAAAAGGGCACAAAAAGCTGGTTAGAAGTGCACATAATTCACATTTCAATGATTTACTCTGTTTTTAGCTTCCATTTTCTTCAGTCTAACATTTGGAAGCTGCACTCTTCATGCTTAAAAGGCATGTTAACCAAGCAACTGTTCTACAAGCAGGATTAGAAGCTCAGTGAGGTAACCTCACACTTTGCTCTGTATTCTCGGTGTAATAAGCTTGCAGTACATACTGCAGTATCTGTGATAGTCCAGGGGTGCATGTGACCTAAGTGACTAGCACATTTGTGGAAGAACCATGAATAATGAACAAGAGCAACACAAACATATGTACAATATATGCTGCCATCCATATTCCTTATTCTTCAGCTAAAATGGCTGCTTATTAAAAAAATGCTGACACACAAACACACAGAATGGTGCAAAGTGTTGAGCAGCTGAGATCCTATTTCAGTAAAGAATGATGAAACATTACATTTCCAAAACCGTTTCCTTGGTTACCAAAGACAAGAAGATATGATGCAGTACTTAATTTGTTTAGTTTATTTTCAAGCAAGTTGCTGATACTGAACTCAAAATGAGTAGAAATAAAGTGTTTTCAGATTTTATTCTGTTTGCACTGCTTTGTTTTAAATTACACAAATTAAAAAATACATTTTTCATTCAAATATTTAGCAAAAAAAATCTAGAAAGGTGTAATGTTCCAAATAAAACAAAATAGATTTAGGGCATTTTGCAACCATTTTTCATCAGGATAACATTTTATAGGCTGCTGTGTGTTAAGCCTGGCACCCATGAGAGTAATGATTAAAAAGCCTTTACTGTGACAATCTTTCAATCGTTTCAGGCAGAAAGACCTTCATCAGGGCAGCTCAATAAGTCAGAGACAGTTTTTCTGTGTGGGCAGGTAGGTGGTCACATGATCATCACCTGCCTGAACATAAACATGCAAGAAGAACAGGTAATCCTTAATAACCAATAGTTGTTCATCATAACGATGCAAATCATACTAATTGTGATTCTGTGATGTTCTCAGGACTTTAGCGCACTGAGAATTCATTGTGGGTTTATAGTGCACATAACAAAAGTAAGTAAGGAAGTCAAGTTCAGTGAGCAGATGCAGAAATGACACCCAGAATTTTTAATGTGCATAATGCACAAAAAAAAAAAACAACCACAACAAATGATACATATTGATATTAAAGTCTGCCTCCTCCTCCTCTATTGCCTCATCTCATCACCTTTTGCTTTTGTGTTGATGAATGAATAACAGGAGGATTATCTCCATCATCACTGCGTGTTGAACGGATCCCTGATTGAACCACGCTGCTGCAACACTGTGCCTGCAGTTTCTCATACTTTGCCTGCAGACGGTAGAAGAAATAGTTCCTACCTATCCTGGAACTTTACTTATATGAAATGTTGGAATTGGAGGAAATTATATATGTTAAAGTGTTAAGCAGGGATGTTGAGAAGCACTTAACAAGCAGTGAATCCTGTCAGTTCCCACACAGATTAATTAAACAGTCACAACAGAAGCTGTTCATCCCGGAGAGTCTTTAGAGGAGAGTGGCCTGCTGAATGAGCGGCGCAGCACAACAGGTGAGACGTAACACACATTACGCCTGATTAACTTACACAGTAGTTTAAACCAAAAAGGCCTAGACTTGTCCAGAGAAGCCTCTTTAAAGCTAAACTGTCCACATAAAAGATCCGTAAAAGTCCATTTCTGCTCTAAAACCCACACTTTTTTAAAAAAAAACTTGTCCAGCATTACAGCAAACAGAATGATAGTGTGTGTGCCACGTTGTGCTGGGATTTTTCTTCTAACAAAAAGAACTTAACGAAGACCTTCTTGGTAATCTGAATTCTTTACTTGTTTGTTTTGAAAGAGAAATAAAATATGTTACAGAGTTTGCATAGTTTTGCTGGAGAAAACAGAATAAAAGACTACAAAACAAAACAAAACAAACAAACAAACAAGAGAGAAAAGTTGCCAGATAAGGGAAGAAAGAAATACACAATGTAAAGAAAAACAATACAACCCAACCACTGATTCTGGATCATCTACTGCACACAAACCCAAAATAAGACGAACAAAAACCCTTCCTGAAGCAGACCATGCTTTTCTACCTGAAACACGTTGGTGTGTTTTTACTAGATTAGTCATGTCACAATAAAGGCTTTTTTCATTTTTAGCATCTTGGGTGCCTCAGACATCTCTTCATGGACTCTAGTTGAATCCATGAAGTGAAAAGCACCAGAGGAATACCATTCTTCACACTCCATGCTGCTCGTTTCTGTCTGCAAATGCATTGCTTCACTTACTGCTGCTGCTCATAAGCGTAGTTCATATTTGTTTCCATCAGAGGGAGCTGTGTTTACTGACAGGATGCATATGATTATTTACATTCCACTGTATCCTGTAACACCAAACCAGAAGCTACATGTTTGCCTGACCTCAGGAGACCAGTTTTCCTTTTGCACAGTCATGCCCTTTAGATCTCAGCTATGTGGATGAAAATGAAAGGAATGCAGTAGCACGAGGCTCTGAACCACTTCTGTCAGTGTCACAGATTAACAGCATAATCGCTTAAGGCATACTTAGGTTGGATAAATACTAAGGTCCATCTGCACCCTGACAATTGTTCCCACGCGTTGTATTACTGTAGTATCAGGCCACATGCCTGCACTCTGCAGCCACACAGTAAAAAGCTCAGCAACTGCTCACTACACAGTTGATTTTCAGTTCAAGGCTATATTATCAGGTCTAACAGGAAGCTCTCAGATAATGTCTGCCAATTCTCTCTTGTATGTGGGAACACAGTAAGACGAAGCCTGGAAACTGTTAGGGCATGAAGTGAGCTGCTTTGGCTTATCTATCACTCAACAAATTGGCTACATGAATAGAACATTAGGGGTTGAACACAAGCTCACAAAGTACATTTGCTTTATTTGAGTTGTGAGTCTTGAGTCTGTATCTAATGCAGCCAGCGTTGGTGTTTGAAGAGGGACGGGTCCAGCACAGAGCAACTCAGAGAAAGTACTTTGTAGTTTGCACTCTCCCAGAAAAGATAGTGTGCTGTATGACACATTGTACATACCTCAACAAACACAACAGCTCATAGTTCAGTTATTTCCTACACAAGCTGCTGAGTTTCAAGGAAATGTTTCACTTCATTGCTAGTAAACTGCTAGATAACATCCCCGAGATGTTCAAGATATTTACGAGCCGTTTTCAAGTGTTCCCATTTCATCCTCCTGCAAGTCTGATATCTGTCCTTCAGCGTTTCATTTCTTCCATTTCCCCAAACAGCAAGACAACCAGACAATGTTTCATTCAGCTGTGATAAAGCATCGATGGAGAATCTCTCATTCTTTTGCAAATGCATTGTTTCCTAACTTAATCCTGCTTGGAACAAGTTTGGTCAAAATAGCATTGATTGTTTTTAATTAAATTACAATAAATTCTAAATAATCATGACCCTGAAATGGATTAAATGGCAGGAACAATGAATAAATGTATAGATTTTAGAATAGTTTCCTAACACTTAAACATGGATGCACATCATGGAATGCTCAGTGTTTGTTAGCTTAGTATGAATCCTTATGGTGAGATAAAACCCTTATTTCTAAAAGAACTTATCAAGTTTTAGTGATGCTGCAAAAGTATTTCTCATCTAAGACAATTTAGAAGCATCAAACATTAAAGTGCTTACTTTAAAGTTGCAGGATAAAGACAAAAAAAGTATTTTAAATGATGGAAATCTTGAACTATTAACACTGTGGTTTTACGTAACAGCAATCCACATCTGGGTTGTAAAAACGTGTATAAAGAAATGTATTTGGACGTTTTAAAGTAGTGGACTTCACCTGGATAAGAGGAGGTAAAACATTCCCAGAGACATGAGAGAGATTCCGATGTGAAAGGAAACTCCCACTGCTCCATACTCCTTGAAGACTTTCTTTAGCTGCTGGGTTTTGTTGGGTTTGGCTCCTTCTGGCTCCGGCGTGGCTCCCGGGCCTTTCTCAGCAGTGGAGGAAGGAGATGCTTCCAGGACATCCTGGATAAGAGTACAAGGTGAAAGAGATGTTGTACTCTTTCCAATGTCCAAACAAATGAAAAAAAATGTGTATAAAATAAAACCACGTTTAAGAGAAAGTTCTTAAAAATCTTATAGTGGAGGATGAACTAAAAAGAAACATTTAAAAACTATGATTTTAAACTGTAATCATTTCATTATGGTTTTGAACACATCTTATGTTCTTTCAATGATATGATAATTATCTATGTGCTAATCTGCTACAGTCTAAGCTGATCTATAGGAAGTAGAGCACACTCAGTGACCCCATCGGGTCATCCAAGCCGATACTTAAAATTGGATCAGTCCTACAAAACAGGATGATATGAAATGGAAAGATGATTTGTAGTGGATCAGTGTGTGGTGTAAACACAAAGTTAGAAGAAGCTTGTTCAAATTCTAGTAGTTTTATTTTAAGGTCAGACTTAATGCAGCTACATTTACAAGGTAAAAAGCATGTGCTGTAATTGTGTGTCCTTCTAGAGGCTCAACAAAGCCTGGGCATTAAGTGTTTCCTCTATTCACACGGTCAGCTGATTAAACAGACTGCTGCTGCTGTAGGTTTTAGCTAATTCAAATCATCACTCTCCCATTCACGTGCTCATAAAAGACGTCTGTCACAGAGCGGGCACACAGAGCGCCTCTCATACCAGCACAAACACATAGATTACTTTGTTAGTGACCTCCTGACACTTCAGTCTGATTACCAAGCACCACACACTCGCTGCAGCCGTCTGACATGTAGCAGGGAGGAGACGGGTCACGCCGGAGTGTGTGTGAAGCAGATTAGTGAACCAACATTACACAATAGAACCACAACTCTATAACTGACGGCAGAATGAAGCAGAAGGTAAACGGTGAGGACGTGTCGGTAGTTACAGCACGTAAACAAATAAAAGCATCTGTGGAAATAAGCCCCAGAGGTTGCATTTTTACAGGCGCTGTCAAAGTAACCGAAGAGGTCGAACAAGTTTTGTAGCTTTTAACAAGAATAAAGCCGACAAAGTGTCAATAATTCTAACAATTCATTTTCATTTTCCCTTTACGGTCTAATCGGGGTCAATAGGAAACTTGACTCCTTAAGTCACGAGTTGTAAATGGTTTAAACAAAGCTTTGTAATGGTTTATAGTTTTCCAACTGGGAAAATATTTGGAGAAACTTGTCCAACTCAACCCAGCCAACACAAAACTGGTCTCTAAAATGATTTAGTCTCTAGACAACTAGAGACTAAATCATCTTCTTAGACAAAACCAAACAATGAAATTATGTTTGGATGGAATGAGTGTTCGCCATCGCCTCATTAAGGTCATCTCTGCAGTCAGTCGTGATGATGTTCTGTGGAGACATTTTTCCACAGTACACAGAGGTAACTGCACATCTCAAACCAGTCAAATCATTCCAGTAATGCATGACTTCAGGAGAAGTCTCCAAAACATCGTTTTTGTTTGAACCAAGTGGAGAGGACATGAAACAGACCTGAAAATGTCTCTCCTCTGAGGAAACAGTAATGTCTCAGTTTATTTTTCAGCAGCATATTTACTATTTGGAAAGCAGCTCACTGAGTTCACAGAGAGTGCTGTGGCTCTCCAACAGCTCTGTGAGACTAAAATATTATCTATAAATATTCTATTACAAATAGATCAAAGCAAATCTGCAAACATTTGAGATTCAAATATTTTTCCTCACAGAAAATGTTTTTTTATTCTTTCTTGGATATTTTGTCCACGTGTCCCAGTAGAGTATCATGGTTTTAGGATTGAGCTGGTACTTCTACACTGTTGATTTATCTCAGCAGTAATTAAATAATCTAATTTCAGCATTTTGAGCCATTTTTTGTCTTTTTCTGATAATTAATCTACATTTAAATTTTGTAACACTAAGGAATGCTAACAAAGTTAGCTTTGTTTTAAAGGCATTTAGGCTAAACATACTAATCCTGTCTTTTTTATGCAGGTTATTGACATCAATCTGAGTCTCCATATAAATGGTATGGTTAGTAAATGTGTTCCTATAAGGAAAATCTGGCCTTTCTCTTACTTTGTAAACCTGAGTACGGAGTCTCCAAGGAAATTAGCTTGTGAATCTGAGTACTGTGTTCCTATAAATGCAGACGCCATCAACAAATTCTGCAGTCATTTGATGCAGGACTGTATGCCAGTGAGACATTTTGCAATATATAGCCAGATATTAGCAGTTTTTTTAGTTTGACATACAATAACCTTTATTCATGTCTTCTAAACCCTTTTTGTTGCACTGACACAAACAATCCTTCTGTGACAATTAATCAACAGGGAAAAAACAGTGAGGAAGAAACATGCTGATCTTTTCTCCTGGATACAAATACTCCTGCTAGACTTTGGGCCAAGCTTTCCGGATCAAGCCAAAAGCCCTGGGAGAATATTCACTTGGTTGCAATCAATAGACAATGGATGAGTCCAGAGTGGCCGAGGGAGCAGGCTTTTGCTTTTCAGAGGCGAGACAGGCCAAGCTAAAAGTAAAGGCGGGCAGCGCTCTGGGAGGGTCATGTGAGCGAGTTGTGCCAAGGAGGGTGTATATGAGGGGAACAGTGGGACTGCTGTGTCTGATAACAGCTTTTCAGAGCCATGAAAACACATGCAAAGTCACAGTGGCAGGCACACAGAGACAAAGACACACTTACATACACAGAAATATACACAGAGCAGGAGGGAAGTGTTCAAGTGGCCCCTCCCTCCTGTCAAGACAGTGACCGTTGAGCATCTTGAAACAAAGAGAAAACACCCACTGCAACAGAACTCTGCCCTTCATTCCCGCTGAGGTCTGTGAAAAGAGAAATGACCCCTGCTAAGGTGGTCCACGGGTCTGAAAAACTTCTCATCTCTGCTCGAAGCTAACACAACAAGGTGGCATTAACTGCTGAACAAACCCGTTACACCAAAGCATTGTGGGTAATTTAGGCTTCAAGTTTTCACTAACGGGGGAAAAAGATGTCGCACTGGCGACCTGTCCAGGGTGTACCCCGCCTCTCGCCCGTTGTGAGCTGGGATTGGCTCCAGCCCTCCTGCGACCCCGTTCAGGGAAAAGCGGTAGATAATGGATGGATGGATGGATGGATGGGTGATTCTGCTGCATTCATTTTAATCACCTCACCTGAACTCCCCTGGCTGATGGGTAAAAACCAGTCCTCAGGATTACCTGATGAGCCATTTCAAATCAATACATGTTCAATGAACAGGAAACCTTTGAGAAAGTAATCAATAAAAATGATCCTTTTCTATTTCTCTGCTAAACAAACCTGCCTAACACTAGGTATACTCATAGGGTATACTGGAGTTATTTCACTACCTAATGGTGGGGTTATCTGTTTCTTTGCATTTATCTAAAACTAGAACAAGGTTTTATTCTCTTTTATTGTGATTTTACTTTAAATTTTTATTACTAGTGTAATTACTGTGCACTAATATTTGTCACTATATCTATCTATATCTACCAGAATCCTGTGCTAAGGGAGTGCAATATATAGCTATATTCTGTGTGTATGGAAAAGCTGACTGTTGTCTGGTTGGTGTGATGATTGTGATTGCATGTAATCTCCGGCTGTGTGCAGCACCGTGAGCCCAAATTTCCCTCTGGGACAATAAAGTTGAATTGAATTGAGAAGTTGTCATTTAGGAGTAATCATATTCTCATCCACTGCTGATATTATCCTTCCAATAAAACATGCTTTTAAATGAAAGACTTGTGTTGCATTAAAGGGGGCTGCTTTCCTTCCCTGTATTCTTCCTTTTTATTCAACATCAACATTATTAGCCTAAAACCTCTTAGCACGCAGCAGGATCTCAACACGTAACAGATGCATTTGAATCCAAATTAGACCTGTTATTACTTACAATTATATTACTAAGATGATTTATTCAGATATTAAAGATCCTGGTCACACATAGTGCCAGTCAATAGTTTGGACACATCTACCCTTCAAACTTAAGGTGTGTCCAGACTTTTGACTGTTACTGTAACTGTCATATTATTATGTTTATGTGAAAACAGCTGGGTGAAAGGGTAAATACTTACATTTGCCACAGGTAATTAATAATAATGCAGTTAGCAGCCTTTGATAAGAGTTTATCACACACCATATGTGTGCTGTATTTTTTATAAAGTCCATTACTGATCCCTGAAGGTGAAAAACAGGTTTGTAAACAGCTCATAAGTAGGCCTACACCCAAATCTAATATCCAAATTTAATGCTGCGACCACACACCAATATTCTCTTTATTTTAGTGACAATGATCATTTCTTACAGCTTTCATGATTAGATTTTTGCTCAGATGATAAAGGTCCTTTACTCTTCTTCATCAGTAATTATAAAGGATCATAACCATGCATTTCCTCATTTTCCACACAGCTGTTGTTGTGCTTTCTGACACAACACATGTTTACACCACAACCTTTTTGCATCATTCTTGACGCACAACAAAAGGGATGACTCAGCTGGTTAGTTAAACCACAATGACTAACTAAATCAGCCAGGCTTTTAACCCTGCATGGACACGTGCACCTGTTTAATTTGTCAGGCTAATAACACACAAAGTGTGTGTGTGTGTGTGTGTGTGGTGTTTTTAAGCACCAGCGGGACGTCTACGTAGCTGCGCGTGGCGCAGGCTTGTATAACAAACCTTATTACAAGCTGCATCCAGTTCAGTCGACCTGCTAACTTATTTTTCCTCCTGTCAGACACAGACTCGGGTCTGTGAGCTCTTGGTAAGAGGTCAGTAAGGTTAAACAGAGTCATTTACCCCTTTGTTGTCTGCCAGCTCTTCGCTCTTCTTCGTGGCTGTACTTGTGGATGAAGCTCTGGTCTGCACGTTGAAGCAGCGTCTGCTAGAAAGCCACCAGCTTCTACTCACAACATCAGCCGTGACTTTGCTGTTAAAGACAGGATCAAAGTGACCGCCTTTACGTTGCACACTCCTGGACAGATTCCCAGCGGCCACCCGGTCCAAGTGTCCCCACTCTGTCGTTACAAAACACGACGTGTCCCAGTTTTGGACTGGCTTTTGTTTACCTAAGTTCTCGCGGTTTGGATGGGCAGCTTTGACGACCCGGTGCCGCTGAAAAGTGTGGCTCGAGCACGCAGTCGGGGTGACGTCCTGGAGTCCGTTTGCTTTGACGCGCACCAGAAACGAGCTTTGATCCAAAGCCGCTGCGGACAGCCTCCGCGAGCGACACAGCAGCATTGCGGGCACAGCTAAGTGCTTCGGACAAATTTCATAAGTCGAGTAAATCGTCTCGAGGGACTAATAGTGGCTGTAAATGGTTGTAAACATGCTGCCCTATACCCTCACGCACTCCCCCCTCCTCCTGCCAACGCCGGCCGTGTTGTTGACCGATTAACGCCGCTAACACCGACAGCCAATGAGAGCTCACGCGCAAAAGGGAGGGGGAGGGAGGGGGGCATTTAAAGGTATAACCGTGCTCATTCACCTTAATCTGTTATATCATTACACATTGTGGACATTTTCATTTTATAGCAGCAGTTTACAGACTTTTAATTAATAGATGTAAATGTTTTGGAATGACTGTTGTTTTTTTTTTCTTCTCTAGTAAATTTCAGACAGATTATCTGTTTTAAGTCTCGTTCTTGTGTCATAAACACTGTTGATAAGGAGAGAAGTTGGTACAGAGTAACAACAATCAAAGGTCAATGAGAGGGGGAAAAGGCGTTTTTCTTAAATAAGTATCGATTAGTTTTATTAAAATAAATGTCTATTCTCATAGAATGAGACATTTCTATGTATTAACATGGGTCTACGTGATCTAAAATACAAGAAAAAGAGATAACTGCCCACAGTTTTAAAAGAAAGCTACTTACAGCTAAAACAAATTTAAGTTTACAAAGAAATCTGAATGATTTTTGCATACTGATTATAGTTAATGATTATGAAAATATGCATACATACTTTCAAAACCCAATGCACTAGAAAAAACTATAATCAGTATAAAACTTATTTCCTTTGTAGTTCTATCACACCCAAAGTTAATACTTTATTTCACACACTGGTGACACAAAATGCTGCTGCTGGGAAAAGGACATCAGGAACATTTGGCAACCATTTGATAAATCAATTAGGAAACTAAGAAAAATATAGTGACACTGAATTGTGTTTTGTAGTGGAAAGATCCTGATCCACTTTCCCACAATGTTGTCTGGTTGTCCTGAAATGCTTTCTCTACAGAAGAGACTTGAACAGGAACATCTCTAAGACTGAAAGTTAGAGGGGTCTCAGCCCTCCGGAGATGAGATGGAAAAAGTGTTGCCACTGTCATTCAGTGGGGATGTTTGTAGCCATTTAAAAGTAACATACTATAAAAAGTTAAAAAAAATAAATAAAAGTAACATACTTTCTTCTTCTTTTTTTAAGTAACACAATCCTGTGTGTCTTTGGTTAAAATGGCCACACTGCTCTTTCTGACATAGTCTGTACATAATGGCATAAATGCTAATGCAGCAAGTAGAACATTTTCCATATGCAGATCTATCCATCTATGAATTTTCTCTTTTCAGTAACCGTCTGGGTCAATTAGGATTCCCCAGTAAACTTTTTGCAATACTTTTTCTTGTTTATTTGTTTCCTGTTGTGAAGGAAAGTGACACTGGCACAAGTACAAAGGAAACATGAATTCTTAAGAAAGGTCATAGTCAAGAGTCCACTGGAAATGATGACATTATTAAGCCTCACGAAACCCTGAGAGTATGAATCACACCAATTGTATTGTGTAACAGTTGTAAGTTTATTGCTTTGTACAGTGTCTTCAAACAAAAAAGCAGCCAGTGAACAAACTTACTAAACTTTCTGGTTTCTGATCAAACACAGTGATGGTAGAACTCAGCATCATAGCATCTGACCAGGATAAGAGAGGGTTCCTTTCCTCACAAACACCTAGCCTAATCAATAATATGCTTGTTTTAATTAGTTTATTAGCAGGACCTGGCTGAATATTCCTACCAGCAGAAATTATGACTTATAACATTCTTGTTAAAAAATCCATTTCAACCATAAACTCATTGTGTGTAAAAATAGACTCACAACATAGAGACCCAGCTGTGTTGTGTACAAAGACAGCTTGGAAATAAAATGCTCAGCATCACGAGAGTCAAAGTGGCCATTGTTATAAAGTTAATAATGAAATCAACATATTTACAATATTTTAAAGAGACAGAGAGGGGGGGGGGGGGTATCTTAGGGTAGCCCCAGCTTCAGAGTAACCCCCCTCCAGACATTTACATACGGTAGTTCCTTCTTCCAAGCAAAGCTGTGAATAAAGGCATCCCCTTTAAAATAGTTTAAATTGAATTTAGTACATTTTAAAACTAATTTATGACTGCCTTATAGTAAGTAATGCTCTACACACAATCCCAAAATGTTTCATAATTCATATTACTTGAGTACTGAGAGATTGAGTTAAATAAAACAAAGAGGTGAGCTCAATGAGAAGTTTGCAGGTGTGACGTCATGGGCATATTACCGCATGTGCAAACTCTTCTGTTTCTATTATTTGAAAGTCAAACAATAATAAATGGCCTCATGTAGAAAAAATAGCAGATTTTTTGTTATAATGGCGTAAAATGTTAAATGTGTTTTTCTTTTTAAAAATAAAAATTGTACAGCAGTTTTACATTTATGTGTGCATTAATAAGCTATTAGTGTTTGTGTGCTTTAAAATATTTTTCAAAGCATAAATAAACATTTGTAACACAGTTTGTAAGCATTTGTCTAATTTTCCAATAATGTGAGCAAATTTCTGCACAGTGGTCTATGTACATGTTTGTGTCACTCATTTTACTACAGTGTCTCTAAATGGACATGCCACTCTGTGGGAAGCCTCTGAGCTTTAGCACTGCTGTATCTGCATTGTTCGATTAGAGCTAGAGCACCATTTGGAAGAAGGAGCACCTTAAAAGCACATTTTGAGAAACTACCTGTAGTGGAGTCATCCTGCACCTCAAACCACTGAATCCACTCCTAACTGAAAGTGTTTATGGTTGAACTTTTTTTCTCACCATTTATTCCCAACTAGATTCACATTGTACCTTTAAATTTCATGACATGTCAGTAAGACAAGGCAAACAATGCAGGATGGTTCTCACATCATGGTACTGTTTAGCAATCATTGATAGTAAAATAAAAATATAGGAATACAGAATATTCCTATATATAAAATATTAGGAACACACTAATGAAATGTGGTCCGGTTTAAAAACAATGAAAGAAAACAACACCACTATGATGTAAATATAAAACATAATGCTCCTATAAATGATAACAACAACAATAACTTTCATAAAGCTTCTATTGCACACAATAAAATTTCTCTATGTTCAAGTTTTTATGGGAAAATAAACATCTTAAAACATTCTAGGACCATTTTTTTAACAAGTCGAAGGCTAAAAAAACAGATGTGGTGCCTTTACTTCTTTTACATCATGGCTTGATAGTTGTAGCAAATACACTCAGAAAAAACAAGAGATCTTCTCTGGTATTTGCTGTCAGGTCGGCCACCTCTAATATATCATTGTTTGCACTTATCTGAGTCGTGGGGTGCTATGTAAGAGAGCGATAAGGTTGCAGGCCAACAGGCTGAGGAGATGACAGAAAACTCAACCGTGAAAGTGTTGGTTACGCTAACATCAATATTTTATCCAGATTTCAGAGAGAACCACATATCTTTCTACTTTGCATTTCTCTTGACTTCACTAGTTTGGTTTTTCATGTGAATTTGCATAGACATGCAAAAACAGATTGAAACGCCACCACTAAAGGAAGTAGTGGCATGAGAGAAATTCCGCTCTGAAGCTGCTTTACATTGAATGAAGCACGCTTCCTTAAAAGTGTTATCATATATATTGCTGATGCATGTCTGCTGTCAGTGCACAGTCATGTGGTAAACATGATCTGCTTTCTGTGACAAAGTGGTTGCATATGTGCACTCCCACCGTTTTAAAGATAGAAGGTGAGAGTGAGATAAGAATAGGATGCTTGGCAGGAAACCATAAAAACAGTCAGCGCAGCTGTGAAAACTCTGACATTCTGTCAGCAAAGCTACAAAAACATCTTTTAAGTGGTTTCTAATTTTAAAACCTTCTTCATGTTTGAGAAACTATTTCATTTCCTTTAGACCCCGGTTTCTCAAACACTTTCAACAACAAACCCAACATAACATACACTCATGTTCACGACTCTGTGGGAGTTCCAGGAAGTGTCGTTACTCATACTGGAAACCAGAAATTGAGGGTTTCTTCTTCACTTTCAATGCACTTTTATCCGACTCGAGAAGGAAAAGTGTGCATATGTTGCATTCTGCCTGAAAGGTCAAAGTTCAGCTTGGTTAGGGAGTAATGGTGCTGGTGTGTGTCATGAATGAGAGCTGATGGCTCAATGAACTGTGTCATTCCTTCTTGCGGTGTGCTAGGTTTTCTTAAAATATTTTTTATGGCAACAAATTTACGTGTGTGTGTGTGTGTGTGTGTGTGTGTGTATCAGTAATACTTAAGTAGGATTGAGGAAGGTTACAACAAATGTAATTAAGACGAAACAGATCAAAACAGACATAAACAGTATTACAGTATCCATTATCTTAGTTTAGCTTGCAGGGCTAATGATATTTCCCAGAAACAATGCCATCGGTTTTGCTCACATTACCTCATAAAGCACTTCAGTGTCATAAAAACGAACCATTACATAACGTCACAGTGAGCATCAGCAAAATGAGAAGGTTTTGGCATCTGAAGAACTTGCATATTGGAATGTAACAACTACCCATCCAAAAGATGCAGAGAACATTTAGGTTTATACAGGTCAGTAGAGCTTAGCCTCAGGGTTTAAAATAGAAAAGCTAAAATGAGTATAACCCCTTCCTGTGGGCTCAACACCTGTAAGAGCGCCAATATGGGTCAAAAGGTCCATTAAGAGCTGAGATCTGGCAGTCTGACCCTTAGCTGCAGAAGCTTGCTTTAGCGATGTGGAGCATTTCCTCTCTGGCACAGAAGGAGCCTGAACTGGTGTAATGGGTTGAACTGTTCCCACTAAATGTAGCTGGACTGACCTCGACACACAGCTTGGGCTCTGGAATCAGTGTCCTTAAAAAGGGTCGAACCCTCTTTCATTCTGCAGATGATACCAGTGAGAGGCACAGAGCAGGTCTGGTCATACTCATTGCCCCCCAGCTTGGTGCCTGTACATTGTGGTTCACCCAGGTGGATGAGAGGGTAGTCTCCCCCCTCTTTCAGGTGAGGAGACGAGTCTTTCAAGGAACTTCTGGTCCACCAAACGGTGGCTGCTGCAGCATATGCAGACTGCATTAATCTGCGTGGTGAAGAAGGAGCTGAATCAAAAGGCAACGCTATTGATTTACTGGTCGATCAATGTTAGTTAGTTATCACCTATCATTATGAGGAAAGAGTGAAATTGTGAATATAAGCATCTTACATGAGTTTCCTCCACAGGGTGGCCAGGCTCTCATTTATAGTGTGAGAGGCTTGGTCATTCAGGAGAGCCGCTGCATCTGGTTAGGTTCCGTCTTGGATGCTTTCCTGGTGAAGGTTTCAGGGAACGTCCCTCTGGGACCAGACCCCAAGGAAGACCCATGCCTGAGGAATCACATCTCCCGGCTCGGTTAACAAAATTCATATGTCACAGTTCCAGTTCAAAGTAGCTGTGACACTGGCTTTGTGTCTCAGTGTGATCGAACATTTTGGTTTAAACATTTTAAAATCATCTTGAATAACGTAGCTTTAAATCAGTCAGATTATGGCAAAGAGCAGATGTTCTGACTGTCTTTCCTCCATCCATCCATTATTGTGCAGCTCTTCTATCAATCTTACAACAATCAGACAGGATAGTTTGTACTGATATCCTCTTCCTCATTTGCATATTTTTTTTCTCTGCAAATGAATTTCCCCCTCCAATCTGGTCAGCATCTTATAAATCCCTATGATTGGTTAATTTTTATTTTTCATTATCTGCTTATGTTTTCCTCTTCTCCTTCCTACTTGCATTCCTGCAGTTATGCAACTAGCCGAGTGGTCTGTATGTGTCTTTATGTTCTTTTTGGCTCCGATCCAATTTGCCTTTCCATGAAGAGGACTGAAGGACTGGGACAAGAGCCAGCTGGCCTGCACACAGTATAGCAGAGGCACAATAGCAAAGACAGGCAACACAGTGAAGGTTAATGCTGTCCCGATTATGTGTTTTCAGCACCATTGTTGTCCTTTCTGTCTATATGCTTTGGGCACACTGACCGTGCACAGGAGCTAAAGATAAATGGCTAATTTCTCTGTATATTTGCTCAAAATGCATTAAAAACGATTTACTGTCGATGATCTGGTGCTTTATCTTTAAATCTCTGAGTTGATATGAAAGGAAACGTTTGCTATCCAAGTAATCATTATATTATGTGTACTGTGCCCTACTGTGCTACAATTAATTCAATTTAACTGCGTCAGAGTTTAAGCTCCTTAAAATAAATAATAATAGACTTATCGCTGAACACTCAATGTCAGTTTTTTTCCTTTTTTGGTCCAAAATGTCCTCTTTCCTCTTTTTTGCAGCCCTGCAGTCACACATCAGACAACACTGCTGTGTGCATAATGTAAAAATACCGACCCCTGCTGACCTTTTCCCAGGCAGGAAAAAACAAAGTGTGTTTAGGAACAGAAAGCACTGCTGGGAGCAGCTGAAGTCGAGCCAGACAGTTGTGTGATGAAGGACTTCCACACAAACAGGGACACATGATGCCATCGTCTCTGGGTGAAAATAACTGCAGGCATGAATACACCACAGGTCTGCTGAAGGGAAACAATGATGAAAGTACAGCTTGTTCGCATTAAAACTAAGAAATAAGCTGTAACTGACAGCAGGTCTTTACTAATTAAGACACCATCTTAAATTCTCAAAATATACAATTTATTCAAAATATGTTAATGCGACCATCAATATATTCCAGTAATTACAAAATCAGTAGTTTGTCTTTATAATTTCATCCTTATAGACAATGAGGCTTGCAGTCAAACACAAGCATTGATCTGCACACAGTAGCATGAAAACACAGGTTCATTGTAACATGCAGCCGTCCCTTTCTGGTCCTTCTTAACCAGGATGATGCTCAAAATTGCAGCTTAGTCTCAATTAGGTTCATTAATAAGTTAACATTGGATTTTAATAGTTTGCAGCAGCTCAGACTTCTGCTGATATTCTTCCTTACAAACAGGCCGAACGTCCACACTGTTCCCTTTCCCCTCTGCACGCCGCTGCACTATATAGCAGATCATATAGTGCATTCACTCTGCAGGCGATTCAGACATGAAGCTGGCCATTTTCTCCTCGATGCAGATCATGCAACTACCAGCTGCCACCACGGCAACCACAACAAGATGTGAGTCCAAATCTAATCCAAACTCCTGAGTGAAAATATTTTATTCTTGTATTAATTTTTTGCTGCATAAATATTCAATAAAACAATAAAAGGTCTATAGTTTGTTTTTTAACTCGTTTGATGTTTGGGCCATTTTGAGCTCCTGCTCCCAATGTATTGCCGTCTAGAATGACCACAGATGTTTACTACTTTTCAAGATGTATTGTGGTTGGTTTTGATCTTTTTACTCTTTAGACATTCGGACAACCCTAAAAATGACGTGGCCGCTATATAAGGAATAGTGTGGACATCCGGACAATTTTTATTTAACCAAAAAAGCATGAAATCATTTTTATTTTGAGAATCCAAATGAAAAATTGGCTCCTTTGAAAGATTTTCCTTTAAAAGAATTCCACCTTTCAGCTCTGATTGATGCACCTCAGACCAGCAGGACAGACACACAACAGGTTTCAGACTGATGGACTACACAGCCTCACAGTCTCCCCGTTACAAATGATTGTGACTAAACTGCTCATCAATACAGGTTCACTGTGTTTTTCCATATCTTCATCAACAGTAACAACACAGACATGGAAATAAAAAATAATGGGAACAGGTAAAGCAATACTATTACAAATATATGTACAAACATCTGTACAAATAATCAACACTGTACAGGTAAAGTCCGGGGAGAGAAAATATGACAGAATGATGCAATTTGATTTTTCAGAGAGAAGCAAAGAAATTTACAAGGCAATGACGTTCTTCTTCCTAAATGTTCATGGTACATGTAGCATGTTTTTTTAACTCATGGAAGACTCTTTGGCACGCACAAGATCAGAGGAGTTGTTAAATGAAAGGAATCATCTGGCATTTTTGGAAAACCCATTGTAAAGTTAGAAGTTTGATAATATATTGAATTATTTCGAAGTCACAGCCAGCAGCCGGTCATCTTAGCATAACAAAAGAAAACTATGAAACGGACACATGTAGCGACATGAAATTACCACGTTTAAAGAATGAGGAGCAGACTGAAAAAACAAGGGCATCATTTAAAGATAAGAGAATATTTGTAGTATTTTTGATTGTCCATCTTCTGCATTTTGGTCTTTTTTACCTTTTGTTTAAAGCTGGTATTACGCTAACCAGTTCCCTCTCATTTAATCATAGACACAATGAAACTTTTGGACCTTGTTATGAGAAGTTTTTCTGTGGGCAGTCTTAAACGTATCAACTCTAAAGTTAGCAGCTGCTGACCCTGGCTACACATTTAGCACATTTAACACTATTGCTTTTCTTATCAAACTCTCTTCACAAGTGTTTCCAAAAAATGTCAAATTATTCCTTTAAATGTTATCTGTCTGTGTGTGTGTGTGTGTGTGTGTGTGTGTGTGTGTGTGTGTGTGTTATGTTGTGAAGCCATATGCATTAAGGTACATCTGTGAGAAGAGTATGAGCTTGTGATATCCTGGAGCCATGGCAGGCCTAACAAATTGTTTTTTGTTGATTTTTGTAGCGTTTTTTTAAAGCAGTGTAAGTTTGTGTGCATCTTTTGAAAAATCTTAACACGCTTACAGTAATTCATTACATAACACAACTTCTGTTAATAAGACAAATACAGTGACTGGGAGATGAGCCACACAATGGCCACCAGGAAAAACAAAAACAAATAACACTGTTATTTGTAGTGAGACAAATATAAACCCACCCAAACATGGTGGCTTGTATTTAACATGTACACAGATCAGACAGTAACCCTTCACTTCATCTATCATTTGACTTTTTCCATGTCAGAAGGTGCTTTGCTGGAAAGATGCATCCTTCCAGCTCATCTCGTACTGCATTCACACTCTCCACACAGCATCCAAATAATAAATACACTCAACTTTAAAGAACCATAATGGTTTGTACACATTAATTTCATAAATAACAAAATGTACAGCAAATTTTAGCTATGCTCACTTAAATTATCTATACGGGTAAGCACGAAGTGGATTATACAAAATACAAAGCATGACCCGTCAGTTTAGAAGACATTGAGGTGAAGTATAGCTGACATAATATAGTGACAGTTTTAAAAACAAATTTGGGACTCTACTCCTTTACTTTCTGTTATTGATCCTATCTGCTGGAGAAGTACACTTTTTAAAAGGTTTAACACTGTTTTCTGGTAATTCTTCCTTTTACTTCAACTTAATTTTAAGCTTAAAAGGAAATGATGTCTTGCTACATTTAGTTGTTCCTCTGTTATGATGTCATATTTCAATGAGGCTTCCTTCTCATTAAAAAAAAGTCAGAGATGACATGTTTACTAACCTGATAGAAATCCATTTGTAGGATAAAAAAGCTTTTTTTCTGTCAGTTTTAGGGAACCATGCAACAACTTGTAATGTTTTATCCTCCACTACTTCAAATTGTTTTAATCTTTAAAGGTGGACAAAATACTGCAAAAACATGTGACATCTCTAAGTTTCTGACCTCTCTGATCCACTTCAAACAGGTCTGTTTTGGGACAAAGTCTCCAAATAAAGCAGACGTCATGTGACATAGACGTACGTGAAGTTTTCAGACCTTCTCTGGATGAAGTCAGGGAGAAACAGGATGTTACGGACAGGAATACCCTCCATTTCCTTCCTTCCTCTCCTCCCTTACACGGCACATTCCTTCCTATTCTGTCAGTAATCACATGACCCGGGTTGCTATGACACGCAGCAGCAGGTCCGCACCTTCGGCTGCTCCTCCTCTACAGGCTGTTTCAGCTTTAGGAGTGGCGGATCACCGCTGGCAGGTGTGTAGAAAACTGCGTTGCCATTGGAGGAGACCAGCGGCATGCGGGGGTCTTCTGAACTGGTTTTGGCATCGGTGAATGAGTCTGTGGAGCCGTTACCAAGATGACCGTTAAACAAGGGGTGATTTAACAGTTTCGCTGCGGCCCTCTGCTTTTTCAGCTCTGACAAAGTCTGAGCACGCTCCCTTGGCAAAGCTTCCTCTTGGGTGGGCTGAGTGGTGATGACCCCACCTTTATGTGCAGATGGCGTGCTGCCATTGGAGGGTGGCTGAGGTGGCATTGACACGGTGGTGATGATGAGACCATTGTGTTTGCTGTTGCCGTCTTTGAGGATGGTAGGCAGCTTGGACTTGTCTGGCAGCTCCACGGCTACAACTGGCTTGACCTGCAGGACATAAATAAGGACGCGTTGATGTTTCTTTAATTCTTAGACTTTGTGTAATCACACAGCAGCAAATATATTGGATCTGAACATGAATCTCTTTTAAAAAAAGAATAATAAAAGAATTATGTCCACATATGAGCAAACTCAATCTGAGTTATTTATCCGAGTAATTCAGTTTATATATTTCTCTTATAACTTTATTTTTGGTTTTATCTTTTATGCCAACACGAGTAACATTTGTGCATTTTTAACAGAGCCAAGTCCAAATGTCCAACATATATCTCATGTTTAGTGGCATACTACATCTTTACTCTAACTAACTTCTGTTAAATGTTCATGTCTTATTAAACAAACAACATTAATCTGCATAACTAGAATGGATAGTAGCATTTCATGAGATTTTTCCCTGTGCGATCTTGAAATGAACCTGTTCACCAGCAGATGGCAGTATAAGTGTCCTCCTTTGTTCCAGTTGCATAAACTTAAATATATGCAGGAAACCAAAGTTTTGATGCCCACATACAGTATATGGACATCAGGTCGTGGTAGGTTAAATAGGTTACTAATAATGAGAATTGTCTTGTTGCAGTACACATAAATATCTGTTGATCTGTTTTGTATTAATATGTTTTTTATTATATGTTGTTTTAATCCGTCGTCCTGTAAAGCACTTTGTAAACTTTGTCTATGAAAATTGCTATAT
>JBAMHV010000003.1:14813403-14826747 GCA_037177535.1 Pseudomugil gertrudae | reverse complement strand
TTGTGAAAAATGTTTCCTGCTTGTGAGCTGTGTGGGGGGGCGGCGCCCTAGCGCCCTCTATTGGCCAGCCGCCCCTGAACAGAAGAACATCCTTCTTTTTATTTCTTCTTACATGTTTCGCATGTTTTGATCCTAAACAAAAAAATGTCTTAGGATAGACAATGATGGGACATAACCACATCATTTGACTAACAGCAACTATTTTTGTATCTTCCATGAGT
The DNA here is from genome assembly GCA_037177535.1 of Pseudomugil gertrudae. Taxonomy (NCBI): domain Eukaryota; kingdom Metazoa; phylum Chordata; class Actinopteri; order Atheriniformes; family Pseudomugilidae; genus Pseudomugil; species Pseudomugil gertrudae. The sequence goes on along the minus strand of JBAMHV010000003.1, from coordinate 14,826,526 downwards.
TATACCTTATGATGATATTTAATTATTAATTAATGAGGACTAATGGAAGTTAACTCTCCTTTACATACAGTAAGTACGTGAATATTTACGGGATGAACCTGTCAAATTGGCTGATAATCAGCACATAAATCTGCTGTAAATCATTTCTATTAGATAAGTATTTCTATAAAAGGTGTTTTGCCTGAGTGTTAACATAGTTTACTTGCTCACCAGCTTGGCACAGTGTGAGCTCAGATTCTGTGTCACCTTTAAATTCCTCCTTTAATCCATCGCCCTGCTGCCAGGTTGGACTCAACGCTGTGACCAGCACACATCACCAAGCAGCCCAGCAGCTATAAACGGGACTGTTCAACCAAATACAAGGAATGAAGAAACCCTCCTCCTGTCATGCATTTTACAAAACACAACTAAAAACTGCAGGTTTGCTTATTCGGATGTTCTGAAAACTAAAACCAAAAGTACGGGATTAATCTGCAAAAAGTTTGATAAAAAACTAGTTTAGTTAAGTATTTCAGTTGAAGGAACATCTCCTGAAACTACCACTCCTGTGTGAAACATTGGAAGCAGACAGGTATCACCTGACTCTGCATATTTTATTGACACACCGGGAACCTTTTCTCATGAAACTGACAAATAAATCTATCCATGCAACAAGTGCTCCAGCATCCAGACCAATTTATTAAATCAGCCCTCTGTTTCAGCATCACGCTCTTGACAGCAACAGAAGACCACGTGAGCGTCAGTGATTGCAAGAAAGGATGAACTGAATTTGCAATCAGGCCCAGAGGGTGTTGAAAAGCAGACAAATCTGTGCTCACACTGTTTTTCTCATGGTTGTCCTCATTTAGACATACTATATAACTTACCCTAACAGTGCATTCCTGGCTTGTTTGGTGGCACAGTTACATTTATTAAGCGCAATTTTGGAGCCACCAGCGGTGTCCTGAGGCTGAGAAACAGCATTCCACAATGGTTGCTTCGGGGATATTGTGTGATGATGCGCACCTTACGCACTGTGTTACACACCAGCAGATATCAACCCACCAGCTGTTGTGAACGTGAATCATGTGCACAAAGTATGTTTCAGCAAAGAAACACATTAACAAAGGATGAGAGAAAAAAAGGAAGGGACAAAAAAGAGAGCTATAACAGGATAAAAGATAAAACTGTCTTTTACTGGCCAGAAAGAGTTCCCAGTACAGGTAGGATGCAAGCTGGACTCTGAGAAAAACTTGCAAAAAGTCTGTTGTGATGCTTGTCCTCTGCCACTTGGTGGATACCAAGAGTAGAAAGATAACACTGCAATCATTTTGACACAACATGGTAATTAATGTTACATGTAAAATAATGTTTTTGTTAATTATCATCTTACATTTTGTTAAAGTGTCCAATAAAGGCCCAATTATAAGCACTGCAATTTTTTCCTTCATCAGAAGATACGTTCCTGTAGCCATGTCTATATAAATCATATAATACTGCATTCTCTGTACTCCTAATGTGTCCATTCTGTTAGTTAATAATGTCACTTTATTCATCATTAGTTGGAGGTAATGTTTTGAGTTTCCTTTGCTTTAGTCTCCGCTCCCGTTCTGCATCCTCTCCACTTCCTCTTCAATGCGTGGGATTTGGTGTGTTGTTGAATTAATTTGGTTTTGGAAAGCTTAATCAGTGTATCCCACTAGTAAAGAGCGTTTCCGTTACCATGGATACTCATCATAACAGATCTTGAGAGTCCAAAGTTAGAAGAGAAAGCTCTTCAGCAGCACAGCTTCTGTGTCAGGGTTTGTGTTTGAGTGTTTCCCGTTTTATTTTGATATGTTCAGCTTCACTCATGTTTAATTAGTTTCACCTGCCCTTTGTTAGTTCATTCATTACACCTGTGTCCCAGTGTTTGTCAGTATATTTATTCTCCTGGTTTCTGTTTCTGTCTTACGGTTCATTAGTTGTAGTTGGAGTTAGTCTGGTTTCTTTGGTTTGTGTTTTTTCTGTAAATTATAATAAAGATTGTCAGTCTGCATCATCCGCCTTCTGCCTGCTTTGGGTCCACTCATCTCCATCTCCTCCATGCTTGCTCATCCCCAGGATTTATAGCATTCTGCAATTGCTGCTACCTAGTGGCACACTCTGAAATGTATTCACTTATGTAATGAATGAATTTTTAGCCAAAGTCAAAAACCTTGCTGGGGAATTTGTGCACATGGTGATCTTGTCTGCAACACAAAACAGAGACCCCCGTAGAAAGTGGTGGAAGTCTCAGAACTTCGTGCCTATGGTACCCCAAGTAAATTGGATGTTTTCCCAAAAGTTTTTGGGACAAGCAGACTTCTTTGGCGCCCTTCCTCCCTGCTGCAGAGGATCAGAAGCACTCGGTGAACCTCAGCTGGCTTCTTTCACAGAGTTCCCCGCTTCTCAAAAACCTCAACAGTGAAATTGGGAAGGTGGCGATTTCGTTTGCAAACAAAAACCAAGGCAACATGTTGATGGACAATTCCCAGAAACCTTTGAAAAAAGTGCACTTTCACACAGCTGGATAGAGCATTGTGGAGCTCTCCCCCTTGGCTGGGGTTAGACCAAGCAGACCACCAGCACCCAGTGAACCTTCACTGAACCCTCCCTCCCTGCAAACTACATTATCTGTGCCAGTTGTCCTGTCAGTGGTTTGTCTGGTCAACTGTATTATTCCACTCTTTACTTGAAGTGGACAGATCTTCTTCTCATCCCTACAGCTCCTCACAGATTAACTTAACCTTACAGAGGAGGATCAAGGGAGCGTCAGATCAGTCGATGCTGCATATTAAGTACTGTGTGTCTGTGTGTGCGCCACAGACACTGTGCCTGTGTGCTCATCCCTACATCATCTCTGGAGAGAGAAGTCTTATCCCCCACTACAGAGCAGAGGAACATTACTGGAGCAATTAGCAGAGCTGGGCTCTCTTTCATCAGCTTAATAATTATTCTTCTCACCTACTGTACCGCTATCTGCATTCTGCAGCTCGACTGATCCTATTGTAAGCTGAGAACCTCATTTTCGAGTGTGTATTCTCCCTCTCCAGGCCCCCGCTCTGTCTCTGTATGCGTTTCCAACACTGGCTCACGCCCAGGATGCAACCCACATAATGTGTGTCATGTGGCCTATTTGTACAGCTAAACAAAATCAGAGTTATTAACCCTGCTCTTGTTTACAATATGATGCTTATCATAACAGAGCCTTTCTGACCTTTACATATCCAGGGAAATACAGCTAAGGGCTCAGGCACCACCACGCCTCAGCACAGCTACTTTTCTGCTGGTTACTACCCAGCATCCCAGTGATGAATGTTGGATATAATGGGATGCTGAGGGGCACCTTAACCATGTTTCTGCTTTGTACAACCTGCACCTACATAAGCATGCATACATGCTCCATTGGAAGCAACTCAGAGATCATGTCTTTTTTCATGTTTTTGGTTGGTTGGTTGTATTTTAAAGCTAGGATAGCTTGATGAGGATTCATTTCTGTACTTAAGGTCTTTTTCTTCACTGCTTTTGTTTTAAAAAGTCTGAATAACTTTTCAGTAAGGCAGTAAAACAAAGCAACACATGATTGAAAACATAATTGTTCTTTTTGAAAGAGAAACCAGTTTTAAACACTTTAATGTAAACATTCAGTCTGAACTCAGGATTTCTGTTACATCACTACTTCTTAACTTGAGCTTAACTTAAAAACTAACTTGGTCATTACTACCAATTAAGACTAAAACAGTACATTGCTATCTTCAAACCTGTAGTGTTGTAATGTAAGCACAATATGTTTCTATGCTTTTAGAGGGATGGATTAGAGATTTACTTTAGCAGTTCTCTAAAAACTGGGAATTCTCCTCAGACCAAATCTGCAGCTAACTGTGCACACACATGCCAGACACTAAATCCATTTACCAGAGAACAGAATCCAAACCTTGATAATGCTTTGTGATTAAAGGCTTCACTTCATTTCAAGCTTTCACCCCTACTTAAATATTTTAAACATAACATGTACCTTCCCTGCTTTATCCCTAATATGCACTTTATATATCAGCGCTGATCTCCTTAAACTCTCATATCACACAGACGAACTGTGCTGACTGCCCCTGTTTACTGTGACACAGCATGAATACACATTCTCCAAATCTGCATCGTGACGGGAGATAGAGTGAACTGTGAATATTTCAGAGCTCCCTGGAGTGTCAATCCCAAATCAGTGTGGGACACTGAGTGCTGTTTGAGGTCACAACTCTGCTGCAGTCTTCTCTGGTAATCTGTTTCTGTGGAGGGAAATGCAGAAAGAGAGCCAACAGCGCCAGAAGATGCTTAATCGTTGTTGTCCAGTCACGTTGCAGCTCATTTTGAAGCAAGAGAGAAATCATCTAATGAGTTTTAAAGGTTTAGAAAAGACTTTCCAAAAGCCAAATCCACACAAGGAAACAGGTAATTATTAATCTGCTTTCAGGTATATATTATTCTGAATATCTGTTTAATTATCTTACTATCTAATGTAGAAACAAGGTCAACGAGCATGTTAGTGAAAAACATTATTACGCTTGTTATAAGTTATTGTTCCTTTGGAAATAACCACTAACCACAGTACAATATTTGAATGGCTGTAGTACTCTCTGGAGCGGGGAAATAACCCGTAATGCTTCCAGCAGAAAAATGCCTTCCTTCACTTTGCAAAGCTACCCTGGAGTGCTGCAAACTGGCAAAATTCAGCTTTTAAATTAAGGAGCAGACTTTTTTTAATCCAGTATGTTCGAGATATGAAAGAAAAATGCATTCATCTTCGTAGAACGGAAAAATTCTGCAGGAGTCAGATGTTGCTTTAGTGAGCAAAATGCTGCGTTCTGTCAAAAATGAACCCTCCATTACATTTTAAAGAAAACAAACCATGCAAGTATCCAGGGAAAGACATATTCCTTGCTTTTTCCTTAAAGCAGTAACACATCAAAACATCAAAAGTCTGCTTCGCTGACATTTATTGTGCATATTCTTGGAGCTCCCATTACACTGAGAAACCAGGCTTCACATCTTTTCCAGCCCAGAGCATCAAGGGACAGCTAAATTCTGTTTTACATATTGCATCACATTCTAACAAAAAGGATATTAATGCATTGGCAGTTTTGAATGTGCACCATGGCTAATTCCACAAAAAAATGGATATTATTGGAAGTACAAGAAAAGGAGAATGTGACAGATAAACGTCATCAAAATGACTTTTGGACTGGAAAGAGCACAGAAAAGACATAAGATGCAAGTTAGGTGGGCACCACATTGTATCCTATGCCAAATTTAAGCAGTGCCACTTGATCTTAGTAACATATAACAACCAGAATACAGCCGACAATCACACACCCAGTTTCTGATGCAGTTTGTTTTACAACCTCATACCAAAGAAGCTGAGCAACAGCTTTATCTCACTGATTCAATCTGCCCATCTGCAGACTGATAAAGTGCCTAAGTCACAAAAGAAAAGTAGAAAAAATATCCTTATCAGCTGAGAGTTACAATCTGCTGCTGGGTTTCTTCTCTGAAAACATTTGCTCTCTACCTCTGTTGGCCATGGCCGTCTCAATAATGTCCAGTGTTGGGTCGTCCTCACACAGGTCATAGGGCATGTTTCCATCCGAGTTGACTGCCAGCAGATCTGCACCACTGTGGGAGACGAGGAGAGGAGTAGTTAAACAAATGCTTTTCTTTCCTTTATGTGAGTAAATTCTCTAAATGAAGAATATCAACAGATACCTGAGAGAACTCAGAGAAGGAAAAGCTATAAATGTGCTTTACGAGGCTTCATCTGTGTTAAATGGTCTAGAAAGAGCAGTCAAGACTCATTTCCTCAGAGAAAACGTTTCATTCAAACTCCTCTAACATCCTAACACAGCTTGCCTGTATTTGTTCTACTTGAACATAAAAATAATTGCATTTAGATACGATTTTATGGGTTTTATACACAATAAACAGATCAGTCTTTGCTTGGATGTTACTACTTTTCTAGTATTGGATTAAATAAAATCTCTCCTGAATGACTAAAGAAACTTCAAATATGAAATCTGGCTTGGTCTGAGTAGATTAAAAACAAGTGAAAAGATTTTTTAAATATTACAGCAAAAAAAAAAAGAAAATACTAAAAACTGCTGGTGCATATCCTGAGATCTCAACACATTTATCAGTAATGCCGAATAAATTCTGTCATGCAAACCTGCATTTATCAAATGTGATTTGACAAGTCCTGCATGTCAACAGATGGCAGCAATGCATCTTTAGTTAAAACAAGCTTGAAATGTAGGATTCTGAGTTCACAGCGAGATGCAATGTGTGTGCACACATACAGCATTTCCATTTATCTGCTTTGTCTCCTCGCGTGTGGACATGTATTTAGCTGTTACAAGTTCATAGCGATGTAATCAAAACTTAATAAAAACCCATCTCATTAAAGCCTAATTAAAAATGTCACGATGAGTGAGCAATGATTGTTCCACGTATTTGCTACTGTGTCATTTAATAGGAAAGAAACTCGGGACAGCACAACTGAATTATTAAAAGAACATTTGCATAATCAAGATGGAAAGTGAGCCAGTCTGACATGCACATCATAACAAGGAATATTTATTCTTTTAAAAAGATGTCTCTTACGCTTACATGGCGTTGCTGAAGTGGTGAAAAGAAGCATTCCCATCCTGGATTTAAACCATTTACAAAACCCATTTTCTTTCTTTCTGTTTTTTATCATTATATTGCACAATTTTTGTTTCATTTATTAAAACAAGCTTGCAATTTCTAAGACAATTAGGTGGCTCGACATCAATTCCTGAAACTCCAGGTTGAATCAGCTGTTTGTTTTTGTAAGGCAAAGCAAAAGTATTTGTATAAAACATTTCATGTTTGAGACTATTCAACATGCTTAACATAAAGACATGTAAAGCATTACAGGTGATGTAAACAGAATATCCTAATCGCCCAAAATTCAATTTAACCATATAAACTTCTCCAGAACTTGCTGTCTGTGCTCCAGTATTCAGTTAGAATATCTGTGATCATGCTTGTTAATTTCAAAATGAAGTGCAAGGACTTGCTTTCCACAGGAAACTTATCTGTGGACCCCTTTACCTGCTCACAACCAACATTAATTATAAAAGTTCACTCAACTCAATTTGATGTACAATAAATTGATTAAAACACTCAACTTTAGCCTGGTTACTCATTATACATTCACCAAAACTCATTGAATTGCACCAATTAATGACAGTAATACTGTAATACACTCACTCCTCACCTGTCAACTTGAATAAACTCAACCTGTCACTGATTAAAACGCATCACTACATGCATGTTCTTCACACACAGAGGTTGTGCTTTCAATTCATTTCAGCTAAATAGTGACACACTTCTCCAGGTAACAGCTGGTGTTTCTTTTCCAACCATCTGGAAATACAGGAGCTATTTTTCCAGAGTATTTATTGCAAGACACTGCGTGTTTGACAGCTTTTTTTTTGCAGACCCATGTTTTTCCTTGCACATGCTTGATTATCATAAAGAAAAATCAGTGATGTTCAGGACATACTTTTTACATCGTATCTTAGCTTCTCTTGCACTGTAAGCTGTGAGAGCTCATCTCATGTATCAAATTGTTCAAAGACATCGTGTAGTAGTTCGCTCACAGGAAGTGTACTGCTGGCCACACGATGACTTACTGAGCAATGAGTATCTTCACAAGTCCTGCATGGCCGCAAGTAGCAGCAGCGTGCAGCGGCGTCCAGAGTTCGTTGTCCTGAGCATTCACATTAGCCCCACGGTCCAGCAAGATCTTTACCATGTCTTCATAGTTGTCTATACAACACTATGTGTGAAGAGAAAAACAAGAGAAAAACCATTAGACCTGATTCATCCTGGATACTTGGTTAATGGTCTGCTTTCAAAAGAAATGGTAGGTAATGGAAGAGAAAGAACAGACAGGTACTGGGGGGAACCTGTGTTAGAAGTCACGTTTTTTTGGTTATCACTTCATGTTAAAAGACTTTGTGATAAACTGATATATTTTGCTCCATTTTACAGAGAATTGGTGCTGAAAGAAAAAGCTCTTTGCTTTACACATGCTGTAAAAACACATTGGCTTAATCAGAGCAAGAAAAACAATAAAAAACTCATTAATCAAAACCAATAATACCACAGACACAGTTAATGAAAAAGTCCTGCTGTGCATCTTCAGAAGTCTTCTAACAGCATATTGCAAGCTGCAAAACTGAGAACACATTAAGTCAGTTTGGAGCCAGTCATTTTAACACATCAGCCATTGTGTGGGCTGCTTCCTGGATCTGAGACAAAACTGGAAATGCACCCATAACTCACACCCATCCACAGAGACAGAGGGACAAAGGCAGAGGGGGAGAAAGTATTTGCCTTGTTAGACTGGGTGTGATTACTGGGTGGAGAGGGAGAAGGATTTTCCATGAAAACCATCGATATGGCTTCTCCCAGCTGCAGCTGCAGCATTTTTCTCCATCAGAGCTATTTGGAGAGATTGTGGCACTGTCATGTTATTTAAAGACTGACAGAGAGAGGGAAAACAACAAAGCAAAAGACTACTAGTTGCACAGATGAAGGGTGGATTACAGAGTCACAGTAGGAGGTTTAGATACAATCAAAACAGGATTCAATTGAAAAGCTTCTGTTGTCACTAAAAATGTAAAATATAGAAACCTCATATTACAGGAAACATAAATGCATTGCCTTACCCTGCTTTTAGGGAGCAAAAGCAGTTCTGTGAGGAGGCGGGGTAAAACTAATCAGAGCCAACACACACAAGTTCCTTCTTGTATCCATGTGATTGCATCTGTTTACCAACAAACAACCTGTTCCAACTTTTATATAGTTGTATCTAAATTTTAATGCAATTTGAGCAAATCATTAATATAATGGTTTGAGACCAATTAACTAGGCTGCATCATCAGAGGGTGGCAGTGCAATCAATACTGTTCAATAAATGTCTGAACTGGAGAAGGTTAAAAAAAAAAACAAGCAAAAAATGGAGGCAGTTAATACGAGTATGTTAATACTAAAAATATCTGGAAAAACACTAGTTTTTTGTCCAATTAGACCAAAAACAGCAGGTATGTCATATGTCGAGACATGACAAAGTTGTCTAAGTTCCCCTAATGTATAAGTGTAAATCATCATTTTAGATCCAATTTATTATTAATAATTTTAATTATATAGATAATTTTACAGTTATTCAATCATTTATTTATTTTTCTATACAGTTTAATCCAGTTCAGGGTTGTGGAGAATCACAAGGTAAGAGGCAGGCCACACGCTGAACTGGTTACCAGTCCATCACTCAGTTTTCCAATTAGAAGAATGTTTTAAACTCATTTTGTCTCATTTTTATCTACAATTTTTTATTCAGATTATTCATGTTTAAATAAAAATGTGTACTTAAATCCTGGCTTACGACTGCACTGTAATAAGTTTATCATACAGAAGTTCATGTAAACATGCAAAGTACTGCCTTCTAAAGCAGTTCATTATGCTGCTGATAACATAACTGATAACCATGTCCTGAGTCCTAGCTTCCTCATATGAGGACATCACATATTTGGCCACTGTAAAATAAATTCTGTGTAAGTCAAACCTGTTGAACACTTAAACCAGGGATGCCCAAGTCCGGTCCTCGAGATCTACCATCCTGCAACTTTTTTATTGCAACCCTTCTCCAACACCTGAATCAAATAGCAAATTTCCTCTTCTGCATGTCTGCTCGTTAACATGTCTGCTAACGAGCCGTTCATTGGATGCAGCTGTGTTGGACAAGAGTTGCATCTAAAAGTTGCAGGATGGTAGATCCCGAGGACCGGACTTGAGCACCCCTGACTTAAACTGTCATTTGGTGATGACAGAAGAGCTGCTTTTTTTTAAAGATCGAATTTATTCATTCATTTTCTATACTGCTTAACCTGATTCAGGGTCATGGGGAGCTGGAACCATCCTGGCTATTAGCCCCCAAGAGGCAGGGTGCAGACCGGTCGCCAATCCATCACAGAGAGACAAACAGCAACTCATGCTCACTAATCGAGACAATTTAGAGTGACCGATTAAACTAACACGCATGTCAGGATGGTGGGAGGAAGCTGGAGCACATCAAGAGAATTCTTACATACATGTTGGAACATGCAAACTTCACAGTTTGAACCTCCCCCCAGTTGGGCCTGAAACCAGTAAGGTTACTATGAGGCCACAATGCTAACCACTGCTCCATCGTGTAGCCCAATTAGATTCTTTTTCTCCATTATATATAATAAAATTATATAAACACAACCATATGCATTATCATAAAGTATAAAAATGTTATTTATGAGTTTCTCCCAACCCAAAATATCTAGAGGACAACTCGAACGTAAATCAAACTGAAGCTCTGAGCTTAAGAGGCTACCGCACTCATCATATAAAACACTTCTTTCAGTGGAGGGAATATGTTCTTACTTTTATTCCCGTCTGTTGTTATATAGAAGATGAGCTACCTCAAGAGGTTTCCACTATCAGGGAAGAGGAATGAGAGTGTGGCAGATGATAAAGAGAAGCACAGAGATAACACAAACTACAGAGCAGCAGAGGCAGACAGACAAGAGTTGCTTTGGGAAATGCAGACAGTGGCTGCATTCTTTAGCATCCTGTGAGATGAATTCCTGCTCTACAACAACTTTACACTTTATATCCTAGATTGGAAACCAAACCATTTCAAGATGATTAACCCAGCAGAATATATACCAGTGAAAACTGCTGACAAAGTTCAACATCAGAGTTAAATTCAGTTCAGATATCTCGTAGTATTGAGGCCCGATAGCCCTGAAAACATCTTATCTGGCAAAATTACAACAAACTCAAATGATTTCAGAATAAACTGTATTGTTTTCTTTGGAGTTTTGCAGGAGGGATTTATAAGGTCTGAGATAAGGCAACTTAAATGAGTGGGTGCTGGAGGAGAGCATAAATTAATATGCAACACAAGAGGAAATGAAATTACAGCACACATGCAGAGGACAGATAGCAGGAGGCAGACAAGGGGAAGATAAATGCTGACTGGAAATAAGTGACTGACAAACACATCCTGTCAGTGACAGTCTAGCTGAGGTGAAATCAAGACAACCTGGTTTCAAGTTTCACATTTAAAAGAAAAGTCTGAGTGATGTGAAGGCTGTCATCACAGTCGTTAAAGTACAGGTGTGAGGATGTGTGTGCCGCGTGAAAGCAGAAGGCGTGGACTTGGTAAAAGAAAAGAACAACTGGGACATGTCCACCTCAGTGAAATATCTTTTAAAGAAGTCTTTCTGTGGTGGAGAGAAGTGACTGTAAGAGCTCCACAGGAGGGCAAGCGAGAACTAAGCCACATTCAACCATAAACAATTTCCTTTTTTTCTTGCAGCTCAGCTTTGAGTAGCACAACATAACTTTCTGACTACAGTAATATTCATTGTGTATATTCCTGGAGCTGTTGTTGTCCAGCAGTGTCCTGCAAAGCTGTACTTCACAAATCACTATTTTCCAGGACAATGTGTAACTTCACAGAAGCATTTTGCCTAATGGCACCATATCACACACCAGCAACTAGACATACATACACTGGCTGTTTTTAATATGCAATGTGGCTGATTAGGCAAAGAAAAGCAAGATGCATTCCCTAACGACAGCTAATTTCTGCATCCATCATGCATCCTAGCTCTACTCTTAGCTCTTTAGCTGCTGGGAAACAGAATCTCCAGGAATGTACATAATAAATGTCACTGTATCATCTAAAAGAGTAAGAAACCCATATTTTGAAGGTCAGAAAGCTGTATAGATTCCCTTTAAGATCTCCATTTAAACTCCACATGCCTTTTTCTTCTTACATCATGACCAGGGGAAACAGCTCACTAAAAATATATTTTCTGTTAGCCTGGGCAGTGGTACGCTCAGTTGTTCTGAGAACCCAATAGATTACTGGTTCAACTTTTCAGGTTTATCAATAATGAAAGTTAAGATCAGTTGCCTTTTGTTAATGATTCATGTGAACTCAAGACAATGAACTAATCTTGCTGAAGATGTTGAAATAAATGCTTGATCAGTGACAAAAAGTTGTGGGTAGGGGTGTGCAAACTTTATGAACTGCTGTATATTCAGTGTTGTGTGGGGTAAACAAGGACATTTCCTGTTAATGATAAACAGTAAGCAGGAAGTTATCTGATGCTTGAATGCACTCGATACAAAGTAGTCAGAAGCAGAAGTGGTTATTTATATGTGTCAGCTATTTGCGTTGTCTTTTGTTCAAAAATCATTCAAAGCAAAGAAGTGACACCTTTATTTTCAATTCATCATGTCTGTGCATCATGTCTGTGCATCATGTCTGTGCATCATGTCTGTGCATCATGTATGAAGGTGTTCAAATGGAAATGAAAGCAATAAAAGATTGGTTTAATTTTCAGTGTAAATGTCAGGTCATTTGTTAACTTAAGGGCACAATTAAGCCTTAAAAGCTTCATAAACTGACAAGAACATCCTGTCAAAGACATCCCATACATGATGGATGGGCTCGCTTTGAAGGCTCCAGTCTGAAGGAGTTGCATGACAGATCCCATATAAACCCACACACCAGCTAACAACTACGCTGATCTTTTCATGAATAAACCCACATACTCCAGCCTACCAGCTAACAACATGCTAGTCCTATCTCTTATCTTTTCTGGTTAAAAAAAAACTAACTAGCCATTAAACTAAAAACAATAATAACAGCATATAATGACCCATTCATGAAAATATTTGTACAAGGATGGGTGTGTGGCTCAAACAAAGGCCAAGATTGTGCTTGTGTGGCTGGAAAACGACGGCAATGCTCTTACTGGTAGTTGGCTGTGGGCTGAGAGGACTATGGATCAGGCTGTGAAGCACAACAAGAAGGAAATAAGGATGATGTTTTGAATGTTGAATGGCTGAAATGCAATCACAGCTTCTGTCTAGAGCAGTGTTCCTCAACCCTGGCCCTCAGGTACCCCTGCCCTGCATGTCTTAGAGCAGGGGTGCTCAAGTCCGGTCCTCGAGATCTACCATCCTGCAACTTTTAGATGCATCTATTGTCCAACACAGC
>JBAMHV010000003.1:14761089-14784693 GCA_037177535.1 Pseudomugil gertrudae | reverse complement strand
GCGAGAGGCGGGGTACACCCTGGACAGGTCACCAGTCCATCACAGGGCCAACACACACAGACAAACAACCATACACAGCTACTGAGTCCAGCCAGAAACCAGAATCCAGAAACACAAACTGTCTTACCTTCATCAGGATCATTTCTGGCTGATGCTTCTAAAAGCGCCACACTGGCAGCAAATGACACATGTCTCCTGGACTCTGGCTGCCCAAAGTTGTTGGCATTGCGTCCTTTCCTGTCAGCCTTTCGCTTCTTGCTCTGCATCTCCTTCTCATACACGGCCCATCTCTTCAGCTGCTGGGTACGGCGCTTCTGAGCCGCCCGCAGCCTCTCCAGACTGGGCACCTTATCCAGCTGCTGCAGCTCTTGGATCAGCTCCAGGTGGTTCGCCATGGTGACAGGGGGACGGTCAGCAGTCGTGGGTGATGGAGACGGGGTTAAACAATGGACAGGTCTAGCGAGGGCTGCACCTATGGCTGTGGCCTTCTCCCACTATCCTCATCATCATCCTTTCAGCAGCAGTGATTAACCTGAAAGAGGAGATGAAGAAAGAAGCTCAACCACTGTTCATAAAAACACAAAATACATTTTGATGATGGTTTGATTAATATGTCCGCAAATAAAATATAGGAGTTGGGAGGAATATTTGATTTGTGATATTTGTGAAACAAAATGGAAGCTGTGAAGAACTTTTCATTCTCAGAAATGTTTCTTTCATTTTGATGATCTCCATGATTTCCACTATCAAAACATTAACAATTACCCATTCAAGACAGGAGGAAGACAAGGTAACGTTTTTAATAAAGTGCATCTAAAAACTGTTGGTCAGCACGCTGCACAAAAATACACAAAGATTTCCACACGTTAAATCTTTACGAGTGAGCACAGGATTCGGTTTTCTGTTGGTTTGTTGCACTGGTACAGATCTCTACCTTCCATTCTCCATCAAGGTTAACCACTTCCTAAGTGCTGCATGTATGAGAAACTGACAAAGGGAAAAAAGCCGAGCTGGGCTAGTGAAGCGGAGGTGTCAGCGTTTTCATGTCAGCGGTACATTTTTTGAAGCTTCTCTGTAAACATGAACAAAAGCTGGAAGGTTATTTTTCTCATCTTTGACAAATGAAGACATCACCCAAGGTCAAATTCTGTTGGCTATCATTTGAGGAAGAGTATGTGAAGATTATTGTTGTGCAGGATCATAAACGTCTGAAACTGAGCTAACACAGTACAGACACTCATAAAGTAAATAAAGTGTAATACTTACTGATTGTACATAACCACCTCCGTTTATTACTTTTTAAAATACGACAGCTAATCCTCAGCTTTAAATCAATCACACAAATACTAAATAAATGTATCAGTTTAAAAAATAAATCATGATTTTATATGTATACATGTTTCTACTTGCTATTGCATAAAAAGTAGAAATGACATCCTGTTCACTAATGAGCCTGTGCTGTCCTGCAGTATCATCTGATGACTCGATAAAAAGTGTGATACTTCCTCCAGTCTCAAGCTACATTTCCGTGCAACTCGTACCTAACTGCTAAAATCATGGACAGGAAATAAGCAATGCGATCACTTCCTGCAGCACTGCTTTCAGTCAAGCAGTACAGCGTGTTTGTCTTTGTCTGCACGTTTTATTCTCAACTTGCAGCCAAAAAAGCTAAACAAAAGGTGTCACCAAGCACAAGACTCTGAAATGGGCAGAGTGCATCAAGTAAAAGTGACGAGACATCATCTGTTTGAGATGGAGACAGTATGCTTCATGAATGAATGACATGCTGTCAAGTCATCATGCACACAGACTCTGCTTAACCCTCCACCAAAAAAATGCTGCTGCATTCTTAGTTTATTTGTTCTGTTGAAGCAAAACCTGTTGCTGGTAGAACATCGATGCCATCAACGAGGACACATGCGCCGTGTCCCAATTCAGGGTCTGCACACTTCAAAATGTGCAGACCCTGAATTGGGACACGGCTATAGGTTACATAAGCCAGATAACTGGGGGTTGGCATGCAACAGTTTCTGTTGTTTTGTGGACACACACACACGGGTGAGTTGTTTGCATGCTAACTAGAGGCCTGGCGTGCACACTATCTTTTCTGTTCCTCTTGGTGTTTTCCACTCCACAGATAGTTTATCATTCTCTGTTTTTTTTCAAAGACACAAAGGCAAAAGTCTTGTGTGGAAACTGGGGGTGTAAACAGGGTCTTGGTTTCATTTGGTGGTTTACAAGAATCAGTTTTTTCTATGCTAGGAATGAACTGAAAAATGAAGTGGCACTGATGACAAAAAGTGATAAAAAGATTAAAAAAAACAAAGTGTAAACAAAATACAATCAACATGTAAGCATGTGTGTTAGTGTACTGACTGCTTTTCTTCAGTGTTGTGTTTGTTCTAAATGGTAATCACAAACTTTACAAGAGATGTTATTATGGCCTGCAGTCTGAGGCTAAATAAATCAAACAAGTCCAAATATAATATTTTGTATTGCAGTGACTTTAATCACATGAAGTCTCCACCTGTTAACACCTCACAAAGAGAAAGAAGACGGTGATGTTGGTAGGTCAGCAGCATAAATCAATCTGGTACCAGCAGTACCTAAAATGTGTGCAGGAGTCCCCATCAACACGTTTTGTGTTACATCACCTTTTCTTTTTGTTAAGACTTATTAATTATTCTGGAATTAGTTGTTGCTGTTTGCAAGAAAATGACCTGTCCATTGTTGCTGAGTCCAACATTTCAACAGTCTGGTCATCACTATCTGCTCCTCTTATTTATAAAGCCTGATACATTTTCAATAAGAGAGGGATCCAGACAGTAAGCCTCCCAGTCAGTCATAGACACTGCGTCTATAATGCCACAGTACTATAGGTTATGAATGAGGTATTACACTATCTTTCTGAGATACCCACAGACTTACAACTCATTCATGCCATAGTGTCTAAATCTTAGGTCTTTCTTATCTCTAGCATGCAGTAGCAGATGTAGTGAACTCATCTGTTCATAAAATTGTACATAAAAATAAAAAACAAGCCCCTTTAGATGAATTATGAGACATTTTGAAATATGGCTTTCTTCTTGTGTCACACAGTTTAGGGTTATACTTCAGAAGCAGCGGCAGGCCATGTCTGGACAAAAATGTGATTTTTTAAAAGGTAATTTCAAGCTCACGTTAAATGCTAATGTCAAACACAATTCTGACCCCCTCACATGTCATCGATTTATCTACTGATTGCAGAATCTCAACTGTATAATCGATTGACCCGTCTGTCTTTCTTTGCTTCTCTTCCAACTCTTTCTCGTGGGTCATCAGGCCTCAGATTCTATTAGTGTGTGAGTACTGCGTTAGTGTGTAGGTATGTAGTTACTTAATATGTATTAAACAATATGTTTTAATTATATTTTAAATTAAACAGTTTTTGTAATAACATCAAATAACTAAAATAACATTTTCAGGTCTGTTTACTGTATTTACAAAACATCAGTAGATACAATATGTATCATTGTAGTGTTTAGTATTTTAAAAGACAATTGCTCTAATGACACCTTCCCCTATACTTAAAGCACTTAAAACATATATTTATTGCTTAAACTTGAATATATTTACATGCATAATTATCAAAATGCTGTTGATAAAAAATCTTCTAAAGTTACATGAAAATACATTTTAAACTCACTGCTGTCTATTCCCAGAATGCGATAGCAACAACTTAAATCATTTCATCTCATGTGCCGCTGACATCTTTCTCCCCCTGACAAACACATCCATTCAGTAACATGAAACACAGCCAGGAGCTCATCTTATTTCACTAAAACTAGAACAGAAAATTCACTATACTGAGTGGAGAAAAAAGAGAGGTTGTTTGGAGGATGTGCACTAAAGGCGAGAAGATTTCACAGCTCGTTGTGCCTCTGTTCACCTGTGTTACTATCAGTTAAAAAAATGATCCAATCTGTAGACTTAATTGTTATGCACATATTTTGTACAATAGCTACTTATGAGTAGCATTTGCATTGAAGTAAAGTTTTAACTGCCTCATTTTATCAGTGAAATTAAGCGTGGCTCCAGCTGAACTGCAGCCAAAAACCAGCCAAGCTTCTCGACTTTAAAGGTCTTTAGAGGCAGAACTGATGAGAAATTAAATGTTCCTCAGACTTGAACTTGAACGTTAAGGAAAATACTGTTTAATTAAATTGAAAAAAAGTTCAGGATAATGTAAAATGTGTTCATTACATTTTGATAAGTTATGGGAAGAGCTTCTCAACAATGATCTCAACACATAAGTGGCTTGAATGAAGTTAAATCAATCTTTATGAATGCAAATTTAGAAACACTAAAAGGTATCAGCCAATAACTAAGAGCTTCACAGCACGACAAACACAGCAAACTGCAGACAAATTAAGCCAGTCTACGAGCAAGTATGAACTTAAAGCCCTGACATTTATCAAACGCTTTACATGAGCCACGTTTCTTTTGTTTTTATTTTTATTTGATAAGGTCACAGTTTCCTCTAGTGCACTATGAAGGAGGCCACACAGACACTGCATACACCTCTCTGTGAGATTTGAGTGCAGCAGCCAAAGTGAATTAACTTCAGACAGGATGTGTGACAAACAAGGAGCGTGTTTTCTTTAGCTGCCTTTGATGGTCAATGGCATTAGAGCTGGGAATATGAAAGCCAGGAGCTATCACTGATCAAATCAGAGGAATCAGAGCAGAGTTAATAATATTACTCACAGGCACACACACACACACACACACACACATATATACACAAGTGACAGTAAAGCCAGAGACACAAGAGCAACAAATGGCACATACATCTTCTTCATCTTATTCAAAACTTAGAGCATTATTAATTTGTTACCCAACTCCACAAACATAATACAAAAAGACTGGACTCCAAAAACGTCCAACACAGAACGAATATGAATAATAAAAAACATCTCTGCTGAGAAAGTAACTAAAAATAGTTAGTGAAAATTAAATAAAATAATAGTGAAAATAACTTGGGTGATTTTTTTCTTTAAGGGGGTTAGCTAAAAAAAAAGAAAAGAAAAGTATAAAATAAAAAGTACATTTTATTTAAAAAATATTAAAAAAACAAACCTGCACTTCTTTGACATGTAGCCAAGGATACAAGCAATCACACACACACACACACAGACACACACATTTGCTATTTCCAGGCTCCAAAATGTGAAAATTTGCAGCTAAGCATCATTATCATAAAAAAATCCCAATAATTTCAGATTAAAGAAATTTCAGATTAAAAAAACTATGTGGCCTCTTTTATGAAACGTGTAAATATACAATAAAAAAATGAACTGAATCTCTATCACACAACAGATTTGATGAGAACCTTCTGAGAACAAAATGAGGAAAAGTGTCACGTATCAATGTATCAGACATGTGTGATCTCTTGCTTTAATCCTGACCACTGAGCACACACGTAGGCATAAAAACGGAGCGTAAAATAAAAAAATAAAACTTACTGAGTGACTGATGTGCTGAGACTAAGTCTTGTTTCTGTGAGATTTAAAGCAGTGAAGAGTAAAATTACATCAGCAAAGCCTTTGGATTTGTTAAACATGATAGAGAATAAATAATTTGTATCCTGGAGGTGAGATCGTCTCACCCATTAGCTCTTAAACAGCGCTGAAAGAGCAGATAATGCAAACACTTGTACTGGATGTGACATCTTGGCAGGAGGCGCAGCCAACCTTTGTGATATTATGTAAAACACGGGGAGCTGTAGGTTACTGTAAGCCCTGCAGTGATATCACAGCCGGTACCCGGAGCCAAACAGCAAATCACAGATTGACCTCAATCGGCTCGCTGGCTACAGATATGAATGTTGGACTGTACTCACACTTCGTGTTTCACAATCTTACATAATTTTATGCTGATAATCTGAAAAACTAGATCAGACAGCATACACCAAGCTGCTACGGTCAGAAAACTATTGATGTCAAAATAATAAACACATCTTCAAATATTTATGTTTGTCTGTAATTTTTTTCTTTAGGTTTCAGAAACTAGTGGCTGCCTATGCAAGACTCTGCTTTGGTTGTGACTAGGTCACCAGAGTGCAAACAATGCCAAACACCTCTGAATAATATATAATTGATCTGGATTTTAAACAACATGCTGAAAAAGAGACAACATCTTTATGAAGCCTTTGACAGGAAAATGATTAAAACAAAGTTTCCTCGAGGCTACAGGGGTTTTTAGTCCAGAGGTGGCCAGATGTTTTCCTATTTGACACAGTTTAGCACAAACTGGGTTTTGTTTGGTATTGAAAGCAAAATGGACCCAACTTCATATGCAGGTCTGAAAAAATAGTTTGTGATTTATTTTTTTAAGAAATAATTCAATTATTTATCATTCCAATCATAAGAAATGATTATGTTTTACTTAAAACATAGCTGTAGATTTCTGTTTATCACCTTTAACGCAACGCAATAACTGGATACAATTAACTGACCAATCCGGCCAAGCCCTCGTTCTAATCGTGTGGTTACGCCGATCATCATGTTTACATCGATCTGATTGATCAAAACTCATTGAAACCTGTCATTGTCCAATGAAACTCATATATCCAGACAGGAAATTGTGATTTTGTAATGCAAACTACTCCCAAAGCGGAACGAGAGGCACCATTGCTTTGATAAATGCCGTTTTATCCTGGATCGACAGCATGTGTACTGATGTTTTTCACTCAGGAAGCATATATTTGTCCCTCTTGATTCTGGTTTAGTGAATCTTATTCACAGCAAGATTAAACAAAGAGTTTTAGTTTCTGTGTGCACTTTCAACAAAAGCTGTAGTTTGTCTATTTGTGTTGCTGGGTGGACACGAGGTTCCATTATTTTTATTTACATATGTTTGTGGACTTTGTTTACTTTGTCTTTTAGTCTGATTGTCTTAACTGTGTTCAGTGGTACCTGGAATGATTTTCATGAGATTTTAGCTGAGTTTGAGGACTTTCTGTGGTTACCACACATGTCTAGTTTTGTTTGATTCACACAAAGTTACACCCCTTAAACCGGATGTTTAGTCCTGTAGCCCGCTGGTAGCAGAGACTTTGGGGTGGAAGAGGTTCAAATTCAGACTATGTCGAATTCATTCATTATTTTTATGCTTTTGTTTTATTCACGCTTCATCATGAACACACAGGCATCTTCCCAACATCAATACTTCAACCATCTTGTACTGTTTTGGTATCATTTGGAGTCAGTGGAGCCTACCCATTAGAGCAGAGCAGGGCTTTTTGGTAAAGTGGAGTTATCTTCAGCCATTGTTTGTACAAAAATATACATATAAATATGCAGGATATCATTCAGTTAAGATATTTTATTAGTAGTGGCAGAAACCACCATCTTTATCTGGGATGAAACTTCCAACCCTCTGATCTGAGGACTTAGGAAACACTGCATGCACAAAATCCAGCTTAAACTAATCTCACTGATTGTTTTTACTATTAACTATATGAATGTATTAAATGAAGTACACAGTGTTTTCTAACTCATCTAGTTAAACACAGGCTTGAATGCAAAGTATTTATATTTAACCTCTCATGAAATATGTTTACAAAACAACAAAGCTGTAATTATCTGTTGCACACACCTCTAACTATGCTGCAAGATAACAAGTTTTATGTCTACTAAAACAAGTCTGTGCAGAGTTTGCTGCAGTATGAAACTGCACATGATGTTTCCACCAATAACTACAACAAAGACAGTTTTAACCAAGAAAAAAAATGTATTTTACATTTTAATGTGAGAACACAAAGTAATTGCACTGGTACTGCTCGATCCTGAGAAATTACAGGCTATGAGAACGTCAATAAACGACACAGGCTGAAACCAACTGAGTATTTAATCCGTAATTAAAAGGCTGCTCTTCCTCTAATTGTAAAAAAAATCCTTTCACCACCCAAATATACCCGGTACAGTCATTGTGGGCTTCGTGAGAAAGGGTCATGAAGAGCTGAATAAATCAAAAAACACTTAATCTTTTAAGAAGGGAGGCAATGTGAAGTGTCTTATCTGTTCATTTCCTTAAACTCAGTTTTATGTGTCAAAGGAGAAGTCAGTGAGTCAAGTGGAATACTACAATATGGTTAGTGGTCAAACAATACACAACAACTATCTCCCTTATCACCTCATCAACACCTTGTGTATCCGTCACCATCTTCCTTTTTATCTAATTAGATTAAAGTAAAGAGGACATAATAAAATGATGTCAGCCGACTACACAGTTTCAGAGATTACAGAACTACTACAACAAAGTAGAGGTCAAGTTTTACAAATGAAAATACATAAATCATGCCTTTAATGACACCTACAATTAAGAATATATCTTAAGTCTCTCCCAGAACATTATAAATGTTTGATAGCTTTATAAATACCCCATTATTAAGTAACTTTTGAGGTAATTTCTTTAAATTCTTGTTTGAAATACAGAGGGGACAAATGAACAGCTGCTTGTTCAAACTTTATGAAAAGCATAATCACGCCGCTGCCAAGATAAGAGGTCTCCACCCACTGTGGCCGTGACCCTGTCAGTCAGAGGCTGCTATATAGGAGGCTTAGTACAAAAAGCTGCATGTCTGTTGTGTTTGAGAGGGTCCTTCTACACATCTTCTGTTCTCATGACCACACAAGCTAATGCCACTAGCAGTATGCCGGTATAAGCTACAGAAAGAGAACAAAGTTCAACTAAAATATAAATAATAAAATACATTGTATTTGTATTTATTAATTATTAATTGTATTAATTTTTCAAGAAACTTTCCATGTTTTCATTTTTTTCTAAGGTTTGTGAACATTCAAAACATCCAAACAATATCAGAAACAGTTGCCAACAAAAGGAAACTGCTGCATCCCCATGAGTTTTATTTATTCTAACGTTTATATAAAACACACTTTGATTTGTCACGCACAGTTTTTACTTGGTCTGATTGCTTATAATAACCTCACTCCCAGACCTGGACACACTGTTCATGATCACCAAAGATTTGGTACCTCTATGATAAAAGTAATTCATCCTTTTTCCAGGTGGGTTTTTAACCTAGACTAAAATAAACTGAGTGTTTTAGGTGATCGGAGGTTTTCTGGGACTTTATTCCCGACATGTGGCTGAAACCTGCTTCCCCATGTCTTGTTCTGACTCTGGGAACTGATAAACTCCTGCACCCTGATGCCCTGAGGGGTCTGGTAGGGTTATACTGGCAGGTCTCTGGTGTATTTTGGTACTAAGCCATTCAGAGTTTTATAGACCAGCAACATAACTTTAAAGTTGACCCTCTGATGGAGAGACAGTGTGACGACCTCAGAACTGGACTGATGTGGTCCAGAGAAGATCTGCCAGAAGCTGAAATGCTGAATTTAAACTTTACTTTTAGAAAACGTTTTTCTTTTCTACTCAACATTCATGATACAAATAAAGATATATCTTTTTTACATTAACTTAACCTTCTAGGTGCCAAAGTTGCAGGATTGTGTCAATTCTATCTATATCATATCAATTAATACGGTGCCAAATCTTGCCAAATCTTGCCTTCACTGCTTTATTTGCTTTGACGAAACAAGAAATTACCTAAAATATACATTTCTCTAAAAAAGTCTGGTTATACTGGTTTACTGGCATTTTCAGATAATCCAATCAATTAAAAAAGTACTTAGTCAAACACACACTTGCATGCACCAGTTGCACTTTGCATCACTCATAATGTTAGTAACATGGCATGACATTTAGCTGTGAGGAGGCGTGTGCTGTGTCAGAACGCTCAACATGGAGAAACAGAAGCCCCTAGTGTCGTACACAATGGCCCAGTGTGTCTGACAGAGTTTGTGTCTGTGTTTCAGCTTCATGTGTGCTTATTCATGAGAGCTGTACAAACCCGTCTGCCATTACAAAGTGTGTATACACTGTTTCCATCCTTGTAAAACGGCAGCATCAACAAAAGGAAAGGGAGTTGAGGTCCTCCCTTCTGGCATCCTTGCATCACCCCTGTGGCCTCCTGAATCCCCAACAACCCCTGTTCCAGGTCACCACTAATGTCTCTATGTCACACTAATCACCTACTAATACACAGGCAGGTCAATCTGATTAAAACGTCCACAAAAAAACAATTCTGCGGGACAATGCGAGTTACAGGTGTCAGCTGATACGGCAAAGAGATGAGCTTTTCCCTTTCTGCAGACGCTCCGCTTTACTCTTTAATCAACTATTAGATTTGGTCTCAAGTTCTTTGAGCAAGGGAGACAATTTCACTATTAACGACAGAAGAAGGGAGAAATCTATTACAGGGCCCTGATATGAAAAGGAGGGTTGAACACTGCAGCTCTTACAAGCTTCCTTTCAATCTATAACAACTTTTTACACCTCGTTTAGGATAGAGCGACACGATTATCTCACAGAGGCAATTGCATCGAAAGAGCTCAATCCAATTTCGTGCTGAAAATGAAATAAGTTGTCATTTTATGACTCGGCTGAACCATCAAGACTTTTTTAAAGCAGTGTCTGCTTTAGTTTCATTACTGAGCCTTACAACAGTGACACTGTGCAGTTATTGTCAGCTTTATTTATCTGTCACTGGTGAGGGTGTTGGTATCTTACACCTGATTGGTGCACAACTGATGCATTGTATTACAGCAGACTGCACAGTTTGTGTTGTTTCTCTCATTTTACAGACAATAATGCCAGAAGAACAAGAATATGCATGAGCAGGCAATACGTGTTCAATGATTCAGATTTTTTTAACATACTAATGATTTAATGATGCTAGTAACTCACCATTGCAAAGTACACTTGATAAAATGATGTTAAACCAGCTCATTCTCTTCATCATCGTGTCATCACTGTAGAGCTGTGAGCATGCAAACTTTTACAGTAATAATGTTATTGTCAAAATGTGCTTGTTTTTGCAACTTTTATTTAATTAATAGAAATGATTGTGTCTAATGGGACCATTAATGTCTCAGCTTAATTTTTTTTACAGCCTTTTCAGTTTATTGTCAAGCTGTGAAAAAACAGGTACCTTGCAGACACTGATTGAGGGTTTGAAGTTGGTAAAATCAGCAAGCAGAATGGTTTTCCTTCAACAGGAAGATTGTTGGATCTATCCTCAAATGCTCTACATGTTATTGAGCCTGTTTATGACCAAACTGGGAGTAAAGAAATAACTGCAGTAATTAGAGCTGGTGCATCCACGTACATCAAACATCCTGTTATTTAAATAATATTCAGGTCTTTGTTGAACATGGCAGCACCTACCATCTTAGTGTTGGCTTCTGTAATACGGGAGCTAAAAAAAACCTGCAAATTATTACACAAGAATGCTCTTCTTTATTGATACACCAGCTTCCCATACTACACATTGTAACTGCATTGCTTCTTTTATTTTAATGGACATTAAAAATACAGAAGTGACATGACGTGCAGATGGAAAACCAAAATAAATCAGATATATTTATACATTCACAAAGACATTGGAAGATCTGAACCATTTAACAATTATGGATATAATGATACAATGTAACCATTGTTTAGACATCGACTGTGCTTCCAGCATTTTCTTTAACTTGTTTTCATAATGATCAAACTCTGACACTTCCTTGAACTGAGGTGACATATTCTTTTGAGTAACTTTAGTGTGGCCCAAGGGGCCTCATTATCACAAACACCCAATTATTCTGATCTCTTAGCTGTACTGTCGCACAAATGACTAATGATATAGCACATGGCCATTAAAACAGGAAGTGTTTGGTTGTCTCCGTTATACTCAGATTTGACTTGTGACCTTTGTGACCACTGTGTTCATTAGCCAGTACATGACCCATGGACATGTCAACGCTGAAGTCAAACTAAAATAAGGCTGGTCTGTGTTCGGAGAGCAGGGAGTACACATGTGTACATAACATCACATTAAGAGCACAATGGCTGGCTCTGTACTATCACCCTGGCCTGCAATGAACTTTAATTACATCTCAAAGGTCATAACTCCTATATTTATATAGGAAAGTGTGTGTGTGTATGTGTGGGGGGTTTGGTGATGGTGGTGTTTTTGTTTTCTGAATGTATGAAAGACTCTGAATCCATTCTGAAAAATGTTTTTCTAAAAGCTATTTGATCCGGTCGTGATAGACACAAAATGATAGAAATGAGACCTGGTGTGTTCCCTCTGCAGTGCATGACAGTAAAAAATATTTTCTAACTACAATAAACATGAAAATTATAAAATTATTCTAAAATAATTAAAAAAGAAAATTCATAATTATCCTGCAGCTTTTATTTAATGATGAAGAGTAGCAATGTGCTGTAATAAAAATGAAGATGCAACAGAGTAATGCATAATGCATAGAATCACATCTAATCTGTCTGCAGGTCTTACTGAATGAAAACTGCAGTGTTAATGTTGTTTAAATATTATTCTGTCTTTCCTGTCCTCTCCACACCGTCAGTCGAGGCAGATGGCTGCGCTCCCTGAGCCGGGTTCTGCCGGAGGTTTTGTCTTCCTCTTATAAGGGAGTTTTCCTTCCCACTGTCGCCCAATGCTTGCTCAGGCTGGGGATTGCATCGAAGTGAATATTAGATGCAATCTTATGGTTTCCCGTATATAGGCTATTTTGATGAATTGGCTAAAATAAGATGTGAAGCGCCCTGAGATGACACTGTCATGAAGTGGCGCTATACAAATAAAGTTGAATTGAATTTAATTGAATTAATAAAAACGTTGACAACACAATTGTAATCAGATTTAAAACGGGAAGCCTGTTAAGATTCAGTCCTGCAGAATAACACAAAAATAATTTGTTTCCAACGAGCAGCTTATATATAACATGCCAAATGAATTACAAACTACTACTGTCTATAGCCCTACATTACAAACTAAGGCTTTTACATATTGTTGCACACGCTGCAGCCAGGATATGACATCCCATCTTGAGAGATGTTTATGACCCAGCATTTCCCACATTTTACATCAGGCATGTCCATTGTTGATCCAGCCAGATGTTTGCTGCTTAAAACTTACTTAATTAAAATGAAATTTATATCTTCATCAACGCATGTCAAACTCTGCCCAACTATGTATTTGACCCATTAAACTAAATCCTGTGTCTGAGTAGGAAAACATCTTAAACAACCATCAAGGACAAGAACCCGACATCTCTTCTCTACAACCATCGGACATGCAAAATGCCTCTGCATGCCATGAGAGTTATCACCACCAAGCATCACAGATCATTCTGCATCCCAGCAACTGCATGGAGCGCCGTCTTAAGCATAAAAATGTGAAAAAACTTTTGTTATTATAGAAAAACATATTAAAGTTTAAAGGTATTTTAATCTCCTCTATTATATATATTATATATATATTATATATATATTATAACACCCTTTTCTCTGGTTGAAAATTAAAATGCATTTGAATTCATTTTCAAGTATTTATTGAGAGCCTGATGAAGAGCTAAAAGCAAAACATGTTTATCTGCTCTGTAACAACTAATCATATCACATTAAAATACACGTTTCTTTCCTATTTCGTGGCCTGGTTGTCTGTTTAGAGTTTCTCAGTAAAACAAAAGACAGAGGAAACCATGTTACAGAGCAACAGAGGCGAGTTGACAAGTGGGAAGAGAAATATGTGTAGCAGCCACTGGTGTATGTAAACAGATAAACAGAAGACTGAGCAGTCTGCAGTGGGTGAGCTACACACACACACACACACTGTGCAGGTACACTAATAGGACACTGAAGTGACTTTATTTCCTCACAGGCAGCCTAACTTTAGCATTATCCCAAATGCTAAACAAGTAGCCAGGAATAAAATTTCCTTCAATTAGGACAGAGTTTTCATTCCCATAATGACAACTGGTCTCGACAAGGTTGATGGTTATAACAGAAAAGGCCCTAGTGGTGTAAAAGTTACTGGCACAGCAGTCCACGACGTTACTCGTTAAAGCAGCCTGTAAAAGTTTGGACTCGACTGCAACACATTTTCTCAGGGATGGACTGATGAGCTAAAAGACAACTGGTGTTCAACTCAGAGCGCCAACTTTATCCGAGAAGTTCATAACACCTTTCTTTAGAAAGCCTGTGTGTCATCGAATCATTTCCATCACATATAATGATCAAATAACCTTTTATATGCAAACTGAACACATTTCAATATCAACACATTTCATCACCTTAGTCTGGTCTTCACCAAACTGGTCACTGCAGCTCTCAATACTGGAAAAACCAAAGCAGTTGCAGTCCAATGCTTCTGAGAATGAAAGTGTTTGAACATGGCATTCACACATTCACACACATAGTATATATGTTCTATGTTCTACAGTCACACACACAGGGGTTTTCAATGCTTGCTCATAGGAGTGTGAAGGGGCTGAAAAGGGTGCCTTCTGTACTGTATCCCCTGACCCATGACTCCCCCACCTTTTGTATAGAACCCCAAACATTACATTTTCATTATTCCAGAGCAAAGAGGAATCTTGATGAGGACAGTTTGCTCACTTCAGTGCTCTATTTGATCATCTGTCTTGGTGTCAAACAGCAGATAGCAGAAAATCCAGCACCTTTCTTCCATTCTTAGCCTATCACTTCTTCATGCCTTCATCCCTCTCTTCCTCTGTGTCCTCTAAGAGGACGTTTTTATCCTGTCTGGATTACTTGTCCTACTTGGGGCAGGGAGTCCTGGTGGGGCGAGAATTTATTTTCTCTGGCGGAGCCTTGATTTAAAGCACTCAGGTCAACTTGATTCTAGGTCATTGTCTCCCTTGCCGTAATGAACCAGGGCAGAGGTAGACAGCACATTGCATATCAAGAAAATCAAGGAGCTGAGGTGCTACGGGCTGTTTCTACTGACCAGATGCACTCAGAAGCGAGCCAAACGGAGCCAGACCTCTCTGGTGGCTTGCATTCTTTAGGAGTCAATATTCCAACTTGGAAAAAATTAAAGTAATGACATCCACTCAAGCACAACTTAAATTTTTAGCTTACATAAGCTGTTTACTATGTGCCTGCAAATACGATGCCAACAATCTTGCAGTAAATTTAGCATTTCCTTGTCAGGACTGATCTTACTGGACCTACTGACCAAAATGTAAGTGATCAACATTTAATCTGCACTGTATAAACACTGATAGTCCAACAGTCATGTACAGTTTAAGTCCTGTTAAGCTAACTCACGGTTGTTCTTCATCCTGCCCAAAACAGCTGGGTCAACATGGCATCAAGAGTTCTGCCATTCTCCTGTATCCAATCCCAGATTTAGATTAATGACACACAATGCTGTTAGGATCTGATTCTGACAACAAAAGAGACTAAACAAGGAAGGAAATGTTAGCATTGCATGACTGAGTGTTCAACAGCCTCATCTTGAGGACACATGCAGGTTTTACCACTTTACTCAAACAGGGATCTGAACGTGCAGTCGAGTAGCACTAAAACAACAGCTTGAGTCTTTGCTTAATGAGCCATCTGCTCTACAATAATTAAACATTATCTTTTGGATGGACGAATTCAAAATGGGACATTAAAATACAAAAGCAAAATTTGAGAAAACCTGGCAGCTCACCTAATATGAAATGATTTTGTATGCACTTTATATTCATTGTGGATATGAGGAGGGATTTTTTTTATTTCCAGTTTACCCTCCACTCACATTCATCTGTGTACCCAAAATGAAAATAAGGAAGGTAAGAATGTATACAAACAGAACTAACAGGTTAGAAATGTGCACAAAGTACAACTAAATAAAGAAAAACATCAAATGTGCCTCAACGGGCTGTGTGGAAATCAATAAAGTTTAAAATGTTAATATTTGTCTTTAATTTGCTAAAAAACAGCACCAGGGGCCTCATTTATAAAGCTTGCTTAGGCAAAAAACGTGCCTGAAAATATCATACTTTACTAAGCTAAGTTTGGGATTTGTAAAAATAAACGTGACGTAGAAAAGTGTGTACCGCTGGAGAGGTAAAAATAAAAAATATAAATAGATTTAAGCCACATTAAATCATGTTTGTTATCATTCACATCAGATTTTGTATTATTGTAATCAAAAACACAGAAACATGGATTATTATAGACATGCTTAAAAACTGAGGTATTTATTCCATAAATACTATTAAGCATCTGAGCTCAGTGTGATCATACTAATTAAATTTGTTGTTATGGTGTTTTTGGTACATTTTTACTGTGTAATACTATAAATCTTGCAGTGGATGAACTTCCGCTACCTGCAGACTGACAGCAGGATCAGGATGGGAGATTGTTTAAGGACCACAAAGACCCATGATGATGACTGGCTGATAAGCAGATGTAGATTCCTATGAGCTGTGCTCTCACATCTATGTACTGAACTAAGTCCAGTGTTAGATCCACTGACCCGCCGGAACCACCGGATCCTGGTGAGAACAAAATATGCATTCAGTTAATGTACAAGTTATTCGTGACTCGGATACATTCATTTATTCTGCCGCACAGGAGTGTGGAGAACAAGCTGCAGGCCCCCCCAGAGGAAGTGTGGTTTGATGTGGTCTACGCTCATATGCCTTCATTTTATAACTCAGACTTTTAACTTGGCGTAGAAACTTTTCGTTATTTTGTGCAAGTACCATTCTAGTAGAGATTCTATGCAGTGTTTTATAAATGAGGTCCCAGATCTTTTCAGTGCAGGGGGGGGGGGAACATGTTTTCTAACCGTACTTTGTTTATGTGCCTTTTCTGGCTCACAGACTGCACTTCTTTTTTAAGCAAAGTCTGAATAAATATAATGAGAAGCAGCATTAAAATTGTAATCACCGCATATGAAGGTCTGCATCAGCCATTAAATCCAGGCTTAATGCATTTCTGATTACTGCTGTGTAGCTGCGGTGCGGTTCAGGCTCAGCGGTAGGAGGTGGAGGTGGAGGCAGAGTAGTAGTTCAGGGGACAAAGCCAGGTGAGTGTGATGGGTTGTGTTTTTCTAATTAGTTTCTCTAACTTTATTTGCAAAAGTGAACCAGGGTTGCAACTATGTTTTGTCTGGTGTTTCGCTGTGCATAATTTCTTATGGAAAACAAGAATAAAAAGGTTTGGAACTGTGGCATCTGTAAGCAAGCTGTGACAAAGTAAACTGTAGCAGAAATATTGCTACACACCTAGAGACAACGTGTAGAAGTCTGCTGAAATGGAAATGTATATTAATATAAATAATCTGTAAAAGATTAAGGTGTGCATGTTGTCGCAGGAGGGATTTCCCCTCTAGCCATTTTGGGTTATTTAACTCAATGTGACATTACTTCCAGTGATGTAGACTGGTTTCATTTCAGCTCTGGGAAAATCTCTGCAGAATTTTTTATTGCAAAAGTTTTATCACCATATTCTCATTTCAAGAGCAAAGGAGGAAAAATGTGATGGGAAGATGGCATTCCCTGCAGCTGACAACAACTTCGTATTCTATGTAGAGAAATAAGTTTCCTAACTGGGCCAACAGTGGGAGATAACTGGAGAGAAATATCATGGGGGAACAATTTAAACAATAATGAGAAAAAAGGTAAACTGTTAGTTTTAACAGTTTATTTACAACATGTAAATAACCTTTAATTATCTGCATGCCTTCCTGAATAACTCCATTATCATGTACTGCATTTTTAAATATAATACTCTTTTATTTGCATTTCTTTTGTTTGTTTTTTACACTGTATATAAAAGAAGGACAGAGCCACTCAGTCAGTTTAGTAGAGCAAAACTGAAGCTCATTGGGCAGTTCTTACGACCGCCATCCTGGCAGCATGTCATCACTCCTGGAAAAAAGCCGGAGTAGAAAAGGGTGTTGTGAGTGTGGGCGTGGATTACTGGCTAACAGAGGTAGGTGAGCTAAAGCTAGGCCGCGCTGTTAGCCAGCTAAGTGTGACTATCCTGGGAATGATTAAGCATGGAGGAGATGAGTGGACCCAAAGCAGGCAAAAGGCTGGTGATGCAGATTGATGATATTTATTATATTTTACAGAAACCACCGACCAAAGAAACCAGACTAACTTAACTAATGAACCGTAGGGATGAAACAGAAACCAAACCGGGAATATATCTACACACGCAGACAGAACTAACACAGGTGAAATGAATTAACTAAATGAAACCAGGTGAAACCAATAAACTGGAACACAAGAAAGCTAGACCAAACATGACAGACAAAACAGGAAATAAACCAAAATAAAACAGGAAACACTAAAACACAAACCAAACTATGACACAAACCCTGACACTAAGAACTACATTTAAGCTAAATTCTGTATTCTTGCTTCAGATAGTGGATACCTGTAAATCAAAAGGAAACTGCAAATTAAGCCTAATTTCAAGAAATAAATAACATCTAAACAGATTACCTTTTTTAAATTCACCACCATCACAGTTGTAATAAAGCTAAACTGGACATGTTAAACCTAAAATGTTTTTTGTACCAGGCTGTGAACATGTTACTGTTCTATATTGAATCAGGAAACAGCTCTGCACTGGAAACATGGTAAGAAAACTCTGATACTGTATACCTTATTCATGCATGAGATCAGCAGATGAATCGGCGCAGCATCTGCAGTGATGTGGACGCTGCACCGGTCTGTCGTGGTGGAGAAGGAGCTGAGCCAAAAGACAAAGCTCTCGGTTTAACGGTCACTTTATGTTCCTACCATCACTTATGGTCACGAGCTGTGGGTAGTGACTGAAATAATGAGACTGCAAATACAAGCGGACAAAATGAGTCTCATCTCCAAGGTGGCCGATGTGTCCCTTAGCTAAAGGGTGAGAATCTCGACCATCCGGGAGGGACTCAGAGTAGAGCCGCTGCTCCTCCACATCGAGAGGCGCTAGATGAGGAGGCTCGAGCATCTGGTTAGGATGTCTCCTGGACGCCTCCCTGCTGAGGTCTTCTGGGCACGGCCCTGCAGGGGGAGACCCAGGACTTGCTGGAGAGATAATGTTTTTCAGCTGGCCTGGGGAGGCCTCAGGATCCCCCCGGTGAGCTAGTTTGGGCCTCCCTCCTTATGCTGCTGCCCCAACAACCTGACTCCAGATAAGCAGGAGAAAATGGATGAAAAAAAATCTGATACTGTGGTATCAAATCAAAAGTTGGTTATAAACTAGGACTTTTTTTTCCATCACCCATTCTCCAATCTCCACTGGGTAGGCTAGGTATCTGTTTATCTTAAGCTTAACCACAGTCTGGTTAGCTAGTTAGTTTATAGAAAATCTGTCTTTCCATAGTTACACAACTTCCTGACATTAAACAACAGTTTTATGTCTACCAGTCAGGTTTTCTGCCACATCACAGCACTGAGGCTGCTCTAGTTAAGGTCTTAAATGGTCTCTGTCTGAGCACAGATAGCAACAACATTTCCACTACTCCACTAAGGTTTAAAGTTCTCCAGCCTGGTACTTGGCACAAGTGGGCTGCCTACAGCTTTAATAAGACATACAGCATATGTAAGGTTAAAAACAAAAAGTGGTGATGCAGCAGTCTGCTTATATACAGTATACCAACTCACTTTATTTGTCTGTAAAAATCAGCAATTAATGATTCTAACTTTTTCTGTGTAAGTTAGATAATTGTATGTTCTGTTAGAAGTGTTGACGTCCCAATGGTGACATTTCCTGAATGAGTTGATCACGTGATCTATTTTTTAAAAATTCTTTACATGATTGAGTAATTTAATAATTTTTTTAACAATTTTTCCAGAAAAGTTGCTATTTCTCTGTGTTTCAGAGGCTGTCTTTTGATCTACAGGTAACCGTTTTAACTCATGCTATTAAAGTCTATGAAGCAGTCTAATCCATTCCCTCTCAGCAGCAGGTCCTGTTGCCGCTTGCCTTATGTCATGTCCAAAAACAATTCATTACTGTTTTTACTCTATGTTGTTTTGTCAGTCTGTAACATCTTTTACTTGTCATTTTTGTGTAATGCTTTCCTTTAATTCATCAAAAATGTAATTTTCATTTCATCTGCCCACACAAGCCTATTGCTTTCTGTTACATCAGCAAAGCAGCATGTAGCTATGAAGGGGTATAAAACGACAAGATTTATAAAAAAGTTCCAGCGCCTCCAACCTCAGATTTGAACTTTTTGGGGAAGACTGCACAACTCATGGCATTGCCTGAAGTGGTTGTTGATGGCCGAACAATGCAGGGAGAACTACAGTGTCTTTGCACATCAGTTCAGGCTCATATGTGGAGCCTGCTGTCCTGTCCTGGGTTGGGGTCTGCTCCACACTTTACTCAATGTTTATGTGCTTATGTTAGATCAATCTGTCTGTTTATCTAAAAAAGGGCTTGACCACAGGCACGCCTTGGACCCGAGCTTCCAAGTTGCAGTCAGTCAGTTGCTCCAGGGGATATTCAGGAAAAAAATCATTTCATGTCTCTCATTATGCTCTGAATTGTCCGTACTCATCTTTATCCCTCTTTAGTCTCATTTCACTCGCCCTGTTGGGTGATCTTTCCCTTTGTTGAGTCATTTCACTGCCTAATGATAGTCTGAGTCCTCAGCTAAGACCCAGTCAGAGTAAACAAGGCTTAAACCCTGCCAGCCTGCAGTAAGTGTCACTTCTAATCCTCTACTAAACAAAGATGGGTGTGCGTTGAGCCTGAGCTCTTCCAGTAACTTCAGGCATGAACTGAGTAAGAGTAAAAGCCGTGCATGCTGATTCACTTCTCTGAAAAACAATGAGCTCTCTGTAAACAAAACAAACAAAATGGAAATGAGTACTGTTCATTTTTACAATCTCTCGCTGCTTCTGGGCAGTTTGATTCTCATGGATGAGCTCATGTTTGAATTTATTAAAGGACGATGCTGTTTTATTTTATTATAGTGGATTTCTTATCAACTTGTTTATTATGCATCTAAAGATTATCTTTCCACTACATCCTCTGACTCCAAGAAAGGAATGTGAATCACCAACACCAAAAAAATAAATTAATATTCTGATAATTAATTAATAATGTTTATTTATTCTGGCAGAATAGAAAATGAAGTGGAACAATTATTACTTATCTATATTGTAACAATTATACTTAACACAATGGCGAAAAAAAAACTGTAGACCATGTTTAGGTTCATGCACTTACTGGGGGTTTATGAGGGGCTTCTGGGCCCTTCCTCTGCAGTTTTCTCAGACTGACAGGGAGATTTCTGATGTGTTGGGAGGTTGATGCCATCAGAAGCATTAACATGGAAGGTTCTGCTTGTTTTGCAACAATAAAAGATTTTAGTGTATAACTTAATCCCATGGATAGTTCAGGACAAATAAGACATGGTTTCAGTGTTACATTGATTGTCTGCACACTGGGTGAGAGACAGAAATGTTAGTAGTTTACCAAATGTATGGGCTTTATGCACAACTCCACTACTTCCTGAACTTAGACAGCTCCTTTGTTTCCTGTCTTTCCTTACTGGTCAAAATCATTAATCCAGGTGTGTCTGGCCATTGCCACGGTGGTTACTGAGGTCAGGCACACCTGGATTAATCAGTTCACGCAATAACAAAATACAGGTAATAAAGGAGGGCTGCACGGGGGAGCAGTGGTTAGCACTGTGGCCTCACAGCAAGAAGGTTGCTGGTTCGAGCCTTGGCTGGACCAGGTGTCCAACCAGTAACCTTTCTGTGTGGAGTTTGCATGTTCTCCACGTGTTAGGGGGCACTCTCTAAATTGCCCATAGGAACATGTGTGTGAGCGTGTGGTTGTTTGTTTATGTGTGTCAGCGATGTGATGAACTGGCAACCTGTCCAGGGTGTACCCCGCCCCTCGCCCGATGTCAGCTGGGATTGGCTCCAACCCCCCAGCGACCCCGTTCAGGGAAAAGAGGTAGAAAATGGATGGATGGAGGAGCTGGTTTAAGTTTAGGAAGTAGTGGAGCCCATAAAGCCCATTTAGGCATCAACACGTAAAATGCATGCAGACTATCCAAAAGACATATACCAGAGGTTTTTATTTTATTATTTGCTGACAATAATGTCGCCATAAGCAAAGGCAGCTCAGCATGTTGCTGACAAATAAAGAGGGAAGGAAACATGAGAAAGAAGTTCCTTTTAAAGTGCTGTCAGTTTAAAGGGATCTTCTTCTCACCATTACATTCATCACTGTCACACAGAGGGGCATTCAGAGAGCACATACCTGTGCACAGCATACTAAATTTGTCATGTTAATGCTAGAAAATGTATGGAATTTTTTACATGAATGTAAATAAGCTATGCAGCCATGCTGAAACTACGACTGGGCCATATGGCAAAGAATATTATCACAATGTTATTTTCTATATTTGTCAACCTAACTCTTAATTAAAATGTGAAATTTGTTAATTTCATGTTCTAACGTATGCTAATAATGAAACATGAAACTTCTGTTGTAATCTACACTTTGTTTTGAGCGTTTTTCATCTGAGTGATGAAATTTTAGCTTTCTGTTTGACATCCACTGTTCAGGGTGTACCCCGCCTTCGCCCAGTGATTGCTGGGACAGGCTCCAGCTACCTACGATCCTGAATTGGATTATTCATGGTTAACAACCAGCTTGGAGGTACCAGCTAGTGGATTGGAGTGTGCTGAAAGATGCACAGCTGGCTCTGTAGATGGATTAACTAAAATGAATCATTCTTAATCATGATCTCATTTTGGGATCATTTCATTGCCAAGCCCAGGCTTAAAGTCTCCGGACGTTAACTACAGGAGTGGAGAAATAACCCCACTACTGTATCTTGTTAACACATCTGCTCTGACAGCCCTTATGTAAATAAATGCTGCTGTTCTAAAACCAGGTCATGTCTAGACACTGATACGCTTTCAAACATGTGACCTCTCTTGAGGTTTAATAAAAAAGGAAACATAAAAATGAATGTTGTTCAATCATTAATATTTAAAATGATACAACTGTAAACACTTTGAAAGGATCCTCAACAAGTCAGCACTGGGGAGCATCAGCTAAAAAGAATAAATAAATATAGAAAATACAAGTGAGCAACACATTAGTAGTTAACAGTGTACACGCGTGTGTGAAGAGGGTTATGCGTAGTAAGCCATGCTCCGAAGTGGGCTGAAACGCAACATTTAGAGAAGCATCAATGCTAAGGCCTAGGGCTGGGCGATATGTAGCAAGAAATATATCTCGTTATCTTTACAGGATAAATAACCTCCCAAAAACTACTGCAAAGTACTGCTTTTTCATTGAAACTCATGAGGTAGGCAGTTCAGAACAAAATGCTTCTGCAAATTTTCTTTTAAAAATCCCTGAATACATATTATAAAACAATAAAGAATACATATTGCCTTCTTTTCATTCAAAAATAAAACTCAACTCAAAGTAGTCAGTGTAAAGAAACAAAGTGCTTCTATTTAAGATTAAAAAAATCTCTGATTACATAAATAATAATAATTTAACTGTAAAATTAAAAAAATAATACATATTGCCTTCTTTTCATTCAAAAATAAAACAACTCAACTCAAGCTCATCTTTGCATGAAAGAGCGAAAGGTGGTGTAGCAGCTACACCACCTTTCGCTCTTTCTTTCATATTCTACACTCCGCGTTATAGAATTGTGGAGTGTTATCTGTGTAGTTT
>JBAMHV010000003.1:14734916-14746340 GCA_037177535.1 Pseudomugil gertrudae | reverse complement strand
CAGCTGTGTCTCATTTGGTTCTGTGTATATAGTCTTTGGTGTTTTCTGTTGAGGGTGTGGGATCATTGTTTGCTGTTGGTGTTTTGACTTAGTATTTTCATAGTGTTTTTCAGAGTATGTTTCATGTTTCTAGCTGCACTACAGTGGGTAGTGTTCTGAGTCTTTAGTTTGTTTTTTTTTATTATAAATAAATTAGTTAAATGCAGTCCGGCTATCCTCCCATGTTTCCACCTGCACCTGGGTCCACACCTCACAGCTGCCGCCGGCAACCTGACACTCTGCATTACATCTCTCTTATATTTTGACCAAAGCATGTTTCAAAAATATTTTATTGAGACCTAAATAAGTTGTGCCAATGTTTTGAAAAGGGGAATAACATCTTTGGTATTTAAAGTGGAATCTAAAGTGTGTTGTTGCTGCAAAGTGCGTGCAGCATACCGGTAAAAGCCATTTACTCACGTTCAGAACTTACATACTGCTGGTGCCATTTACTGACTGAAATAGTGATCACAGTTTGAGTTTGATCAGGAAGTGATGAGCGATGGGAAGCTCAGCGCTTTAGAAATAAATAGAAACAACTGCTGTCAAGTTATGGGGTTGGAGACAACTTTCCAAATACGTTTGCAGATTGGAATGCTTGTTGTTGAAGGGAGTGTGAATAATTTTGGAGCCTAATTTACTTTCATAACAGTATAGAAATTTGTCATCAACTTTCCTTTTAATCTGTTCAAAATAGATGAGATTTTGTTAACAAACTGTGATTCAGCACTGAACCTTCCCTTTAACAAAGAGGAATGTAGAACATGTAACGTTCACATTAACAACGTGCTGTGAAGACTGGATTTCAAATGCTGACTAAAAAAACTAGAACAAAACACAGAGTCCTTTGCCAAACAGTTCATTTCCATCAATATTGTGAAGAATTTTGAAAAATCTCTTTACTCACAATTCCTTTCAGCTCACTTCTACATTTAATGGAGTCTCAGTTAGCTTGATGCAGTTTAATTAAAAAAAAATCACACAGGTTTTTCATAAAGTTGCTAACAAACAGAAAAATGCGACCAAAAACATCACAGCTTTGGTAGAAGTAGTAAAATTCTGACGGGCTACTTTTCTAATTTCATCGCATGTAAGACTTGTTATGTCAAAGTGTTTTAAGGGTTCTATTTTAACTCGTAGTAAATTAGTTTCTGAAGACAGATAGAGGCGTCCAAATTTCATTTAGGGGCACCTTTTAAAAGAAAATGTAGCGTCTTGATATTTTACCACCTTAAAACGATGCCCTACTCATGGGTGCTCAAGTCTGGTGCACAAGATCTACAATCCTGTAACTTTTAGATGAGACCCTTCTCCAACACAGCTGAATCCGATGAATGGCTCATTACCAGGCCTGTGCAGAGATGTATGACATGCAGATGTGGGGATTTGATTCGGGTGTGTTGGACAAGGAAGGTATTTAAGAGAAAGATCATCTTTGCCCTACATAGTTATCAGAGCTCCTGCTTTGCTAAAACCCTGACTGGAAGAGTAAGGTGACGTTCAAGCAGGTTTATTAATACGTAGGAAGCTCAGTGAATAAAATCATACTCTTAGGAAGAAATGGAGATAATAGTAACAGGTGGAAATTCCAGGTGTATATTTCAGGAACAGGGATCAGGAGACCAGAGCTTTCACAACAGATTTCTCTAAACTGGTGGGTGCTGAAATGGCAGGTGTTGTTCCAAAAAGCAGCTTTTGCCAAAGAATCAGTGATAATCTGTTCGCTCGGGCAAGATGGAAAACATGAATTTCTGCAATGAAGGTGGCCCAGTGTACCACTGAAGCCAGACACAACAAGCTGGTGCTGAGTGGCGTTGCAACCAATGGTTGACTTACTGCAGGATGCGCTTGATGGGAAACAGCCAGAACAGAAATGCTTAACCTAAAACCAACAGCACTTTGTTTTAGCAGGTGGAGGCAAACCAAGGAAGTGGAAAAAAACACACTGAAGGACAAACACAAACTTGGGGCTCTTGACAAACTCCTCCTTTTCAATGAATCTGCTTGATCTCTAAAAGTATTTGATGTGAAATGTTCTCATTTCTTCCGCAGATCATATTTCACAGGTGAGTTGGCCTACATGAAGCTTTTTGTCTACAAATATTCTATTCATTCATTCATCCATTCATTTTCTACACTTAGCCCAATTCAGGGTTGGGTAGGATGCATTATTTACCAGAGTACATTATGGACAGGTCACCAGCCGATTGCAGGGTCGAAATAGAGACAAAAAGCATTCACCTTTGGAAAAACATGCAAAATCCACACAAACAGGCCCCTGTTTAACCCCACCACCTTATTCAGATTGGAAAATAATATAAACTAATCTAAATAATGCCAAAATAATTTGGCTTTACAACTAGATATCAATCAAATAATATGACTAAATAAGAGGAAATGTAGTTAATTTTTTTTTAAAAGCACCCAAAGAACAAAACCTCTTTTTGTAATATCGACTGTAAAAAATTCAGCTGTAAAGCCAAACTGAACAAACTTTGGGACCCACAGAGAGGAGAAGATATTAACATACAGCATAAATATGATCTGTATCACCAGGTAGCAGCAATATATTAAAACAAGCAAAAAAAAAAAGGAAAACAATCTTACAGCATTTTATATCAATGCAATGAGTGGGAATATTTTACTTCAGCCTCCTTTAAAAGGCACAATTTATTTAATAATACATTTAAGACAGTGACCATTTTAGCCACAGCACAAGGCAAGCTCTTTAAAGAAGAGTGGGATGACTGTGATGTAGGCCTAATTGAAAAGCAAATACACCCCCAGACACTATATTCAGATTTAAAGGTTTGTGGCAGCCCTTTTTCCACCACAACAAAAACCCAACAGAAAAGTTCAACAAAACATTTGCAGAGACTGAGGTGCCTTTTTAAAACCCATAATCCATCAATGTCCAACACAAGATGCCATTTTATTACATACTGGTTTCATAGAAAATGGGCTAACTTTTTAAATCTGCTCATGAAATAAGCAGTAAAGTGACCCTTAAATACCTTACCCAACATGTTTGTGCCTTGTTATATCTGCAATCGTGATGCAAATGTACAGCTGTAAATGGCACACTGTATCCCCTAGCTCCATGGGGGAGGGGGAGGGGGGTTCAATTGCTGCAGGCAGAGGTTTTTGTTTTATTTATTTATTTATAAAAACAGCATAAGTGCTCAAAGACATGGATTAACTGTATAAGTGTGAAACTAAATGTAGACGTTAATAATCAAATAATAGAAGCAATCAAACACACACAGCATTCATTAAACAGTTTTAACACACCTCAAATTCTTACTAAGCTAAACAAACTCAACAGTTGTATGCATGATAGTCAGATGTGCTATCTCTGTATCCATTTGGGGGTCCTTACCATGGAAAATGGTTGGGCCCATGCAAAGCAGGTTTAACATCTTAGATGTGGTTGTAGATGTTTTGGTTTAACTGACCCTAATGATGAATAGCTCTTTAAGAAGTGTTATGATGCAGCTTGTCAGTTCCTTTATTTAACCTATGTTTTCAGACCCTGGGTGTGTGCACATTTAGGTAAAATAGAGAAAGTGGGCATCAAATGATCAACCACATAAATGTATATCTGGGAAATTTAAAAGTATGAGTTCCTGCAGACAAAGGAAGAAAAAAGGAAGGTAACAATAAAGTGACTGTAAATAAATCTAAACATCATTCTTATCATAAATAATGATATTACGGTTTCATATAATTAGATATTTTATGGAATGAACCACAGGTGTACTTTTGGGTCATGTATGAAAGCTTCAGTTTTATTCTGACATGCATTTCATACCATGATTATAGATCTTCAATAGGAACAAAAGGAAAAATCTGATCATTATTTTTGTATAAAAATAGCTATTTGCATAAATAGTATAAAAAATATTAAAGTATACTGTAATTATTTTCTGCAGAACTGCTACAGAACAGGTTTTTCCTCATTCACCTTTTTTAGGTTTTAATATGTTCTGTGCCCACCTGATGCATGAAAAGAGCACGTTTAAAAGTACCTAATCAGCAAGAGTCAACTATAACACCTGGATTTCTTTATTAAAGACCTGATCGTTTTGTTGTACAAGAGCCAAATTTATACTAAACAATTTGATGCATATTCTGTGTTGTAGCATTAAAACAAACAAAAATAAACTTAACTAAATGAGCTGTAACAACAGGGTTATCACCACCAACATGTCTATCTGTTTAAGACTCTAAGCTTATCTGCATGTGTTTGGTAAACCAGTGGGGTTATCCACAGCAAAGGGTACTCACATAGGAGTGTTATCATACTCAGAGCGGCCTGAGACGATAAGCCTGTTTCTAGGATTGAGTGTTTGTTTTAGTACATTCTGTAGAAACATTCACATCTTGAATGATGCCTGACATCGCACCAGTAATGGCCTGGTCAGTGGATAATATATTATATGCAATATGAATGTCAAGCGGGTCTGTGCATAAAAAAGACGGATATTGAATTGCATATTTTATCCTATAGTGTGGTGCAGAAGAATATTATATAGCATGGCATTCAAAATGAAGCATTATTGTGTACTTTGGAGATTAGTGGTTTCCTGCTCTGTAAGTTCACTCTGCCTCCTTCAGATTCTCCAGTAGCTCCTCTTCTTTTTGCCACAGCAGGTGGTGATTTCCACATGTGTCTTGCCAAGATGAATAATATTGCATCTCTGGAGAATGACCTGGAGATTTTTATCAGTCTTTTTTAAAGATTTAATACTAAACCAGATTATTTTTTGTAATTCCTTTTCAGCAACAGGGAAATTTTCTTTTGTTTCACACTCAGAACCCAGACCTGCTTACTGTGGAGTATTTGCTATGGCTTAAATTGTTTTTATGCACGGGGCTTAATCAAGAGTTACATTTCTATATGTAACAATGTTTAAAATAAAACAAAAAACATTCACTGACACTCACACACACACAAAGACAGACAATCCAACCCCCAATATGACTCTGACTTCTGTCTCTTAACTGAAACTAGTAACATAATAGTGAATAAAAAATAAAAACAAAAGAGAAGTAAAATCATCTGGTACTGATGTTGATGTGAGGAAACAATATTATTGTTGGAATTCATCCACACCAAGAGCCAGAACCCCCATGTCCATCAAGGCCGTCGCCATGACAACCACCCAGCACCTAGGTCAAAGCAGGCCCGGGTCCATCCTGCCAGCATAGGGCTGCCCAGATGGGAGCAATTACCATGGCATCAACCCTAGACCAAAAAAGTAGCACCCCCAGCATGGAGGATCCCCATGAGGAAAACACTGAGGTTTAAACAAAATTAAATACCTCTAAGAAACAATAAGAGTAGAGCAAAAATAATAAAATACATATACATAACTTAATAAAATGTGCTTAAAAACAGATAACAAATAAAAATAAATAAATTAATTAAATTAATTAAGCAATTAAATACATTTATCAATTAAGACACAATTAATTTAGTTAAAAACTAAGTTAAAAAGGTGGGTTTTAACCTCTTTTTATAAACATCAACAGTCTCTGCAGCCCTGATGTTCTCTGGCAGGCTGTTCCACAGTCGAGGGCCATAACAACATACGAAGGCCTCACCATATGTTTTATTTCTGACCTTAGGAACTCAAAAAGGCCGGTACCAGAAGATCTCAGGGTCCGCAAGGGCTCATAATTAAAAAGGAGGTCTGATAAATATGAAGACCCAAGAACATGAATACATTTATAAAAAAACTTAAAGATTATTAAACACAAATATTGGAAATAGCTAAATAATGCAGCAAAATCAATTGGAAATATCTCTTTATAGATGTAATGACCATTTCTGTCTGTACAAGTTTCACATGCAGAAATACAATGCATCCCTCTAGTGGCAGGATTGGGAAATTACAAGCATAAATTAGTGAAGGATGATAATAATGCTACTGAAAGAAAGACAAATACTCATGTTAAGAAACATGATGGCTGTATTACTTAATGATTTATGCTAATCACTGTTTTTATTTATGTTGAAAAGAAAGTCTGAATTACAAGAAATGAAAGTGTTCAAAGCTAATCTGCAGTACATGCATTAGACACTAAGAGGCGTTGGTGTGATGTCATAATCTAGTCCTCCAACAGCCCAGTAGCACTCCTGGAATCAATGTCATATCTTCCAAATTCACTGGTATTAATATAATAATTTTCACATTCCTCTTACCCCAACATTTTACAGTCTGAAGTACAAGTCTGCTTCCTTACAATCTTCTTTTCCTGTGTATTTTGTTTGAGTGGAGAGCAAATGTTTTCCAGGATTTCAACGTTTATCTTCTTAAAAATATGACAGAATAATTTATATCATTATCTTGAGAACAGAAATTTAGTTTGTTCCTCACAAATATTAGATTATTCAAATACAAGGTTGGTGAGCTGTTCCATCACAGGACCAGATTCAAAATGACCAAACATGTATGTGTTTGGACTGTTGGCGGGATCCAGGAAAGAATTAATAATTGCATGTTTAAATGCACATGTCTACCCCTTGTTTTTCTCTAAAATAAAGAAGTAATAGCTCAAAACATGTGAGTGGAACAGTATGTGGTGTCTTTAAGGTCAATCAGAATTCATCTTAAAGGAATTTGTATTGGAATTGAATGAGTCTAAGTGTAAGTACATTTTGTTT
This sequence comes from Pseudomugil gertrudae, assembly GCA_037177535.1. NCBI lineage: Eukaryota > Metazoa > Chordata > Actinopteri > Atheriniformes > Pseudomugilidae > Pseudomugil > Pseudomugil gertrudae. The sequence continues at coordinate 14,739,631 of JBAMHV010000003.1, read as the reverse complement.
ATATAACACTTTTATTACATAAACTGCTTTACAATATTAAAAACAGTCTCACAATCAATAAAACAACTTAAAAACAATAACAAAAGTGGAGTAAATCTAATAATAAGTCAATATAAATAAATAAATTCAGGAAAATAGTAAAGCCACTTACAGTCTAAACCTCTCACACCCCCACCCGGCACTGAAATTCCCATTTCATACTGTTGAGCTTTTATCCCACCATGCTACTCTGCTGCCCGGTTCAAACCAAGGTTAATCCCACAGCAGGATATGAATAAAAAGAGAATTAGTTAAATATAGTATTGATGGTAACGCTGCTTGAATAGCATCCATTGTCTGGATATTTATGTAATCACCCTGCTTGTGTTAAACCTCTTGGTTGTAAACCATCAGAAAAAAATCATCTAAATCAAATAAAAAGTTGTTCAATCGCATTTTGGTGTGTTTAAAACAACACAAGCCTTGTTGTAAATGAAAGAAGGTGATCATTATTAATACTTATAGGTTACTGTACAGACTTATATTGACTAGTTTCATGTTTTACTGTGTGGAATTTGTTGCGGCTTGCCTGGTAGTGTTGCTTGGTGTAATTTTGTCACAGCACTGCGATTTGGCTCCCAGAAGGATTTCGCTAATTTATTATGTGCAATAAAAATGTGTGACACGACTGAAGGATTGCTGTAATCACTGGACATGCTGGAGAAAAATCCAACAAACTGCTAACTCACTCTTTTTACAGCAGCAAGCAGTGGCAGTGTATTAACAGGAAGGTTTATTATAGACCACATAAGAAGGGCAAGCTTCACGTGCTGCTGTGATGTGACGCAAAGTAAGCAAGACAGCAGATGTCTGGTCTTTTCCCCAGGGCCTTAAGGAAGTTAGAAATCCAGCTTAAAGCACATGCCAGTGTAAGCCAATGACAGCCAAGAGCAGCAAAAGTTTCACAGTAATGCATACAGGCATTGTTTTTTCTGTCTGGCATTGTTTCTATCAGTGTAAAATTGGCTGCTAAAGGAAACAGACCAGATCATTAACACAGATAAGGTTTCTTACTTCAGATACTGTTTCAGTCATTTGCCACCTTTGTTGTAAGCTCATCTGCACTCACGTATCACATGTGGAAATATATTGCATGAGAGTGCATTCATTTTAAGTTATGTTCATTCACAGCCACAGCAACAAAACCCTACTTTTACTGGAAGCTAAAGTATGTGCAACCTGAGCTGACAGGGTTTAATAAAGAGCACTTGTTTTACTGCTGCAATATGTAAAAAAAAAGGGCTGTATTTCACTACATTGGCTATCTGGAGACGTTCTCATAGAGAACAAAATGTTCAAAATAGAGAAAAAGGATTTCTCTCAGGTGACTGATTTAATGTCTCCTCTTTTAAACTGCCACAGCTTCAGGTTGCTTTTGCCTCCAAAACTGCCTCACACCAAGGGATGATATCGTGCGTAGGCATATTCTCCATCTCCATGGAAACACGTAGATACTGTGGGAGGGGAGTGGGGGGCTAGGCCAACATCTAGGAGGTGGTATAGTCAAACAGAGCCAGATGTGGGTCTCTGAGATGAAACAATAGCAGGAAAGGAGTGGGATGTTTTACTGGGCCTCTGTGATCTTGACTTGCTTATTTCCCTTTTCTATCTTAAACACATACACATATGCACAAACACTCATACACACGCCGTACTGAAGCAGGCTGATCTATAACAACAAAAACAGGATGTGAGATGGAATTTATCTTGTCCAGGAGGAATTCTTTTGCCTTTAAATGGCTGCAAGCAAGACACGATGCAGGAGTGGAAGAAATGAGTCACTCTGTTTGACAGTATGCAAAGAATGAGATGCCAACTGAAGAGGAAAATACACCTGCTACAGCACAAGAGATTTATTTCTTCATGTGAGTGAGAAAAAGTGGAAAACCTTGAGATGTGCTGCTCACTGCTCATTTAAAGGCGTGTCATCAGCTATTTAGAACCTATACAGCGGAGAAAGAATAGAGGACATTAGTTTGTTTAGCAGGTACAAAAGAAACTCTTATTTATTCCCCAAAGTAAAATAAATACTTACAATGTAATCACAGTCTCATTCTGGATCAGACTTGCTACACCAGACCTACATTGCTACAGGATCCCTTAGAGCCACTGAACTTTACTAAATATAAATTGATGCATTTTTCTCCACAATTATGACTCTTTAAGGAAGCAGTAACATTAGTGTGAGTCAGACATGGCTGTGCATGAGTGTGTTATTTTAAGATGGTTAAAATTGTTTAAATGTGACCTCAACCTTGCAAATATTCATCTGACTAAAGATTATGATCACCAAGTAGACTTCCTCCTATTATGTAGTTATATCTTATAACCTTCAACAAAGGATGAAACTGTGTTGGTTAACTTCATTTTTACCAAGCAGACCTTAGAATGAGATTATTTTTCACACTTTTCTTTGAGTGACTCTGAGATTCAAGTGCCATTCAAATTTTAAAGCGCAAAGTGCAGCCACAACCATCAAGGATAATAAAACGATGATCACCTGATTCTAAATGGGTTGAAAGTTGGATTATAAAAGGTTTATGGGTGAAATTTTATCTATTAAATTAATACTTTAAATTGTAAATACCTTTTACCCAAGCATGGTTTGCTAATAGTCTTACTCCTTTTTGTTATCAGTGGTGCTGCTTTAAACCTCTGTGACTGATACAAACTAACTCTTCATCATGAAATGTTATGCAAATAGCTTCATTTTACAGTAAAATCTAAAGCTTATCAGTCATTATCAGTGCTGCATTTACACTGTTCACGCTATGTGTACATGAACCTTTTAGCAGATATAAATGCTTCAGGTGAATCACAAATTTCCCCAAAAACTTTGTAAATGCTCAAGAATATTTCCATTTTTATTAACGAGATTAGAAAAATGTGCAAAAAAAAAAATAAATAAATAAAATAAAATAAAAAAATTAAAAAAATAAATAAATAAATAAAAAAAAAATAAAAAAATGTGCATCCCATCTTTAAGAGGCTAAAATGCTTCTGTAGGACGTAAGAACATTTGATTCATTTTCATATGCTGTAAGTTCTCGTTCATGGTGAGGAGTATGTATTTAAGATTTATAGGCTATAGTGTGTCTTCTTGCAAAGAAGTGGATAGACATCTGAATGCCAGTTTATTTCTACCAATTAGCAAATGTTATTTACATTTTCCGTATTTATGTATCTATTTACTGTACATGCTCATTCTGTCATACCATAATGTACTTATTTATTTATTTACTTCAAAGCTCCATGGTAGTTCATTTAGCTTAATATGTTCAATTTATTTGAGTTTATATTCTAATCTATTCTCTTTCATCGTGTTGTTTTTGTGTATGTTGTTTTGTCATGTTTTTTTTTGTTTGGCATCAAACTTACACAACATATGCTGCTGCAGCAGTGCCATTTCCCCACTGAGTCACTAATAAAGATTTTCTTATTCTTATCCTTATTTATTTTCAGCTAAAATTTTATTTTCAGGAAATGTCTAATCTGTATGATACTGACAGAAATAATGATAACAGTTAATATGTAACCAATAATTTGGTGGAGGTCACCTAGTGTTTGAATGTTTGTCTGGCGAGTAAAAAATATTTTTCCCAAAAATTTATGGGATTTTACAATTAATATCTTTAAAGTAGTTTTCTCCAAATTAGTTTAAATTATATTCTAAGTCACAAATAATTCCTTCCGTAGCACTAATATGCTTAGTTATTTCTAATTTCTGAAGTTTCTAGAAAGGAAAAAATAAATCTTTTAACCATCTTAAAATAATAGTTAATCCCTCTATTTAGTAATTTAGTAGTATTATATATATTTATATGCATTTTAAAGTGTGGTTACATATGCAAATTTTGTTTATTTTTCTAGACATTGATTATTATTTTTTTCTATATTTTCTTTGACGTTAAAAGAACCCGATTAGGCCCCATTTGCCCCAAGTATACTTTAAATTGGGTGTTATATGCCTGTATTAGTTTCCAAAAGTACGTAAGCCAGATTTTAACATGTGAGAACTAGGTTTGGATGATGCTTACGAGCATAAGGGATGATGGATGATGAGTATGAGCCATAAGGTCACTGGTCATGTCTGTTCTCATAACTAAAGCACCGCATGCTTAGAAACATAACAGTCATATGGCATGCTGGCGTGGAGCGCGACGTAATGACGTCAGCCGGAGGCTGAAACGTGCACGTTAACAACAGCAGCGAAGCCTCCTCGTCTCATCTCCATCTGGCTGTTGTCACTTCTCACAGCAGGACTTTCTGTTGTTGTTCCACATGGAGAAAATTCTACTACACGCTCAGTCGCGCCTCAGCTCTCCGTTGGCATTGACGGTGTTTTATCATGTAAGTAAACTGCTTATTTTTGGAGCTCTTATTCAAGTTAACCAGTTTGTGGTAACCCGGGTGTATTTTTGTTAGAGATTTTGTATATATTTAAGACTGGCCAAATGTTTTTTGTTTGTGCAAATACTGGGTTATTTATCTAATTTTGCCTTATGACATTGTGCTACAGCTCTTATAAGATATAGCGTTTCTGGTTGCCAGGGTGTTGCTATGGGCGTTTTAGTACATGCGCACGAGCAGCCTTGTACGACAGAGAATGTGGTCTGCTGCTACACATAATCCTAAATCATCCTGAATCTAACTAAAGCTTGCTTCTTCACTTAAGT
>JBAMHV010000003.1:14713840-14729858 GCA_037177535.1 Pseudomugil gertrudae | reverse complement strand
TATATATATATATAAAATGATTGGAGCATGTTACTGAATCTTTTCTTGGTTCAGCGTGTTTCTGTCTCTGGTTGCAGAATATGGGGTCTTGTTTAGCTTAATGGGAGAATAAGAAATACAAATCTGTGGCAAGTCTGTGATTTATTGAGGTCTTTGAGGCTTACAGTTTTCTGGCAATCAATGTTGACAGACCTGTTGTGCTTGTGAAACGTTTGTCTTGTTTATATTTGTGTCTGAGAGTCATTTATCAGGTGTTCATCTGTGCTCAGGTATGAGCTTGAAAGAGGACTCTTCACAAATCTTTAAACAAGCTCTCTACTCCTTAAAAGTGTGGTTGACTTTAGCCAACTATGCCATAAACTATTACACAATAAGTTAATGCTGCTTCATTCGTTGAAAGAATTTGAAGCTTTAATCCAGTGACTTATTTCCTTTGAACCATTTGATTAATTTAATCCTGAACACATATGGTAATATAAAGGATTGTTCCAACAAAGTACCCTTGATGAATGAGCTCATTAGGGGCCAATACACTATCACCAAATGTACCTAAAAGGCCATAAAGTGACCTGACTGACATGTCAAATAGGGTCCAGCCCATACACTGAAACAAGGATTGTACTTGTTTTGCTGCTACCAGAGTTGTTTTAGTGGGTTTAAAGTTTGACAGGTAATAGATTTATAGTAATTCAATGGCTGCCAGGCATGTAGGGAGGGTGCGTCATGTCAGAGTGGTGAGGAAGGGGACAGGTGTGAATGTGTTGATGTGAAGAGAGTTGTCACTCCCTCATGCATTCCAGCTCCACTCAGCTCACAATTGCACCACCCTCCCTGAAGCCACTCTAAAGACTTACAACATCATTTCCTGTCGCTGCTCAGATAAACTGGAGTAGCTGAGAGATTTACATCGCACTCACATGGCTAGTTTTTGTTCGGGGCTGTAATTCCCCAATTCCTTCAGCAGCATTGATATGGGAGGCAGAGAGGAGGTGGTGGTGGGCAGGTTAGAGACCAACATGCAGTTTTCACGCGCCAGATTCAGTCCTTTCAGGCTCCGTTCAAACCAAAACTCAACATGGGCCAAGCACAGGAAACCATCATCCCACAAGAAAAAAACCAGGTATGTGAGATTTAATAAAAGACTTAGTTTAAAATGCACAATCTGAGTCTGCAAACAACCTTTTGGCTTGCAATAACAATGTCAGTTTTAGTTTATACTCGTTGATTTGGCTAAATATGTTTTTAAAATAAGTGTATTTTAGAGGTTAAATAAGAATGACCTAAATAAGTAGACAATGAAGGAATTACATAAGTAATTTAAAAAGTAAAGACATACAATGTTTGTCATAATAGTAATTAAATAATATCAGATGCAACAATCATACAAAAGTGACTGAAAGAGCTGATACCTACTGATACAAAGCCCGCTTCATCCATGTTACTGTTATATACATTTTTACATTCAGTTTTATCTCTTTTGATATCCAGTACCTTTATTATATGTGTAAGTTATAGTTGTGATATGATGTATTGAACATTTATGATTTAGCATTGAGATAGGCCAGATCAGAACCGTGTTGCATATCATATACTGTGGTTTAGTGGTGGTTTCAGTCTGTTTGGAGCTACGGGTCTTATGTGATGAACTTCCAAAATATAAGGAGCATGTAACTGCAGCATATTTTTGATGAAACAGTGGCACACCAGCTGAATTTCTGATCCATTGGTTTTGATCATTTTGAGCTGGAATACTTTTGTTATTACAAATATTGATTTAATGTTAAGACAGAACCAAAAATTTCACACAAGACACAAAAAACATGTATTTCTTTAATTAGTAAATATATTTTTTCTCCTTTTCTGGTTTTATGAACACTGCAGAAAACAAAATATGTCAAAAATCTGCCTGTGGGGTATTTAAAAACAGGATTTCTGCTTAAATAATGTTTCTGTTCTTTCTTGGTTTTTTGTGAGAAACAAACGTTTCATTGAACTGAATTTATATTGAAACTTACAAGCCTGGAGGGTCGTCCTCACCCCACCCCCACCTGAAACTGGTAACTAATTTAATATGAACTGGCTTCAGCTTGTTGTACATGTGGGCATGTATGAGATGTTTCAGAAGACTGAAAACTCAAAGCTTGCCAGGAACCTGCTATCATTTCCCAGTCTCTCTGCGATGCAGTGGCACGGCCAGCTATCTGGCATTCCTATGAAATGAACAAGTATGGTTTGGTATGCCTCTTCAGACATGCTGATTCAAAGAATGTGACTGAACCACACAGCAGTGGAGTGAATCAGCTGACCACTTCCTGTTTCTGTGATCAGAGGGTGACATTTTAGTATGCTTCAGGGTGTGTGTTTGTGTGTGTGTGTCTGCCAGCTGACCATGTTTCATTGTTAGCAGGGAACAGTGTGCTCTATTGTGAAGAGCTACACAGAAAAATTAGGCTGTTTTTTCTTCATCTGTGTTTTGAAACAAGACTGTAAGCAAAATTAAACCATTTATGATTAATTTAATCGCATATATGCATCCTTCATTATTAATGTTTTTTATTCTAAGTTGTGATTTAGTGGATGGAGGGGTGTGACCCTGTAGAGAGCAGGTTTCACATTGATACAGTGACATCTAGTGGATTTGCAAGGCACTTTTTCTCCTGGCCACATTTCGCAGGAACAATAGAGACCCGGCTTTGTGTCCATTCTCGCCATCTCTGTCACTCCGGCCCTCCTCCCATTCCTCTCCTTTTGTCTCTCCATCTCTCTGGGCTCTCACGGCTGATTCACCCTCCTCTTTTCTTTCCAGTCCACCCCATTTCTCCTGTGTTTGTATGTGTCTTTGTCATTCCGCTCATTGATTGCATGCATGCGTGTGATTTCTTTACGTGTGTCTATGTCTGTACCAGAGATCCCAGCCCCACCGAGATGAGCGTGGAGCCCTGGCCTAACCCGCAGGACCAGGGAGCCGCTAAACGTATAGAGAGCATACACGTGCTACCCCCCGAGGATCAGGAGGAGCACCTCGACAAACTGTGCCTGGACGCATTCTGGACTGAGGTTGAAACCATCCAGCAAGGGAGTGGTGACTCAGATCTCGACTGCACCAGGAGGGACTCAAGGCAGTCAGAAGGTAATTCCTGCTGTGTTTTAGATTATGTATGAACAGAAAGTGAAAAGATGTTGAGAGCATTATAAAACATTGTTGTGACACAGCTGCGACTGAGCTCCTTCATGATCTTCCATGAAATGATTCATTTGTCATTGCAACATATCAGGTTCCTCTCTTGGAGCAAAGTAGCTATTGTCACCATGACAACGCTATCAAACACTCTGTGGCGGGAAAGTTTTATGGATTAAAGCTGGCATTTAATGGCCACTGTTATATTTTTCCCATTTAAATGATCAAAGTTGATTTTGCATTTGCTAAAATGAGACATTATTTTATTTATCCCACTGTATGAACATGAACTCTCTTTTTTATGTGAAAGAGCAAGTACTTTAATGGTACAGGTTTTAACAGTCCATACTGAATACTTATAAAGTATTTGGTATCTTTCTAAACATCTGATTTACTAAGTAGTATATCAGCTAGTATTGACAGATCACACAATCACTTTAGCTGTTATTTCTCAAATTTAAGAACAGTGTGAATATGTTTCAGTGATGCTAAAGCTGATACCTATCAATAAAAATGGAGTAAATGTTCTTCACAGGACTCTGTAGTATTCTGTGTGTTTACATACATTTTCTCCACATTTTTTGCTGAACATTGTTATCATCTCTGTACTTGTGCTATGTGTGTGTCTCAGAGGGAGAACAAGAGAAGCAGTGGTTGGCTGATGCTGGTTTATCAACCCTCATCAGCGAGGACATTGAAGATGTTGACAAAGCGGTTCTGCTGTCCACGCTGACCCGGACGCAAGCCGAGGCTGTTCAGCGTCGACTGGATTCCTACACGTTGTCACTCCGCAAACGGAACAAAGCCCCTCCCCGTGACGTCCGTGAGATCTTTGGCTCCACTATCTCTGAGGTTTGGATGGTGAAATACAATGTTTATCTCTGCCAGTTTCACAAATGTTAGTGCTTTACTAACAGTTACATGCTGTAGCAACTTATACTCTCTTCGCCTACTTAAAACATGTGATGTAATATATCCACATTACATCCAATAAATGTACCTCGTAATAGTAAAACACATTTTTACAAGCAAATTCTAATGATAGACTTGCTGTTGTTCCAGTGTGTTATGTTGTCATGCAGCTGGACTGAACTGTAACAATAACAGCAAAGCCCATGTAAAGGGCAGGCTTTGTCCTCTCTACCTGTCTCTGACAGCCTCAGAGGGACCACGCAGCTCCTCTGATTCATATCAAAGCTTCATCAAAGGAAACACCTGTATTCCCATATCCATTCACTTAGAGGAAAAATACAGCATACATTTTACTCTCACATGTGGAAGAAATATTGGGAGCAGTAATATAAGAATAGAACAGTTTAATAGAGCATTGGTTTACATAAATACATATTTCAAATGAATTGTACATGATATATTTTAAATATGGTAGTTTAAGTTTTTCATTTATGTTTAATTTTTCAGGATGAATTTTCACTTGTTTGCAAATCATTTCTTTCCCCAGACGCCGCTGCCGGGTTCTCACAATAGTGAAGACCTTGCCCAACACAGTATGGCATCAGTTACCAAACCTCCCCTTTCAGGTAAGTGCTACATAGATCAGACTTGTTAAGACAAGCTTTTTAATACTTAAGGAAAAACAAAAATGTGGGACACCTCTTTAAGCTAATAATATAACTGCTATGCAAATAATATGACTGAATCCAAACTTATTCCCAAGACCTGGCCTCTCATAATTAATTTCCATGAAAAGCTAATCCTATAAATTATTCAGAGGTTTAACTCTAATTACTAGCTTTGTCTCTTAAACATACCTGATGAAGTCAGGTGAGCATATGTAGCCTCCTGATGATCAGACTACAGCCCTGTCGGTCCTCCTATTGGTTCACATAAATCCCTGATTAACTACTTGTTTGCATGCTGCCAGTGGAGAGTTTCGACTGCTTTGCACCACAATGATGAGCAGAAAACTACCTGAATCCTTGTATTCCTTCATCATTGTATTAGTGTTAAAATGATAGCGATTGGACCTCAACAGTGTAAATTTTTTGTGTATTTTATAATATTTTTCTTCTGTTTTTTAGATGGGCTTGTATCAAAAATAAAACGAGTTTGTAGTTTTTCAGTGAGTCCTCTCCAGTGGAATTCTTTCTGTAAACCGAGTGTTTGTGTTTAGCTGTGACACCAGATCATCAGCGAGGTGTTCCCAAAGATGAGTTCTTCATTACTGATGTGGCTTACTGCGAGCAGGCCGTCATCTTCCTCAAACAAGCCAAACTGCCGCAGAATAACTGCCAACGCCGGAAAGAGGATGGCACCCTTCCTGTAAGATCCCACAATCCCTTCACTCCTTTCACTTATCTCTCACTTTGGCTTCAAGTCTTTCTTCTTTTGCTCTTATGAATTTTGTGAGTTGTTGAGCTTGAGAATTGGACAACACGGCTCATTTTACTTTGTGGTGTGAGTGAAATTTAAGACAATGTAAAATACTTTTTACGATGCCAGTTAATGATTATTACTGCACATTTTAACAGCTGAAAACAGATTATGATAGTAAGGTTCAGTATAGTTTTAAAATCAGAGCAAATTTATTTGTGAAAAACTCCATAATTAATCATTTTTACTATTTGACAGAGAAATGTTTGACAGAAACACTATTCTGAAGTCCAAACTTTCTATATTATTAAACTTTTATAAAATGATTCAGATAAAGTTATGTGACCTTAGTGTTTCAGTACTTTAGTGTTTAGAGTCTGGGTCAGGTTGGGCTTATATTGTGGAATTATGACAACACACACACATTACAAGGCATTTGCACTCTTACCCCTTGCTGTTGATTAGATAACAAGTTAAGCATTCAAAGAATTAGCTCAAAACAAAGGGAGAGTTGTTGCGTCACACAGTTCAGCAGATTTGTTTTTCTATATTAGGTTTTCTTTTAAAAGAGGGAGAATTAACGAGACCGCTTTGATCCACAAAGGATTCAGTTAGTTTTTTTTCATATTGTAGTCTTTTCACTTCTGATTAAAAGTTTGTCTTTGCTGTTCATATTTGTTGTTGTTATCTTTGTTCTAACCCTTATTTTTCAACTTTAACTTTCTCTTCTGCTCCTCTTCACTCCATCTTCTCTCATATCTACAGCGGGTTTTCTGCCCCAAGTGCCGTTTAGGAGTAACTCGTATTCAAGATCTCTCTCACACTGATATGAAGAAAGTGCGTCAGTTGGCTCTGATTGACATGACAGCGCTGTGTGATCTCTTAGAGCTGGAGGTGAAAAGGCACAAAAGTGGAAAGAGAAAAATTCCAGGTAAGACAGCCCTCTGCTGCATTCAGAGGAAAATATTTTAACACAAGGAAGTTGACACAATGGAAAGATCTAGTACCTTCAAAAATTACAAGAAAAGACATTATTATTTGACTAGAGGAGAAATCAATGAGCTGAAAACTTTTGTACTTATGGCAAATATGAATTCAGTTTTCTGTGGTACCAGGATGGTGACTGACTTTATTTAGTTCTTACATAATATAACCCTGCTATTAAACAAAATCAGTGACATCAGTAACAGTTTTTGAATTAAGCAGATGTAGCATCTGTAAATCTGATCAAACTGTGCGATTTAACTCAAGATTAATTCTTTATAAGATAAACATTGAACATAAATAACCAAAAATTCCTGTCAGAACTGTACTTTTATGCGCTCTAGTAACGATAGCTACAAGTAAATAGTCTAACATTTTTTGTTGGCACTTCCTGGAATAGTAAAAGCAACATCACGTCACAGGCAACACACTGCGATCTTTCCCCTTTGCTTTTAGAAACAAAGGTTCATGTGAGGAACACATGACCGACAGTTTGGTCTTTTACAGAGAGCACGCTCTTTGGGGTGCCATTGGCCACACTGCTGGACAATGATCAGAAAGTGAAGCCCAACACCTCCACTCCTCTCTTCCTCCAGGCGGTATGTGTTTGTTTTCTTTAAATATGTAATGTTGTCTTTTCACAGCAGAAATGACAGATGCAGTAAATTAATAACACGTCAGGAACATTTTTTTAGACTGACTATGCACTGTAGTCACATACTCAGACTGCCTTCAGTATTCACATAGGGATCATTAAAATCTGTGCGCCCAGCACATGCAGCACTTTGACCACACCCCTATTGCAGCAGCAGTTACTGAGTCTAACCAGCAGAGGTGAGCTTGAGATTCATATCTGCTAATGTCTGTATCTCTCTGCAGCTGTTATCGTTTCTTGAGAAGAAAGGAGTTGACTCAGAGGGGATCCTGCGGGTTCCAGGATCTCAGACCAGGATTAAGGTATCACATTTGATTCACACACCTAGCGCTGCCTTTATTTGTTTTGTCATAAATTTTGCCAAATGGAAAAAAAGTACCCTTAATGTCAAACTATAATGTCAGAAATGCTTTAAAACCCAGCAAGAAAAATCAACTAAGTTCAAACACATATGACATTTTTCAGTGTAACTACTGCTGACATTTGGAGAAACAATGAGACTAAATCAATGATGTATTTTTCAGTTGCTGTTGCCACATTGATTTCTTATTGTGTTGAATCACAATCCTTTAAATAAACCATCCTAAAAACACATCCACCAGGGGGCGCCAGTTAGTGTAAAATACTGCCAGAGACAGAAAGACTACAATAGAAAAACAAACATGAATGCAAAACACAAACAATAGAGAGTTGTGAATTTCAAATGATTGATAATCTAATCTCACTTTACAATTGCTGATAAAGGATAATAAAACAGCTTATTTCTTTCCAGGTTCAAATTAATTTAGTCCTTTTATGCACATAATAACATTTTCTTTGCTGTCAGCATAAGACTGATTAATATGCAGGGCAGATTTGCAAACATGCGGGTATACAGAGTGAATTCTTCTTCATATCTGGGTCCATGAAGTCCATTCTTATAAAGCTTTATTTCATGGATTAAATATACTAATTGTAACATAATAATTTAGTTTAAAAGCAGTTGTTTTGTTATACTGTCATGCATTACATTGTTTGCTGTCTTTAGCTTCTGCAGCAGAATTTGGAGACTAACTTCTACTCGGGGCGGATAAGATGGGATGAAGTGAATCCAAATGATGCTGCTGCACTGCTGAAGAAGTTCATCCGGGAGCTGCCCGCTCCTCTGCTCACCTCTGAGTACCTTAGCACGTTCACTGCTGTCAGAGGTCAGTGGAAGCTATGCATCTATTCTTTTAGGTTAATATAGTTTATATGTTTTTACTTTATTCCCATTTTTGCTTGTTTTCCCAGATATTGTGATAGTACAGATATTGTACTAAGTCATAGATAATGTCTCACATCTCATTGTATAAAATAGGCGTATGTAACAGTTCCTCTTCTACTTGTCTTCTCAACAATCTGATGCCCACATTTCCTGACAGCTCATCAGGGTTCAAATCATAATTACCCTCCTCACTGTGAAGGCAGAACTGTGCGATGCTTATCTCTTTTGCTCCGGCTGGGAAATCAACTTTCAGATGAACATGTTGATATCATTTTAAGATGCTTCCCTGCACCGCTGCAGATGCACAATGACAGCAGAGGATCTGCTACTTTCACATTACTTTAATAAAACAACCAAAAAAATCTGTTTTATATTAACATCATCTGAGTGATGACTTTCCAGGGATCATTTCTGAGAAGTATCAGTGAAAATGATAAACAATCTCTGACCACAGAGACATAACTAACAAACCTAATGGCCACCTGTCACAACGCCATCAATCTTTGGGTATCTCATTACTCTTAGTCAAACACAGAGGAAATTAACAGTGTATGTGTGTGTTTTTGTGTGTGTTACTTTATCTTTTTTTTCCTTCAGACATCACAGATCTGAAACAGAAACTGCATATGTTGAATCTGCTCATCCTTCTGCTGCCAGAGCCCAACAGGAATACTCTGAAGGTAAAAACTGCACACGAACACCTCAACACTTGGGAACATATATCCCAGGCAAAAAGGTCTGACCCTTCTCTCAGCATAAGGGAATAGATGATGGTCTCCGGCTGTGTTTTAGTAACTATTGACGTGATACCTTTTTTTTCTATGTCTTAAAATGTCCTGATGGTTACATTCTTCATATAATCTGGTTCCAACGTCTCCAGTTATGTTGTATAATCAAACATTTGCTTCAGCATTAGGTTTAGATGCCTAAACAGAAATGATCTAGCACCACTTTATATTTCTAATCCACTCCACTGTAAACTCAGAGAAGAAGGGCTGAGTTTCCTAAAATATCTGTAATGTGTAAAATATATAATATGTAAAAGGCCACAGAGCCTGTGAGTGACCACAAACTGGACTTTTGTGCTGTAAAAGTCAGTGTTTGCTTGATGTTTGTACCATCACAATCAACACATTTTTGATGTTAGAAAAGTATCCCACTTGAACAAAGTACCGTTTCATAATACCTTACTGTACTCTTTTAGCTTATCTACATTTTAAACCCTTTGGTCTGTTATATAATGGCTTGGAATAATCGTGACTTGCTTTTACTAACACAAGTGAGCAGTCAGCTCCACTTAGAACAACTAGGAGCATAAAACTCATCTGAACAAATGACTTTGACTCCACTGAAGAGGCTAAAACTTTCTGTGCATGAGCACTGTGCACCACTTAGCTGCTGATAATTCACTATTTTTTTGTGTTTCATAAATGGTCAGCTTGTTTCCTTTTGGTAAACATTTGAACATTGCATCCGTATTAGCAGTAACATATTTATTCTATGAAGTCTTATGTTGGCCTTTAATGTTGCTTGAAAAAAACTCAATAAAACAACAGCTGACAGATCTTCAGGTTCATGTATCTCCATCTGTGTTTGCTTCAGGTCCTGCTTGAGTTCCTCAATAAAGTAGTTACGAGGGAAAAGAGGAACAGGATGAATCTTTGGGCCGTTGCAACCATCATGGCTCCCAACCTCTTCCTCCATAAAGCTATCCCCAGCAGACTGACTGATGGGACCGAGAAAGGACAGGCGGAGAAGGCGGCCGATGTCATGAGACTCCTCATCCGCTACCAGGACCTGCTCTGGACGGTAGGAATAACCACATGTGCATTACAAATGGCTATAATATATTTTACAGTCACTTTAGTTTTTTCTTTTACTCTGTTTTATAGAAGAATAAAAATGAGTGAAGCAGTGCAAAAACACAAACATCTCAGAAACAGCACGAGCAGCAAAACCTTAGATATTTAATCTCATGACAAGATTCCTCAGCTTTCCTGCCTGTAAATTCCAGGCACACCAAACATAGTGTAAATATGCTCACCATTGTTTCTGTCTTGTTTTGTCAGATCCCTAACTTCCTCGTGAGTCAGGTGCGTAGGCTGAATGAGAACAGTAACCGGCGGTACCAGTTTTATGATCGCCGTTTTAAGAACCTGCTGAGAAAGATCCACACAGACAGCAGAGAAAAACCTGAGAGAAACAACTCAGAGGTGAGTTAAACGGGCAACTCCACACTGCTGTTGTAGTACGTCTAAATACTTTGTACATGATGGCTAAAGAATAGTCCGGAACATCATGACAATCCTCCATGATTTTAGCTTTATATAGTTTTAATAAGGCTGGTTAATAATTCTGTTCTTTTCTATACAAACATATTAAAATGTGTAAGTTACAATTGTTTATTGTCCTGTAGCTACAACGTACTGTGAAAATCCAGGTGGGAGATCTGGTTAGTGGCACCATGGAGTTCCATCTCAACTTCAACTCTCGGTCCTCAGACCTGCTCACCCAGTTTCACCGCCAGTTCCTCCGCAGTCCTGAAAACGGAAAAGGCAAAATGCGAAAGTATGGCAGTAAAACTTTTTAAAATAATATTTAACTTATTGAGCACTGATTCATGAAATCTTTCTGCATGTATAAATATAACATGTATGTATCACTATGATATTTTGTATGTCAAACAGAAATGATGTTTGTGTCAACAGAAATGGTTCTGTGGCGTACCCAGACTGTGCTCTGTACGAAGTGGGAGGAAATATCGGTGAGTTTCCTCTGATCGGAAAGGCACTGACATTTGCATGTCTTTCTGCTCGCTGAGCTAATGAGAGCAGCAAGGTGTTATGTAATGACGGTTTAAAAGCCAAAGAGACATGAGCGGTGCATCTGCAGTTATCAGAGCAGACAAATGCCCATTACACACATGTCTATGCACTCACATGAGCACTTACATCGGGAGCAGTACAGCTGAAACTTTGCAGCTAGTTCACTGCATGACAGGAACTAACTCCAACTTTTATATTCAGTGATATAAAAATAATCAACTCTTAAAGTTTTGTAATGAATCAAACATATATTCATTAATCAGAACACTCTGGTGAATAAAGTCACTTTTAACATTTAGGTTAATTATTTTGTCTTTATGGTTCTTTTGGTTTTATTTAGTTTTTCATTTGTTTGTTTGTGTGTTTATTTGCAGGTGAGCACTGTCTGGATCCCGACACGTATCTGCTGGACCTGTACAACAATAACCCAGGTGGAGAATGGGTCATCAAGATGAAACCCAGCGCAGGCAGGGGGCCGTGACGTGAAGCCTCTGGGACCTGGATGCACAGACTGAGACACTACTTCCAGACGATGGATGAAGACAGATTCTTAAAAATCAAACTTTTTCATGTCCGTTTCATCCTCTGAGCAACAAGCAGTAAGGAAACAGATGGAGGGAAAAAAACAGATATGTGGAAGATCTGCCTGGAGCAGAGCCTAAAGCTGTCTGTGATCCATGAACACACGCAGCCTTCTTTCTTTTCATCCTGCTTCTCTCCATCTTCATCTGCTCATTTTCTGTTTTGGATCGTCATTACTTTCTGTAATACTGCGGGGCTGTGTTGCTGCAAGAGAAATCCCGCTTACGTGATTCATTACTTCCAACAGAGGACCTGCCGCATAGAAAAGAGAAGAGACACAGACTGGACAGTTTGCTTTTCTCTAAAGCAATAATCTCCAACCAAGAACAAACAGATGGGGATGCAGGGCACCTCTGGCTATACAGACTCCACTCGTTAACTCATCCTAATGCCAGCTTCTGCTCCACACACAGCCAATTTTCATCCAGTTATGGGTTTATTCCAAAAAAATAACATACCTGATGCATATTTTAAGTAAAGTGGATTTCCAAGTGTTTTTTTTAAACTATTACAAAGATCAGGTTGCAGACTGAAAGTCTCAGGTAGACAGAAATCGGTTTTCCTTTTTACAAAATTGTAGATATGTCTGAAAATCCTGTCTCTTCATTTTCAGCTTTTCCCAAAAAATGCCAAAAAAACAGTTAAAAGATGCTGGAGCAGAAGCTAACCTGACATGCTCTCTATAAACATACTGTTGCAACTCATCAATTAGTTAATCAGCCCCCCGTCATCTGTGCCATCCAAAGAGGGAAACTGATGTGCTTTTATCTATGAATTCTCCACTCTGTTGTAAGTCTCTACTTTCTAATGAGCCTGACTCTCACAGAACAGTGTTCAGAGATCTCAGATATTTTGTCTGTGTGTATTATTATTATTATTATTATCTTGAAACACTAGTGGATCTTACCTCTAAAGGGAGCTGTTAAGAACACACGGTGAAGCTGGCCTTCAATTTTCATTATTAAACTCACAAATTAAGGGGACAGTTCTGAAAGATGGGATTAGCAGCACTCTTATTATTAGTACTATTTATATGAATGTGTTACTATTGTTGTTTTTGTAGTTGGTTAATATTGTGTGACAGTATGTTGTATGAATTTCTCCATACTCTACATGAGATTGTGTGTGTGTTTCCTGATGCACAGATTTGTGTTTTTTTTATGGTTCTTTGTACATTATATATTTCCTCTGTATATATTGTTCTGTCATACACACTACTGTGACACTGCTGCAGAACTGTCTGGTCGTGGCACTTCCTGAAGTGTTTCCGGACACACGCAGCAAATGAATGTATTTAACTCTGTGCCGATCGTCACATGTGAATCATTTGCTTCTTGCTGTTGGAGCAATGGTGCTGCACCGCGGCCATTTTGTGGAAAGTGTCTCGCACACACTACTCAATAGACAGAGTAACGACAGCGGACCCTGCACCAACATCTATCAACACCCTATGATCCATCTCTGTCACCTCCCCATAATGGACCATAATAGCAGTGCAGCGCATCAGAAATGCACAGAAGAATCACATTTTTTCTGATAAAGCAGAAGGTAATGAATGGGTGTGATAAATTCTACGGCCTGCCGACTGCAGTGTGTGTGCATGAGCGTGATGAGCTTCATTACACATGTCCAATCGGCCTGTCCCTGGATCTCAGGCACAGTTCGGTGCCCCGGCACAAAGCAAACTGATGAGACTGCCTTCTGCTGACAGTCAACAGAACTAGGTCACCTCTGAAGCAGCTCCCAGAGGCCAAGCAGCACGAGTTCAAACACCCCAAGGAGCAGAGCACATGGACACATTGTCTAAACCCATGATGCAGCGTTGCTTATTGTTTGTGTTTGTATGTGAACGTGTTTGAGAAAGGACACTACCTGTGTGTGTGTGTGTGTGGGGGGGGGGATCTCTGAAACAGTATTGTCTTTGTAAATACTCAGAAATTTTCAGTGAAACTATTTTTTTTAACGTGTCTTGTTCCAGCATTAAAGCAGACAGAATGATGGTCTGGCTGCTGTATTGTGCTGAGCAAATGTGCTTTTCCAAGAGGATCGTCCTGTATATGTGTGTATACAGAGATCTTCTTGGTAATCAGAATTCTTTATTTATTATTTATTTTGGATTAATATGTGTCCCACATGATTTACATATTTTGCGGGACCTGATCGGAAAAGAAGACAGAGGACAGAGAGACAGCAGAGAGGACAAAAGAGAAACACCACAAAGGAAACACTGTAATCCAACCAAACACAACTCCATCCACCACACCTGTACAGAAAACAAAATAAATATCTCACGGGGCCGCACAGGAGGTCAAAGATCTACAAGTGCTACATATGCCATAGGATGAGCAAACATGTTCAACCTAGGTGAATAAAACCTAAAGATTCTCCATGAAACTAAATGATGAACCCTGACAGGAACATTTACGTTCTGCTGTGATCAAAGTAAGGACCGCTTTACGGGAGAAGATTTTAGACGTCAGCCCCTCGACGTCAGAATGTATGTTAATGCCCTTTACACGAGTCAGTTTTTAATACGTTTGTGAAAATGATTTTCTGTAGAAAGGAAACCTTTGAAAGATGCTTTTTTTGTCAATAAATGTGATTAATGCGCTAAAGATGATTACTTTTTTTATTAGGAGCTAGTGGCTGTGGTGGAGAGATGGTATCAACAAAAACATCATTAATCAATGCAGTTGCATCTGCTCCTTCATAGTTATGCATCCGCAGAAAGCAAAACACACACACGTGGAAGCAGATAAGGTTTAGTGAAGTACTACAACAGCAATAATCAATAGAAATATTAACCTTGTAATTTGTGGGGGTGGAGAGGCCAGAGCTGCTCAGGTCCTTGATTAATCAGGGCCAGCACTCCTAGAACAAAACCATTTGCCACTAACTGCTTCATCAACTTTGATTATTCAGGGTGTGAGCGTGTCTAAAGAGGCAGCAGGAAGACAAAAACTCATAAAGCTTTATTCGTCACTCTGCTTGTTACAGTGCAAGCTTTCAAATGGGAGGAGAAGCACTGAGTAATGGATGTAAAATAAAAGCAGATGATGGACATTAATTCTTTTCTACTCTAATGTTTTGGGTTTTTCTTGTTTTTTTCTCGGAACTGACACCAGGTTGTGTTCTTTTAAAGCCCCCTTCGCTCATTTCAGGAGAAAAATAATAAAAATCACCAAGCTAACCAAGCTACATCCTCAGCTGGAGCAGCAGCAGCCGGCTCTGCCAGACACAGGCCTCTTTGGCCTGCTGCAGATCTAAATTACTGTAATCAGTGGATGAATAGCAATCAGCAGCCTTGTATGAACTGTTGGCAGAATGCCTGACCCCCAGCTCTCTCCACCAATCAGACGTCTGCATGCCATTCACGACTAATCACAATCTACACTCAGAGCTCACCATTTCCCTCACACGGAAAGGAGGAAGCACTTCTTTCTTCCTCTTGTCTTTTTGTGTTAGGCTGACCAGATTGATGAGGAATGGCAGTGTGAGATGAAACTCTTTCCTGTGCTTATATGGTGTCAGACACAGTTTTCCTACATCCACCAGCTGTAGCAGTGTGGAGGTGCCATTGCAATTTGCATGAAAGTTAAGTTTGACTTCTGAATTTAGATGAGAATTTCTGTTAATGATGAGACGAAGTGAGGCAGAAAAACAGCATGGCTTTAATAGGTTTTCAGAGCTGATGATGATGAAAATGGAGTTTGTGCGAGAAGAGAAGTGAACAGGAACAATTATCAGGTTCAAACCATGATACAATCATGTCAAAGTATTACTCACTGTGTGAGTCAGGTCTTAATGTGGGGGCTTTGGTAAGTGTGGACATCACATTTCATCACATGAATTACTCCCTCTCAGGCACAAAGGATTCAGCTATTTTTATTTATTTAAAGAAATGCAGAAAATGTGTGTAAAAACACACAACAGAGAGACCAATTTAAATTCAGTCACATAAACAGAGAGAACATCTGAAAAAATAAAACCCTTTTACCAAATATTTCATTCCACAAAATGATTAAACATCTGCATGTGGCACTGGCACAGACTTCTCAGACAACATGGGAAATACGTTTATATCCCAGAAGAAAATGCCTCATATGAGGAGCTGCCATCTGATTCAAATCAAATCAAACATTATTTATAAAGCACTTTTCATGCCTTTGGCAACACAAAGTGCTTTACATGATAAAATCAATTAAAAGAAAATAAAA
>JBAMHV010000003.1:14669027-14695731 GCA_037177535.1 Pseudomugil gertrudae | reverse complement strand
AATCGTCATGATAATTAAGGATAAGCACTTTTATTACAGCAGGTCGTGAGAAGATGTGCAGCCAGAACCTGCTGGTTGTGTCAGGACTGTTTTATCTTGCAGCACACTCCATCAGACGGCGCAGAGCACAGATCAGAGGTGGTCTGCAGCCCGCTGATAACAGCCTCTGTTATTAACTCTTTCATTCAGGGCACAGAAAGCTGCTCGTTTTGCTCCCACAGCTGTAAGAAAAAAGAAAGAGAGAGCGAGAGAAGAGAGGGAGAGAGAGGGAGGACAAGAGAGACACAAAGCAGTGTCTCGTCAGAGCAAGCGATTTATTGGCCTCGCGTTTGTGGCTTTTTCCTGGTGATACAGGCCTGATACCTCTCGGCCTGCATCACCATCCCTCTGTGTGGATTTATCTTCTGGTCACCCGAGCTATTAAAATAAATAAATAAATTATTAGCTTTAAAAAAATCCGTTGATTGTTTTCTGAAACAATAACTTTGATTCCAGACAAACAGGCTGAGTAATTCACTTTAAACCGATTTATTTCTAATAGATTATTTTCATACAGAATCATTTTAGTCAACAGACCAGTGGAGATTATTAATTATACGAAAATGAAAGAAATAATGTCATATCTAAGTTTAAAGACGATCTGCGTCACATTCCTGTGAAGAAAATCGACACAGTTTCCAACAACCGGATTTTTTTTTTCTTATAGGTTTAAAACACACAATGAGCAGAAAGTGCAGGTAACTGTGTGATATTTCAGGTATTGTCAAGCCCATTTCAGGCCACAGCTTCTGTTGGGGAAAAAAACTCATTTAAACGCTACACTTGGAGTATTCCCAAACCAAACTGCGTTTTCTGAAGGGAAAAAGAAATAGTTATAAGCTTATTTAGGTTCTAAGACATTTATCATTCATCTAAAATCCAACCTCCATGTCAGAATAATTTCACGAATCTTTTCCTAATTAATTCTGTTTTTTTATTTATTAAAATAATTCTTCTGAACGGTTTCTTCCCAGCTTTTTTCTTAACGAGAGCATCGCCACGGGTCAGAGAGTCGCATCATGTCCACAAATAAGTCATGAATGAATAAGCGCGTGAATGGACTTCCTGAATGAAGACTAGAAACGATGAGAACTGGTTTTTACTTTCATTTTAAATAAAATAATAAGCTGCATGGCAAGGTGAAGTATTTATAATCCCGACTTGTAGACCATATCATCACATTTAACATAAAAAAACAACAAAAATCCTGATTATCATCAAACACAACGAGTTAAAAAAAACGATGCGCGTAATCCCAGAAGCAAATTTGGTTACTATTGTGATGCTCCAAGTCCTCTTCTTTCTTTTCTCAGTGAAGAGCAGCATCGAATATGTCAAACACATCTATATTTTGGATATTATATAATCTAGTCCGAGGCGCTTTGGGTTTGGTCACATTTCAGTCTCTTTTTATACGCGTAAAGTTATGCAAGGTTTGAGGCCCCCGGAATGTCATTGGATGTTAGGATGAGGTATTATAGATTATGGGCTGGGGAAAAGGTGGTGGGGGTACTGCAAGCACCTCCCCTAGAAATGCAGCAAATCTCTCCCGTTTTCTCATGGTGGGGCACTGGGAGGGCTGGAGACGTGCTTAGCACTGGCAGGCTGATGAGAGCACGTGTCTCTTCTCTCCCTCCCCCCCACCACCACCCCCGGGCTCCACGGTACCGCATTGGCATCAGAGAAGGCACCTGAACACCAACGAGCAACTCCAGGAAACGCTGCCTGCCGCCTTACAACCCGGAAAGCTACAATAAAGGCCCAGTAGGAACCTGTGGCTCGTTCTCTGTCGTGCGTAAAGCTTTTGCGCGTGCAGTGCAGCTGCCTCAGAGCGTGAATAGGTGCGCTACTCGTCGAGCATTCAGTGCGCGCAGTGCCAAGATGCAGAGACGGAGGTGCGACGTCTGAAGGTGACATGAACCTGGGGATAATTAGGAGCATCAGTCGCTTATTGAACCAGGAGAGGAGATAGCAACTGAAAACCAACGGTGTCTTCAAACCAAACTTGCGCTTTTCCTTTGTGGCTTTGTCTCATGCTGAGAAAAAAGATCCGCGATCCAAAGTAGCCTCAGTTTTTTTTAACTGACTGGAAGAAGAAAAAAAAACCCTAATTCAACAGCAGACAATTTAAAGCCGACGGGAGAGCGAAAATGGCGACGTTAATCAGAGGCAAGCTCTCTAATAAACTGACGAACGCAGCCAACGCTGTGACGAACAAATCCCAGGCAAAGGTGAGCGGCATGTTTGCAAGGATGGGCTTCCAGGCCGCCACTGACGAGGAGGGTCTGGGCTTCGCCGCCTGTGATGACCTGGACTACGACCACAGGCAAGGCATGCAAATGGACATTTTGACATCGGATGAGATCGGAGGAGAGGGGAGCGGAGAAGGAGGCGACCTGGATGGGGACAGCCATTACCAGAGGGATGGCACCGGTCCACCGCACTCTGCATCAAAGGACGGAGGTCCGACCAACGAGTTAACAGAAGCACGACCAAAAATTACCGCCTGGGAGGCGGGCTGGAACGTCACAAACGCGATCCAGGTAAAGAGGGTTACAGACGGGCTGAACGGCTTTAGGAGCAAGTGTGAAATTAGAGAAAAATGCACACCTGCCATCCAATAAGATGGATGAGCCATAAAAAAGATCACCAAGCTTTCTTTTAAAGAATTTGATCAGGCTGCTTATTTTTAACAGCATGACGTGTTTTGGCCACAGAATAGAACATTTTGTGAAACCCATTTTCCCCAATTAGCATATTGTGGTGTTCCACCATCTTATCTTTATCATCACGGTGTAGAGATTGTATTTTTCTTTGGCTTATCAAAAAGTAACTATTACCCTGTGCCTCCTCCTTCATCTCCTCCCAGTATGTGACATTCTTTGTCTCACTGTTGGCCAGTAACCCAGATGCACCTCTGACTTTTCTCTGCATCGTAGGAATAAAACTTTTCGCAGCATTTTGGATATTTTTTGAAAGCAAAACGATGTCCACACAGGAGATGCCATTTTCAAAGAAAATAACGTGAATTTATTGCAGTGCATAAATCAGGCTATATGGGGATATTTGTTAAGATAACTGACACGCGCACTTTAACCAATTTGTCCCATTTTTATGCTGTTTTGGAAAGAAAATGAACATTTAGAAATGCATGATGTCCAATTACGCATGAGAATCGTGTGCGCGCTGTTGGTCTTGATGTCTCAAAGTGGAGCCTAAAAATCTCCAGGACACAGTCCCTTTCACGTCTTATCTTGGCTGTGGTAACGACAGTCACCCTGACGTCAGAATGTGTCTCCTCTACATTGTAATGACGTCAGAGGCGGGCGGATGCGCTCAAAGCAAAGTGGAAAACCCACAACATGACTTGTTTTGAAAAGTCATCCCGAGCAACCCAAAGCCTGAAAGCCACGTTACAGCCTGTTTTATTTCATACATGTTTATGACCATTTCTTACAAGTTTTATCAACAACCTTCACTATGTTTGTTTTTCTTCTTTCCTATAGGGGATGTTTGTTCTTGGGCTACCCTATGCCATCCTGCACGGAGGATACCTCGGACTCTTTCTCATTATTTTTGCCGCCGTAGTGTGCTGTTACACGGGGAAAATCCTCATTGCCTGCCTGTACGAGGAGGACGAAGATGGGCAGCTCGTGCGCGTAAGAGACTCCTACGTGGATATTGCCAACGCATGTTGCGCGCCCAGATTCCCATCTTTGGGTGGCCATGTCGTGAATGTAGCCCAAATCATAGAGCTAGTGATGACTTGCATCCTGTATGTGGTGGTCAGTGGTAATCTCATGTACAACAGCTTCCCAAACATGCCCATTTCGCAGAAGTCTTGGGCCATCATCGCCACCGCCGCTCTCCTCCCCTGCGCCTTCCTTAAGAACCTGAAAGCCGTCTCTAAGTTCAGCTTGCTGTGCACGCTGGCCCACTTTGTCATCAACGTGCTGGTGATTGCTTACTGCCTCTCGCGGGCCAGGGACTGGGCCTGGGACAAGGTCAAGTTTTACATTGACGTCAAGAAGTTCCCCATCTCTATTGGAATTATCGTGTTCAGCTACACCTCGCAGATCTTCCTGCCGTCTCTGGAGGGGAACATGCAGAAACCGAGCGAGTTCCACTGCATGATGAAATGGACCCACATCGCTGCCTGCATCCTCAAGGGCCTGTTCGCCTTGGTGGCCTACTTGACCTGGGCTGACGAAACTAAGGAGGTCATCACAGACAACCTGCCTCCAGGCATCCGAGCTGTCGTTAACATCTTCCTCGTGGCCAAAGCCTTGCTGTCGTATCCGCTACCATTTTTCGCTGCAGTCGAGGTTTTAGAGAAAAGCTTTTTCCAGGATGGAGGACGCGCGTACTTCCCAGATTGCTACGGAGGCGATGGACGCCTAAAGTCCTGGGGACTGACTCTCCGATGTAGCCTTGTTGTGTTCACTTTGCTCATGGCAATCTATGTGCCACATTTCGCCCTCCTCATGGGTCTCACTGGCAGCCTGACAGGCGCAGGCCTCTGCTTTCTGCTTCCCAGCATCTTCCACCTCAAGCTTTTATGGCGAAAGCTGCTATGGCACCAGGTTTTCTTTGATGTCTCCATCTTTGTAATAGGAGGTATATGCAGCATATCTGGTTTCATACACTCCATGGAGGGGCTCATAGAAGCTTTCAAATACAACATAGAAGATTAGACGCAAACCATCGCTGGATAGATGTTAACTCCCCATTTAGTGAAAACATAAAGACACCGCGAGCGCTGCCCCCTCTGCTTGATTCATACCTACAAAAGCGCGCACAGTGCACACGCGGATGTCTTTCGCACTCATGCACACACATGTTACACACACACATATAAACACACACGCGAGCGCGCACAGATATGTGTGCAGTGAAAGAATAAAACATATGAACAAGAAAAAAATAAAGTAAACTACAGACAGACAAAAACATGTTGTATAAATATGCGAACAAAAGTACATATAGGTATTTTCCAGTGGAGTGATCGTTTACAATATTGACCTGAAATCAATTTGCAAAAAAAAGGGCAGCATGCCTTTTTGTGGCGCATCTCCACAGAGACATCACTTCATGTAACGCTCAAGTGTGTGACGGCTGGACAAATTGTGATTTCATCATGATAAGATGTATTTTTAAGGCAGAAATCATTTAGAAGGAAATGTCACTTCCTAAAAGATCATCGAAATATGAGTGCGGGCTGTGGGTGTGGTGGGGGGCTGTGGGGCAAAACATATAAATCTATTCATCAACAGAGAAAATAAATATTTCTAAAAATTAATCTGGACATTGCCCAATAAAGAAATGTTATAAAATACAAGATGAAACTGCAGCTATATAAAAAAAACTATGCATTGAATGTATGATAAACTATTTCTGACACGCAAAGATATTGAAACTGGAAAGTTGGAATTAAAATATATATAGGCTATATATATAAATAAATCGGTAAATTTCGGTTCCTCTGCTTAATCGTGTTAATGCTTTTAGGCATTTTTTTTATTTTCGGTATTTGTTGTTTATTTTTAAAAGGTTTTTCAATCAGCCGTAATAAATCTCACCGCCCAGCACCCAAATTCTGTAGATGGGACCCCGAGAATGAAATACTGCACACTTAGGTTGGATGAAAACGCATTTAGAACCACGTGGCCTGTTTTCTAAATTCATTAGGAAGACTCGTGTCTTGGGAAAATTCGGTGTCTGAAATAAAAAGAGAAAAAAAAAATAGTCCAGGAAAATGTGCTGACATTTTTCATTGTGTGCAATCCAATGGGTCCTGTGGAAATGTTATAAAACCGTATGTGTAGTGTGTTATTGTGGTTTCAAAAAGATGGAATGTATATCTCAAAGTCGTTATCATATATCGTGAAATTAATATTAAAGAATAAAGAAATAAGTGAAATTATATTGTAAAAATGTGTGTGGTTTTATGTATAAATCTTAAAACAGTCCAAATTGTTTTTTTTTTCTCTATAATAAAAGCTAGAAAAAGATGGTCAGTCGCAGTCACATTCTTTTAAAAAATGAAGTTTAGATTGTGTTAATGCAGGCCACTGAAATGATGAGGCTGCCATGAGTCTGTCTGTGGCTGTGAAAGAAGGATGGAGGCATTCAAGCAATCAGAAAACCATTCAGCCTGTTTTTTTATTATTCTTGACTTATGTTTAATGCACCTGAAAACATGGACGTTTTCCTCCTTTCTCCTTCCTTCGACATGTGGCTGCAGGATTTCCATCAAGCCTTCTGGCCGACATGTTCATCCACTCTGTTGATTTCCTAACATGCAGGAAGGCAAACATCTGGACCCATCGCTCGTTTCATCTGTGCCTTCATTTACATACACTGAAGCCCAGTCCGCACATTTAATGCCTCAAGTTTGAAGCGTAATAGAAATCTCCCTGAAATAATGTAGTAGTCTATTTAAGCGCCTAAAGTTCACATTTTAACGCTCAGAAAGACTGAAATGTATAGTTGTGAACAAATAGAGTCAGAGCACCAGAGAGAGAAGATTTATGTAAGCTTTTTGGGATAAACAGCCATTAAAGGAAATACATAATGAGACAGGTTCGCTGCACACTGCTGCCACCTTGCGGCCAAAAAGGGAAACTGCATTTATCAGAATAAAAGTAAAAAAAACAAATATTTTAGTGGTTTTACGATTTAATTTATTGAAATGGTGGTTGGACACAGACAGCAAGTGACCAAAACACCAATGTAGAAATCACATATAACATATTAAAAGAAAAGAAAAATAAAGCAGACCAAGGCCTGCTAATCTTCCAGTTCCAGTGTTTTTGCAGTACTCCCGAGTGATCAACTCAATGCTTCATGGCACAGGTCCATACATGCAATGTGTGGCATTTTGCAAAACACTGATAAATTTTCATAATCATACACAAAAAAAAAGTCATATTTACAGACAGCGCTATTGGAAAGAAACAAAGTAGTAGATAAACAATAAATGACCACATGCCTCGACATATCTGCAGACAACATCCATATAAAGTGATTCTGTAGTCACAGAGAAGCAGGTTCAGAGAGATCAGCTGCACCCAATAAAAAACATCCTGGTGGTTTGTTATAATCCACAATGCAGAGGAGTTATGAACTGGCCTCATCATTGCTCAGGGTGGTAGGCTTCTTCGTGGAGAATTCAAGCACCCAGGGATGTGACATGACTCCATGGATGGGCAATCTGCGCATGGGGTTATGTTTCAGCAGCTTGGCTACCAAGTCTTTAGCTCCATCACTGATGCAGGCCTGCGCAGGGTAAGTGTATTCCACCTGTAAGAGAAAAATTATCATGTTAAATGTTAGTACAGACATATGTTAATGTGATTAACAGCTTTCCAAACCTCTTCTCTAACTATTCTGCTCCTTACCAAGCTTCAAACAGGAAACCCATAAAACAAAAAACTCAAAATCCCTGATTTCTGTCCCTTCCACTGGAGACAACCTGTGTGAACTTCCCTCTTTTCTCTTTAGGTAGTGTGAGCTAGTAATTTAATATGTTGTCCCCACATAGTACTGCATAGTTCATCTATGCCAGTAATGTGTGTTGCATTATGACAAGATACTCTTTAAAACACCAGACTGCTCCAGGGGTCTCTTAACATATAAGGCAACGTTGAGTGATCTGACTTAATCCATCCTAACAATGGAAGATGTCTTTTAAACCAGAGATGAGCAACTCCAGATCACAGTCCTGTAAGTTCCCTGCTGCAACACATCTGACTGAAATCAACAGGTAATAAGGAGACGTGCAGTTTGATGTCAAGCTTCGCACAATTTAGTGAATAAAGTCTGTGTCAGGTGTGTTGCAGCAGGGAAACACCTATTACCTGCAGAACTACGGCTTTTGAGCCAGTGGGTACACAAATACTAGCTTTCAACCAACCGTTTTCTTCCTGCAACCCCTTGTGCACATAAATGTAGATTGCTGCAAATGCAGAAATTAACACAAAACAATAACAGGGAGAAAGATCCATACATGCTGTGTGTCTGGCGTTTTTAAACCCAGACACCAAACAAGAAGCAAAGATGCTTGCATCGGTGTAAGCAGAAGGCCCTTTGACATGGCTCAGAACATCATGGTCATCATGGTTTACACTACATTCACATGTTTTATCACCTAGGATACAGGTTAATATCAAATGTAACCCACCTGTAACATTTGTTCACATTGCCATCATGAGAAAAACTGTGGTAACGGACATAAAATTGCTGAGTCATTCTGGACTAAATGTTCTTATCTGTACTTCTTCTCTGTAGATCAAGCTGGAGAAGATACTTTGTATTTGTACCAGTCAAAAGTTTGGATACACGGGATAGGGGGTCAAAGCTTTTGACTAATACCGCAAGTTGTTTCTGTAATCTGGTCTAAGACGTGGTAAAGGGGAAGCTTCATAATAAATGTTTTGCCCATGTAGGTGTCCTACCCTTGAAATCCTGCGGTAGGTCTCGTCATGAGACTTTGATTCAAACGGGGGATTTCCGACCAAAAATTCATAGCAAAGCACTCCCAGGCTCCACAAGTCCACCTTTTCATCATGCGTTTTCCCTTCAATCATCTCTGGAGGTAGGTAGTCTAGTGTTCCACAAAGAGTGGATCTCCTGAAAAAGAGAAATGAACTGTGTGAATACAGAATGTCGTACGGTGTCTAAAGACTAGAGGACAAAAAGGAAACAAAGAAAACCCCAATAACACCCAGCTACAGAAGACCAAATCACAAGCGTATTGCAGTTAATGAAAGAGTATCTTCTTCCAACTTGAATATAGCAGATGCATCATTACAAGGTAAAAATCTGAGTGTTCATACCTTGAAGAGGGGGTGTGAACAGACCATCCAAAATCTGCTATCTTCAGCTCCCCATTGGCTCCCAGTAACAGGTTCTCTGGTTTTATGTCTCTGTGGATCACCTTCTTGGCGTGGCAATAATTCAGGGCATCTGCAAGCTCCATGATGTACTGGTGTAGCAGACCACAACAATGCATTATAAAAACGTTATAGAGACAACCTCATATCTCTTAGACTGGACAGCTTACTGTGGCACTTCTATCTTCAGGAAAGCTCCCACAGCGTTGTAGTTCACCGTACAGCTCCCCTTTAGGCGCAAACTCCAGGATCAGATACACGCGAGTTGCATCATGGAAGTAGCCGTAGAGACGCAGGATATTGGGGTGCCTACAGAACAAAGAGGTAGCGGATTACTTAAAGTTTGGTGAATGTGCACAAATTTTTTTAACAGAGCAAAATGTAGTTGGAAAATATACAAGTTATAATTAACTAAAGATTTGTCAACTTCTTATAAAAGATTAGTTTACATTCAGTCTAAAAGTTTTAGATGTTGGATTCATAATAAAACGAGCTCTATTCATTGACATTCATTAGAATGAGAGCTGAAACAGAAGCATCCAAAACTTGCAGGACTTCAGCTCGAGGATGGAACTTGTTCGTCCCTGATCTTGTATAGAAAAGCAAGACTTTCAAAAAACAAACTGATAAATGGTCCTGAAATCTGGATTAAGCAGAATAAAATTATGGACTATCTGCAATGTTGTTTAATTTGCATACAAAAAAATAGCAGTAAAGCAGACGTTTCTTCCTTGCTATTCTTTAAAAACACCCTAACATTGCCACACATAACCAAAACAGTAGCCACACCTAATGATTTAAGGCAGGATTTCCACAGCTGGTCCTTATAGGTCTCAGGTTTTAGATGTTTACTGCAGTAGCATGCCGAATCAAAATAATGTGTCAACAGCAGAATGTGACAAGCTGTTGGAGATTCAGGTGAGTTGGAGCAGGGAAACACCCAACACCTGCACAACTATGGTCCTCAAAGACCAACTTCGGACAGACTAGCTTCAACGCTTTTAACATGGCAATTAAAATTCAATAAATCATTCATACACTCTGCAGATCAACTAAAAGTAATTTGTAGTATTTATTTATAGTTGTCAGTAATCCTAGTAATAGCCTGCAGCAGAAAGCCATCAGACTTCTGAAGAATCAGACGGGTTCAGTTTGCAATCTAAAAAGGTTCTCCAAGCGTGATAACAAAAGAAAGTTTGTACTCTTTGTGATATTTTACTCTGCTCCAATCCATCCAGATCCTTACTATCAAACTCTTATAGCCTGGATTGTTTCTGAATTCACTGCAAACCTTGTTCTCACAAGGTTCACAGTGAATTATAAAATGCACCAACAAACTGATGCAGACATGATTTGGTGTATACACTAAATAAGTCAAACTACCACAAGCATTTTGGTTTGGGTTGTTTTTTAATTGAGAAAGTTTTGTTCCTCTGTTGGTCCTAGGAGACAGTTGAATCTGCACCATTTACTACAAATAAGACACTAAATTACATGCAAGACTTTCCACACCAGTACAAAAAAATACATTTAATTCTCTGGAAAAGTTTTCTAAAATCTACATTCCTTTTGTGTCTTAGGACCATGTTTACACAATCACTCTAGTTTTTAGCTATGAATGCTGTTATTTAAGCAAAGATGGTTTCCAGGCTTGTGTTGATTTTTCCCAGTATTTCTTACCTGAGATGAGACTGGATCTCCACTTCTCTTCTCAGCTGGTGCTCCACCCCAGCCTTCTCTAGCTGCTTCTTGAAAAGTACTTTCAAGGCCAAGATGAACTTAGTTTGCCGTTCTCGGGCCAGGTAAACATTTCCAAACTTACCCTTTCCTAAGGGTCGGCCAATGTCAAAATCCTCCAGGCTCCATCGCTTCCTGTGTGAACACAGCAGCACACAGTTACAGCTATTCTAACATAATCAGCTTTTAGAAGATTGTACAAGTAGTGTAAAAGTCTCATTTTACATACTTTGATGTGGAGGCCTGATCACTTTTGGTAGGTTTGTCTAATGAGCCTAAATGAGGCTTTGAAATGGTAACTGGTGTCTCTGGCTGGTTCAGACGAGACTCGGGTTTGGGCTGTGGTGCTGGTGTCATAATCCTAGTCGTAGGGTTCGTATTCTGGTGTGAGGACTTGATAGCAACAGAAACATGAGATGCGGATTTCTGATGGCTGATGGCTCGCTGAATACGCTGAGGGCCCTTTGGCACACTATGAACCAGCTGAGTTGGCGTAACAACTTTCTGAACCGCATGCGAATGCTGCGACACAGGAACCCGCTTTGGACCGTCACGATTTATCTGAAATTAAAAAGAATAACGATAAATACCTGCACACCAAACTTTCTGACTCTACTGAAATAATTTGAGGAAGCAACTAGAAGTACTGATCCCTCATATCAACCATAGCTTTTTTTAATTTAACTTACCATTTTATCATTTGATGATACAAACTTAACTTTTATTTTGTGTATAAATATGCATATTTCTGACAATACTTGGATGGCAGACTGCTTTGGTTCAATCTTCGCAAGACGATTAAACTTTTAAATGATTGCCATTTGGATAACCTTATTTACAATTTTCTGTAATGGTAGATGTGTTGCTCTTCTTTGTTCTCATTAATCAAAGATGCATGTTTAAATATTACTGTGTTTGCATACATACATTTTGCATTTGACATCCAAAAGTATACATATACTCATTGGATAAACTTATTAAAAGGAAATCACACCGATCTTGTCCAGAGATGAAGAGCAGAAAAGCAAGCCCACAGACAGCTTCATTACCTTAGCTTCAGGCCTGTCATGTTTCATATCGTTGTTCTCTTTAAGCGTTCCAGAAGAATCCATTTCTGAGGGAAAACAAGACAAAGTTTGTTTGAGAACAAAATCTGACAATGCGAAAACATTAAAAAAAAAAAATAAATAAACTACAGCTGTACGGGCATGGCGGTATCATAAGAATATGGTCATCACTCTTGTAGTTGTTTATTATGTTACATTACATATATTTATACTACAGTTAGCCATCATCTTTGCATGGCTATTGAAGGTGGAAGGACAACCTTGTGTTAGCCTAAAAGTTAAACGCCTATACAATATCCGTTAAACCACTTAATAGGCTAACTCGACTTACCTGAATATATTATTGCACGATGACAGCCAGCAACCACTACTCGTTTATTTATATTAAAGCTGCTTTCCACCAGGCAAAGCTCCACAAGCTTGCTAGCAACGACGGCCAGTTCACCAAAGCTGGTGTGGGGCTAGCTCACAAGACAATAATATAACAAAATAAGTAACCATAAGGCACTATAACTTATTTTACTGGCCGAAAAACAAGTATTACTTTTCCTAAAGCAAATACCTATTTGAAATATAAAAACGTCTTCTGACTTTAGCCGCGACCGGACATCACTTTTCTTTACGCTAGCTGTTCGATTTCAAACGTCCCAACTTTTAAACCCTTTAAACAAACCAGGGGCTTGGATTGGACGAGGAAATGCTCAGTTCTCGCTCGCTATTGGCTGAAACTACATAGGAAGCGGATGTTGCATGACGTCAGAGTGTAACTTCCGAAACAATAGAATGCCTTAAACCAAGCCAATTATAATATAAATTTATAATAATTTAATAAACATATTTTCTGTGTTATTTAATTGGATGTTTACTCTAACTGTTGCTTTTTTAAAAAAAATCTCGGTTATAACAGTTTTCTTTCGTAAAGATAACGTGATATATAATTTAATAGGACCTTATTAAATGCATTTGAACACTTGGACAGCGACTCTGTCTCCTGCACACATTTATTTTTAAAACTTTCTCAACTTCAGCAATATATTAACGTTTTCTCCAGACAAAGTTGTAGGTTTTACATTTAGCCTCCAGGAGGCAGCATTTAGCCCTGTATCGCAAACGTACAACATCTGCGTCCTAACCAGATGTGTGTGTTAACGAGAAAATTGTATTTTAGTTTTGTTTATAGCTGTATAATGATCTGGTTCTGAAGGATCGTAATTGTTAATGGTAAAAGTGATAGTTTGGTAACTACTATACAAGAATAATCCTGTAACATCAGAAGCCTATGTGAGACACATGGTGCTGATTTGAAAGACGGATTAAGGAAAAGTTTTAGATTTTTCTCTATTATTTTTTTTTTTGTGATTTACCAAATCATGTGAACATTTACTGACTATGACTTAAGCAGACAAACAACAATGTTTTGCAAACAAAACATATGAAATATGAACTTGGTTTATGTTGATCATGCTTTTTTGGAAGATGTAGGTTAAAAAAATCCAAACCAGTTTGCTGTAGAACTACTGTGTTAGCTCAGAGCTCATGAACTTGGCTCATTTTGTAAAAAATATTGTTAAATTATATGTACACTTGCACATGTACATACATACAGCATACAGTACCAGTCAAAAGTTTATACACTTTCCCATTGGATTTAGTGGGAGTACCTGACCACTAAATAGGCTTTTCTATAATTCACCATAAAAGCTTAATTTTCATAATTAAGCAAACAAGTCATGTGAAATATTTAACAACATTTAAATATCCAGAGAAGAATTAGTAAACAGTGATTCAAGTTGTTAAAATATTCTTAATTTATTGCCACATTTTGCATTCATCACATAACTTTCCCACAGGCACCTAGACAAAACTGTACATGTTTACACTTTGTAGACTGCATGTCAAAACACAGTTTGTAATTTTCTAAGAAAGAGAAGCAGCTTCTCAGAACTCAATCCCCAAGAACAGACTGTCCTCCTAAATAAATATTCCTATTACAAGAAACTGCATCCACTCTATAGAAGACCTTTGCAAATACACTCCAGCAGTTATACCAGATTCATGGATGTCAGCTTTTCATTGGTAAATTCTTCTTCACAGACACCTGATAAAACTGTTGACGGTCAGCTAACAAGTTCAAGTTAAGGATGTCGCTGAAAGTTCACAGAAGACACCTTTACGACTATGTTACACAAGCACAGTATTTAAGATGGTTTTCATACTGTTTAGAAAACATAAATATGGCGAGAACATTGATCCCTTCATCAATCTTAAATACTTTCACAAGTAAAATAAATATACAGTTTAGAATGAGGTTTTTCATCATGTTGCCTGATACAAAGTCTTAGTATTACTTCGGTCCCAGAGGAAAACATTGACATGGCTCACAGATATAAATAAAGATAACTAAATCTTTTCTTTGTCATGTTAAAGAGATTAACCCACCCAATACCCTGACCACCTTTCCATGCATACAGGACATGAACTGGATTTACAGCTTGTCTTGATACCTCACCTGCCATATCATCACTACTATCAGTATGCATCTTACCATAAACAACCGCTTCCTGTTCGCACTGTAGCTGTACACAGAGTTCATATCAAAGGACATTTAACAACATTCTGAGGTCCTTTGGAAAACAAAACAAGCATAGCTGGCAGAGGTGTGTATCTAAATGCAGTGTGTGTTTTGGCACTTCTCTTGTGTTTCTGGTTCATTCAGTGCCTCTGTTGCCTCTCTGCCAATGTTAAATGCCTCCAAACACACAAATGACGTTGTGTTAAAATATGTCCCTGAGTGTGCCACTCATTCTCCACCCTACAGTCTGTCATCACCGCAGTCCTGAAAACATGAATCAGAATCCCTTTATGCTGCAGCATGCTGCTTAAAATATACAGTATCTAATGTAGATAGTAAAGGATATGAGTGCCCTTAAACAATATGGAAAACTGCAACAGGGCATCATAAAGGGAGGCTGGTTGAAATTATGTGCAATGTCTCTCAGACTGAACAAAAGAGGTAAGTGTCATTTTTCAGTGACTGCAGCAGCCATCGGGGTGCGTATTGTCCCACAAGCGGTGGCTGCGAGCTCTTCGATTTCTGCATTCAGTCGCCTGATTACCCATTCCATGGCTTCACGGCCCTGATCAAGAACAAAATAAAACATTAGTTAGAAGATTTACCTGCAATGAGCAAAGAACAATGAAGACCAACACCACAGAATTATCACCAGCAATAAAAGGGTTGTTTATCTCACACACACACACACACGAACCCTCATACACACACACACACACAGTCTGAATGGGCCAAAAAGTATCATTGTTTTGGGATCGTATTCAAAATGCAGGTTTACTGTTTTATGTCGACATAAGCAGCAACACGTCATCTATAAGCATCAATGAAACACCAGCCAAACAAGGACACATTAATAACCTATTCATTTCATTTTATTCACTAACGACTACATTTCATTTGATCCTTACAAATCAAAACAATAATATCCAAGTCTTCACATTTTGAATGGAAGGGATCCACTTCTGAATCCACTGGCTTGATTTATTCCTCATGTAGAAAAATAACTATTTAAAGACGCTCATTAATTACTTTGTCCTCAGTGTAGATGTGAACAGGAATGGATCCACAGATGCAGATTTACTGAAGTTACAACACATCTGACAAGTTGTTACTTTTGACTAAACACCCATCACCTAACAGTGTATGCAAGCTTATAAAATCCAACACTGTTGCCAAAGAAGCTACGTTATATATAGATTCATACAATAAAAAAAATTCATTTGGGGTCATTATTAACATAAACGTATAAGATTGAACAATAAGTAGAAAAAAGTAGATTTTGTTCAGACACATTAAATGACTCTTAGTTTAGGAACTGTTACGGTAAATACTTTTAATTTAATGTGTGTCTCACCTTTCCAGCATTAGCAGAGATGGTACTGGCCATAACTCCCTCCAAGTAGCTGCTAAGACTGACCCCTTTGACAGAGATGATAGCTTCTTGGGTTAGTATCGTCCTGGAGAGCAGAGGCAGAAATAAAGCAAAAAAAAAGTTACCACATGGCAAGTAAAAGTGCTTCATATGAAGGTGATCTAACTTACTTCTCTGGATCCTCAGGATGTGGTTTGTAAGTTAACTTTTCATCCACAGACACCATGTTTGTAAAAGTGATCTAAAGAGGACATATTACAAATGATTAGTGTGCTAAGAGAGGTCATGTATTTACAAATCAGGGGTCACCCTGCCAGCGATACTGCAAGCTGTTCGACAATGTGGGTTCAGTTCAGAGTTAAAATACTGATCCGTGTAACAACTCAGACTATTCTGGGAATAATGCCCCGTTTAACTGAGAGCACATACCGTATGTTCTACGATTCTATTCATAACTGGGTGTGTGTGTTTGGGGTTAATACAGCCACAACAGAGCGTGCCACGACAGGAGGACTTACAAGAATTTATTCTATAAAAAGAAACCAAGACATTTACTTAAAACAAGAAGTTAAAGCAAAAGCTAAACTGCATTTCTGTTTGCAAATGTCACTCATGTCATAAACTTAGCCATCAGCTCAACAGGCCAACTCAGTAAATATGTTCTTCGATACGTTCAGCTGTTGCGAGTCGACACTACGTCTAGGTCTACTATGAGGGGAACATTAGAGTACAGACTGTACTGTAAATCTCAGTGTTATCAGCACTCACATTTGCAGATTTAAGTTCTAAAGTCTTCTCTCTGGGATCCACAACGGACTGTTCTTGAACGTAGGTGTACGTCCGTGCGTTTCCAATGATCTGACAGCAAAGAAGGGCACATCAGAAACATGGCATATTTAAGACAACAAGGACACAGCTTCATATGTCATGTGTATTCATTACAAAATCACCTAAAGACTTTAATTTACCTCAAATTATGCTAAAAGTAAAATATTAAATATTTTTCAGTAAAAAATCAGAGGTCGCGCAGCCATACATATGAAGGGTAGCGTGTAAAGAACTGCTTTTCTGAGCCAGAATAAAACACAAGAACACTAGCATAGACCTCATGAAAAGGAAAATTCCTACATCGTTATATCCCAGTAGCTCGGCCTGTTAAATGATACTAGAATTTCCAGTTACGGCCTCCTGGGGCCTCAACAGCGACCTTTTGTACTAAAGGTGTACAGATGTACAGAGGTAAAATTACCGCATGGGAAAATGTCTATGTAGGAGCCAAAATGAGACTATTGGTTTCCTCCCTCAGTTTGTGGAGCGTGCACGCTCTGCAGACGAGCACGCACCGCAAATGTCTATTGATAAATTGTAATGAGTTTTCACCTGTGTGTAATTGGCAACATGGTAGCGGGGTGAGCGAGGAGCAGAAACTTTCTGTTAGGTATGGTTTATCAACTTCAACAACTGTAATGTAAGTAAACAAACCTTTCTATTTTTGTGTAGTCGATAAATAAAACAGAGTATCTGCAAGTGATTCGGTGTGAGACGCGTCTTCATGGTTAAAACTAACATGGTTAGCGGTCATAGACATGGTTTGGTTGTCTATATGTCCAGTCTACATGACACACATACCCCATACACAAAGACTAAGGCTCAGGAGTGATTTCCTTTGAGACAATCTGATTAAAGACTGTGTTAATGTGCCATCAGGCACTTAAGATTGTCAGCATCATAGGCTGTCCTTGGAATTAAATGGGGTTGTTGCGATGTAATCGCAACTACAACCAGAAGTCACTCAGTCATGTAAGCAAAGGTCAGTACTAATGTACCAGCGGATTGAAAAATTGGTACAAAAGAAAACCAGAAAAATAGTAGGGTAACAGCCTTCTGCAGCCTTATCGTCATTAGAGAGTTCAGAAAGTCAGGGTTACACGGGAAGAGAGTTCAAATGACACGTTACACAAGTTCAGACGCTTATTGCTCTGCATTCAAGTCACCTCCAGCTCTAAAGCTGAAACACAGATGGAAAGTTACATCACATGGTATGATGACACTGAACAATGTACCGCCATGTCCTGTACAGCACGAGCCATGGCCCACCGCCATGAACCCACCTTGGCTCTACTCTGCCTGATGCTGTCCCTGGACAGAAATAGCTCTGCACTTTAATGTTAGGTGGGCTGCTGAATGGAAAGCTTTAAAATATCACTGGCTATATCTGGACCCGTGTGATGCCTTTCCAAGTCGTTTTAAATCTGTTTTTCCCTTCAGATAAAAACAATATTATGTGTTTTTGACACTTACAGCTTTCACTATTGATGGAAGACCCCACTCTGTGCTGAGCAGTCTTTTACTGTGCAGGCGACCCTGCTTGTCAATGTTTCTGTCCAGAACATCTACTCCGATCACACTAGGGTTCATGGGATTGGGGTACTTCTGCATAGCAGCCTTGGTCACCGTCTCCCAAGGATGGCTGTGAAATCAAAGCCATAAAATACATCAGGTTAACTTCAAATAAATTATTGAAATGTAAATAATCTCATACATAAGAAAAAACAGCAATAAATACAATTTTGAGCTACTTGTGTTTATCAGCTATGTTTTTATACAGCTTTAAAGTTATTTTGTCAGTATTTAGCAGGTATCTACCCTTGCCTCCCTATATTATACATCTCTATGGCAACTAGCGGTTTTACAAATTACTGAGTAAACAGAGTAATAACCAATACAAGTTTGAACATTTATTATACTGAACAACTTGCTCTGCAATATATTTTTTCACAATGATTAATTTATTTCCAAAAATATAACAGTATAAAAGTTACCAGGAATGTATGTAGGGGGAGAGGTTACTTATCAAAATGATTTTTTCTTCCACCCCCACTTATGATATTATCAGTTTAACAGGATTAAAAAATCACCATAGTATTGATAAAAGCAATAAGCTTCAAGGACTGGTGGATAAATCCGTTTTAAGTTAAGTTTTAAGTAATACAAAACTAAAATATTTTTTAAAAATCAGAGCTAAATCGCTAAATGCACTAATGTGATGTGAAACAAAATCAAAAGACATCAAATTAACGGTTTATTTTATTAAAGCATTTTGGCTAAGCTCAAATATACAACAT
Organism: Pseudomugil gertrudae; assembly: GCA_037177535.1. Classification (NCBI taxonomy): domain Eukaryota; kingdom Metazoa; phylum Chordata; class Actinopteri; order Atheriniformes; family Pseudomugilidae; genus Pseudomugil; species Pseudomugil gertrudae. The sequence goes on along the minus strand of JBAMHV010000003.1, from coordinate 14,676,925 downwards.
ATATTTTCAGAGATGCACCAGTATGCATAAATATTGAAAGTAATACAATATTTTTCGTTTAATTTGGAACTCTATTAAGGACAGGCGCTGTTGTGTAGCACAGTTTTTTGAATGGTTGCTACGGAGTTACAGACAAGCAACCAGCGTTGCTAAGTGACGTAAGTACGGCAGAATGTAGGGGAAAGGTTGCGCGCGGCGGGTGATGGACACGAGCATCATCTTACGCAATAAAAAAGAAAAAATGCAACCAGTCTACCGGTCAGTGACAGCCTTTGCTCTGTTAGATAATTATTTAGACTTTTATTTTATTTTAGGAATTTTAATTCGGCATTTAGAAGTAATTTTACAGATTGGAATGTGGTTAAAAGAGGCACAGACACAAAGACAGTACGTCTTCTTTGCTAGCATCGACTACTACCACATAAGCCTGAGACAATTAAGTCATAACTAGCAGCGTTTTCATTATAATTTTATTGATATTAACTGCGTGTCCAACTCACGCGGTTGCACAAAGATTACCTAACATTCCGCATCGGAAAACTAAAAGAACCAGATAGTCCGGATAAGAATAAAGACACAAAAATACAAGTAAAGGTTGGACTTACTTGAATATGTGCTCTGAAGTCCAGATCTTCATGGTTGAGCTAGGGTAACCGATGCAGATTAAATCGGGATCAACGCCTGGAAAAGCCGGTAGACAGACAGTCCCACTGACAGATATCAGTGTACCAGAGACATATGAGCACACCACAATGAAAGTCACTAATACCCTCCCCCATACCAAAGCTGTCACGTGGCTTCATTACGCACTTCCGCTTGTATAAGACATGGTGGCGAAATATGCTACTTTTCATTAAAACCCTCCAATTGACTGTCATTACACAAAAGTATCGTAGCGTTTCAACTTAACGTGTAATATGTTTTGTCCAAGCGTGCAGTTTGTGGGAACAGCGAGCATTTAACTTTTTGATGTTACACAAGTTTGCTCAGTGAAGGTTGTAGAGGTTCCTGAGCTGTTGCAACGGGATCAAGCCACTAACCAAACCTTTACTATAAACCATAGTTCAAGAGTTTGCTTTGGAGTTAAAATATCTTCTTAAATAAAATACTGGTGATGCAATGTACCACACAGTCATGTCTTTTACCTGAGCTTTGTAAGTATCACTGAGTAAACGTTCATGAACTATTGCCTAATATTTTTCAAGGTCACATGCACCAGGTGTAATTTTTGTGAACATTTAAATAGGTTTGCACTGTAAACTAAAGTAAATAACCAAGCAAAAGTAACACATTTTTCTTTCATTTCACCTCTTAAGGAGCAGTATTTAGAGTGTTCTTTCAATGCCTTGTGACCTGAATCCACACCTTGTCCACTGTGGGGGATTTAGTCCTCACCATAACCTATATTCATATATGATTAGTTCACATTTCTTAATACACAAGTCCTTCAACTTTACTGCACATCACAAGGACATTGCCACGTCATGTGTGCTTATCTCAGTGTGAACACACACTTGCCAAGTTATATGTAATCTCAATATCCCAGACTAGTGCAAGTGGGAGGAAACTGTGTGACAGCCTTATCATGTTAGTGTGCTATCAGTGTATTGTCCAACACAGCAGTATGTCACTGTACAACTTAAAACTGGATGAAGATAGAAAATAACTTTTAGAATATTTGAATAAATATGACTTAAGTAGTTAAAAGTATTTTGCTTATTTTTTTATTTTCATGAGAATAAAAAATTTGAATGTTTAGATTAAACATTGCTATTCTATCTTTAAAGCATTGGATTATAATATTGTCCAGCAAATATTTAAAAGAAAAAAAGTTAAATAAAAACCAGCCATGAAAAAAAAACAAAGAAACAAGTTTATGTATGTATTCTTCTTCTTTTAATGTTTTATATTGTATGACACATAACAGAGTTGTTGAAATAAGAATAATCAAACGATAGTTATTATGTATTAAGATTAACAATGTTTATATTTTAATGTAATTGTAAGTAAATCTCAGATTATGTTTATTCCAGTTGTGGCACAATTTCAGCACCTAAACAGGAGCAGTAGTCCCTATGACTGGATTAATCTGTCCAGTTGAGCCTCATCATGTGCAACTCTACAGACATTTAATTGGACATTACACATTATAAACACAGATCATTCATTCTGGGATGCCATGCTTCATATGATAAATTAGAGAAAACAGAACCCCTTTCTGAAATAGGAAAGTAACATTTTAGAGGCTGTAATTCTCTGTGATCTATTCATAGTGCCGGCATAATATGCTGTTCTGTTTTGCTTTATTGTGTTGCTAATCTCTGTATAGACTCTGACTGCCCAGTATTGTGATACATGACATCTGTTTTTCTGCAGTAATTCTAGTGACTGAGGTCACTATCAGTGTTCATTATATATACACAGTGCATTTAGCTACTTATAGAACTGGAATTTTATTTAGTAACTTTATACGATGCACCAGGTACATCTATAGATATGTATCACATGATCACATTATAGCACACCTGCTCTTTTAGATCAATTCTAATCTATACAGTGATTTAGCAGACGCTTTTACCCAAAGCGACTTACATCAGAGAATAAAACAACAAGCAAGAAATCATACATGGGACAACATAGATAAGTACCAAAGTCTGCTTGGACACAGGTGTTATCCTGAATTGCTAGAAAAATATATATATTCCCATTCATTTCCCAATATAATCAGATGAGCATAAAAATACAAGATAAAAAATACCTAAAGAGAAAACCTGAACATGCTTTTTTAAAATCAACTCTGTGTCATAAAAAAAGTTAATAAAAACAAAAAAGGCACAAACACACACACACACACACACCAATGGCTGTACTGATGACATGTGCATCTCACCAAAGCTTGGCTCACTTTTAGTATAACAACCCTGTCAGAGTCAGTGTACTTACAAAACAGTAGCTAATAAGCACAAAGGTATACATGTTCATAAGACTGCCCTGCTGTAACAAATAAGCACAAATCAAGCTTCACAAGCTACAACCTTTATAAATCAGCAGGTTTGGCAATAAACTCCAGAATCTAGGTACAACTGTTGTCATGAAATAATGCTAGAAAAATGTAAAAGCTAAGTATGTACAAATTCATAAGTACCACATTTAAAAAAGCATGTTTGATCTGAATGCTAACTAAATAAAATGTTAGATCACCAACCGTGGTTAATCATTGTGTTGTTTTAGGTGCGTCTCTCAGCCAGTCTGCATAGAAAACTTCAAAGCTGATAACTCTCACTGAAACTTGATTTTTGGGAGACATTCACTTGTATCCCATACAGGGAAATTACAACAAATTAGAAATAAACCACAGATTCCATTTTATATCAGCAAACCTCATAATGTCGCCTACATTGTCTATATTTTTGGCTGTTGCCTCCATGCTGTAATTCTACTCATCTACAGTTTCCTTGCTTGCTTCTATCACTGTTTCCAGTTTGACCTCTGCCTGAGACAGACTCTGCCTCGCTGTTATTGGGGAGGGTCCCTCTTCTTCTTCATCTTCTGCCTCCCAACCCAGATCAGCAGTAGCATCTTGGTACTGCTGGTACTCTGACACCAGGTCGTTGAGGTTGCTCTCTGCCTCAGTGAACTCCATTTCATCCATACCCTCCCCTGTGTACCAGTGGAGAAATGCCTTCCTCCTGAACATCAGGGAGAACTGTTCCCCCACTCTGCGAAATATCTCCTGAATGGCTGTGTTGTTGCCGATGAACGTGGAGGCCATTCTCAAGCCTCTGGGTGGGATGTCACAAACTGCAACCTTGACATTATGAGGGATCCAGTCAACAAAGTGATTGGCATTTTTCTGCTGGATTGCAAGCATTTGTTCGTCTACTTCTTTGGTGGACATTCTTCCACGGAAAACACCTGCAACTGTGAGGTAGCGGCCCCGCCTTGGATCGCACGCCGTCATCATGTTACGGGCATCGAACATCTGCTGCGTGAGCTCAGGCACAGTCAGGGCTCTGTACTGCTGGCTGCCACGTGCTGTCAGAGGAGCAAAGCCTGGCATGAAGAAGTGTAGGCGAGGAAAAGGCACCATGTTGACAGCCAGTTTCCTCAAGTCTGCATTGAGTTGTCCGGGGAATCTCAGAGATGTTGTGACGCCGCTCATGGTCATGGAAACCAGGTGGTTGAGGTCCCCGTAAGTTGGTGTGGTCAGCTTTAATGTGCGGAAACAGATGTCATAAAGGGCTTCGTTATCGATGCAGAAGGTTTCATCTGTGTTCTCCAGAAGTTGGTGGACCGACAGTGTGGCATTGTAGGGCTCCACCACCGTGTCAGAGACTTTCGGTGATGGCATGATGCTGAAGGTGTTCATGATGCGATCGGGGTAATCCTCTCGAATCTTGTTGATAATGAGGGTGCCCATCCCAGAGCCAGTGCCACCTCCTAGAGAGTGAACCAACTGAAAGCCTTGCAGGCAATCGCAGCTTTCAGTCTCGTTCCTCACCCTGTCGATGACCTGCTCCACCAGCTCGGCTCCCTCTGTGTAGTGGCCTTTTGCCCAGTTATTCCCAGCTCCTGAGTTCCCTGTAATGCCACATTTAATGGATGGTGGTCAATCAAACACATGCATGAATATTATTATGCATATAAATTATTGATGGTATTGTTGAATTCCTAATGATGGGATTAAAATGCAATTAAAAACTTGGGCAGATCAGTGAGAAACTAACTCAGCATCTATATACACATTATAAATAAAACTTAGAGTGTATATCCTTTACCATGTCTGGTCACATTATTTGTAAAATGAACAATAATGTATCTCCAGCTAATTCTAATGGATATTTTATGTCTCAATCGTTAATAGTAATCATTAAATGTTAAATGTGTGTGTGTGTAATCTTGTTGGCAGATATATTTTCTACAGGAATAATTGCATACATTTCCTCTTGCATTGACATCTATTTTTGTATAGAAAATAGTAACAAACCATAATTGTTCAACAGCCTCATGAGGCATTTCAATCTAAATGCTTTATGTGACTGACCATGAATAAAGTTGTCTGGCCTGAAAAGAGCCCCAATGCGGCTTCCTCTCACACTGTCCATGGTGCCTGGCTCCAGGTCCACAAGGAGGGCTCTGGGAACATATTTCCCTCCTATCAACAGAGTAAACGTAATTATTAACAGAAAAAAGAAAAAAGACAGTGTGAACCTGAATATGTAGCCACTCTGCATCTCAGTTTAAGAGTGATGTCTAAAAGGAACAGAAAAAAAACTAAAAATGATGACTGAGCTCATGAAATAACATGAATGAAAAAGCCTCTTAACAAGTCAGAGTAGGGAAATGTTTTTCTGTAGTACCATGAGCCTCGTTGAAGTAGACGTTGATCCTCTCAAGCTGGAGGTTGCTGTCTCCTTCATAGATGCCTGTTGCATCGATCCCATGTTCCTCACTGATCACTTCCCAAAACTACAAAGAACAACAAATTCACTGTGACATCAACAGAACCAGACTTGTTTGCTTAAAAGGGGATGTTTTGTCACCAATGATAGGTGTCTTCATCATTTTACATTAAACTATTTCCAGTTTAATAATGAATAAGCTGGACTGTATAGTTATCTTGGGGATCTTGTCCCAAGCAGCTGAATGATTGACAACTTTGGGTTTCAAGACTCTCTCTCCCTGCTCCAACACACCTGACTCCAACTGATGGCTTAAGAGCAGAATTGTGCAGAGCTTGCCAGAAATCCATTAATTTGGAGGTGTGTTGGAAAAAGGAAGCATTTAATACCTACAGGATCGGGGCCTTGAGGACCAAAGTAGGAAAACACTGGATGCATGATGGAATTATGATGGAATAATGAGCACCATATGTTGCTTCAGCTTTATCATCGTGCTATTTCCCTCTCTTGTTTTGTGTTGGGCATGATAAAAGTGACCCACCCATGTCAGTCTCACTGTGGCTCTTATCTTTCCCCTGAGTACTTAACAAGAAACACCCAGTAACACTTACAATGCAGCAAACAAGTCAAAACGTCCAGTGCAAAGAAATAATACAATAAAAGTATAAGTAAATGTCTCAACTGAGATATATTAGTCACATTTTGTTTTTATAATAGAATATGTTATTAGCCAAGTTGTTTGGATGTGGAGCCTTTTTTGTACGTTTTTATACATGTGATCATATAAAGTGCAGAATAATTGAGTCTTATTACCTTTGAGCCGATCTGGTTGCCACATTGTCCAATTTGCAGATGAACAATTTCACGCATGATGATTGGTCTGCAGTGCACACAGCGCCTGGGGGTCTGAGATAGTCCTCAGTCCACTTTCCAGTGTTATATATGGGACCAGTAATGATGTCATCAGTGATGTAATGGAATCACCCCAATTGAAAATATGCAAGAAACATAATGAAAACTGAGAAGATAATGAAGTTTTTAGGATTTAGTAAAGTTTTCATTAAACTCAAAGAAAACTGAAAGGAGCACAATAAAAGATTAAATTATTATACACTGTTGCCGTGAAGTTCTAATTGTGTGATTCTATTTATTGATTTATTTTTTACATTTTTGCATTTACAGAATGAAAATACAGTTTAAGATTAAAGGTTTGGACACTTCTACCCTTTACATTTCAATAGAAAAGTGGCTGCTATTCTAGTAACTCATGTGGATGAAGGCATTTCCCATTACCAAAGTAATTTGTGTAAACTTTGCATAGTTTTAGCTTCAGCTAATCAATTCAGTTTAGACTCTTCTCTATAATGTCTGAACTGAGTTGATTAGCTGCGGCTAAAAGCAGTCAGTGTACCAGTGCCTCACCAAACATAACTATCATACTACAACTGAACAAAAACAGGAAGGAATGGGGCGTGTAGCATACTAAAACTCTGAACTCACTTTTACATAAAATCTACTTGGAGAGTATGTCCAAAAGTATAATATAAATATACTATAAAATATATAATATATATAAAATATAATACTTAAAGTATGTAATGAGCATGTAATGTAATGAATCTGAAGTTTAAAAGGTTGGAATCTAAACATACTGGATCATTTTGCATCGTAATTGCATAACCTATGTTTTTGAAATGAACTGCTCAGCTACTCAGTGTTTGTAATACAATAGACAGGAGGCTGCTGCCATCTAGAGGATGGATTTAGGCACAACATGTATTTCTTTGCCAGTTGAGATGCACTCAGTGTTTTAATATTTTGGGATTTCTTAGGTTTGCAAAGTTCAGAATAATCTTACCGATGAAAATATAGTGAAAAAACGTGCTGAGCGCATTAAGATTCACAGTGAGTTTTTGAGCACGCTTTCTTCTCTACCTCCTACTTATTTACAAACTTACATGTTTTACTTTTCGCCTTTTTGAATGTGCATGATTCACAGAAGAGAAACTAACTAACTTGTTTAAGTCCATGTATTGCTGCCATATGTCATTTCTGTTAAATCACATTTGTTAAGGCAGGGATCTCGTATTCATGCCTTTTAGATGTTTGGGATGATTCCCTGAGTGAAACAACAGCAGAAATTGACAACAATCATTTTATTTGAATCAGTGTATCAGAGCAGAGAAGCAAGAGGGGGTAAATGTGAACTTTAGTTTTTTAACAATACGTTTGCTTTGCAAAGAAGTTTCTTCTTTTACAGCAAGATACCTAAATCTGCATCTAATCCTACTTTGACATTTAATATATTTCTCAATTTAACCTTTTTTTCATCACAACTCAGAGTATCACAGTACACAGTCTGCTCAACACTCAAATTCAGCAGAGAGATTGGAAAAAAATTAATTAACCTATGGAGGAATTCCAGAAACATAAAACAAAAGTCCTGAACAAACAGGAAGAAACAACACTAACCTGGCCATGATACGAAGAGAAACA
>JBAMHV010000003.1:14621396-14644675 GCA_037177535.1 Pseudomugil gertrudae | reverse complement strand
CTGGTGTGACTGGGTTTCAGCTCCATGTGCTGGTGTGACTGGGTTTCAGCTCCATGTGCTGGTGTGACTGGGTTTCAGCTCCATGTGCTGGTGTGACTGGGTTTCAGCTCCATGTGCTGGTGTGACTGGGTTTCAGCTCCATGTGCTGGTGTGACTGGGTTTCAGCTCCATGTGCTGGTGTAACTGGGTTTATGTAGTGATACAGCAGAAAGTTTACAGCTGCCACTGGTTCTGTGATTTTTCTTATGTTCTGTACTGGATTTATTTGTCTTTTTAATTTATTCTTTCCTCCACTTTGTGTGTTTATGCTCCATATTTTCTATTCACAATTTTATGTGGAGCTACCAAAGTTTTTTGCCTCTGTTACAACACGTCTCCTGTTTCATGTTTTGCATGTTGTACTCTTAAATCCATCCCGTCTTTCTCTAACTTCTCCTTCTTTAGTATTTTTCCTCTTACCTTTCTCCCTTAGCCATCTACCTTTCTTTTGTCCATTCTTACAGTTATAATAAGATAATTGTTCTGTTTTTTGTTATGGTTATGGTTTTGGTTTGTCTTGCTCTCTTTTCTCTGCTATCTCAACCCACTCCATTCCCTCTCTGTTTGTACTGGTTGTGTTTCTCTCTCTTCTTTAACACTCTTTCTTTCTCATCATTCTTCCTCCCTCTTCTTGTGCTCTGTCTCCTCTTCCCTCTTTCTGGCCTCTCTCCAGTAGCACAAGATTTGGAGCCGATTGTCTATTTATAGTGCCTGTGGTTCTGTCACCATGACAACCAAGCTGGAGGCCAGGGCGCCAGGGAGCTATTTTTGGAGCAGCGCTGTAATGTCAGACACAGCCTTCTCTCTCTTTTCTTTCCTTCGCTTTCTATGTCTCTCTCTGGATGTGGCGTCTGTGTGTTTAAATGAGGACTGGCTGGTGAAGCGTTTGGTCGGGTGGCTGAAACATCAGCGTAGAAAGATGCAGCACAGCGGACCCTTTGAGGAAGTGGAAAATAGTTTTTCCCACTGGACTTCAGAGGCTTTGTGAAACTGCACTTTTGTCTCTAGCAGATTGATTTCATTGAGTAAATCAGGATTATTTTTCTCAGTGGAAAAGTTTGTTTTTAGTTTTAGTTTGATCCATTTTAATTCCCTGTGAACAAACACATTTTCAGCTCATATTATATCATAAAATTGTTACATTGTCACTGTTATAAGTTGTCTTGTTACATGAAACAGTTGCTTTGATGTTATCATTTAATAAAATTTAAAACTCTACTATTAATATACAAATTTTGTGCTTTATTTAAATACAATTTGTACTTTTTTTATACAACTTTTTCAGCTGGTCTGTTCATTTGACTAGAAAACATAACTATTTGCCTACTTTGTTAATATAGTTTACTCTCTTTGCGCATTAAGAAAATGTACAAACATTAAAATAACAGTATAAATAATATAACATATTTATAATATAATAATGTATATAATATAATAATACTGATTACACATCAAAAGTACTTTGATGCACCAGCATCAGTAATTTTTTATGCTCTTCTGAGAGGAAGTAGTGTTAATCTAATTAATGACTTGTTTAGTTTTATTTTAATCCCACAGATATCAGCACATGTGAAAAGAGGCGTTTTTTAGGAACATAATCCTGCTTGTTATCGTGCTGGAGTGTCACACAGCCGTACGGTGAAGCAGTTAGGACCCAGAGGGCGTTTTTCCACGTCTATCACATTTAATCATAAACCCTCAGAGTCAAGTCTAAAAACATACTTGGAAAATAATTGTTGGATTCCTCATTAGTTTTTTATAATAATTCCTGGTTGTTAAAAGTGACACATTTAAGAACAATTTAAATATGTGCATATAAATATTGTCTTCATAAAATAAAATATTTCTTATAAAACTAAAAAGCAGCTAATTTAGTCTTAATCAAAGCAAATTAGATTAATAATTTGGAATATTTGATAACCAGTTTTACAAGCTCAGGCCAGCATGTAACTCATCGTGATTAGAGCGGAGGATGTATATATACTGAGATAATCTGAGTAATTCTTTATTTTACCGTAATAATGTGACTTTAACAAGATAAATGTGCTGCTGGGGGTCAGAACAGCCTGTCTGAGCAGCACATTAAGGCTGAAAACAAAAGACAGAAAATACAGCCGAAGCTTTGGGATATATTTCCTTTCTTAGTTTTAAGTTTAAATATGTTAAAACAAGTATGTTCATGTCAATCCATTCTTACTTCAAGTATTACGTAAGGTAACGCTTAGAAATAATATAGTTGATTAATTATGCGTGTCTTCCTAAGGCAAGATAAAATAAGTTTATTTATTTGAATCATTTTATATATGAACAATAAATCAGTTTATATAACTAAAGAACATACAGAGAAACATAAGCATTAAAACAATGAAACTAAAATTACTGAAAAGGTATTCAAATCACAAAATATATACATATATTTAAAATAACTACGTTTGCAGCGTGATGGCTAAATGCTGCTCGTCCATGTTTAGTCTGGTCTCACCTAGCTGACCAGAGTTTATGGATCCTTCTATGTTCATACTCGTACTATCAGTCATCAATAAATTTATGGGATATCCGACTTATCAATCGGGTTTCACAATAGGTAACGATTTTAAAATAAGATTTTCCAACTGGTGTGACATGTTCAGATGTCCCAGTTAAACTGGTGGAATTGCAGCTGTTTCGTTCTTCTATATAAGAAATAAAAAAAATTTAACTAATATTTTATATTCACATTTGGATACTAAAATATAACTATAAATAAAAAAAATAATCCAAATAAAGAAAATGCCAGAAAAGACATTTGAAAATAAATTGTTTTTACTAAAGTAATTTTTTTAATTCAACCATACAGTCCCATTATTGTACAAGTAAATAAAATATATAATAAAAAAAATTATAATAAGTTATACTTTATCTGTTCTTGTAAATATTGGGCTATTTCTGATCACTGGACACGTGTCCTGTGTGTATTTCCCCAGTATAAGTCATCCTGTACCATAACCCTGACACATAACACCACAGACCTCTGTTACTGGGGCTGCCGCTACTATTTAGTTATTATTGGCACTTCTTTTATTATTAGGCAAAGCTGCTAAAAATTGAGGAGTGTGTTTGTTCCGGGTGTGCCACGCCTCAGACCAGAGCTGTAGATAAACACGAGTTTGGCCTCGGCAGATGTCGACGGCAGCCCTGTTCATGCTCATCATTTAAGCTGTAGCTTTTCAGGTTCTGCCACATCCAGATTCTTTGTTTTAGGGAGCTCGGTAGGGGATGTTACAGAAGTTAGACGCTCTGGTTGTGAAACGGCTTGGCTCTGAACAGTTCTTCGCAGACGGTTGTGGGTGTGCTGGCACAGCAGAGACACTGTGGTGGGAACAGCTGAGCCACTTGGCCCCTGCAGAGAGCTGATGGTACCAAACCGGCTGGCTCCTTAATACCCTCTATGTGTGTGTTTTAACATGAATGTCTGTCTAGTTTAGATACAACTATTTATTCTTTTTTTTCTTCCCTTCTTGCTTTCCTCTGTTCCTCTGCAGCTCTCCTACTTGTGTCGCTCTCTTCCTGACTCTTATTGTCGACCCATTTGTGTACGCAGCCCTCTAGCTTCCGCAAACCCAACCCCCCTGCTTTTCTCAGTGTGTTACCTGCAGCCCTCCTGTCACATTTCACCCCTGCCTGCCACATTCCTGTTATCTTAGAGGGGCCTACATACCTGTTCAGCGAGAGGCAACTACAAACGGGCATCCTGCCTTTCTTTTGAAAAGAACAGAGGGCAAACGGTCAGTCAGAGCAGACAGTTTCGTGGGTTGAGAACCAAACTGGGGGGAAATGAGTACATCTCTTTGTGGTTGCAATGTTTTCAACCAGTTTAGAATGGTCCATCCTACTTTTTCTGCTCTTTCTGTGATAGAAAGCTGCACCATTAAGCTGTTTGTTAGCAGCTGCATGTATCTACCTCAGCTCAATAACTTTTTTTTTCTGTTTTAAACCATTTTAAAGGGTTAAAGATGTATTTAGTTCTGCATATGCTGACTATTACCAGTTGTTATGTAAAGGGCTCATAATAGTAACTCTTCAACACAAATATAATTTAGATTTGGAGAGAAGCTAAAACAGTCTTTTATGCTTACGTTAAAGACTATTTAAGTGTCTAACTATGCTTTGCTGCAGAAATTCTTGCTCATTTGACTATTTTAGCTCCTGTGTCTTTGACACCTCTCCTCCTAAATGCCCCAGTCCACTCTTTGATGGGTCAGAATTAATGGCTACTCGTGTATTTTTTGGGGTGTGCCAAACTGGCTCATACGCAAATATGATACTAACGGGTTACACAGTAAAGCTATGTAACCCATTAGTATCATGAAGCATTGTGAATGACCCTCTTTAGTGCGCACATCGGGCTTTGCTTTTTCACCACTAAAATGAAGAATTGTTGTGTTGATCAATTCAGGCACGTGGGACTGGGATAGTTTCCAGTGCTGCTTAAAGATGATCACCCATGTTCCCATCAGTGTATTAGAACTGACCACTGTTCAACCCTTTATCTGTGATCTTCACTCATTTCCTCTTCAAATCTCATCTTGGTGTAGCAGAAACCTTTAACAGATCATCAATAGTCATTTAAAAAAAAAAGACACATTGGGGTGAATCATACACCATTTTAGCAGTTTACCAGTTTAGCACAACAATCAACAGGCATTTGGGTGGGCACTTACCCACCCACGCAAACACACACACACGTCTCCTGTACTACAGCAGCTTCATTGACAAAGCTTCTCTGGTCTGACAGAGCAAAAGGCTGCTGGTGACTCAGACAGGCTGCCTCTGGTCTCACTGTGAATGAAAACACACGCCCCCTTGTGGCCATTCAGGGACCACTGTCCTCCATCTTTCCTGAGCTGCTTCACTAGCTGTGCACACACACGTTTTTTCCTTTAAACCTCCACGCTATCAGATTTGTATGTTATGTATGTTTAAATGTAAGGACTAGTTGATGAATTAGGTCATTATGATTAGTGAAAGCAGGCAGTTGAAGGGACATTCTGCATCTTATTGTGGAGGTAAAGATGATAGTGTAATTGTTTCTTCTTAAATTCCTTTAACAGCAGCTGAGATTTGATTGTTTTCTCTTCTATTTGCAGCTTTTTGGACAGGATTGATGTAGTCAGGCAGAACGACTACACACCCACCGATCAGGTAACGACTTCAACACGCAAAAATGGCAAACTTTTTCATTTGTTTTGAGGACTTCACAAGTGGAAACAGCACTCTGTAAATAAGATGAGATGACAAGTTAAACAAAGTCCATAATCTAGAGAAGTTTTCAGGGTTTTAGTGTGCTGCACACACGCTGGGTAACTGTCTTTGGCCTTCAATTTATGTTTATAATAATAATAATAATAATAATAATAATAATAATAATAATAATACATTTTATTTATAGGCACCTTTCAGGACCCAAGGTCACCTTACAAAACCATTAGAATAAAAAAAAACATGAGAATTAAAATCAGTTTAAAACAGTTTAAAACATAAAAATATTTTTTTTTAAATCATGAGGATTTAGTGTTTAGTAAAAACACACTTTGCTTACAATATCTGCTTCTGTTGTAAACTCACAAGGTATTAGTCCAATAACTGTAAGGAAGATTAATTATTATTGTGAAGGGGGCAAGAGTAAATATGTTTTTTAACTTCATCCTGCTTTTTTGTTACTTTTTATTATTATTTCACATAAATTTATATTTTATTTTGTTCAAAATAAAACAATAAATCAAATCAAACAACGAAAATGTAAGTTAAATATTAAATGTAAATGTTAGTTAACCATGCCTTGGCAGGTCTCGGACAACACATTTATAACACAACTGATAAAGCAAACTGGTTGTAGTGATTATTCCAGAAGTTCATCATTTAAAGTGCAAATTTCAAATGTACCAGCGTAAAATGTTGTTTTATAAATACAAGAGAAAACATTATCACTACCGTTAATTTAAAACACAATCACCATTTTTGGAAGTGATCATCATTTGCTGGATATTCCAGTAAAAACATTTATCCTCTGACCTTAAAAGTCACCAAATCTCAGACAGATGTAAATACCTGTAGGACATTTTAGACTGGACACGACTGGCATCCTAATGAAAATCTGGAAATATTGCTTGGGAAATAGTTTTTTATTCTTCCTGCAGAGTTTCGGGGACATGTAGAAGAACTACAGAGATGTACTGAAGCCTTTCTGGTGTCAGATGGTGGCATGACATGCATACAGAGCATTAAATGGGTGGAGTAAATCCACAGTCTGCAATGTGACCTTTATGAAATCATTGTGTTATGTAATATTTTACAGCCGAAAACCTTTTTAATCTTTTGTTAATAATAAGTTAACAAAAGAAGAGTAAAATAAAACATCTGCCCTCGTTTCCAGGATCTCCTGAGATGCAGAGTGCTGACGTCGGGAATCTTTGAAACAAGTTTTCAAATAGATAAAGTCAATTTCCAGTGAGTTACAAACATTATATAGCTAATTAATAAAATGATTAAAAAATAATTAATAAACTAACCTTGAACTTCCTGTGTCTCACAGCATGTTCGACGTTGGGGGTCAGAGGGATGAACGGCGAAAATGGATCCAGTGTTTTAACGGTTGGATGTTTCTTCCCTGTTTTTATGAGAGGATTTTAGATCTTTTATTGTACAGTTGTACTTTTTAAATGTTTGTTTTTCTGGTTCATTAATCCTTGTGTGTGTTTTTATGTAACACAGATGTGACGGCTATCATCTTCGTGGTGGCGAGTAGCAGCTACAACATGGTGATCAGAGAGGACAATCAGACGAATAGACTACAGGAAGCCCTCAATCTTTTCAAGAACATTTGGAACAACAGGTCAGGGACATTAAATATTTACATTACTAGATATTGTTTGTTTGTTTTTGTTTTTTGTATTTGCTTTACTGGCAGGGAATTACAAAAACCAGTAAGAGAATACAGTAGGGATTGAAAGTTCGGGCTTCCCTGGTTAAAATGTTATTTAATTTGCAAAAAAATACCAAAGAAAGATTAAAAAATATCTCCAAAATGCATCAAATTATCGATTAGATAACATATTTAAAATATCTTTTATTTATTTACACTGAAAAAAAAAGAAAATAAGTACAAAAGTTTGGGCACCTACTATATCAGGAAAGCTAAGACCTGACAGTGTCATGGATTGTTTGTCCACTATCATCGTATCATCATCAAGACCAGGTGATGTCAGTCTCAAAGGTTTTTAATGTCCAGACCCGTCTGACATCAGCACCATCTTCTAAAACTGAAAATAGTTTCAGCAAATTTTTTATGCTAATTTGATACCATCTGTAAAAAAAGCTGAAGTTAGAGAGAGGATAGCTTCTGCAAATGGATAATGATCCTAAACACACCTTAAAATCCACAGTGGGTTATGTATAAAAAAGTGTAACTTTAAAAAAGCAGCGTGTGAAAGTAAGCCCATAAATCTCAAAGAACTGGAAGACGTTTGTGAGGAAGACTAGGCGGAGGCACCCGGCAAAATGAGCTCTACACATGTTCAATATGCTATAGCTGGCAGCCAATGAGTTAAATAATTAAATGTGTACGGGTAAAGTCCTGCTGCTGTGGCACACTTTGGTAAACGTGTTGTTAAAACATCATTACATCCACTTGTGCACATGTGACATCATGTATCTCTGAACAACGTTGTGTTTGGATTAAGTTGCACCATTTTCTGCTATTTAGTCTCAAAGCTTCAAAACTCCTTTTGTCCAGTTGAGCTTTATGAGGCCTTTAAATGTAAGGATTATCTCAGATAAGTGTGGCTGAACTCATTAACTTTGATGCACAGGTGGCTACGGACCATTTCGGTAATCCTCTTCCTGAACAAGCAGGACCTACTTGCTGAAAAGGTTTTGGCAGGGAAATCTAAAATCGAGGAGTATTTCCCAGAGTTTGCACGCTACACCACACCTGATGATGGTAAGAATGGCTCAGAAAAATTAACCATCTGTGAATTTAATGATGTGAAACGTAACTTAACGCATCAGTCTGTGTCTTCTCAATATACATAAACGTATAAGAATAATCCAAGATGTTTGTGTGTCCCTTTTGATCATGTTGACGTGTTAACGCTTGGTGTAACTGAATGTTAGTATGTCCTTTAAACATTTTCATTTTTCATGTTTAGTTCATTTTGCTGTCGTTTTAGTTGAAAAGTTGACCAGATTTTTTCTTGTCCATCAGCAATACAAGAGTCAGGTGAAGATCCCCGAGTCACAAGGGCAAAGTACTTCATACGGGATGAGTTTCTGGTCTGTTTGAATTATACCACTTTCCTTTTTTAAGTCTTTGACTTGTTAAGTTATTATCGAGTCAGGCTCACAAATGACTAGCCTATGCTTTTAGAAATGCACAAATGATTGTTTATGCCAGACCTGCCAAATTAGATTTTCTTTCTAAGAGCTTCTATTTAAAATAGAGAAAAAAATGTTGTCTGATGTCTGTTTCAGTTGAAAGTTTAGCAGTGCAGTCATAAGAAAACACTATAAATTATGCACATTATTTTTATTTTGATGGTTTTGTAAGGTGACCTTGGGTCCTGAAAGGCACCTAGAAATAAAATGTAATAATTAAAGGCTAAACCATTCTGATAGATAGATCTAATGGGCAAACAGTGGACTTAACACAGTGAACTGGTGTGATTGTAAATGTTAAGTACAGGAAGTGTACACATTCACCCTCACTAGAGGAGATTATGCAAACATAAAATATTAGATGGAACTGTCAGAAAATGTTAAAACACAGGTCACTAATATTATCAATAATGTTGGACAAGTTAGGATGGTCATTTATTATTATGTTCATCAGACAAAGGTGTCATCACTTCTGACCTGTTTGTGTTTGTGTGGTTCTAATAGAGGATCAGCACAGCCAGCGGCGATGGACGACATTACTGTTACCCCCACTTCACCTGCGCGGTCGATACAGAAAACATCCGCCGTGTCTTCAATGACTGTCGTGACATCATACAGAGGATGCACCTACGCCAGTACGAGCTATTGTGATGTGACATGGAATCAGATCTACATAGCAGCTCCCCGCCACCACCACGAGCAGTTAGCCAATCACCCATCCACTTTGACTTCACTTCACAGTGAGCAGCCGAGCGCTCGCTTTCCCTTCCACCCTGATGAGACTTTTCCCAGTAACACAAGTTCAGACACACAGTCCTGTCTTCAAAATTAAAAATAAATAAAAACAATGAACAATTTCACCCAGAGCAGTTTCAGCACCTGTAAGCCTGGACCCAGGAAAAAGGGGTCAAGACTGGAAATACTCAGTGTGGGTGATCGCTCCTGTTGACTTTCTCTCTGATATATGAATACACACTCACAGGTACACACACACTTCAGATTAAGATATTTAGACTTTTGCATAGGGTTTCATAGTGCAGCCAAACACACAATCATTAAAAAAAACAAAAGCCACAGTGAGAATCAAATATGAGCTTTCTGAGAAAAGGGAATTTATTCACCACGTGCTGAAGAGAAGGAACGACGGACAGAGAGAGTGGCAAGCTAATACAGAGGATGATTGTCACATTTTCATGCCTGAGGAAGGACGTGCACACTGATTCCCTAAAGGTGGCCTGCATACGAGAGCATGACTCGGAGATAATGCCACACATGACCTGCTCTTCAACGAGTCGAGGGTTGAAGGAGGGTGGCAGAAAACAACAAAAAATGACTAAAAATATCATAAGATGCATATATTCATGCATACCAGTGAACTTCATGCAGTGCAAAAAATCATATATATATATATATATATATATATATATATATATATATATTCCTGTAATAACACAGTTCAACTTTTACATTTGTTATTTTTGACCCCATGTTCTGTGTTAACGTTACACTGTGTGAGCTTTGCCTTTGTTCACAGTTTAAGTCCATCGTGCACACTTACACACAGGTCTGGTTTCTGTTCACCATGGAGACTAACTCTATATCAATATAGTTCATTCCCTAGCCAAGGGGCAAGCAATGTCAGTTCTCAGGAGCCAAGTGAGAAGGAAATCTATCCAACGACTTCTCAAGATTAGTTCAGTGACTCACTGAATTCAGGTGTGTTAAAACAAGGTAACATCTAAAACTGGCAGGACTCTGGCTCTTGAGGATGTGAGTTGCCTAATCCCTGCCTTAGCCCTTTACACTAGCTTGAATGCCTAACACTAACCCTAAATCTAATCCAGATCCTACATAATTTTACAATGAGAGCCCCACGAATTGGTTTTCTGTCTGATTTCTCTTAACATCACATAAAAACAAGTACAACTATACATCCTTGCTCATGCTGCTCAACATGTGGAAAATAAAAAGGTTTTTAGTAATAAGGATTGAAGAAAGGAAAGCATGAAGTTTAAAGACCTGCAGAGACTCGATGTAATAGTTTGAATGGGATCTCACACACACACACACACGCCTGCTCCAGCCCTCATTAGTTCCCTCCTTGTCCACACAACAATCCCCCCCGCCTCCCGCTCTCCTAACCTCTGGTCTTACTCTCTCACCTGTCCCGTCCCAAATCTCTGCTTTAAGTGCGTCTCTTTTATTTTACTGCTGGACTATTATTCTTGTACAGACTGTAAAATGTATTATTTTGTACAACTTTATTGAAGAAAAATAACTTGTAGAAGATCCCTGTGCCTTGATCACGACTGTACATGTTAAAATGAGCTAATATGTAAGTTATGTTTCACTGCGCTGTACAGTTGGACTGGTCTGTCTCATATCGTCCAGGCAAGCTCACCTCTTCTGCCACCGGCCGGGAAAGTGGGAGGGAATCGGGTCTGGATGAAGGCCTTTCGTTTGTTGCTATTTTTCACGTTTGTTTGTTCATTGATGAACTTTTTTTGCTTTGACTCTCCTCCGGTTTATATAATAGGAATTGAATAATTGAAGGACAAACCGATAATCCGACACGCCACATTGATGTGCAGTGAAAGACACTGAGCCCTGACATGGCTGTCACCCAGGTTTTCATTTGCTCTTTATCAGTAACACCTGCAAACATTTTTTAAAAGGTGTCAATGGTGCAAAGTGGTTGGTGTTATTATTTTTCTCTTATTTTTTTAGATTTAACTTCTGTAAAGGAGAGGGAGCTATCCAGTTGCAAAACATTGCTTGTTTCTACATAAACCAAATTCTTTTTGCTTAAACAAAAAAGGAAAGTTGTATTAGTGTTTGGTTCATTCTCAGCCTTGCTATAACCTCCCCTTTAGTCCACATCAAACTCAGGTTTATTAGGCATAATTAAGTTAATGCAGTTCACACACATGCCCTCTTACATAGTCAGCTGTTCTTTGTAACCTTGTGATACTTGTTTATGCTGATTGATTAACAAACATAATCATTATTTACAGTACATGCAGCTTTAGAGGAAGACCACATGACATGTAGTTTGCTGTTATTTATTTGATTTAAAAAAAATTAATCCAAAAAAGTGAAAGCAGTGTGTGAAAAATAAAGCCCCGTTATGGTTTCCACAGGGCTTAAGAAGCCAGGTTGTGACCAGGTACTGCTAAAGAAACACACGGCTAATCGGTAGATGTGGGTTTTAGCAATTCTCTGATCTTCAGCTTTTGTTTTCTTCTTAAACAATGCAAAAAAAAAGTGATGTGGGGAATTAGAGAAGAACGTGTGTCAGTATGACAAGGGTTCAGAAATGGTTTCCAAATAATCTGTGGAGTCCACGCTACAGAGAGAAGTTGTTTACAACTGGATGACCGTTACAACCACTGAACCCAAATCTGCTGCTGCTGGTTTGTTTGTAAAACTGAGAAAAAGAGTGAAATGTATGACTTGTTTAGAAAAGTTGTAGGGACTCTTCAGAAGAGCAAGGCAGCACATGTTAGCTTTACAAAATGTCTGTACATCTCCAGTACTAACATCTAATACCAATCATCAAAGACCCGGTACCTTACAGTATTATTGAGTGAACTTTTAGGCCACCGATCGGGCAGCTGAAGCATGTTGGGTCATGCAACAGGACATTTATCCCAAACACAGCAGCAAACCTTGAAAAGGAGATTCGAGATATTACAGAGATCATATTAAGGTCCAGAGCTCAACCAGGTTAAAACGATGTGATGGGGCTTTTTTATTATAAAGGAATGCTGTGTGAATTTCTATTAACTGAATCACATTTGTGAAGAAAAGTAGGGCGAAATTCTTCCATGTGGATGTGAGAGATGGATGAATTACGGGCTTATAGTTTTTCACATGCTGCTTTTGGATTTCTTTAATGAGTATAATATGTCTGTGTTCATATTTATCAAACTAACTGGTGAGAACTAAATCCATTATCTAAAATCTTTTTTGGAAATTATTTGTATTCCATTTAAAGAAAAAAAACTCTTACACCAGTAACTATGTTTCCCATGTTTCCAGAACTTTCCATGTTTTTTATTAGCGCCACAATCTGCAGTCGATTCAAAACATTTGAACCTTTCCTAAATTGTCTTCTGAGGCTGGTTTTTGCAGCAGTTTTGGCTACGTGAACAGCTTTTAGATGTTCTTTTAAAAAAACCCATCACAGGTTTTCTCTAAGTTTGTGCTAAAGTCCTGCGTAACCTGTAACTGAACCAGTTCAGGCAGCAATATCCAAAATGTGCTTATGACCGTCCTTTTCCTCAGGCAGCTCATTTATGGCAGTTTTGTCAATACAAGTATGACCATCATTTTACTTATAAAACCACACCAGCGGGTTATCTCTTTAGTCTGAGTGGGCTTGTTATAATTGTCTCTGAACTGTAAGGAAAACCTGTGTACAATGTTCTGAGGTCCTGACAAAGAAGAGTGTAACGTACAGTAAACTAACATGCATCACTGGAGTGTATTATAATTAGAATATTCACTTTGTTTTTAAAAGCTTGTTTTCACAGCAACCCGGGACCTCCGGGTTCCTTCTGTGTCCTAATCCAGTGAGACTGTGTGAAACGTGACATGCTATTGGTTTTTCAGCAGTGTCTCACCTGTTCTCGTAAATTCACTGGACTACACTGGTGAAGGAGCTTAATTCCAGTTCAGCAAGAAACTGGATTATTTTGTACAACTATGAGGCAGGTCATTGAGGTTTAGTAGAGTTTAAGTGATGTTTCAAGCATGTTAAAGAGTTAAAACCAACGCCAGTCTGTACATTCTGTCTATTATTTGCAGTAAAGTGCAAAAAGAGTGAGGAAAAGAACACATTTACATCAACTTTTCACATTTTATTTTCATGTTGGAGGATTATGAGCTGAAGTTTGTAGTTTTTCCTTCAGTTACTCAACTCGGTGACACTTTAATGGTCATGGTTTATGCAGACTGATGTTCAGCCTTCATGAAGAAGCTGTGTAACATTATTGTAGATTATTATTACTGTTGCCTATGCAAAAACATAAAGGCATAAAAATGTAGGGATTAAAGTTCAAGTCCAGCTGAAAAACACCTGAATACACAAACAAATGGCAGCTCAACATGTTGTTATACATTCTAACATCAGTCTTTGGGGCTGTAGCCTATTTCTGCAAGATGATGTTGATGATGTTCTGGATCATGACTATTAGGAACAGCAACAACACCAGGAGCTAGGAAGAGCATTTCTTTTTTATTTTATTTTATTTTGTAACTAGGAGTAGCATTATGGTAATTTTGTTCAAGTTTGTGGAAAATATTAAGATTGTGTCTAAATTCAAATAGAACTTTATTTATATAGCACATTTAACAGTTGACCAAAGTTCTGTACAAAATAAAGTACAAATTAAATGAACAAATACTAATAATATTAATAAACCCGATCTTTGGTAACCTATGAAATAAAATACTGCTGAAACAATAGATGCACAATAACAAATAAAACCAAGACAAAAATGTCATGTTTAACTAGTTTAAATACCAGAGACTTTATCATATGCCATTTGTTTTCCCAGTGGCTTCCACATAAGATATCAGACATCAATGTTTAGCCAGGCGTTTACTGCTTATATAATTTATCTACTACAAAATTTAAAGTTAAAAGACTCAGATCATTGCAGTCCATTCATTATATTTTATTTCTAATATGGAATTTATCCTGTTCACTGTTTCACTATATGTTGAGGTTTAATGCGATTGAGTATTTCGTAGGTTTATAACGCATGAAAATCTAGTTTTATTTCTCATGTATCTTATATTTTCCCCCGTACCACCAGAGGGAGCCAGAGTTTAACAACATGGTGAGCGGAAACACGTGGCCTGAACCGGACGACTGAGCGGGCTTCCTTCAGTTAAGCCCCGCCTCCGCTTTTCCATGCATTGGCGCGCTTCACTCTTATGTGGTCCTGTGTTGCTGCTCCTCCCCGGCTGGCGGTGGCTTCACTATAGCGGGCTGCGAGACAAAACACAGCAGGCATGAGTGCGGCGGGTAACGCTCAGCCCGGTTCGGCTCCCGGTCTCGTCCAGCAAGGACTGAAAGAGGCTCTTATCGAGACGCTGACAGCCATCCTGTCCCCGGTTCATGAAGTGCGCGCTGCAGCGGAGGAGCAGATCAAAGTGCTGGAAGTGACTGAAGGTAAAGGATAGCACATTTTGTAGCCTTACTTTAACGATTATTAGCTAGACGCTTTTTTTTTTTTAACCTATTAACGACTTGGGCTTCTGGACAAATTAGCATTATGTGGACAGCTGAGTGCTATTTACTATGATAACTATGCTAACTCATAACGTTAGCGGGACAACTAACATTAGCTAACATTAGGCCATAATTTCAGAAGTTGTTTGTGATCAAGTTAGCTCGTAAGCTAGTAATAAAGGACAGCTCTGTCTTGTTTTTCTGGTGGTTTTATTGCTTTCAACCCGGTAAGTCGCAACTAGTAATATTGGAGATGAAAACAATTAAAGTATCCCTAACTTAATTCAGCACATGGGGAATGTGTGCACCCCGGCCTCAACAGTCCAAATACAGTGTGAACTCTTCTTTACTTAAAAACCCCTTGATGCAAGTTATCCATCAAGTGTGTGCAGTGAAAAATCCCGAGTGAAGTTGTAACGGTACAGCTTACATTTATTAGTTGCTACTGACCCCGCGCGCCGTATCTTGTCTCGAGCGCATTGGAAAAAGGTGGAATATCGATATTAACAGTAGCCCCAACTTCCTGCATCTTTACCTCATTGTCCCCTAAGTTACCTAGTCTTGCCTGTGAAATGTTTCCAGAAAGGGTTTGCAAATAATCACCATTAAAGACTGGTTGATAGATCCGTGGTCGCTATAGCAACAGATTGACAGATTCTCCCGCTAAGTTGGCACGCGGAGGCTTCTCACGCGGATCCCGCTGAACAAGCAGTTTCCTGCATCATATGGGCCAGAGAGGGGAAGACCACCGCCTCAAATCGTTTTGTGTCACAGTTATCAGTCTTACCGCAGTAATTAATGTCCCAGAACCAGAGAATGAATTAAGGCTTAACGTTTAGGATGAAAGTAAAATAACTGTGTGTATATTGGAGTTGTCAATGTTATTTCCATAATGAGGTCCTCAATACTTCAGCACTGAATTAGATTAAACTTTAATAATCTGTAAGTTCATTTAGGTTTCTGTAGTTTGTGATTTTATTAATATTGTTTCTCATTAAGCATCACATTTTCTTGTAACCTAAAGTATGATTTTTGCAACAAACTTAGTTCATTTTCTGATTTTTAAAAATGTTGTCAACATCTTTGTAGACACTTTTTGATGCCCCTGCTAAAAATGGTGTTTTGGGGGGATTTTTTTTACCATAACTATCCCTTTATCATTTAAAAAGTCATGATGGCTATATAAAAAAATTGTACACATTGTCTATAGTTAATGCGCTATACCAGACTTTTCATTGTCCTGAAGTCACGTCAGTCATATCGGCCACACAGCAGCATAGCAGAGAGCCTAACCCTTTCCGCTGGCCCCTCTCTAAGGCAGCTGTCCTGTAGGATTGTCAGCAGTAACATTGTCTTCTGGTGCCTGATGTCACTCTTGGTAAAACCCAGTTACAGGGCCGAATGGTGGTCCTGAATTGTGCTCCTTTCCCATTCTGCCACACCATGTTCACATATGTCTGTCTGTGTTTTTAGTCATATACCAGATAATGTTATTGTTACTTTTTTGTGTGGTACTAACTCTTTTTCTGTTTCTTTAGCCTTTCATGGTGTATTTAGCTTTTATTTTCCTCAAACATAACAGAACTTTTTCTCTGTCCTCATGTGACAGCTGCTGTTGAATAAACTAAAAAAACCTGGAACCTTAAAATGAGTCATTTGAGTCAAGTTGGTGCAAAAAAGTCCTCCCATGTATTTAAAATTTTCCATACTTTAATTCTGTGTGCTATAATGGGATAAAATCAAGCTTTATTTATTCATATTCTGTCTGTAATTTTTATGTTAAAGAGTTTGGCGTCCACCTGGCAGAACTCACAGTTGACCCTCAAGGAGCACTCGCCATCCGTCAGGTGAGCAGATGGATAGTAAAATCTAGATATTTTTTTTGGTAATTTATAAAGTCTATTCTGCAGTTGTGTATGAAAGTGTTTCTCATTTTCTGCTACTGTCTGTTTTGCTCGCTGTGACTTTGTGTATGTTTTGTGCTGCTTAACAAATGTTTGTGCAGTTAGCGTCCGTCATCCTGAAGCAGTATGTGGAAACTCATTGGTGCTCCCAGTCAGAGAAGTTTCGGCCTCCTGAAACCACAGAACAGGTAAATGATATTAACTGGATATGATTACATTAAAAAAAAACTACATTTTAGCTTTGGCTTTAAATCAAGAGGCAAATAATTAACCGACTAAGAAGAAGCATTCCCTATAACAACATTTTTATGACTGTTAAAGGGTGAAGATGAAGATGCTGAATACATTTCCTTTTCAGACTGTATTTGCTCTTCATGGTTCATCTCTTATTTACTTAATTTGCTAGTTACTGAAACAATAATTTAAATATTGAAATCAGGGCTTTGTTTCCCCCCTTTAGGCTAAAGCTGCCATCAGGGAGCTGCTTCCAAGTGGTTTGCGAGAATCAATGAGCAAAGTTCGCTCCAGTGTTGCGTATGCCGTTTCAGCCATCGCCCACTGGGACTGGCCGGAGGCCTGGCCGCAGCTCTTCACGCTCCTGATGGAGATGCTCATCAGTGGAGACGTCAGTGCCGTACATGGCGCCATGAGAGTCCTCACAGGTGTGTGAAAAGAAAAACCTAAACGACTGACCATAAGCAGAAGCAGTGTTCGTATTAACCTATTTTTAAATTATTTAAGTTAGCCGTCTTATTGACTGATCTGATTCTGGATGTTTGTTTAATCCACTTAAATGACATTTGCACAGCCTTAAAAGTGAATATGTAATCAATGCATGTGCATTATTATTAAAATAACTTTTAAGAGCCAAAGAACGGTAATCTATGACTTTGCGTACAGAGATTTAAAGTCAAGCTTGAAGAAGACATGGCAAGATGCATTTCATATACAAGCTTTACTCTAAAAGCGAGGTACAGAAGAAGCATTAAAGGGATCCGTTTTTATTTGCTGCACTGTGTTTGTGACTGTCAAAGTAACTTTTCAATCCAGCTTTATTAATCATCTCAGGGCACTTTACAGACATCAGTTTCAGCCAGTTCATAATAAATGGGCTCGCAAAGTTAACCAACAGATTGCATTGACTCATCTGTTCAATAAAAGAATGAGAAAGTTCAGAAACTGCATAGACAAGTTCCCAATGTAAATGAGGTTTTTCTCTCGTTTGAAGCTGCCGTGCTGGGCTTTAGTACACCACTTCCTGTCATTACTTCACTGCATCAAAACAAAGTGTTTGAATTAGACTATCTATCCTCACCCAGTCAGATAGAGTCTCTCCAGTTTAAATTATATTATACTAAATGTTGTTCCTTTAAAAAAAAAAACATTGGTACAACAGAACTTCTGACAGTGTGGTACCCGAATACAAATTCAGGTGTAACACCTTGAAAGAACCAGCAGGTATGCTGTTGCACACACTCCTGATCTGGTCCCTGCAGGCTGCATTTTGTTCTCTACACTGTATCTTTAGATCTTAGTACATGTAATGAAAGCTGGGTCACTGGCAGAAATCAGGAACTTCAAATATGACTAAACAGTTTTTTTTAAAGATGAAGTTTTAAAATCTTTTATTTATTGATTGTTTTTATGTCACGCTCATGTAACCACCTCTTGTGTCCAGAGTTCACTCGAGAAGTGACAGACACACAGATGCCCCTGGTGGCTCCAGTCATCTTACCTGAGATGTACAAAATCTTTACCATGGCCGAGGTACTGTCACTATGTTTACCGTGTGGTTACTGAGTCCGTGCTGTTGATGCTGCAATGGTTGCTCGCTGAACTGATCACTTA
This sequence comes from Pseudomugil gertrudae, assembly GCA_037177535.1. NCBI lineage: Eukaryota > Metazoa > Chordata > Actinopteri > Atheriniformes > Pseudomugilidae > Pseudomugil > Pseudomugil gertrudae. The sequence continues at coordinate 14,626,231 of JBAMHV010000003.1, read as the reverse complement.
TTTGATGCACAGTGCAGTATTTCAGTACTGATTATGAAACTCATTCTACCATACTCATAAATGACTCAGTCAAGCTGCATTCATTTGTAGTATGAAGCCTGTTTTACAAATAATTCCCTGATATTTTTCCAACTGTTGTAGGTTTACAGTATTCGTACCCGCTCCAGAGCAGTGGAGATATTTACCACCTGTGCCAACCTCATTTGTGCTATAGAAGAGCTTGAAAAGGTGACATTTAAGATAATCTATCAGATATCTGAAGTACTGGATATGGGATTAGTTTAAATGGTTTAACTGGTTTATTGTTGATGAAACCTTGCATCACATACCATTTCTAATGTTCTCTAATTTAGTATCATGTCTTCACATAAGCAGAAGATTTATTGAGAATTTGCTCTTTTTCTTTATGTATAAAAACATTTCATTGACATAATGTGTGTGTGTGTGTGTGTGTAGGGTGCAGCCAAAGCGCTAATCTTCCCAGTAGTCCAGCAGTTCACAGAGGCATTTGTGCAGGCTCTGCAGATGCCTGATGGTCCCTCATCAGATAGTGGCCTCAAGATGGAAGTCCTGAAGGTGAGAGTAAATCCAGCCAGAAGTGGTTGGTTAAGCTGAATTGATTGTATCTTGATGTTTTAATAATGTATTTAAAGATATACATTGTTTCCATTTGATATAATTTATGTTTGAACCTGTATTTCTTCTTCTGTTGTTACAGGCAGTAACGGCATTAGTGAAAAACTTTCCCAAACCCATGGTCTCCTCCATGCAGCAGATATTACCCATCGTATGGAATACACTGACTGAAAGTGCAGCTTTATATCCTTTTTACAATGCTCTGTGTATTCACTAGTTGCATGTAAGCCTTTTCACAGTCAGTGAGCATTACTGCTGGATCTGCTGTATAGAAGTCAACTGCTTACTCGGCAAGATCAAAACACAGCCATGTGTGTAGAGAAAATGTTGCATTGCATCGCCTGACAAATTAACCCTCTTGTGACCGCCAACCGAATCCTTTTATCTGTGCAAGTACTTCAGGAATTACGGTACTGACACTCTACAAATGTGTAACGACGCTCTGAATCTTGCCTGTGATTGGACGGTCATAGCGCGGGGATCCTGTGTTTTACCGTAATGACAACTAAATGGGTGAAGAGGTCAGGTTTTTGAACTGTTAAAATACGTAATACTGTTCAGACGTTATGATCATATGAAGTGTGCATGTCTTTTGGGAGGGTTACAGACACCAAGGGCAAGTGTTCCTTAGCCTCTTGTTTACTTATGTAAGAACAGAAGTAAACTACACAGAGGAAGTGGAAGATCCTGTAGACTCGGATGGTAAGCAGAATTTAAATAACTGTCCCGTTTCTGCAACGTGTGTGGTATTGCTCACCATGGATTGAATTCAACTGGTTTTGTGTGCTTTTGGTTTGTGCAGGGGAAGTTTTGGGTTTTGAGAATCTGGTGTTCAGCATTTTTGAGTTTGTCCACACGCTGTTGGAGAACAACAAGTTTAAGAGCACGGTGAAGAAAGCGCTGCCTGAACTAATCTACTACATCATCCTGTATATGCAGATCACAGAGGACCAGGTGAGACACACCTGAATCGTGCTGGCAGTGTGTATATGTATGATTGCAAAGAGAAATGTAAATGTACCCTTTTTATTTTCTTCAAGATCAAAGTGTGGACAGCGAACCCTCAGCAGTTTGTAGAGGATGAAGATGATGACACCTTCTCCTACTCTGTCCGGATCTCTGCTCAGGACCTGCTGCTGGTGAGATAGAAATAAAGAACAGCAAACTTAAAACGGTGCTAAATAAATGCAATGGATGAATGAATGAAGTCCTTTGGGCAAGGGTAGAATAACTAGTGCTGACATGTTGGGTGTTTAATTTTCCAGCACCAAAACATTTAACCTAGCTTTCCTAATCTGTTTGACCTTGCACTCATTTCCTTTATTATTCAGGGTTACAGGAGGAAGCAGCTTGTTCTTCCTGTATTTCCCACTGATATGAGTTGGAAAGGTTTTGCCACATTTGGGTCTTAAGTTTCAGATGATGTTTTTATAAAACACACAGACACATAGTCCAACAGAACTTGATCTTGTGGAAGTACTGGTTTAAGTTCTTACAGCTTGTTCCGGACACATCCTGGCAGAACCTTTCCTCATGTGGCATCTGAAACGTTTTGTGTGCTGTGTCGACTATTTTAAGAGGGTGTTACTGGTGCAAATGGTGTGAAGCAATAAGTGGTCATTTATGCTTTTCCTCTGGTGTGAAATATTCAACAAGGCTGAGCAGAATGTTTTAAGGAACAGCTGGTTAAGGTGATGGAGTAGATGTCGCCACTTAAAATGCTAATTTAGCCAAAAACGGGTTAATGGGTAAAAGGCTTGCTAATTCACTGGATGGGTGATGGCACCATTTTTGTTGCAGTGTCATCTGCTGCTGGAGTTCAGTGTGGCTTTATAGATAAATGGACTGATATAAGTGTTTATTAAAGCCACAGATATGATTGCAGCTTCTAATGGTGTAAAATTAAATTCTCAAAAAGCTTAATTTTCCAATGGTTTATAACGTGGAGGCACTTGTAGGAGAGACTGGATGAAATGCATAGTTATTTCTCATGTCCACCAGACATCTGGTACCAGCAGGTTAACGTTATTTTCTGGGCAGCATTAGCTTGCCCTGACTAACCTATGCTTAGTGTTTTAGAAAAGCAACATAATAAGAAGAATTGGAAGCTTTTCTGCTCGGTATGGAAGTATTTATAGTGAAGATGGCTGCATCGTGTGTGTTAGTGATCCTGTAGGTAGTGTGATCTGTTGGCCGTGACTACAGCATCATGTTTAGTGCATGCAGACTGTGATAATGTGATACCTGCAGAATTCTAAATGTTAATGTATGTTTTTATGAGCCAGCTCTGTTTACCCTAATTCTATCTTTTTTATGTTAGTAAAGTTATGATTGCATGATGTGAATGAGGTAACGCAGCATGTGGTGTAAACGTGACTTTGACGTATGACTAGAAAAGTGTTACATTGACCATTTAAAAGCAGCTGATAGAGTAACCCAGGTTAAAAAACAAACAGTTGTTTACCACAAATAGCCTGTGTTTCTGGGCCAAAACTGGTCTAAAATCTAAATTTCATACTCTTATGACTGTTAAACTTAATCATCAGGTCTTTTTCAGCCTCTGGTTCCTCCTGAGTGGTTTTATCAATGTTACCTGCTGACCTGTGGTTTCAGGCCGTGGCTGCAGAGTTTCAGAATGAGAGCGCCGTAGCGTTAGCAGCAGCTGCTACCAGACACCTCCAGGAGGCCGAGCAGGCCAAAAACAGTGGCAATGAGCACTGGTGAAGATTCACGCGCACACACTCATGCCTTGTAAATGTAAATGCTGTATAGAGCAGTGGTAATCTCACGCTGGTGATCTTTAAACAGGTGGAAGATCCACGAGGCCTGCATGCTGGCTCTCGGTTCAGTCAAAACGATCATTACAGAGAACGTGAAGAACGGCCGTATCCAGTTCGACATGCACGGTTTTCTGGCTGGTGTCATCCTTGCTGATCTCAACCTGGCAGGTGAGATTTAGTGGTTTAATGTTTTAAATGTGTAGGTAGCTGCTCAGATCAGCAGAAAAATGCAGGATAAAACCGCATATACTGCTGCAGTACATCCGCCCAGGCTTCAACTAAAGTTTAGCTTTAATAAAAACACTAAGCTTCCATTTCTTCTCTCAATAAATACTATTTAAAATAATAGCTGATTTTCTGTTTGAGACGTTTGTTTATTTTACTGATACTGGTTTGCTGGCTCAATGATAATAAAAGTATACTCGTATACCGTACGTTCTCGGGCGTCATGGGCCTGTTGATGACTTCACACTGCACGATCGGCTGGACATTATTGACAACTGAATATGAACAATTGTGGCTGGTTTGGACAAATTACAGAAGTAGTTTTTAGCAAAGTGGGATTGTAGTTTTTTGTAGGAAACAGACAGCTTTTACAAAGAAATCCATCATTACCGCGCCGTTGGAAAAAAGATCATCTCCAAGTCTCTCTTTAAATATTAAGAGACATCCTCAACGAATATCAACGAGCAGTGAAAGCGTCTAAATCTAGTTTCTTGTCAAATCTGATTGCCCAGAATTGTCACAAACCTCAGGTCCTGTTCAATACTCTGAATTCAATTATCAAGCCCCGTGATAATTCCCCTGTGCCTTCCTCCAGCCTCTGTGAAGATTTTTTAAAGTTCTTTACAAACAAAATATCTGACCTTAGGCCTAGTATTCTGTCCCCACTGGATCCAGCTGCTCCATCAGTGTCTGTCTGTTTTTGACAGCTTTGAACCAGTAACTCTAAGGGAATTAACCGATATTGTAAATCATCTAAGACCATCTTTCTGCTCTCTGGACACTATGCCCAGTAAATTATTCAAAGACGTTTTAAAATGTATTGGTCCATGCATTGCCCAAATTTTAAACTGTTCACTCTCGACCGGCTTTTTTCCTACTGATTTGAAACATGCTGTCGTCCAGCCTCTCATCAAAAAGAGCAACCTTGATCCTAACATACTGTCAAACTTCCGACCAATTTCAAAATTGCCTTTTATGTCGAAAGTTTTAGAGAAGGTTGTCTATGGTCAGTTGCAGAATTACTTGGACCATTATGCCATTGGTGAAAAGTTCCAGTCTGGTTTTAAACTCCGTCACAGCACGGAAACTGCTCTCTTAAAAGTTTTTAATGATCTTCTCTTAACTGTGGATGCTGGGCATTCGGCAGTTCTTATCCTCCTGGACTTATCTGCAGCATTCGACACTATTGATCAC
>JBAMHV010000003.1:14594396-14611416 GCA_037177535.1 Pseudomugil gertrudae | reverse complement strand
GTTAGCGTGATATGTAAAGTTATTTTGTTCTGGTTAGCGTGATATGTAAAGTTATTTTGTTCTGGTTAGCGTGATATGTAAAGTTATTTTGTTCTGGTTAGCGTGATATGTAAAGTTATTTTGCTCTGGAACAAACTGGAACAACTCAATGGAGTGATGGGGAAAAGATGCATTCAGTGTTGCTCGAAAACCCAAGTTCTCTAATATGTTAGGTAAATGAATGCTATTGTTCATATTCAAAAACACCTTACTTGTTTAAATCTACCTAGTTTAGTAAAACACTGGGTTTCTAATTAATTTTAGTTGGATTCCTTTTGTTCTTTAGGTTGAGAAGCTTGGCCCCTTCGCTTCACATGTTTCCATCATAAATGATCCGTTTCAATGATCCGCAGCAGCGGAGTGAACATGAATTCCGCTGGTTTTTAAAGCACATGAAGGTAGCATCGCGATGTGTCATTAAACGGATAAATGAGCGACGCTCGCGCCCGTCCCGTCTCCCATGCCCTCCCGACGCCACAATAATGCCTGAAAGCAACCGTTAGCCCGACTTATTTCATTTTGTTCGGATTTACACCAATGAAAACAGTCATTCTGTAAGTTCGACACAGATGGGAATTGTTCCAACGGGCAACATGTCCCCTCTGCCGCTGACTTTGGCCCTGCTCGCCGTCGTCCTCTGCACTTCTTCGGGTAAGATGACGGCTCTCCGGCTAGCGGCGGGCCTAGCTAACAATAACTGTAAAGCTCGGCTGCAGTTTTATGTGTGGTGTTGTGTTGTAACCTCTCTGTTTCCCACTGACCGCTAGCATAGTCTCTGTAGCCGTGAGCATGACGTTATTTATGCCTTCATGTTTACTGACATGGTCCTAACATCGAGGTTTAATCCTGGATAAATAAAAGCTACACTGTTCTGTGTCAATATGTATGATGCAGTCTATTCTGACTAGTTTCATCTTAAAACTAAATAATTCATATAATTCAGCTTATATTAACTATGAGACGCTGTCATATTGTACATTTATCTTTTCAGATAAACATCTTTTCTGTTTCTTTGACTGCAAAAGTTACTAAATATGCATTAAGAATAAACATTTTCCAGGTATATAAGGTGGGTGCATATTCATGTGTGTTTGATTTCATATCACTTAATCATCCTTAAGCAAAACATACTGAGGAATAAAATGACCACACAAGCCTAAATCCCAAGCCTAGGTGTAAGTCACTAAAACTAAAGCCTAGGTGCAACTAAAACTAACCACACAGACCTGCTATATTTACCACCTTTGTGAAAGCTGTTTTCATACTAAGGTTTGTTTTTTCTTCCATGTTGAATCTAAAAAGATGGGTTTTTTAAGAAAGGTCTCTTCTTGTTTGACACATTTCACTGATTTTACATATTTTTCATCCTGGTAACACGGAAAGACATTTGACTAAAGTGCAATTCATAAGATGGATCCTCATATTTAAGCAGTGCTTCGGAGTAATAAATTTAGTCAAAATTAAAGCTTTTATGGGAGAGCAGACCATTTTTATTGGTAATGCTACCACTTTAAAGGTCATTCCCCAATTTAGCCAAGGCAATAATGTTGTTTTGACACTTTTCTTCAGGTGATCTTTGTTAGAGTTGTTCATTTTATAATGCTCATGTCTACATAGAAACAGGTCTCTGAGGATGAATGTTTTAATTTAGAAGATACTTGGGTTGTGTTATATAAGACGTACCTTAAAGAGTAAAGTTTTAGCTGCCTGTACCCACTGAAGACTTGTGTTTAGGCTATAAACTGATGTTATGCTTCACAAATGTTTGAAACAGACTGGGAGAGTAAACTGGAAATGAACTTTTTGTTATTTCTCTTTATGGTGCTTCTTATCAGGCTGTTATCTCATTGTTCCTCACACTTTGCATTGCTCTTGATTTGCAGTCAGCGGGAACGAAGACTGTTTGTGGTATGTGGATAAAAATGGCACGTGGCACAATGGTTTCGACTGCCCTCTCATTACTTTCTGCTGCGGGAACTGCAACCGGCGTTATTGCTGTCTGGACGCCTTCAAGATGATCACGGAGAGGGAGCAGAAACGATGCATGCTCTTCCAGTTCAGGTGGGAACAGAAGCAGGAACGAGGGATTAATTTAACTTCTTATTTCTTAACTCAGCGCTGTTTCTTTAGCAGTCTGGTTCAGCTGAAGGATATTTGAACTAAAATGTCTTTGCTGAACAAGGAAAACAGTAAATGTTTCACAGTAAAATTGCATCCTGATGCTTTCACACACACACACACACACACCAGTCCCCAAAGTAAAGTGGCTGCACATGATTAAATAACTGTCATATCTTCTCATTGGTGGTTCTACCACATCAGCTATCTGTGTGTTCACTCGTGTTTAATGTCAGCATCCCACAAAGTGATTGTAATAATGCTCGACTATGCAAGCTTGTTTTTGAGAGGAAGCAGCATGGTACTTTTCCTCCACAGCACTGAAAATCATCCATCACTCTCCATCCGCGAGCAGACAACCCACAGCTCATTAAGCCCTGTGGGAGATCAGATCAGTGGGCGTCAGAGATGAAACGGAGGGCTTTGTTTTTTCACTGACATGATGAGGTGATGGAATCAGGTTCAGACAGAGAAATTGAGGGTGAACATCATTTACGGGGATGATATCAGGGTCAGTCTTTGGTTAAGAACTTTGTCTGAATCTAAAGCTTCCCATCTCAGCCATCTATACTTTAATCCTCCTCAAAGTGTGTTGTAATTAGCCAGATAGAGGAGAAGGAACAGCATGAGACTAAATGATCAGAGTGAGAATTCTTTGTGATTTAAGTCTTCCTCTAACTCCTCTCTCAGCCCAACCACTTTAGCTGGAATTGCATCCTCCATTCTCCTCTTCGTGGCCATCATTGCGACCATGGTCTGCTGCTTCATGTGTTCTTGCTGTTACCTCTATCAGAGAAGGCAGCAGTGGGGCAGAACACCTTATGATGGTAAGATCCTTCATCTTTGTGTCCATGTTTTTGCAGAAGACTGCCGAGTTAAAGCATACTTTCACAGCTCACTTTGTTTTTTTTTCAACCCACAGCTCAGCAGATCCCCATGGCCAGCTACCCAGTGGAGCCCATGTATGATTCTTATGGAAAACCACTTGGACCCTCAGAGTACCCACATGCAGGTTATCCTATGGCGCCCCAGTATCCTGGCATGCCCCCACAGTATGCCATGATGCAGCCAGGACCTTACCCACCACACCCGATGGATCCTGCATTCAGCCAGGGTAAGAACGGTACATCAGTCCAACAGTATGGACATCTGGTACGATCTGGACTGTGGAGTTCCCATGGCATCATTTATGTCATGGTTACATGAAAACCAGAACAAGTAGAACGTGCTCACATACACATGTTGTGTTTCTATTTGCAGGAATGGAGTCTATTTTAGTATTATGAGGAATAATGATCATGTTGTCATATCTACCGTTAGTATACATGGTTGACTCGTCATCTAGGTTCTCATTGTTTCTGCTTATCTTTGAGACATATATGTATTTTATCAGCTCATTCAGGAGTCTTGTTAATGAATCTTAACTGAATTTGGCTGTTTACTGGTGAACTGTGTGACTAACGTTTAGTGTTTTTGTTGTTGTTTTGCTTCTGGTTGCTGCAGACTCCTACTTATTTCCACATATTAGGTTTCACTAAAATGATCAAACTTTTCTTATTCAGTCACATCAACAAAACTAACTTCTGAATATATTGTATAACCCCCACCCCTCTCATACCACCCATCTCAGCTGCTTGAGTTCAATCTAAGCGTATCTTAGTGTGTTTTTACTGGATGATGGCAGCATCCTTTTGCTTGTTAGTTGTAGTTTGAAGGTAATTTTGGTGTCACGTGCACAAAGTCAGCTTACAGTTCCCGCCTCCACTCGTCTGCAAGACCTGCATGTCAGTTTAGTCAATGTCACCATTAAGTGTAAAGAATCCTACCTCAATCATTCATAACACAAAAACCTGAAGCCATGCTTCACAGTTGTAAAGATTCAACAGATTGAAATGATATGTGAAGTTATATTGTTTTTGTAAAGATGTTTACTGATTTAATGTTGTTGTCTCGTTCTAGCCCCACCACCGTACTCTCCACCCCAGTATCCCGGCCACTGATGGAATTATCCACACACACAATAAATGGAAACCTCTTCAAATGAGGCATGATTGAGAAAACGAAGGCAGCAACACTCTCTGACACACACACACACACACAATCTAACACACTCAAAACTACATGTAACAAGCAGTGGTTTTTCAGAAGAGAAACCAGAGACACATTTTCTTTTCTTTTTTTTACCTTGTTGTTTATTTACAGCATCATTTTACTTTCCTACCGTGCTAACGCGAATCAGATTCTATCCTACAACCCAACTCCTGATGGCTCCAGGCGGGTTTCACAGCAGGTGTCACATCATCATTTAAATGAAGAGGAGTGTGTGTCAAAATACTTCTCTGACGCACTCACCTTGATGGCATCAAGTGTCATCTCAGACAGGTCCCATATGTGTATCTGAAGCGTGTACAAACCCATAATGTTTTCCTTTATTTGCTGAAAAGAACAGGGCTTTGCTGGCTGATGCTTGTTAGATGAGGAAAAAGTCTATTGTTAATAAAGCTGATATGATCAGCTACAACGGGACGTTTTTATCTTTGCTTTTCTCATGATGGAGTCCAGAATGAAGCTCGGAAAAACTGGAAATGTGAGATGCTTTTTTTAAAAAGTTTTTTTTTTCCTTGGATTTGACATTTTTGGATCAAATGGTTTAATTTTTTTGATTCAACTTCCAGTTTTGTGTAAGAAGCACTTTAAAACTGTGTTTAATCCTTTTTTGTAAGTTCTCTGTAATTTTCTCTAGTGGCATCCGTCTCGTGTATCACCTTAGCATCAGCATGCTGCGCAGTCAGTGACCTGTCCTCCTCCTCTCCTGGTTTCAAGTACTAAGACCTTTATTGCAATATTAAACCCACACTGCCACAGTGAATTCCATATAAAGTATATTTCTTGTAATATATCAGTTGAAGGTGTCGGCACCCAGTTGAACCCGATGTCCCGCCTTATATTTACTAACCTTGTATAAGAAGAGATTAACTATTTAAAACCATCTTTTGTAAATCTGCTCCTCACTTTAATATTTTACGACATTGTAATAAGTTGTTTAAAAGCAGTGTATTGTGATTGTAACATGAGATGTAACTTGATGTTTTGACATCTTCCATTTAATATTTATTATTACTGAGGTTACCTCTGTCTGTGAGTGGCTTTAACTGTTTGGACTAAGCTACAAAGCCAAAAAGGACTACTGTCAGATACTTTGAAGGAATTGTTTGACATTATTGGAAATGAATTGATTTGTTTAAGAGCTGAATGAGAACATTAATATCACGCTTTCATCTTTAAAAGGCAAAATGTCCCAAAAATGCACCGTGAGTTATTACATCATTTAAATTATTTCATATTCAAACAAATTTGAGTGTTTATTAATGTCATGAAAGTAAAAATTGAGCCAATTTTATAGTTAAAGTAGTAGTTAATGTAATTAGTTAAGATTTGACCACTGACACCTGCTGATTCATACTCTGCGAGCCCACGATCATCTGTAGCCTCCTGCTCGATTAATATAGACGGTCAAAAAGCTCATTTATAATGAAGCGTAGAGCAGTGTGAATAGATGGTCTGGTTCATTGTCAAGGCTGAGAAGTAAAAACCCTTCTACCAGAAGGTCATCTGTACCTCCTGTCAACATGTGGGGATGCTGGTGCTCTGCAAAACAAAGAGGGCTTGCTTTAAAAAGGGTCAAATTATTGAGTCATTACTTTTTTTTTTAGATGTACATGTTTTACTTTTAAAGACAAAACTTCATCATGCCAGGCATAAACCAATTATACATTTGTTGGGTCGACTGATTAATGCTACCATCACATGTGCTTGTGTTAACCTGGAGGATGTTGCTTTCAGAGAAACGTGTAATTTCCCCTCAAACATGAATTTCTCTGGACTTTAGGCCGTTCTCACTGATACTTAATCCTAACTCGTCTGATGACGCTGTAACACAAACCACTTCTAATAATCATCCATCGGTACAGACTTCTCATCTTGCCTTTTTCTTTTTCAAAGAAAGCAAATGTATTTCCTGAAAAGTCACACTCCTGGTAAATGTCACTTAAATTTAGTGTTGAAGTATTTAAAATAAATTACACGAGGCACATGTTGTGTATGGGAGAAAAACTTAAGTTAACCAGTGGACCAGAGACGGACTGCTGTATGAAATGAAACAGACTGGACTCTTTATTATCTAAACTATTCACTCCCACAGCGACGTCCACTTGCACAGATCTGTTGAGACTTTTTAAAGCACAAGGAGAACGCTGTGGTTTTCTCTGTACCATACTTTCATATGGCGTTAAATTTAAGATCTGTTTATTTGTGCTTCTAAGTCATTTCCATGAGAGTGTTAATGAAACTGGTGGCGAAGTAACACGTCTAGATATGGCTTTTGTCATCTGAATGCTATGACACTGTAAAATAAAGTCAGTGGAAAGAGAGATTTCTATTAACATAAAGTTTAACTTTGGAATGTAAAAAAGTTGTGTGTGTGTTTATGTTTTTAAAGCTTTTATTACCAAAACATTCATTCATTTTAGATATAACATGATACTAAGGGGGTAATGGATGTTTCTGGCCACTAGATGTCCATAAGACGCAGTTCATTTTTAACTGATTCATGGAAATCGTCTCTTCACACATGCACGGCTCGTAAGAGGTTAAAGATGTTCCACTTCCAGGTGGGTTAAAACTAAAACAAATTAATCTGCAGTCCCCTTAGGACCACGTTAGACCTCATCTTAATCTACTCCAGGTATGAGACATACAGTAAACTATCATTAAGCTGTTACGTTTCAGCATTTTATCTTCTATGATACTAAAATATTCACAGAATGACTGAAAGTTTGTGTCACAGATAAAAAATAATCAAATATCAGGATTTAGAGATGTTCTCTCTGAAACACAGCAGTAAGTAGCCTAAGCATGTCACACCCTGTTTCAAAACGTTAACAGCAACAATTTCACATAGTAAAATGAATAAACACCTTTTGAAAGAGATTTATTTAAATAATTACATTTTACATTCATTATAAAGTAAATAAAACTTTATTTATAAAACAACTTTCATAAAAAAAATATGTAACACAAAGTGCTTTACAGTTAAAATGCTAAACAGTTTTATCCAGTGAATTTCCAAAATTCACTGAAGTCCGACACAATAAGGCAACAGCACGTGTAAAGGTCCCCACCCTTATTATCTGTATCGGGGAGCCAGGATACTGACAAATAAAAAGTGTTAAAGGTGAAATAAAGGAATAAAACATTGAATATAAAGTAAAAAATGTTTGATCAGAATCTAAGAATATAAATAAAATTAAAGATGTCTTTATTTTACAGGATGTGCTGACATTGTCACAGTGTTACAACAATAAAACATTTGTTTGCAGCACTAATCTTTCACATTCAGACACTTTTTTTGAGTGACTACAGAATCAGATTAAACTGTTTTCACACTGGCTTAAAACCATAATCATATCCAATAAAAATGTAGATTTTACTTGTGTTTCTGCTTTTATAATGACAATTTCACAAAAATGTTTTAGTGCACCACAAAATAAACAGCGACCGGTCTCTATAAACACAAACTGTGTAATGAGAGGTCTGCTCTGTAAACTTCAGCCCTTCCCATTACCTTTAAAGGAGTGTATACCCTGAACTAAATATGGACATGCACTTTGACAAGATTTCGAAGAATGTCCCAGCCTCACAGTCCACTTTGATGATGTGAGTTTCTTTCAGTTCCTCACTGGTACCCTTAACTGCACCACTTCAAGTGCAGCCTATTTGCACCAAGACTGATGCCTCCGGTGGGTTTTTGGTGAGGGGGGACGTGGCAGGACAGCTGGAACCTTCTCCGAATAGCAAAGAGGTGTTTTGATTTGCGATAAAAAGGATTTTCCAGTTAACACCATTAGCTCCTCAGAAGAAAAAAGCATCCTCATGTCCAGGCGAAAGGTGAGAGGCCTTACGTGTACGGGTCGTCAGGTCAGTGAGGACCCAGACCTGGACAACCTGTTGTCAACCCTCTCCCCAGAGGAGATGGAGGAGCTGGATAAGGATTTGATGAATGTGCCAGACCCAGAGGATGGGAAGATCATCATCCAAGGTGAAAACCAGCCGGTGCAGTCGCCTCTGAGCAACAATGTCCTGGACACGACGACCCGTAGTGACACCAAAGGGAGGCTCAGTCAGAGGGAACAATCGTTTGAGGTTAGTAAAAACAAAATATCCAGATAGTTGTGTAGTAGGTTTAGATTGAGATCTACATGCTTCTAAGATGCACATTTCTTACTGAAAAATCTGAATCTATTTAAATTAGCCAGAGTGTGATAGATCACAGCATTGCGTAACATTTATTTTCACAAGTCATTTTAATGACAGCTGCTTCCCATTTAGCTTGAAGCAACTGGACTTAATGCACCCGGAGTTCATCTGCTCAAAAATAGTGGTCCCAGAGTTGACTTCTGTGCCAGGAAAAACATCGTTTTCCCTCTGAGGCTTGTTTACATCCACTCTACGCTCCTTAATCCTAACCACTAGCATGGAAACCGGCTCTCACACACATACACATACATTTCCCTTATTCCAGTTACAAGCGGTAGGGATTTTAAGGCAACATTAAGCAGAAGGCCCCTTTAAATAAGTCACATTTCTAGCAGTTTGTGTGTTTAAAGAGTGTCGGCCTTTCTGAGCTTCTTCAGCACTTTAATTCTGGCCTGATAGAATTCCTTGGCTGATTGCTTCTATGCTCACTGCCTTTTAAGGATACAACTGCCGGGGTTACAGCCTCACATAGCCAAACAGATGGAGGCTCACAAATCAAACACTTAGCAAGCTATTTGCTGCAAATATATCCCTGGTCCCAGACCTCATGCACACTGTAAACATCAAACAGAATAAATGTACAAGTGTGGCCTCAATTCTTTTAAACTAATAAATAACTTGAATAACTAGAGATTAAAGAAATGCTTTGGTTGTTTTCTCCTTTGCTCTTGTCACAATGACATAGAATTTACTGCTTTACTTCCTGTGAAAATGCCATGTTCCACAGCTTGTTTTCCTTCTCCTGCAGAGCGAGCCAAAGAAAGAGAGCCGGAAGCAGGAATACCTGAGGAAGATGGGCCTCAGCCAGGAGGGGAAAGATGACATGAAAGTGCAAAGGCAGTCTAGTGTCAAGGTGGATGATAGAAACAGCAAAGGTCCTGAAAGTCTGGGAGAGGAGAGAAGTAGGTGCTCAAGTAGACACAAAAAACAGGTTGGCAGAGAGAGTGATGGGAAGGAGGAAAGATATGAGGACAACAGGTTACGAGATAGAAGAGACAACAGAGAGAGCGCAGGTAGCAAAACAAAAGATATGATCTACAAGTTACAGGACAGAAAGGATGAGAGCAAGGAGAAGGAAAGGAGAGAGGACTGCAGGAGAAGTTATGACAGCAAAACCAAAGACATTATCTCAAAGCTGCGGGAAAAAAGCGAAAGGGATGGGGGGAAGGAAAAGGAGAGAAAAAGTGAGGGCATTAGGACACAGGGACTTGTCTCCAAAATGGTTGAGAAGCAGAGCAAAACACAGGCAGGTCAGGCTCAAGAGAGTAAAACAGAAGAGAAGAAACCCAAAGCAGAGGCCAAACTCCAGCACCAACCATCTGAGAAGGGTGAGGTGAAGGCAAAATGGGACAGAACTGATCGGGAAGAGCTGTTTAACCACAGTGACCATGTGAAAGAGAAAGATATGAAGATCAGCATAGAGAGGAAAGGAGAGGAGAAAAAGCAAAGAGAGGATCGCTCAGGAAAACCTGTACAGGTTGAGGAGCGAGAGAAACTCGGAAACTGCATAGCCAAGAACAGCATGAACAGTCCCAGGGCCAAGCAGGAGGAAGAGGAGGAGGAAGACTCAAGCATGTTTGATGAGCTGATGCAACAGGTCCGTAGCAATGACCCCACCCTGACTGAGCTCAATGTCAACAACTCAGAGGTCATCAAGACCAAAACACTCATTGAGTTTGCAGAGGCTTTGCAAAACAACACCAGTGTTAAGGTGTTTGCTCTGGCCAACTGCCGTGCAGATGATCACGTGGCTTACGCCATCGCTGGCACGCTACGCAGCAACAAGAACATCACCAGCATCAACCTGGACTCCAACCATCTAACCGGCAAGGGAATCCTGTCTCTTATCCAGGCGCTGCAGCACAACTCCACACTGACCGAGCTTCGCTTTCAGAACCAGCGTCACATCTGTGGAGGGAAGACCGAGATGGAGATGGTCAAGATCCTGAAAGAAAACACGACCCTGCTCAAACTGGGCTACCACTTTGAGTTAGCAGGACCCAGGATGACCACCACAAATATACTAAGCAGGAACATGGACAGGCAGAGGCAGAGGCGCCTGCAGGAGCAGAAGCAGGCCCAGGCCAACGGGGAGAAGAAGGGAGCATTGGAGGTGCCCAAGACCGGAAGCGGGGGGTCTCTGAGGAGCTCACCCAAGTCCTCCCCCAAACCGTCCCCTATTCCTTCTCCTATGCCATCACCAAAGCTGAACCCTAAAAGAGGAGCTGGGAGTCCAGCTCCACCACCACCTCCACCACCACCTGGGGGTGGACCTCCTCCTCCTCCACCTCCTGTACTGGATGGAGACCGCTCACACAACAGCAGGAACTCAAGGGACCAACTGCTAGCCTCAATCCGTGGAAGTACTATCAAACAGCTGAAGAAGGTGCGTACAGAAATGATTGGTGGAAGAGTTAGCGCAAGCAGGCTGCATTCAGACATACCTGCATCTCTGTTTTCCCCACAGGTGCCGGTGCCGAAGTGGCTGCAGTAAAGCTCCCTGATGGAAACAAAAAGTGGACAAGGAAAAACTGACATCTCACCACAGGGTTTTTATGAGAGGGACTCTACAGAAAGAGACTGACTTACCCTTACTGCGAGCTCTGACCTCTAACACTGGACCAAAGGGACTCTGCGGAGAAAGAGTGATGCAGTGCTCTCTATAAGCTGATGGCAGAGAGCTCACTAAGGCTGTCTATCTTCAGTTCATATTGATGCTTTTGCACTAGATAATATGAAGTTAAACATATAACTTGTTGGCTTGCATATGAGTGTGAATGTGAGAGTGAAGGGTGCATGTGATCTATAAATCTCTACTAAGAACAAATAACGTTAATTTGACCATTTATTTATTAGTGGAGGATGAATCCACAATAAACTGGTCTGCAAAGTCTGTTCAAACTGGGTGGCAATATCAGGGAATCAATAAAGAGAGTGGCCCAAATAGACAATTGTGTGTCACATTATCAGAGCTTAAGACATCTCAGGCAGTCCTGGAAATCAGCCTGGTGGCACGATAGTGCATGATGAAGGATTTTGTTTTATTTAGAGATATTTACATAATATTTTTTATCAGGAAAAGTAAATAGATGTCCTTCAGTGTCTGCTGTTGGGTTTTTGTACAGGATCATTCTAGCATGGGTGTTTGATCGCATTACATAACTTTTATGTAATAAAGCTACATGTCTTAACTTTACCAGGAGGATTAAAAAAAAAAACATCAACCATTATGGGATTAATTCAGTCCTCTGGTTTATCTCTTGTGTATTAATGCTGTAATTTTAAGTAAATATCAAGCTGAGAAATTCTACAATGTGATGAACAAAAATGAGAATGGTATAAAGAGACACACACGTCCTGTTACACATAAAGCCTGTATGTTGACAATAAAAGATTCTGCTATGTTTGGGAGCGTATTGGTGTGCCTGGATGATAGGGTTAAATAGGTGCTCTGCATACACATGGTTAAATATGAATGAAGTTGAATGAGTCAGCTCTCAGTATGTGTTTAGCTCATCTGTGGACAAAGATGATCTCACATGAGTAATAATATACTGAGGTATTTTGACCACATTACTCTAACTGTTGCTAAATCACAACAGCTGCACAGCCATTTATAGACATGTAACAAATACTGATAATGTTGAAGTGTGTTAGTGAACACTGAGTTGCTTTAAAATGTGCTTTTTTCCCCCTATCACAGTTGTATCTGCGGGAGCAGAACATAGCGGTTAGTCCAGTATAGATATGCTGAAATGTGAGACCTCTCGTGTCTGGTACTTTGACTTCTGAAATTAGCAGTATTTGCATATTTCTTTAGGTTTGTCTTTATTTATTTATTGATTAACAGATTGAATTTATGTGATGCATTTCCCCTTTTATGGAGAATAATCTTTACATACACTAACTATATCCAGCACAGCATTTTTCAGGCCTTATAGCATGTCTGGTAAGTTCTTAATCGTTTATGAATCGGCTGTAGCAATAAGAAAACATTTGGAGCTGTTTCGTGTCTACCAACTGGCTGAAAAGGTAGCCATCACCCTGACTGCAAAGCAAAGAGGGGAGCAGCTCCAGCAACAGGCCAGTTTATCTCTCCCAACTTTGCCTTGGTCTCTGTGTCCATGAAATGTCCGTATTTGGTCATTTTTCAACAGAGGCTCGCTCTGTAAGTCATTCCTTTCTCCTTTCTAATAAAGGGCTGTGTGCCAGCTGTCTATCGTTGGGCTGGGTTGCTCCTCTGACCAGAAGAAAACAGCTAGCATTTAAGTGCAGAAATGTACTCAGCCCACACTATAATGTGACATATTTGTGGTTTACCTCAGGTTTAATACAGAGTATATTAAAATTCCTTCCTTACTGCAACATTGCTGCCTCTCTAAAATAATCTTAGTGCTCTCACTTTCAAATGAAACATGTAAGAATTTAATCACTGTATATAGTTTTTAACGCAGACCAAATTTCAAATGATGTATATCAACCACTTAATGTCACTCTGGTTTCAGCTGGAAGGCGATTTGTTGATGCAGATTCAGTATTGTTTTGTTTTAGCAAAAGCTGCTCTGAAAAATTTTAAATGATTGTAATTTAATTCTTCTGCTTTACTGGGTTTCTTGCTTGGTAAACTGTATGCTTGTAAAATGATAACAGTATTAATTTTATTATTATGTTGTGCTTGTCCAGGGTAGTACACAAAAAATATGGTCTTCTTCATCAGTTTGAAAACAAATATCTACACCCCATCACAGCTAGACATCCATCCATCCATCCATCCATCCATCCATCCATCCATCCACAATATTCCAGTAGAGGGTCGCATGGGTTGAAGTTAATCGTTCATAAGTTGTTCATTAGTTGTTGGCAGGGTGTTATTCCACATCTTAACTCGGTAGGTGGCGGTATTAGAACATAATCTCAGTTAGCGACAGGCAAATGAACGTGAAGAAGAATGAGCATCGTGTCACGTGGTTAATGGATATTACGTCAGGGGGAACAGCGAGAGAACAAAATGGAGGAATATGCTAGAGAGCCATGGTGAGTCTTAAAACAAGTTTAAATATGTTATTTTGTTAAATGTTTCAAGTGGTCATTACTGTGATTCAAATATATATAACTGCCACGTTCAATGTGTGTTTTCATTTTTATATAACACTAGATAGAACATTTCAGAATATCTTAAATACCACCGGCTAACTAGCTTATGTTAGCTAGAATGCTAAAATTGCCGTACAAATGTATTGAAGGTGCAACCAGTCGACCGACACTGCTAAATCACGTTGTTGGTGACCTTGTCGGCTTTTCAGCCACATGGCACTACATTGACTTGTCAAATAAGAAACAAAATACCAATTTACATTTAAGGTTAATTGTTTACTAGAGTATTTACCGCAGAGTTTAAATCACTTAAAATCACGATTGTTTAGCCGCTGACTCAGTTAGCCACGTTTTTGCTATCTGTTTGGGTTGCTTTAAAATTTCGCAACAAATTGAGACGCAACTCTCCAGAGAAATTACAGTGTAAATGACAAAGCGATGATAAAACACTGGTTCAAATTAATATAGTTAATACATAACCATAACACTGAGACCTCAGTTAAACAGGAGACTTGACTTTTTTAGTCAGAAATGTACTGTTTGCATTGTGTGTATCTGTACACACACACATTTCTGTGTTTGTAAATGCACACACACACCAGAATGCACGAGGATTTAGATTAAGAAAACACGCTTTTGATTTGGAGACATATCAGTCATTATCAGATATCCAAACATTTATTTTTGTTATATTTTCCCCTTGTGTCGAATTTTACCTGAAAATGTAAACAGTCCAAAACTACAATGAATTTTTGCAGTAGTGTGTACTTTTTTTTATTTTAAAGACAATAATGTGGATTTTAACCTTGATATAGCCACGTTTTCAATACTAGTGGATGCATGTTTCTACCTATTCGCTCTAAAATGCATTTATGGTGCAATTAGGTTTCATATCGGCAGATGTTAAAGGATTATTTCTTCTTCTAGCCCCTGGAGGATCGTAGATGACTGTGGTGGAGCTTTCACAATGGGAGCTATTGGAGGAGGAATATTCCAGGCAGTTAAGGGCTTCAGAAATGCTCCTTCAGTAAGTTCAGTCACTTGTCAATACTTCTTATATTTGTATAAATGATATAAATTTTAAAAAAGACATGTGGACACACTCTTATCTGGGGTGGCAGTACAGCCTTTTAAGTCAATGGCCTTGTGTGTCAACACGTTGCTCAAGGACACTGATATATCCTGGGCCTCCAAGGTCTAACTTTGTTAATTGAAAAATTTGTTTCTGATATTTTGCACTGATAAATCAAATTTTGCAGTTGATTTAAGGGGTGTTACCTGTAAATGAGGCTTTGTTATTTAAGAAGTAAAATTGGAAGTGCCATTGAGAGCAACTCTCAAACAGTACTTTAGTACTTTGTTTACTCTAACCCAGAAATGCAAGTAAAACTTGATGTAAAAAGTTTACATAATGCATGTGACTGAAGTTACAGGTTTGAATTTTGAGCTTGTATTTACTCTTAAATTTTCATATGGAAGCAATGTTCATCATTTGAGTCTTTAGATGTCTGTTATTCATTTTGACTTTACTTAAAAAAGAAAACAAATTATTAGAAGACAATTCCCACTTCTGTGTTTTTCTTCCTGTGATCTGTAGGGAATGAGCCACAGAATGAGGGGTAGTCTTACAGCCATCAAGACAAGGGCCCCTCAACTTGGAGGTAAGGAAGAAAGCCCTGAAAATTCATGTCTTTATTCTTTGTAAAGAAAACTGGCATCATGTTGTTTGGTGTTAATAATTTATTATTAAGTTAATCTTGTGGTTGCCAATTTGTCTGCTGTTTCCGTATGATGCATTTGTCCACAGTCCATTTATTACAATCAATCATCATGGTGCAATGTTCTGCCCTATGAATGTTTCCTCCCCTGTAGAGAACATGGCATTAGATCCTACGCTGCTTTCATTCTGCTGCAACCTGCTTGAATGTTTGTGGGAATGTGTGTGTTGCAGGTAGCTTTGCAGTGTGGGGAGGACTGTTCTCCATGATTGACTGTGGTCTAGTAAAAGTACGAGGGAAAGAGGATCCCTGGAATTCAATAACAAGTGGGGCCATGACAGGAGCTATCCTTGCTGCAAGAAGTGAGTATTCTTAGTCGGCGATGGCAGTCAACTTCCAACCGAAAAGCATGCTTAATGCAAACAGTTGTTGTGTTACAGTATTTATCATTTTAGCCTCCAATTCACTTTGTTATAGTTCCCAAAGTTTTGTCTTGTTCAGCATCATAACAAGCTGAATGGTGATCTGGCTGCTGGGCTGTGAAATTTGCTTTGCCAAGAAGAGCTTTATCAATACATAATTATTAAGTATTATTCTGTCATTTTCAAATTTGTCCCACTAAATTTACATATTAATCATGGACCTGGAAAGAGGAGTGAGGGCAAAAGTTAGTAGTGTTAACAGAAAGGGGAAAAGGAAGTGGAGAGAAGGAAAAACAAGACATAGATACACAAAGTAAAAAGGAATCAGAATTAGTTGTTCTGTCTAACAAGAGAAACGCCACACAACCAGCTGCTACACCTGTAAACAGAAAACTATTTGTAGCATCTTAAAGGGAAAAAAAGCTGACATCACTGAGGGCACCAACAAAAAGAGTGTCTGGAAATAAAAATCATAACAGATTTGCAGCAGCAGCACAAAGAAAACTCACAGGACAGGCTGTTACTTTATCAATATGCAGGTTAGTAAATGTGATGGGCAAAATATCAGGCATGAAAAGTGATTTTGTAAATGTACCTGGATCCCTGCAAAGATTAAAGGACACCAGGGAGTCCCCAGACCTGGGAGACCAGATGCCACCCAGAGCACAACTGTCTGCCAGTCTACCACAGACCATGCATCCGCCTAGAGGTGGAGAGGAAGGCCCTAACTAGAGGCCGGGGGCGGCAGCCACTGGCCCCCCAGAGTCAGGAGCCTGGGAACACCTCATCCCAGTGGGACGTGTTTAACCATGTGCAATGTCTCAAGCTTTCCCGTTGAGTCTTATGGGTGTTGTTGATTTTGATGTATGATAATCATGTGCGTGTTACTCTACAGATGGGCCTGTAGCCATGGTTGGCTCTGCAGCCATGGGTGGCATTCTCCTGGCTTTGATAGAAGGTGCTGGAATTCTGCTTACGAGGTTTGCCTCCTCACAATTCCCAACTGGTGAGTAATACCAGTAGTTTGATCCTTTAAATCGACTGACGGAGACTTTAAGAATGTTAAAGGTAAACCATAAATCTGTGTCTTGCAATATAAGTCCACCTATAATGTCAAACTTAGCATTTTATAGGCTTGGTCTATTTTTTCTTCACTCTTTATATCAGGGGTTCTCAAACTTTTTGAGGTCAGGGACCTTTTTCAGCTTAGAAAATTTCTCAAGGACCCCCATCATATTCCTGACATCAATCAAAATATATTTCCTGCCAAATGAACTACTAATTAGTCATTTTAAACATATCAGCTTAATTTAA
>JBAMHV010000003.1:14578153-14594293 GCA_037177535.1 Pseudomugil gertrudae | reverse complement strand
TATTTATTTTTCAAGGACCCCTAAGCTACAGCTCGCGGACCCCCGGGGGTCCAGGGACCCCACTTTGAGAATAGTGGCTTTATATGGTAGCATGGAGTAGCAAAATTTTAAGAACCCCCTTATCTGAAGGATGACATCTGCTGTGGCGAGGAGAAGCTTTACCTCTGGTTGCCCAGCATCTGATATGTTTGTTTACTGGTCTGTAGATGCATTAGTCACCTCCCTACGTAGTTGTTTGCTTTGCATAAAAATAGCATTCAGCCACTAGGCACACAGGAATATGCATTACAAACAGCAGTCCTAATGTGCTTTATATGTCTAATGTTGTTCCACACACCAAAGAGTGAGAATTAAATTAAAATGATGAGGTCTTAGTATGAAAGGGTTGGAAATAAAAAATCTAATGAAGCAACTAAAGAAATTAAATTGCCAAGGTTTTGTCATAGATGTTTATGTTTTCAGTTGTGCTTAGTGAGAATTTGTGGTTTACTTCAGTATGAATCATTGAGCTTTTTTGTTGTGGTCAGAATTGTATAACTTTTGTCATTTGTTCAAACTTAGAAGGTGAAATAAAGTTAAGACAAAACGTGGCTCATATTTTAATCAGTAATGGGAAAACTGACTAGCCTGAGTGAACTGTAGATGCTAACGTATTTGCACAACCCTGGTCCTCGAGAGCTGCTGTGCTACAAGTTTGATGTTTTCCTATTTAAATACACCTGATTTAAATTACCCACTGAGCAAAACTTGAATTCACTTTGAATCAAGTGTGTTAAAGCATGAAAACACCTGAAACTTAACAGCAGCCCCTGAGGTCCAGGGTTCCCCATCCCTGATGCAGACCCCTACCAGCTGCTTCAGTATTTTCCAGCCATGAACTTGTTTCAGTGCTGTTTTGCTCTTTTCTTCTCCAGGCCCACAGTTTGCTGAAGAACCTGCCCCAGCTTCCATGCCCAGTGCTCCCTTTGGAGACTACAGACAATATCAGTGAGCGGGCTTCCCACATCTTTATCCTCTAGGCCTTTTTGAATTCCTTGCTGAAGTTACAAAGAAGAAATGGTGGTGCAGAACATCATACAGTAGAAACTGCTCGGCAGAGAAGGACTCCTCTTCATTTCCCTCTCATAAGAGCCATGTACAGATCTGCCTTTTGCCATTCTCAGCCTTCTCATGCGCTTCGTGCTACCCAGCTCTGGTTGAAGGCAGATATGTGGCTGGAGCACTTTGAAATTTTTGGGGGGACGTGATCTTCGGTTCACCTACAGTATGTATTGCACATATCCTGGCAGATGATGATGGTGTCGAATCTCAGAAAAGAAACACAAGATATTAAATATAAATAATGATGAATATACAGTGAAGACTTTCCACTTGTAAACACCTATCTTAGTCTTTATTTGCCATTAATGTGTCACATGCTGGGGTAGACCAACGATGCTCGGCTGGCCTTTTTATCTGATTTCATTCAGTTATTAAAGCAAACCTCTATTACAAACTATTCCATTTATGGGAGTTTATTTTAAAGTGGTTTATTTATTTTAGATTGTAAAGAGTTGTATACTGTTTTATGTAACAGTGATTTTATATGCAGTTCATACGTGTGGAAGAGACTGCTAATGACAAAGGAAAGCAAAGGCAGTTCAGATGACTGGAGAGACTCAAGCCAGGGGTTGATGCATATTGTATTAAAACTGTATACCAGAATGTACTATGGTACAATAAAGACATAAGTTGTAAAGTGTTTCTGTTCAAGCTGGTAAATACAGTGGTACTGTCCATGCTGCCGGAACAGGATTATTTCCCCACTAGAGGGAACTCCATGCATAAACATCTCACAACCTCCTCTGTACAGAAGACGCATAAGGGAGTAGTTTTGTCTCACATGCTTGTATGTTTGTGTCACACCTTGTTGTCTCTTTAAAGCCATGCATTTTGCATGTGGAGGACAGGTGGAAAGCGGCTGCAACGGGACCATGAAGCAACCACTATGGCATGTCAGCTGGTCGATTGGTGAATGGGCTAAGTGATTCTGGAAAAACTCTATGCTGGAGCTTAAACCGTTAAAGTTAGACATTTATTGGATGTTGAATTGTTTTTACAATAATCCTTTTGTCTAAGCCTTAAAGCTTGAATCAAAAGCAAGTGGACTTCTCTAAGAATCATCTGGTTGCCGTCTCAGATGCAGTGCAGGCCTCCTGAAAAATTAAACGTGCTTTCATGAAGACTGAAGCAAATATTACTACTTTAGACATCACAGTGGCCTGTGTAGGACTGGGTGTACCCTGCTTCTCACATGCTGAGGGATAGGATGCAGCTTCAGGTTATGGATGGAGGGATGGAGTTCAGGTTATATGTACAAATTCATATCTTTCAATGAAAGAACTCAGAGAAAATGCAAAGATATCTGTTGCTCTAAATTTGTACTAAAAATAAAACAACAAAATGTACTTTTTTTTGAAAAGCTAAAACCAAGTGTTTTAGGATTCGGCTTGTGAGACAACATTTCTTGTTTCGACCCTGCCCAGATTTTAGATGGTTACACATGGATACACAATACAACATGCAAATGATGTTTGGTCCTTTGGGTACTTAAAACTTAAGAGTCGTCCTATGAAACCTAAAACAGCTGCAACTTAGTGAACTGGGTGACAAATCATTTTAGATTTGTGGTGCTGAAATATTTTGACACCTATTGCAAAAGCCAAATCTAATTTTTTAAACTAAAATAATGAATAATTTATATAAAAACTTAAGATGATAAATGAATAAATCTATGGGAGAAAAACCACTATGGTGGAGCAAATAAACCCCAACAGATTGTTTCCAGATATACAAACATTTTGCACACTGTTTCTCAGTATTTGGATTTTTTAAAAATGTAACTATTCACTGTGGAAAAAACCTGTTTAGCAGCTATGAATGTACCTCAAATGTTACAGTAACCATCAGTGAGTATTGTTTTATTGTGTAAGAAATGTGTAATTATGTTTTATGTTACTAAGGATGAATAATTCCACCTGTGTGTGTGTGTGTGTGTGTGTAATACTGTTGACAGTCACCGTTACTATGCAGCCCGTTATCATGCAAACGATGCGGGAAGAGCGCTGCATGTGTCATGCCCTTTTAAGAAAAGCGAGCAACAGCCGGAGTGACGTCCGCTGCGCACAGACGCTGCTGGAGGCGAACTGACGAACTGACACTTGCGGAGCTGCGAGAGACAGCGAGCCAGAGACGGTGAGTGCAATACTAAAACTTTACTACATGCCAAACCCGGTCAAATGAGAGATTTGCGTGTAAGCGCGTGGCGTGGACACTTGCCGGACAGAAAGCACACAAAGCAGGGTGCACGGCGATTGATTTGTTACCCGGTTAATGGAAAGAATCGTCCTCAAGTAAAAATCAGAGTGTGCACTCCCATTTTAGTCGAGGCCAGGCGGAAGGGCAGGTAACGCTAGCTATAAGCGGCGTTTTTCTTAATAGACTACCTAGTTGTTTGACATGATTTAAAGTCTGCCGTGTCTGGTTGGTGTTTGAATGATGAAACGAGCTCGGTTGCAGCACGTTTTAGACAGACTACCAGTGTTTTGAAAACACGCAGAGAAAAGGAATGTGTCGGCTAGTTAGCTCGTCTGCTAACGAGCCGCAGCTAACGGTGTGTTAAGTGTCGGCGGCCCTTAGCAGGCACTTAAGCTAGCTAGTTAGCGGAATTTAGCCAAGCTTCATAACGGTACTTAGGTTGGTTGCTGTGCTGAATCTAGAATAGTTTGAGGGCAGATGTCGTCCTGGATTGGCTGGATTATAGATTTGTGATATTGTAAGGATTAATCTGTAAGCAGGCTTAAGATTTGTACAGAATTTGATTAATGTTAAAAAAAATATTGTGATGATTACACATCGATGCTGCTTCGGCCACCGCTCTGTGGTGTAGTCAGAGCCACAGATTGCAGGGACTTAAAATGACCTGGAGTGATAAGCATATGCTACTGCCGTAAGCAAATTAGGTAGAATCACAGTGAGCTAACCCAAGAGCTCAAAGGACTTTCTCTTGCCTGCATCCAAGCCTTATGCCGGCCTGTGACATGTTATTTCCTGCAACAAGGACGGTGTTTTGATACGGGAAATTGCACTCAATCCTGAAATTATGCACACAGCAGGTCACTAGTCCTAAGCATTTATTATTACAATTTCCATGCAAAGTAGACCTTTCTACAAAGAGGCTAATTGTAAGTTTTATTTCCCCCACTCTGCACTCTGTGATTTGTTTCTCACATCACCTCACTTTGCAAGCCATAATGAAGTCTGGAGTTTTGAACAGGAACAGAGACTGACAGAGGTTATTTCAGTTGGTAGCTACTCCTTTTCCATCCTATCAGCATGTAGCTTTCTTGTGCTTTGGAAAGAGGATGTGGTTACAGGTCAAGGCCCAGTGACACAGATGCATTGACAGTCTTTGTCAGAATTAAGTCACACTGAAGTTTTTGGTGCTTAGTTGCAGTTTTGCTCTGAATAACGAGAGCATTTCGGGATTGCAGTGGAACTAAAAAAAAGAGATTCAATAGATAGAGACCTGATAAAGCATTACTTTAATGAAGAGACTGACTTTAGAGAGTTAAACATAGGTATGAATGAATTGTTTACATCTAAGGTTGATGAGTTTATATAATACAATAAAGATCCTCTGTTCAGCTATATCACATTTTCCCTAGTAAGCTCAGGTGGCATATTTTCTTCAATATTTCCTGGGGAAGTTTACAAGGAAGAACTGTGGAAGTAATTATAGTAAATTGGGTTCAGTTCACACTACAAATGAATGATTTTTAGAAAGTAGAACATGTAAAATATGCATTTTATGTTCAGCCAAATATTAAATCGAACATAAAAATGACATTTTTTCACTTTAAACCCGAGAGTTTAATGAACTTTTTCTCCACAAGTCCCATCGGGTGTTTTAAAGAATTGGGATGCAAGTAGGAAAATATTGCTTTAAGATTATTTAACCAGTATTTACCATAACTCTGCATAACGTTATCTGCCTTTAGTGGCAAGTTATTCCTCTGAGGTTGCTATTAAAGCTGATTCGAACAAGTGGTGTGAACTGTGGTCTTTGCAGAGGTAATGAATAACTAGAAGCTTATCAACATTAAAAGCACACACACACACACACACACCATTCTCTATCACCACTGTCCCATAATATTTCCATTTTGTTACTAAAACTTAAATGGATGCTTTCTTACCAGCATAGTTCCTGTAAGTGAAAAAGTAAGCACATTACCAGCAGAGTTGGCATGTTTCTAGTTTAACCAGCGGATGTGTGCGGTTTCACTGTTAGCAATGGGTGAAAGATATAGAGGATGGGCTGTCAATCACCCTGTTGTGCTGAGTCAGTTAAAGCGGCGTCTTCATTGCTGTCTGATTAGCCTCAGTAGACCAGGAAATAACGGACCTTGGGTGTGCCACAAAACCTCCATAACACAGGTTTTACACGTCACACAGACTTGCATGCACTTCTTGTTCTTGCTACCAGTCAGACTTAATCCAATTTCCAGCCTTAGATGGATACATACCTTTTGGCTTTAGTGGGTGAGTGATGTCATGAAGGAGCATGTTTTCAGTGGCATGTGGCTATTCCTCATTCCCTATTTACTATCATTACTGTTAAGAGGAACAACAGCAGTGTGTTTTGCTGGAAAGGACAGCAGATGGAGAGGTTTTGATTTAAAAAAACTGATGTCCTTAAATGGTCTTGTGTGTGAGTATTGCTTGGCAGTGGCATGACAACACACACTGTAGTGGAGGGATCACTAAATCTGGTCTTTGAGGGCATTGGATGTTTCCCTGTGGTAACACAGCTGATTAAAACAAACGGGTCATTAACAGACTTGTGCAGAGCTTAACAAGCTGCTGGATTTGATGTGAATCAGGTATCAGTATTCAACACATGCTGGACCTTGAGGACCAGAGTTGGTGATCCATGGTTTTCTTAGGTTAAGTTTGTGTATGATGTATAAATGCCAGACAACAAGGATGGCCTATTTGCTCATGCTCACATGTAGGGCAGGCTTTTCTTATGGTAAGAGAGAGGATCAAAGCGTTACTGGCCAACTGTTAGCAGAGTTTATTAAGCTGTAATCAATGAGGCCTTTTAAACTGGTAGCTTAAGTTTCTGGAAGAACAAGTATCCAACATGATGTCTGAGCCAGTTACGATGCAATCTACCTGCCTTTGTCAGAGAGCAGCCTTCTGACACCAACTCCCGTAACAAGGGGTCGAGCCACAGCTTTCACATAAGCAACGCGACATGCAGCTAGCTGACAAGTGAATCCTAGCCTAAATCCAAGTATGACATGGTCTTTATGACATTTGTATATGTGACACTGTGCACACACTTGACTTAGAGCTTTAAAGTTTACATGAAGGAACAGCCGCGTGTGTTTGCATAGCACTCATGGAGTCCTGTTCTTTTTCTCCTGTGTTCACTGCCGTCTGTAAAAACTGTGCAAAGAGAGTTTCTCGTTGTGTGAAAAGGATTAGGGAAAATGAATTATTCACAGCTCGGGCTTCATATTCCACATGGTCACTGCTTGTGGTTGAAGACGGAGGTCTTGGTCCTTTGCACCCACCCTCCTGAGAATTTTGATGAAATGAACGATGTTGGAGAGGATCATCTTCCTCCCAGAATAGCTGATGATTAGCTTTTGATGGTTGACAAAAAGGGTTGATTATCAAATGAGGCTACATTTTGGGACTGTGATTGGAGTGTAAGCCACTTTCTGATTTTTCTACGCAGCCTTGATGTCCCTGAGCTGCTCTTTTGAACCAAAGGGGTTAGGCTGCACTTTCACAGCCAAGATGGTTTTAAAGTGATTTAGGAAGTCTGTGTATGGCACATGGATGCACACCGAGCTAAAAATGTTACTTGTCTTGGAAGCAAAACTCCAAAAAAAAAAGTGGGCTCTTGTTTTTAGCTTTGATTTGATCCCAGCTTCTTAGGGACTCTGTTGGATCTAGCTTGTAATGACCCAATTGGCAAGCCCAACTGACTTTAGACTGCAGCGTGCCAGTAAATCCCTCACATCCCTTAAAGGGGTATTCCAGCCGATTCTCAATTTCCTCCTTTCCCAGTTTACCACTTCCCTCAGCTGTTCTCTGTCAATTAACAAGGAGAAAGACACCGTAATGGCTCTTCTACAAATGCCAAAGTGTTTTCCAGTACTGAGAGCAGGGTGTGATTAGGTGTGTGAATGCCAAATAGTTGCGTCATGTGGAGAAGAATCTTGCCAGATTGTTGTATCATCTCCCCTTTGGATCCCTCTTCGCTCATATTCACCACAGCTGGTTTGTGTTAGAGAAGGGTCACATACTCCTCACCTCCTCCACCCTGAAGCAGCTCCACTTATGGGTGTTCCCTCCATTGTTGAGCTCCTTCTTGTCCGTAACCTCCAGGAATGAATCCTTTTCTTCTGAAGTATAAAAAAACCTTTGAGATCAGATCTTTCTTTAGCTTAATTTCCTTTTTAATTTTTATATTTCTCAGTGACTCTTTTTGTGCTTCTGCTTTGGTCTTCCTGTTTGTCCAGTGTAGACTGTTGGGCTGTCCAGTGAAGCAATCCCACCATGCGTGAATACAAGCTAGTGGTGTTAGGCTCTGGAGGTGTGGGCAAGTCTGCTCTGGTGAGTATGCCCTCTTCATCCCCTTCCTGTCTGCTTTGCCTGTATTTCCCTGCAGAGTTTCCAAAGTACTTTGTGGAAAATTACCTGTGACGTTTGACCTACTTTTGAAGAAAACTAATTGATTAAATAATAAATAAAAGTATGGGGAAGTGTCTTCTTCCTCATTGCTACTGACATGACAGCTTTATTTGTGTGTTTAAAATTGGACAGCT
This sequence comes from Pseudomugil gertrudae, assembly GCA_037177535.1. Taxonomy (NCBI): domain Eukaryota; kingdom Metazoa; phylum Chordata; class Actinopteri; order Atheriniformes; family Pseudomugilidae; genus Pseudomugil; species Pseudomugil gertrudae. The sequence goes on along the minus strand of JBAMHV010000003.1, from coordinate 14,586,407 downwards.
GCACTAGTTCTCTGCTTGTTGTGTAAGAAATGAATAATAATTTAAACAAAATGCATTGTTTGGTCATTACAAAAGTCTCAGGAAACCATGTATGTGTGTAAAATGTCAACCTGTCCCACTAGCTAACATTGACCAGGTGTCAAGAGTAGGTTTAATCTCTTGAACTGGTAGGATTAGGTTGTTATCAGGTTAACTTGGTCAACACTATTCTGCTAACATGCCACACATCATAGAGCTTTTTATAGCAGAGGTAACACTTGGTCATTAGATGTCCATGCAGTCCATAAGCCCACTGTTTTCACTTTTGGTTTTAGTCTTCTGGCACCATCTTGATTAAAACACCCGTCACTTGATGAACATCCTTGTACTACATGTCCCGTGTAGTCCTGATTGTAGATGGATTGTGTGTCGGGAGACGAGACACTTAAATGGGGATATGACATGTGCCGTGTCTGTAACTTCTCTTGCAGACAGTTCAGTTTGTACAAGGAATCTTTGTGGAAAAATATGACCCTACAATAGAAGACTCGTACAGAAAGGTGAGTGTCCCGAGGAGGCAGGTTGCTAGATCTGAAATGAGCTGATTATGTGCAGCTGCTCTGCAGATTTACATCATGGTAATGTGCTTCAGTTTAACCCTACTGAGTTCTTTCTGCATTATCTGTTATGTACACACTAGTTTAGCCCATTTAGAATGAAGTACATGCCTATATAAGCAATACATGTGTTCAGTGATTTAAAGAAATCTTTACAGAAGTGCCATTTCTATTTTTTCCTCTTACAGCAAGTGGAGGTTGATGGACAGCAATGTATGCTTGAAATTCTCGACACAGCTGGTACAGTAAGTAGATTTTGCCATCTTTGCGTTAAATGCTCTCAGATCAATGACATTTAGCACCAAATGTTCAAGAAATTCTTTCAGAGTAGAATAAAGACTCTCAGATAAATGACAATACATATAAAGTAAGAGATTTTAATGGATTATACCTTAAAACAATGAACCAGTTTAATTGCACTACAGATGAGTTGACCTATCTCATTTCTACCTCTGGGATCATCATTACGTTACACTGCGATGCAGTCTTAAAGCAATAAATGCCCTTTTATGCAGGGGTGTGAAACTCTGGCCCTCAAAAGCCACTGTCCTGCAGGTTTTCTTTTATCATTGCTCTTACACACTTCATTCAAATCAAATGGATCAAACAGCTTAAGCTCCTCACAATGACCCAATAAATTTAGTTAGGTATGCTGCAGCATGCTTAAACAGCTTAAACCTGCAGGATAGTGGACCTCAAAGGCTGGAGATTGACCTGTGCTTGTTTATATTTTAGCTGTTGTCTTTATTATGATGTTAAAGGTGGAAGGTTTTATGTTTGCAACATGACTAACAGGAACACTGTTTTTAGGGGTAAAAACAAGACCATTTGTAAAATGTCTACAAGGTTTATGTATTGATATTTTTCTCCATCCACCTCCTATTTAGGAACAATTCACAGCAATGAGGGACTTGTACATGAAGAATGGCCAAGGTTTTGCCCTGGTATACTCCATCACAGCACAGTCCACCTTCAATGACCTCCAAGATCTGAGGGAACAGATTCTACGAGTAAAGGATACAGAGGATGTAAGTAACTGTCTGTGCATGTGATAGACCAAGCATCCTCACAATAACCTATATCATTTTGAGACCTAATTACACATTGCAGTGAATACTAGTCAATATTTTAACTCAGTGTTTCTTATGCAAGTAAGGAGAAATCTGTATAACTGCAGTGTAGTCAGAGTTTTGTGTTCTTCCAGCAGACGTCCTAACATCCACTCTCAGCTAAGAATCCAGTAAAATGTACGATAATTTTGCATACTCTTCCTCTTGGTATTACCACATACAGTGTGGCTTTCTCCTTTAAGACTGCCCCCTGACTGGATCTGTAACACTGAAAAAAGAAAGAAGGATGTGTCATCTCTGTATTTTCCAGAGTTGTTGTATGTCAGCAGCATGTTTCCATCTCTGTATCTCTGGCAAATTGTGAAGCTGTTGGAGTGAGTAAGCTCTCTATCCCCTTTCTGGTGGAGGAGATAATGCGTCAGCAGGATCTAAGATGCCCTTTTTTGGTGATCTCTGAAGGGAGTAACTGTTGCCATAACCCCCGCCTCCTCTTTCTTGCTCTCCTTCTCTCTTTTCCCCAGTCAGTCATCCATATTGCCCCTCAGTAGCCCACATTTGTACCATCTTTTTCTGACCCTTCTAGCTCCCCTTGCTGTTTATCTGTGCCAGTAGTCTATACCATTTTTTTTCTTTTGACTTGTCCTACCCATGCGTGTTGCGTACCCCACTTTCTTCTTTATGGCTTGGCTTGTGGTTTTACTGTGGTCTGGCACTCTGGGTGATTGGACTGTCAGTAGTGATGTGCAAGGAAAGCCTCCGGTCATCAAAAGCACACTGAATTGTTAGGCTGTGGTGCTTCATTAGAGCCTCTGTGGTTTAAGGACTGAGGTTAGCCTCAGGCTAACAGCTGGATTGCAGGATCAGTGGCTCCTCTATGTGCAAGAAAGCAGTTCATGTTCCTTTCTACTGGAAATTTGTTCTTATTTGATTACATACTTCAGCTCCAACAGTTTTGCTTATCTTGCTGTTACAGCTACTCGATCAGCCATCAAATCAGAGGTGATTTAAGCTTTTACCGATAATAGCCGTAACATCTGTTTATCTTTCTTTGCCCTTTGCAGGAATGCACAACCAAAGGAACTGTTGAGCACAGTTTCTTTTAATCATCTGAAAACAGAGTTTTCTTTATTGGCAAACATTTTGGAGCTAAAGGAGAGAACGTGGTAGTTGCTACAGCTGCTACTCTGTGCTATGCATCATTTACTGCGCAGATAGCTAAATGCACAGATGCATTTATTGCCAAGCTGAGATAATGGTAATAAAAAACTGCATACTGAACACAATAAGGTCAAAATCCAATCCTTTACAGAGATCAATAAATAAGAAAAATAAAGTAAGTGGTCACCAGGATATTAAAAGCTTGCTTCCTCTAAGTTCTTATGTAAGAGAGGTCTTATGACTTTCTGGGTCATTCCCATCTTTCCTTGTGTGACTTGCATAGTACTAACTCAATGCTTGTGACTCGGTGCTCTATTTGCAAGGACTAGCTCCAATAATTCCCACTTTTCTATATCTTCTGTGTTCTTTGCAATCCCGTCTTTAGCATGCCATTGTGGGTGGGATAGGACCTGTCTGTACTATGCTAACTGTGCCTGAACAGATTGTCTGTGGGCCGTGTGGATTCTGCAAGGAGGTTAATGCTGCCTTGTGTGCTGCTGACACTGAACAGTTTTTCCTTCCCTGCAGACCTCCATCCATCCAGAGCTATACCATACTTTATATTCCCAACTTGGTTTAGAGTTTGTGTTAGCAGGGCATACCACCGGTTCTCCCAGGACCCCTGGGAGAAATGTCACTCGGCACTCGAGTGTGAGGGCTTGTTTGGATATCAAACATCAAGAAGCAACCTCTGTGGGATTAATCCAAACATCTGAGTTTCCTGTCATCTGCCTCTTAGAAAAAGTGTGTGTGTTTTGGGGGGAGGGGCCTACCAGTATATGAGCATATTTTTAATCAATGCCCAGTGTTTCTTCATCCACAAGACACATCTGGGGGGATTTTTTTTAACTTGAAGAAGACTGTGAAAGTGTGATTTCTCAAGCACAGATCTATTTATTTCAGCTGATGCATTATGGGTCTTTTTTCATGCTGATTCCAAAATGTTCCATCTTCTGCTTGTTGCTAAGTTATAGTACACAAACCTAAATATCTCATGTACTGTGTGACAGAGATGTCTGTAAACTTTACTTTTAAGCTCTTTTCTGTCACCATAATTTCCCAGTAAGTGCTGAAGGCCAAGTTAAAGTGAAGCTACACTGCATACCAGTAAAAAGCATGCACACTCAGTTTTACACCATCATAACTCTAAAGAGCAGCTGTAGCATGGACTCCAGCTGAAATGTTCAGGAAGGAAGGCGATGTTATCCTGGCTGGGCGGGGCTGCCATGACTTCCTCCAGGCCTGCATTTTCCTTAGATAGCTGGTCAGGAAACAGCAGGCAGGATGAGACGCATCCCAACACCCTCACTGTTCTGTCTTTGCTGACTGTGACAGCGGACGCAGGAATTAATCCAAAAATATTCTCTCTTCCTCCAAACATTTGTTTTCACCATCTACTAAAACATTTCAATAAATAAGAAAGTGGTGGGAGATTCTGCAACTAGCTGCACTTCTATTTTTCTTTAAAGATTAAAGTTTGCAGACCACAGAATCACCAGGATTAATTTGACTACTGATCAATTAAAACCATTTCTTCACTTGAATTGAACTCACATATGAACACAATGAAACTAAACTAACAACGTACAAGCAGTTATGTCTTTCGTGTCCTTTTTTTCCCTCATATTTTGTATATTTTTCCCCCTCAGCCCACCAAGTAATCATTTACAGGACGATCTGGAAAAATACATGAATGTCTTTTCCGACGACTTATCCAAAAGCAGCATTTAGCTATGCGATCACCCCACAAGACCTCAAAAGCATGATGTAGAACAATGAAACTTGAAATAAGTGGTGTGAGTTTAGTCAGTTTTTATTAGGCAAATAAAGACTTTTTAAAATTTCAGTTGTTTCCTTGAACCACATCATGCCTCTCAGTGCACAACATGATGGAATAAAACTTTCACCCCTTTGAGGATTTCTTAACTCGGCATTTATCAACCCTGGTCCTGAAGTACCCCTGCCCTGCATGTGTTAGAAGCAACCCTACTTTAACACCTGATTCAGATTAATAAACTTTCTCATCAACTTCTTTTCAGCCTGTTAACGAGCATTTATTCCATTCAGGTGTGTTAAAGTAGGGTTGCCTCGAACACATGCAGGGCTACGTGAGGACCAGGGTTCAGAATCACTGTATTAACCTGATGTCATATGAAGAGATTTTTTTTTTAGATGTTTCTAAAATATAGCTGCACATTTAATTGTTTTGTAAGTTCCAATCAAATCTTCTTGTTGATTCACTCGTTTCTCTGGTCAAAATGTTTTGTTTGACAGATATAATTTGTCACCGTCACATCTGTCGTAAGCCCCGTTATCACTGAAATGGTCTTGACTTTGACGTCTTTGTGCCTAATAGAAATACATTTGATGACTTGTAGTTTTAAGGAGAATGAGGCATCATGAAATGGAGGTTTTAGGAAACGTTTACTCCCAGCAGTAAATTGCTGGAGTGCAGCATTGTGTTATGAGGGTTTGTTATGGAAGTGGGATGCGCTGTTGTCACAAAGTCCACATATGACCCTGCACTGGATGGAAACTGACCTGAATGATGGCTGTCAAACATCTTTAGTATTTCTTCCTTTCATTGTTAACAAATATACCAAAGGTAGTGTCCGCTCTGTACAGTTTTAATCATTTCTTCTCAAAATGCAATCATCACTGAAGATGTGTAATAAGGGAATTTTTTTATTGTATTTTGCTCATCATTGCTGTGAACCCAGGGCATGTAAAATACCAGGTGATTTACAGATTGAGAAGTTTAGATGTGACACATTTATTTGCTCTCGTCTGTGTCAGGTGCCGATGATCTTGGTAGGGAACAAGTGCGACTTGGAAGATGAGCGTGTAGTGGGGAAGGAGCAAGGCCAGAATCTGGCCAGACAGTGGAACAACTGTGCCTTTTTAGAGTCATCTGCTAAGTCAAAGATCAACGTCCTTGATGTGAGTAAACGCACAATTTTCATCATTTGACTCGAATCCATTTAGTAGTGAGATTTCATATTGTTGTGCAAAAGGTGTTTTCTAGTGTAACCTGATTCTTATCACTTTTTATCTGTTTTTAGATCTTCTATGACCTGGTCAGACAGATAAATAGGAAAACACCAGTGGAAAAGAAGAAGGCAAAAAAGAAATCCAACTGTGTCCTGCTTTAAAGATCCCCCACCCCCACCTCCAGCCCCTGCAGCAGCTCTGAGCCAGGTGAGTGTGCCCACGGTTTCAAAAGAATATTAGTCATGAAAACCCACGCTGCCAGCATGATAATGAAGTCATGATTCACAGACAAAATGTCAGGTTAATGACTGTTATGTAATTGTTTTGATCTTTGTGTGCTGTCTCATGATATTGCTACCTACATTAGTAGTAGTTAATCATTCATCAAGGTCTGTCACAGGGTTCTTTACTGCAGCTTAGTCACATCAAATGTGTTCAGTAGAAATAAGTGGTAAATGGAGATTTCAGATGAAATTTCAGAAACAAAAATATGCAGTTTAGCGAGGGAGACGGAGAGATCTTGCTCTATAGGTAGCTTACGGTATAGCAGAGGTTTCAAGAAGAGAAAAAGGAGCAAGCTAACATACCATAACGCAGGAACATCTAACTGAACACAGAGAGATTCATCTTATCCAACATGTGATGTGATGCAGAACAGCAGATGTGTGTTATCTCAATGAAAAGCTACAACTACAAACACCTGTTCCTGCATTAAAGGTTTTTAGACATGCAAACATTTCTAATGATTAAAAACTCAGAAATGTTTTCTTTAACACGTTTTTGCATTGAATGAATGATGATATTTACTAGATTAGAATTTCAGACATCAGCAGTTTGCAGCAGCAGGTCATGTCTGAGGAAATCCTGATCTGCCATCATGCAGAAAAACCGTAACCGTCCTCTTTTTAAAACATTTTACGAGCAATTTCTTCTTCTTTTGGTTGTCTGTCTCATTGGATATGAGTAAACGAGGAAGTCTGAAACCAGACACACACACTGAAACAACGTGACTTTTGCAGATGATTCTAAATAAACACACACATATAATTGTTTAAAATAAAATGCTCATTCATTCACGATGGTTGGTCAAAGCTTTGATGGACAGAAAAGTGAGAAATATGAACACTGCAGGAGTGTTAAACTTACACGTGTAATAAACGCTTGCTTCACTTCTCCAGTCCAGCATTGCTATAAAGTTCTGACAAGACTGAATTTGATTAAACTCATCTAACACTGATATGTTTTTCATTGTGGGCTTCTTAGAAATCTCCTCTTTTACCTTTTTTGGAGAATGCAACTACTCATCTGCTGTCAAAGAGCAGAAAGAGAGGTCATAGTGCTCCAGTTCTACAGTCTGTGTGTTGGGTTTGTGTGGGCTCCAAATGTATTTTAACATACTTCATTTAGTTGTTAAAGCTCTTTAAGGTTTTAGACTTAAGCGTTTATTTAACTTGCTTTAGTTTACAAGCCTCACAGAGCCAGAGATTGTCTCTTATTTATTCCTAAGGGGGAACAAAAACATATGAAGGTGGATCTTTTAGTTCTTATTGTTCCCACATGTGAAAAAGCCTTCCAGAGGACCTGAAGGCAGCTGGGACTATCGATGCATTCAATGGTCCGCTTATGACTCTCACTTTTTTAAAAACTTTTTTTCAGGTGTGTGTGTGTGTGTGTATATATATATATATTTTTTTTTTTTAAATTTTTTTTCTCAATCAGTTTAATGTCCTGCTTTCATCTTTTTGTTAAAATGTGTTATTTATATTTCCAGTGTTTTAGTTTCCCCGGTGCAGGTGGAGAGGTTTAGAACAGCGCTGGTGAGCTGTATGTGCGTGTGGCTATATGTGGCCGTGGGTATTTGACATGTTTCTGTATGTAGCATTGTGTATTACCATTTATTTTGTACTAAAAGTGCTTTTATAGATAAAGTTAGATAGATGTACCAAGTCGAAGTAAATAATGTTTCCACCTCGATGAGGAAAATTTTCTCCAGTTGACTTCAGGTTTAATCAGTGGAGTAAATCTTTTGAGATCTGGCATGTAGTACCCGCACACGGTGATTAGCGAGTTGGGCCTCAGTGTTTCCAAACATTACAGGCGGTGAAGCTAAAAGGAGGCAGACTTTTTTTTAACACACTAGATTGCATAACATGTCACTTCTTCTATTAAAGGCCAAAGTATTTGCAGCTTCTCGTCTTTGTAGTGTTAAATGTTAAACAGTCTAAGTATTTTAAGTCACTAAAACTGTATGCAATTAATGTGTAAAGGGGGGAGAATTGGGGCTGCACGCAGTTGGTTAGAACTGTGGCCTCACAGCAAAAAGGTTGCTGGTTCGAGCCTCGGTTGGGGCGTGGGTTCTCCTCGTGTTAGCGTTGGTTCTCTCCGTGTTAGCGTGGGTTCTCTCCGTGTTAGCGTGGGTTCTCTCCGTGTTAGCGTGGG
>JBAMHV010000003.1:14547980-14558464 GCA_037177535.1 Pseudomugil gertrudae | reverse complement strand
TGGACTCTGGTCTGGTTACTGGTCTGGACTCTGGTCTGGTTACTGGTCTGGACCAGCTGACCTGAGTCTTTGGATCTACCACCTCTGCTTGGTTTATATTCTCTGAACATATCACAGATGTAATCTGGGACCTAAACTTGGGACTTTAAAACCCTGCTGATAGTTTATAAGTTAAGTTTAAGTTTAATATATTTTGCTATTTTTATTTTAATGGTGCATTATTAATTTGTTTCAAGGACACATTCTGTTAAACCCTGTTTAGGAATAACTGTTAGATTATTGTAATTTTTCTCACTATGCGACAGTGATTCCTCCTATAGTACAACACTGCAGCTTGGCCCTCTATCTTTGTCTTTGAATATGACTATTAAACTTCTACAGAAAGGAAGGGTTAGATTTTATTTTTCCCCCTTTTTACATGTAAATATTTCTCATAGTTTTTATAGTTTTAAATGCTAATCACAATTTTTCCAGGCAATTGACTGCAAACATTTTTCTAATCAGCAGCAAAGCATTTCTTTTCTTACTCATCATTGGGAAATGTCAATAGCTCATTAGAAGAAGCTCTCCTCCTCTCTGGCTTTTACATCATTACCTCATTCTCCCTCCAGGTTGTCGGCAGTACAATGTGTGTGTTTGTGAGTGTCGCTCTGCATTCATGTCTGTGCTTATCCATTAAAAAGCCCCACCAGCTGCAAAAGGGCTTTGTAATGTTTCATAGTTAATTCACTCCAAAGCTTGACTCCTCTTCTTTGCTAATCTGACCTTGTCCTGAGCTGTGTGATTGAGTGGCAGGTCATTGACCTGCATAGTTTTTCACAGGGCTGGATGAATGAATGAACATGACACATTATTTCCTTTTTTCCTTGTTGTCCTCTGTTGGTCTGTGACTATGGTAGTGGCCTAAGAGAAAATTGGGTGTAAATTAATACAAAGTTTGGTCTTTTAAATGCAGTGAAAAGGTACCGGGCTTGCTACAACTGCATACAGTTTCAATGCTGGCTATAAAATGTCACACAATCTAAATAACTTGATAGCTTAATCTATAATAACCTTACTCTGCAGCTTAAGATTTCCATATCACCCTTCATCTCTAAATGTTCCTGTCTTCTGAGTCACTTGTCAAATCTCTCTCCCTTACCTTGACTTTTTGGTTTTATTGTTTGAAGGTTAGGAATTAATAGTACATGAGTTAACTTCTGGGTTTTGACACTGCCCAGTGGCTACAATGCACTATTATGAAGTTATTTACAACCTTCCCTAAACACAAGAATAAAACCACAAAGTTTTTCTGTTTTAGCTGCTTTCTGTGTTATTTTCCTGTTTCTCTTCTTCTGCTCTGGATTGTTCCTTTTCTGGGTTTTGTGTCCACTGTACACCCCAACACTGCACCTGCACTTTGGTCTGTTTTCTGCATCAACCGACACATAGCCAAGTCCTTGAAAATAAATCAAACTTTGGGCATAGTCACTGCAGAAGATGGACGAAACAGTCTGTCCATCTGTGTAGGGTCTTCTGCATTGAGCATAAACGGGCCTTAAATCTCTCTTTGTGTGTTTTCTTCAGACTCCAAATGTCTTTCAGCCATAATCTGAATTAGAAAATATTTTAAAAGAATATCATAAGTGTTAAACAGCATTTTGACATTTTTATAAACTATATAAATCTTTGGTTTTACTTTTAAAAATGCTATTCAATAGTATAAAGAAAAATAAATGTGCTGTTTTTAGTTTACTATATGTGTATTGTCTTTTATATTCTTTTTTTGTGTATTGCTGTGAAGCAACCAGGAAGTTTCGATGTGATCTTTAACTGTGAGGAGCTCCAAACACATTTGTATTATTCGTTTGCCTTTGCAGAAACTGAACATGTCCTAAACAAGAACATGGGGAAGAAAAATGAAGTGGCACATAATATAATGGCAAAAGAGCGCAGCGCGGTGGTCTGTAGTGCCTCATGCTCATCGACTTGCCATTATCTACCTTAAACTGGAGTCAGGGCTGCAAAACACAGATTTTAAAACCTTAGAGAAGAATAAGGAAGCTCAACTTATCACATGGGTTTATCGTAATATGACAAAGGGGACCATTTTCCCTTTGGATAAAAACATATTAAGGGCACATGTGGCATGGAGAAAATGTTTGATGATGAAATCCAATAAGCTTGTTCACATTTCAGCATCTTCTGTAGGAGAGGTTTATCCGACTGAACATGATGATCACTTTGTGCCCGCAGTTACAATTAAGGCTGATATTGAGGGGAAAATGGCGAGACAACAAAAAACAAGGGTGGGGGTTGAGATGAGTAGGTTTCTGAAACCAGGGAAATGCAACTTGGAGCATGAAATCGAAGCCAGTGGAGTTGACTACTCTCTCATTGTATCCTGTTCTGCTGACTTAGATGTTTGCAGCTGTAATGAATACCTTGCCTGGGATTTTGGAGGCTTCCCTGAGCTGCTCTGAATTCAGCTTCAGCTCAACATAGGGTAGACTGTGTGACTCTACAAATGATTGGATCCCCCCCCACCCCCTTTTTTCTCCAGGTCTACCACTTAATGAAATTCATTGCTTTAGCCAGATGGGTTTTGTGTGCTGGTTTGGTTTCATAGACTGTTTTCAAGCACAGTGCAGATAAATGTGCTCAGAGAAAATAGTTTAGCATTATAATTGCTGACACATCCACACTTGTGGTATTACTGACCATGTGCTCTTGTAGAAATGAAAAGAAAAAAAAACACCAAAATTTTTAATGTAATAATAATAAAAATCTGTTTATTTATATATTATACATAATTAGTTTCAGAGCAGTGTCCTTCAGGATATAAAGTTTCCTCACAAAGCTGACTTTTATACTTTACATATATAAGGGCTTTCTTGTATACTATTAAACGTTCTTTCCACACTAAGTGAGATTCTTCTAGACCAGCTGTTTTCTTTCCAAACTCCTTGATGTCTGTTTGAAAACTCGAAACTGAATTAAACCAAGGAGTCCACCTCTTCTAAGTGATCTTTTATATAAATTATTATATTGTTGTACGCATTAAAGCTGTTATTCTGTCAACAAACATTGGATTAAGATAATTCAGATTATAATAAAATAAAATAAATAACAAAGACCATAAAAATTCTGTTTAAAGCCAAGGTAAAGAGGGTGGTCTTTTTAAAAACATCAACAGTCTCTGCAGCCCTGAGGTTCTAGCAGGTATTTCCAGAGATGAGGACCATAAAAGTGAAAAGACGCCTTATCATAGGTTTTAGTCCTCACTCTCTGAACAATTAGGATCCAGTACCAGAGGACCTCAAGGTCCACAAGGGCTCATAATTCAATATGAGATCAGATTAATAAGAAGGTGTATGACCATTAAGACATTTATAAATTATTAAAAGAACTTTAAAAATCAATCCTGAAATGAACTGGGAGCCAGTGCAGTAATTGTAAAACAGGTATTGTGTCTTCCCGTCGTCTGGTCCTCATCAGAACTCATGCCTATGTTCTGGAGTAATTGTAGCTGCAGAGTACTCTTTTTGGGAAGAGCGGGGCATTGCAGTGATCTAATCTACTAGAGATAAAAGCATGCATCAGCGCCTCCATACTGGCGTGAGACAGAAATGAGTGGATACAGCAGTTCTAAGAAATGTTATAAACAGTTTTGTTGCGTTTGTGGTTTATTTAATATGAAACAAGCCAGTGTTTGCTAAGTCCTGATTCTCTGCAATATTCTACTCCCTTTGTGGCCCAGTTACAAAAATGATCATATTAAAGCAGTTTTAAATACATTCAGACAGACGGTGAGCATCAGTGAGCCAATCCAGTCCTGCGCTGGTCCATGTCTTCACAGGTGCAATCAATAAAGCAATTAAGACCATTAACCCATGTGATATTGCTGCATGTAAAGATGACAGACGATGGAAATGCAGGACATCAAATACTACAATTTTCTGTGGCATCTTTGAAATATCACTTCAACTATTGTTAATAAGAACTATTTACTTAGTTAAGCAAAACTGTTTTCACAATGTTTCCTTCTGCATTGCTTTGTGATAACAGTGGAGGCTGATAGTATAGTTACTTTAATTAAACCATGCTTAACAGATTAGTTCTTTAAGAAACTGGAGCTGTAATCCTGCCATGGTTATTATGAAATAAAATCTTTTAGTTTTAATCTTATTTTCAACCCATTTTCTTTGCAACACTAAAAAATGTTTGCAGATTTTGATCTCCAAATGTAAAACTGCAGCTATTTGTGATATTTATTTAATGATGTTTAATCTTTTATTTTGGATGCTTTTAAAGTGCCTCAGGTTGTTCTGAAAAAAGCAAAGCTCTGTAAAATAAACAAGGAAAAAGGATTTTTTTTTAAGTAAAAAGATGTATGCCCCCCCCCCCCCATAAAAAACAAACTTACTGCCCATGAATGAATTCAAAATGTAAAAATGACACTAAATGAATAAATAACACACCTCTCATTGTGCATAACTATGAGCAAATTAATTAGTTTCAAACACACAATAATACTGTGAAGGACAGTTGACATTAAATGTAGAAATGTCCCAAATTATGGGCATACCAAAACTAATGGCTGATAACGGCATTAAAATCTGATATAGTAAATTATCTGTGTTGGTTATTACTTAAGTACTAGTACTTGTACATGTTGTATATTAAATTCTTCCATTAAATCTTATCTAACTCAAATTGACAAAATACAAGAAATGTCCAGATATTTTTTTTAATCTTATTGCATTAAGCCCTGTGGCTGTGACATCATTAGCATAAGAAACTTGGATGTGGACTCGTCCACATTTTGGTATTATTTCAAAGTGTCTGCAGACATCAAATTTGCTGCAAAGCAGGGAATATATAATTTACCTAAAATGATTTAATTTTCTTGTTTTTCTTAGGGGTGGAGATCAAAACATATTAATATTGATCTGTAAAGAAAAGTTGGAATATTAAATTTTGAATAAAAAAAGCCAATATCGAACATCCCTAAATGTCTTTTGTGAGCTCTTCTGAGTAACATTTATCAAAGGGTGGGTGGATTAGGAGGTTTCCTAACTGTCCCCTCATCCAACAACTCCCACACACAAACACACATGCACATAGCTACACAAAAACACATTTACAAAGTAAATAATAAGAAAAATGTCCCTGTCAGGTGTTTTAATACGCACTCATAAAAAACTCTCCCTGAAGACTGAACAGCTTACTGGAGCATGATTACACACCAAAGGACCCCCAGCTAAATATCACCCAGATGAACAGACATTTTTCACAACAAAAGCTAAATGAATACACTGCCCTGCTTTTCAAAAGCAGCTTAGAGCCTGTTGAAATGCTGCAGGTTCCACAGGAGACACGGGAACTGAGTGTACACAGCTGCTGTCTGAGTTAGATGGCTTCAGAGCGGTTCAGAGGCACAGAGCTCGATGAAGGCTGAGGTAGATGAAGGCTGAGGTAGATGAAGGCTGTGCTCGATGAAGGCTGAGGTAGATGAAGGCTGTGCTCGATGAAGGCTGTGCTCGATGAAGGCTGAGGAAGATGAAGGCTGAGGTAGATGAAGGCTGTGCTCGATGAAGGCTGAGGTAGATGAAGGCTGAGGTAGATGAAGGCTGAGGTAGATGAAGGCTGAGGTAGATGAAGGCTGTGCTCGATGAAGGCTGTGCTCGATGAAGGCTGAGGTAGATGAAGCAACAAATATCTATGTATTTGTGACTATTGTTCCTCATGTAGATTATGTATATATGATTTCCATGTGTCAGAGTTCTTTGGAAAGCTTAGATTATACACTTTCATTATCTATAAATATTTTTTTAAAGGAGGATAGTAATTTATGCTTCACATAGACCAGTTAACCAATAACATATGTATTCTTGGAATGAGATGTCACCAGAAATATTCATCTAATTATGATCAGATCATCTTTTATACCAACTAAAAATAGACCTGTTTGGATTTAAGGTTGGTACTTGTTTACTGTATATGTTGCTTGTATTTTCAGTTTTAATGAGATTGTTTTTTTCAGTTGAAAGGGGCAAGCCCCAGTGCAGAAATGTTCTTTCTTGCACTTTAAAAAGAACAAAGTCTTTATGATAGATAGTAAAAGATTAATTTCTCCCTTATAAATGTTGAATTTCTCCTTTTTATAAAGCAGAACAAGTTTTTGTGTTTAGCACATTTATATACAAGACAATACAGAGTACTTTACATAAAACATTAAGTCAATACAGAAGAGTGCAGGAAGCATTAAAAACACATTTCATGAGGAGATGAAAGACAAAAATGGTAGATAACATGCACAAAACAAAAGGTATAGCACAGCTAGAAAGTTTATGAGAAATCCCAACTCTTGAAAATCCTTTTATTTTCTGATGCTCTAAACCTTTCATCAGGTCTGGTTTATTAACATGGATGTATTGGCACACATAAGTACCAACTGAACACACGAGATTGTGGACTTGAGACCAGTGGGGATGAAATACTTTCCCACAGGAAAAATAGCACAAATCTCTTCAGCATCATCACAGCATAAAAAGATCTTCTGTGAGAACACAAAGCTCATCTTTGCAGAACTTGTTGCAGTGGTGTTGCACTAGATTGCATAACACTGATGAGGCTGTTAAAGTATCCTGCTGTCTCTCTTTAGTTCTCAATTACTAATAGCTGTCTAGCTTTTACTTGAGATCCCAGCATGCAGTCTGGATGTTTAGACACGTTGCAGTGAAGTGCAGGAAATCTGCTTTCATGGTGCCAACCTGCAACTTCAATGGCTCTGTCTGAGCACGTAACAGTTCTACGGATCCCTGCTGTGCAGTCTGTGTTGGTTTGCCATGTATGTGCATCTGGCAGCATGTGTTTGTGTGTAAAAGACAGGAAGGAGCAACTGGATAACAAATCCATTAATGCAGTGTGCATTAATGCACATTATGAATGTACTCTGTGTTTAGATAGACAGATAAATAGACATGTGAGGTGGGGGTGGGGGTACCCAGGTAAGCTCCTTATAGGTTACTTGACAACCAACTGAATTTTGAGCCTCCAGCAATTCCTGTCAATCTGTCAGAGACTATCATGTCTTTATCTTTACAGTGATAATTTCAGCCCTGTGGCAGCTGTAGTGAACTTAATGTACACACACTACACTAAAACCAAAATATGACAGCAACAAGCTGGGGTTTGTGTTCATTCCTCATTTTATTGGGCTTGTGTGGTTAAATTGGCTCATTTTGAATAAATTGTAACAACTCCATTGTTGTGTTTTTTATTCATCTCGTGCAAACTGAATTTATTTTGTATCACTTTTTCTGAAACTCCACTCACTGGCTATGCATCGGCTCCATTATACACATCATGATGGTGTGCACCAAATTTCCCTGCAGTTCAAATAATGAGTGCCTCAGACACAACGTGACAGTGGCACTGCTGTGTCTGGAAACTCATTATTTCTCATTTCTTGTGCCATACAATGATGGTTTGTCAATGTATTGTAAGAAAAGAGTGAGCTTGTGTGTGTGTGAGCAGTTGCTGTGCTGTTGCAACCCCCCACATGGATGGTTGTTGGACGTCCTCATACAAATACTGCTATGTTACTTGTCTGGATTTTGAATTTATTTCAAGCCTCCAAGGAGTAAACACATTATTAACACATTGTAAACACATTACAATCCGGGTTTAATTACAAGGCCAAAAGTAATTTGTGGATATTTTGAGACAAAAGCTGAAAAAGTGACCCAATGCTATCGATTAAAGACCTGACCATAACGTGTAAAACACATAAATGTAAACTTAAGTGAGATTTGGTTTATAATGTAAACATACTTAATAGATAATTAACTTTGTCTCTGCTGGGCAGCATTCTTAGTTATAGCTTGTTTTGTGTGTTCACTGGTTACTGTTTCAGGCATTAGAGAAGCAAATTAGCTAAGAAAGATTTCATTTCTCTTCTTTTTAAAAAAATCTCTTTGTGTTTGGCTTTAGTGGCCCAGATAAGCAGAGCGTGTGCATGAGTGTCTGCTAAAGATGCGCTGATGTTTGAAACTGTGTCATCTGGTAGAATCATCAGAGCTGAGTGCAACGCCGCTGGGATCATCAGCACCTCCAGCAGAGTTTTAACTCGGTGCTTGAAAGAATGCAATGCACCATTCAATTCCTCTTAAATAATGCAGGCTTTGCCATAATGGCTACCTTCATTTGGTATTTGCCTCATTAGGGACTAATTTGAGTGAGCTTGAAAGAAGTTTAGATGAAACACAGAGAGGTACACAGACCCCTCATCATTTTCTGTGAGCCCCCGGGCTCTGAGTTTATGACCCAAGTTCCTGCTTTGTAAATACCAAACAGTCATTGCTCTGCTTTTACTTCACTGAGGGGAAAATGTTCGCTGTGTTTATGAATGTGCAGCTTGTAAGTATGCAAGCAAGGTTCAAACCATGTTTGGTTCAGGTTATATTTTTAGGTTACTCATGTGCATATTAGCATTTTTAAACCCAACATGCATGCAGGGTTTAATGTAATCAATTTTTTCTATAGAAGAGGAGCTCCACAATCTGTCACATTTCAAAGGACCCCCCTTTATCCAAATGGAAATGTTAGCAGCAACGATGACACGTGAGAGTCTGCTTATAGAATCAGCAAATATGATTGTGGAAAGTAATTCTTTTGAGTATTGAAACTATTTTAAACCAAACATTTTTCCAACTGCATGTTTGCAACCGTAAGACCTCTCCTAAAGGAACAATGTGTGTGTCTGTTATTTTACAACATCACGGCTCAACTGCAGTTGCGAGGAAGAAGACAGGGCCCATTTAATTCATGACAAGCTGAAGAAGCATGGAGGGGGGATGGGAATAGTCAAAGCATTTTTTTCTTTTACACACACTATCACATGTCCTCTATCAACCATGTCCTGTCATCGCCTCGCTCATCTCCTCCGGTGTTGCTGGAAACCTGACGAGCATCGTAGGCACTCCATCTGCCATCCAAATATAATGTAGAAATGGTATAGAAAGTTTCATTATTGATAAACTGAGCATTCACAAACAGAGTGCAACATGTGGAAGAACAATAAATAAATAAGTATAATAATTCTTAAGCTATTTTCATCAATGATCACATGTTAATGAGAAATCATCATTTCGCACGAAAACAACAGTTTGTCTGTGATGGTTTAGATTTCTGTTTCAGATTAGTTTACACTGGTAATATAGACAAGTGAGCAGAAAGCAACAGCAGAAAAGAGACTGACACTGTCCTGTAAATCGTAATGTTTCACCAGTTTTGTTTTTCAAAATTAGTGATGGAGTATTTTGTACAGGACATCTGGAGAAAGCGCCCTGAACTTCTGGACAGCATGTGTGGAAAGGGCTGCACAGTGGGAGACTGTTGTTTTTATCACTCAGGTGAGATATTAGCTAAATGTTAACTAACATAAAGCTGATAGTTGATAGGGGTAAGTTTACACATCCTTCAAACCAAATAGAAGAAAGTACTACTTTGTATAAGGCATGTGATAAAGCTGGGATTTTACAAGTAAGGAAAACATTTAGTATTTTAAATAAAAATGGTGACTATATTGATTCAATTTGTGTTTTTTTTGTAGCCTATTTGTGTTTTATACTCCAAAATGCACTCAGACACAGCCTACTAGTGCCCTTTTTACCCCAGAAGTCTCAGGTACCATGAGACGATCACTACAGATGTAACGGCTAATATTAAAATATGATTATCAATCTCATCATGTTGAATTCCAACATTAAGCATTTAGCTAAAAAACTACAGACTATGATGATTATCTAGTGGTTGACGTGCATTTTAAATAAAATTTGGACGTTGCAGAAATATGATTCAGGCCCCAGATACATTTAGTGGATTGATTTAGTTTTAAAGTCTAGCACACTTTATCATTTCCAGGATGTAAACAGGGAATGTGGGTGGGCAGTGGTGGACTGGTGACCTGTCCAGGACATATCCGGCTTCTTGCCTTGAAACTGGAATAGGGTCTATGCTTTCTGCAACCCTGCAGTATGAATAAAATGGTTTAGCATGTGCTAAGCATGTTTTTTTTCTTTGGACTAGCTTAGCAGTTGCTCTGTGACTGTCGGGGAGCTAATACGATTTCAAAATAAAATGCAAATTACAATACCAATGGGTAAAGCAACCGGAGCCTTAATTTCATAAGGCGTTGCTTATTGTGAAGCTTATTTGGATGACGTTGAGTTTTTCTGTGATTGAAAGAGTCACGTGTCAGCATTATTAGATATGTTTAAGCAATCTCAACCAAGATTAGTGCCATTATTGATTACCTGGCTCCCAACACTAAATGTCTGTTGCAGAGGTTTATTGGGGTTGATTGGTTATTATAGAGCATTTTGTTTTAGTTCACTACCATCATCTCCCACCGACTGATCTTTTAAAGGAGAACTTCACTTTTTTTTAACCTGGGGTCTGTTGTCATATTTCCTTCCATACATGTGAGTGATGTAGAA
>JBAMHV010000003.1:14536875-14547880 GCA_037177535.1 Pseudomugil gertrudae | reverse complement strand
TCTACATCACTCACATGTATGGAAGGAAATATGACAACAGACCCCAGGTTAAAAAAAAGCGAAGTTCTCCTTTAAGTCCTCCTATGGAGCTGATGGGAGTCTCTAGATGCAAAAAGTTTTTGACTTTTCAACTTTGCTGTACTTTTTAGGCTGAAAGTTGATGGATGTAATACTGGGACTGGAGCAGTATTAAATCAGAAAGGCACATCTGCTGGTGACCACCCTGTCTCACATGTTTCTAAGAAACTGCAAAGAAGCTACAGCTATTATTGGTCCTATTGTGGACGCTTTTACAGCCTGCAATCATTCATACAGAACAAAATCATCTGGTGGTTTCTTTACGGAATCTACACGAACAACCACAGGTTGATGCATTGTGTCAACATATTTCAGCTCATCTACTATGTTCAGTTTTACTGAAGGCCCTTGGCTGTATAATAAACCACTGATACATGCTAAGCTAGGGTCAGTTAGACCTTTTTGACCAGGCTCTCTGATACTCGTAGAGTTTCTTCAGATGACCAGAGAACATCTTAACTCATAAAGGATAAGGTGGTTATGTAAGACATTTCTATCTTAGAAGGCTTGTTAGGATGACTAAGCGTAAAAGGGTAATCTCCTCCTTCCATGACGCTGTGGATTAATGATGACATTTGACTGATTATCTTTAAAAGAGTTTCACGGTCAGATTGTAGTAGGGATCCTGCCAGTCTGCTGTGTGTGAACTCAGGATGGATTTCTCCAAATTGCAATTAGCTTCTGTTGTTTTCTTTTATTCTCTGTCTCAATAAACTTTATCATTTTTCACTTCAGAGCCCGACTTCTCCTCTGTGATAGACTTTTTGCCTTTACAGCACTTCCTTCTGTGATGCTTCTTGTCTCTAATTCCAGTTCAGTTAGCAGAATGAGAAGCACCTGCAATCTGTAGGCTGTCTGTAAAGGCCCCTGGTTAACTAACTTTATCAGTAACCAGGTGTAGTATCCATTGTTATGTTTGGTGTTTGAGCCAGCCACAACAGCGCAGACATTTATTTTGTGAACGATCTTTTTAGGTATGATATGGAGGAGGTGACTGCTCCTTCCATCATCAGATAAAATTGATTGTAACTGATGATAACTCAAATCAAATATTTACCACCAATCTCATTATCAATTATCAAAAGCTGTTATTTTTCTATTTAAGTCATATATTTGACATAGTTTTGTTATAGCTTCAGTCCTGATTAATGCAAATAATGGTATTTTTCACAACGTATGCCAAATTAATCATTCTGTGTAGACACCTAAAAATATTGCAACCTGCAGTGTTTTACTCTCAGCAGCTCCTTGCCTGCATTATGAGCATGAAAAGTGTCCAGATGAGTCATGTTAAGCTGGATGGCAACAGAGATAATAATAATACAGGATTCCACTAAAATTAACTGGGCTTTTTTCATTATGGATTCTTCCTCTATTTACGGCGATGTTCCACTCGATGCACACACTCTGCCCTCAGTCTACGCACCCCCCAGTGTCACACACAGTGTCACACACAGTGTCACACACAGTGTCACACACAGTGTCACACACAGTGTCACACACAGTGTCACACACCGCCAA
This sequence comes from Pseudomugil gertrudae, assembly GCA_037177535.1. Lineage (NCBI taxonomy): Eukaryota > Metazoa > Chordata > Actinopteri > Atheriniformes > Pseudomugilidae > Pseudomugil > Pseudomugil gertrudae. The sequence goes on along the minus strand of JBAMHV010000003.1, from coordinate 14,546,281 downwards.
TCTTCATAAATAAAGATGTATTAAATAACTATGTTCTTTGTATTCTCCCTTTTTTTTAAAGCTTTGGTTGGCATCACTGCTCTGACTGTCACACAATGTTTCCCAAGAGATTAGTGCAAAGGTCAAAAGTGCGATCACGACCTGACCAATGAGGTTTGATTTTTTTTATTTACATTAGTTATTAATGAATTAAGTTTGATTAGAAAATTGTGTTGTGTATTGTATTGTGTACAAGTGTTTTTAAAAGTACAAATATTGTCAAATTGTATACATTAATTACACCTAATAAACATATTCCTCTACCAAAGAAACACTTTCTTGTTGAGCTCTCTAACATGTGAGAGCTTCTCTTTGCATGTGAAAACAAGCTGGACTGTGTTTTTATGTGGCCCTGAGCAGCAACTAGTTAATAAAACCAGTAGGACAGTCTGTTACACTGTGAACACCCTGGGGACTGTCTGGCTCCACAAACAGACAAACGGACATGAGCATGCAGTCAGTTGTGTATATTGTGTATATATATGTTAACAAAGATATACAGCTACAGGCAAGAAAGCAAACAAGGGTCTCTTTCTCTGAAAACACACACAGAGCATCTGGGTGCATATCAGGGCAGATGAGGCTTGAATATTGGAATATATCTGTGACAGGAAAACAGTAGAATGATGGTGGAAATTAGTTTACAACATTAAAAGCAACATTGTTAAATGTAGGACAATCAAATACACACAAAAAACCCTTAAAATGTGGATAAATGGCAGAGAAATCTGCAATGTAGAGATTATGATGAATACTTCGAGTCTGGATTTGAAGACGGTGAAACTGTCAGAGTTTATAAACACTACAGTACCTCACAGGTATCACAAATTTCTGCCCAGTCATTTTGTAGAGATGACAGAGCAAAAGTACATGAATGACATTTTCAGGAGATGGGTGACACCTATCGCAGGAGGTTGATGTCCAATATATATCCCGGCCAACTAAAACCTTGTATAATAAACATGGTGAACCCCTTCATTGGATGAGACCGTGTCTGGCACAAATAAAAAACGTATGCATCGGTTTTAAAGTTCAAGTCCAGATCCTCACTGAGATGGTCATGCCTATGTCTTCCTTTTTAACTGATTTGGTGGCTGACACATATGATTAAGGTGATTAGATCCAGTATGAGCAACAGAACCTTTGAGATTCAGATGTGATGTCTAGAGACCATCTTAAACAGTCCTGGCCATCCAGCCACGAGGAAGAAGACTTCTAGCTGCAGCTGAAGCTGATTTTATTTTTCATAAAAGGGCAGTGAAAGCCTACAGCTTAGAAAAAGTGTGTTTGTTAAGATGTACATACCAGCTGGCAAAACCGGTTAGGAAAACGTGTGAGTAACATTCTCGAACACAGAAAAGAACTGGTGCCTTTGAGCAAGTCGCACAACAATAGAGCACTGTGATGCTGCTGGTGCAGCTCCCTTTGGTCAGTGTGACCTTTATTCTCAAAGCACAAATAAATGTAACTGCTGATTTTCATGCACAGAGTGAAACAATTCACACTTTCCTCCTGCACCCACTCAGTAAATCCTTTTTCTCACAAAGAAAAGAAAACTAAATCCTAAACATTGATGTTATAGCTCGAACAGGAGAGTGAAAATATGCTGAGAGGACAGGAGCTGTGTGAGGGCAGAATGAACGGTTACACATTAAACAGAGGGCAGTATTGTTGTCGGGTCAATTAGGTATACAAACTGAATAAATACTCACTTCACCAGTTGTCAGCATCTTATTTATGAACATGTTTTGGTAAGGTATTTGACTTACTGGTTGTGGACTGTGAGATGGCTGGCATACAGTATGTGAGCAGCTGGAAAACAGTGAAAACCTCCAAAAAGCCTCCAATACAAAAATCTTTATTGGCAATTTAAATGATGGACGTGGACCCTTACAGCAGACTGGAGCAGCTCAGCCTCCACTAGCAACCCTCCAAATGAGTCAACTGGCCCCTTTTTTTTATCTCCTCTGCTGCTGATATGGCTAAACCATTTCCCAATTAACAAGGTGTTTCCCATCACAAAACACTATACATTTTAAAAGCTCTCTATTTGGAATCTAAATATCAAAACTTCACAAAAAACACTATTATATATACACATAATAAACCAAAATATTTCTCCAATCTAAAACCAAATACACCACGTCTAAGCCCACCCATCTAAAAGATAAAGGTCACATATGTCCACAATAAATATTTTTGTGTAATTATGTACATAAATGCAGAAATGTGAAGTCCATGTGTGATGTCCAATCATTTACTAGCATTTTATGTAATGGGCAACTGCTTTGTGACATGGACATTTAGTTAATTTAACTTGTTACTTTCCTAATTGGTTGGGTTTAAATTAATACGAGCTACTCTCCTATTAGTTGCCAGTTACTGGGAGGCTATGTTACTGTTCAGTGTTTTACTCGGTACTTACGTCTTTTCAGTTTCTCTCAGGTTTATCAGCTTGATCCTTCACACGCAAACACAAAGATTTTTAGACTTGTCAGATGGAGCGTAAAAAAACTCCAGTAAATTAAATGTTTGTTATTTAGTAGCTAATATCAGATGGGATTGGTTGTGAATGTTTAGTATTTAAGGTGCAGGTTAAGCTGTACTAAATCTTTGTTGCTCAGTATTGATGACAATTCAAGCCGCACTCTAAAGATGTGAACTCTTTTTACAGGGTAATGTAACGGTAATACTGGTAAATAAAGCTTGAATTAGTTGTTGTAGAAAACTTTCCTCTTGCTAATTGACCCATTTTTCACACATCAACTCATTTATTAAGCTATAAGCAGCATTTCCTGACATCTTTGGGATGCATTTACCCTTTATCTCTTTACGACTGGGCTTATAATTTCATTATTCATGAAGTTTATGGTTTGGATTGGCTTGGGTGTTGCATAGCAATGACTTTAGTTACACTGGTGCACTAGTTAAGACAGATGGCTGCCCTACCCGAATCTGGTTCAACTGGAGGTTTTGCTTCAAATTAAATGGAAATTTTCCTCTTCAGTGTTACCCATCGACCCATTAATGCTCTGAATAGGGGATTTAATGGGTAAAAAGATTCAATGTGGTCTGTTGATTTTCTTACCAAGTCATTTTTTATAAGGTGGATTTATACAGAGACAATTATAACAAATTGAACTAACTTGATTTTACTGGATTTCAACTTGATTACATTGATTTTGACTGAATGGGAATCCTACTGAACTGGATGAGACTGTAGATTATTTGGCTCTACAAATTAAATTTAAATGAACTGAAGTGAATTGACATTAGCTTACAGCTCTGCCCTGCTGTGCCAAAGTGCAGTCTCACAGAGCCATTATCCTACATATAAATGGTTAATCTTTCACACTCACTGCACTCAGTCTTCTTTAAGTCATATGGATTAACTATTTAAAGCTGTTCAAGTGGTCCTAGATCCCTACAGATTGTAGCTGAGCTATATTTAGCTCATCATGTAAAAAAGAATTATATATATATACAAAAGAAAAAGACATATAGGTCAGTGGATCACTCCTGTATTTAATAGGAGTTGTTTAGTAAAGTCCTGTCACTGCTGCAGCGTTGGACATCATGCAGCAGTCATTGCACTGTCAGATAGAGTAACATCTCCAGGACAGTCAACCATCTGGGGGCTACCACTTGTATTCCAGCTACAATGACACAGATAAGGAAGCCATGACACAGAAAAAAAGCATCAGAGATTGTAGCCTAATGGGTTAGTGTGCCTTTCTGCATCAGGAGATGATGTGATGTAAGGCTCCACAACAGCATTTTCCAGCCAGCAGCGTAGATGTGGTCTGGTATGTGTTCACATCGCTCATGTGATGACAGCCTCTTCTTGCATATTCATGGGCTGAGGGAAAAGGATTTTGTTGCAATGAGAAAATAATAAAAGTTCGATGTTAAATGTTTCATGGTTGCTGCTGTGCTGCACTTTCATGATGCAGGGTGAGGGGATGAAGAGCCAGATGCTAGAGGAATTTTACAATCATGTTTTTACGTAGACATGACACAAATAGTCTTTTTGAGATCAAATATGGCACAAATCACAATAACTACAGTGTAAACATAGAGGAAGTTAACCCACATTTCTGTGGAAGGAAGTTTTTCTTCTATGGTGGCATGATGTTAGCACTGTTCCATCACAGTGAGAAGGCTTTTTGGTGACTCTCTGGTGTTGTTGAGCAATCCAAAGACTACATATTAGATTGATTTTGATTTAGCTGACAACTTGAACGCGGTGAATGCTCCTTCTTTGTTCAGTGTCATATGGAAATAGCTCCAGTTGTTTTGTGATGTAAACAAGCTAAAAAAAAAGAGAGCATGGAGAAGGGTGCCGTTATTCCCTTTCTTCTGAATGATGACAAACTTGCCCAGCTTTCTGAAACATGATGTTGGTGTTTAATGTGACAACTGGAAATCATCCACATCAAGTCTATGATCTTCATATGCTTGTTGCTTTCTGGATAATTGTACTTGAGATGCTCGGCAGGTTAGATGAATTATTGGTAAGAAAGTTCATCAAACATTTAAAACATAATTTGTGTAACTGGTGATGAACGATGTAAAATTGTCTATGGGAAAGACAAAAACGGTCATGCAACACTTCCCAAGTTGCTGAAACAAAAGTTGAAGAACATTAGGTAAAATGTGCTCTTTGTGCACAGAAATACTGAAACATACTGAAACAGGCTATTTTAACCACGATGTTGTGCCACTGCTCTGCTCCAAAACAACTCAAGCCACGATCTCAGTCATGTAAGGGTCACCATGTAACTACTGTGATATTTTAAGGGTCCTCATCTTTTTCTGACTTTACTCTCAGCTTCCCCACACTGGGTGCCCTCTAATTGCCACACCACAACAGCTGCACATAGTCTGGGCTGGGTTGAGCCGTACCAGGCTGCTTCGCAGGGGTTAAAGTTGAAACTCACATCTTTAATTTGGGATAAATGAGAGGGAGCTAATCACAGAGCTGGGAAACAGTCAGCCATTCATTACCGTGTTCTCTGCACATATATTGCACATGGACATGTCATATGTGCTTCCACAAACAAAAATATATTCTATTGACAACTTATATATATATTATCCAGGAGCGCTACCTTATGTGGAAAATAAAAATGTTTGGAGTAATTAGAGCCATGACATGTATTTTAAAATTGAGTGAGGTTTTAAACACTGTGGCATACAGACACACTCACATAGTTCACTTCTCATCAGTCTTCCCGAGTACTGCTGTTCTTTCTCAGCCTGTAGGGAATGTCTCATCTCATCCCATCATCTCCCTCCTCCTTCCTATTTTGCCCCTCATATTGAGACTTTACTAAAGGGCAGATATGCTTCTAGTTTTTCCCTTCCAGTCCTCTTTTACCTTTTACTTCTGCTCACACATTGTACTATATAAATTAATATGGTAGGCTTCAAGAGATGATAAAATCTTACAGATCACAATATATATAAAATATATATGTATGATTGCCACTAATTCATCTCATTCATACAATAATGTAATGTTTAAGCCTTTTAAAACTTGATGGACAATTTGGGAATGGTTACATGCAAAAGAAAGTGTAACTTAAGCCAATAAAATCCGTGCTATATAGCCAGGCCCTTTATAGCACGCGTGTACACATTGCCTTTCTTAAAGGTGATATTTCTTTATAGAGTTAGGCTGGGACCACATTATCATTTCCACTAAAGCTGCTTTTAAGACCTGCAGGCAAAACACTTTGAAAATATGTAATTACATTTCAAATAACTATTTAATACTTGACACTAAATATATGTGGGATCACATATGCAAGACTATAGGGGATCGTATTAATAAGATATTGGAAATTTAAAAGGTAATTCTGTAGAAATGGCTTAAAATATGGCTGGTTGGTGGTGCGGTTGGTTAGCACTGTGGCCTCACAGCAATAAGGTTGCCGGTTTGAACTCCGGCTGGGGCGGGGATGGAGCTGGGAATCTTTCTGTGTGGCGTTTGCATGTTCTCCTCGTGTTAGCGTGGGTTCTCTCCGGGTACTCCTGCTTCCTCCCACAGTCCAAAGACATGCACCTTAGGGATAGATTGAGACTCGAAATTGTCCATAGGAGTGAGTGTGTGTGTGTGCATGGTTGTTTGTTTCTGTGTGTTGGCCCTGTGATGGACTGGCGACCTGTCCAGGGTGTACCCCGCCTCTCGCCCGTTGAGCTGGGATTGGCTCCAGCCCCCCCGCAACCCCGCTCTGGGATTAAGCGGAAGAAAATGGATGGATGGATGGATAGATGAACACACAATAGTTTACACACATGCAAACTGTCATGCCAAGTTTACGGGAACCTAAAGGGGTTAAAGTGTAAAGTGAGAGTAGGGATTATCTTGCTTATATGTTCTTATATGGAAAAGCCTTGAGTCCTGTGAAAAGACAATTTCTGCAACCTAGTCTATTAAAACAAACACATATAGTTTTTTCTTGGCTTTTTGGGTGACAAAACATTTAATTTAGTTGGTTTTTGGTTAAAAAAAAGCTGCTTTGGTGACATCTTTTACTTTCAATTCTGCATCAGAGCTGACCCTATAAATGCACCAGGGGTACAAACTTGAACAGAGACACATAAATATGTGCATATATCTGCATAACTGCAATAACTGAGCTTGAAGAAATGTTTGGCCCAGAGGGAGCATATACAAGTTGAATATAAGAGGTCTAAGAACTGACCCTGTGGGACTCCTTAAATCCGTGCCTTCTGATTAAAAGCTGCCAATCATAACAAAATAAATCCCGTCTTCTAAATAGAACCTGAATCAATTAAGAATCAGTCCAATATTTTCCACCCTGTGCATCAAGAATATAAACAATAAAGAAAAAAATAGAACAAAAAAAAGAAGACAATCCTTTCTGCAAGTTAGAAAAGGAGCTAACTTTTAAAAGCTGAAACAAGAAAATAAAATATTCAGTTGCTTTTCCACTACCAGCATATTTATAGACTTATTGATTATTTATAGCCACTCGTTGAAAGACAGCTTTGGTGACTTTCTATTTTAATATGACGAGTCATCAGGATTTTTAAACAATGATTCCAGTTCAGGAATGAGAATATAAAAAAGCTTTCTTTACTGATGTTGTAGCTATAATACATAATTTACACAAGAATGCTCAGATGCAACAGACCCAGATCTTGAAAAAGCAACACTCACACTTGACTGTGACAGACAGCGCCCATACAAATATCCCAATTTATTTTTTATTCAGAGAAATGACACGAGGGAATAGATTAACTTTGTGGCAGATACCCTTCACATTTCAACTGGGACAATCATCGTCTATCGAACTGCAGCAAATGCATTATGTTTTGTTTTACTTGAAAGAACTGTGTTAGCCAGTACAATGGTCTCGCAAAGAAAACACAACAAAGGATGGAAAAGAAGATAAACATGCACAGGAAATTGGAGGGCTAAAGATAGAACAAAGAGAATGAATAGGAAGTGAAAGTGATAAAGGTAACAGAGATAACAAGATAAGGCAGGGGGTCAGCTGCAGACACAAAAACGAGTGATGGGTGTGTCGTTTTGCCTCCCTTTGCAGTTAAATTTAGGCCACTCTTTGTTTACTTATCCAGGAACTGAAACTTTATTTTTTCTCTTTCTTTTTCTATTAAATATTAAAACTACATTTCCAGTAGTGGCTGCAGAGAATGGATTAACCCAATGCAAAAGGCTTTGGATATAGGTCACTTGGACTCTAACTGCTGTGTCACATCAGTCGCTGGTAAGAAAATATACTTTAAGAAACCCAACATTTTAAAACGCACAACACGGCAGGACAAATGTTAACTCATATAATCTTTGTATTTTGTTTTGACCCTCTGTTGTTTACATGTATTTTTTCCTGATTTTAAGTGATTCTAAATGTGACTTTCTTTTCCATTTGCCCCTTTTTCTCCTCTCCTTTGCATTGTTCATCCCTCTGTAGGGATTCAGTGATGCAGAACCAATTTTCCAGCATGCATGATGAAGGAAAGGACTCATGATTTTGTGGGCCACACAACCCAGTTGTAATACTATACACCGAATCAGGGTTATGTTTAGTCAGAGCTTCTCATGAGGCTCTGTGCTGGGAGGAAACAGCTGAACTGTAAAATTTTTTTTCCACCATTGTTAGAGTTAAATGATGTATACATAAATTACTTTGATGTTTAGTGGTAATAACTGTGTGTATTAGGGGCAGCTCTGTCAAAAAGGGGGTATTTCTGTCACGGTTATTTTTGTGCCCTATTAAAAGTCTGCTTCCGTCTTATGGAAGAATAATTTTACAAAGGTTTATGGCTTTAGTGTACAAATGAATAAATAAACATAAATGGTAATGACAATACCTTTATAATAAACAGCGGCTTGAGTATAATTTTTGGGATCTGCAAGACAGATTTTTTCCAGTCTTCTCCCCTTTCTGCTCTGAGATGTTCCAAGATAAGCAAGCTTCTCACCCTAAGAGAGCTTGTCCATGCTGTGAATGAAACTGTATTCATGATCTCGTTCTTTCAGCCACTAGCTTGTGGACATAGATGAGGGTAGGAACATAGGTCAACTGGTAAATTCTGCCTTAGCTCCTTCTTCACCAAGTTGTTTTTTCTCACTTGCACACTTTTTATAGGTTTTAAAAATGAAAAGAACCAAAAAAAAAGTCTTAATAAACACTGGAGGCTCATCAGGCAGTTAATTTTTTCATGTAGATTGCTCTGGATCAGGATTACTTTACGTCTCTAATGGGTATTTTCTGCCTAAAAATGTTACCTTTTCATTTTTTATTAAAATAAAGTTCCACCATTACAATTTAATAAAGAATCCATTTAGAAGATTGTTCATTATTGAAAAGATGTAGCACATCCTCTAGCAGCACTCACCTTCAGCTGGGAAACGCATTGACTTAAGCAGTACTCGACTACCAGCATCTTTCCCTCTCATACAAAGCTTTCTTCAAAATCACTTCTGGCAAAGAGAAAATGCGGAGAGACAGCAAGGACAGTAAGACTGGCTGGGTTCAGAGGGAGTGTTTTAAATGTCAGATAGTGGAGATCAACTTAACAGCAAATGACTGAAAAAACACAGTTATGTCAAGAAGTCGTCTATTTTAAAAGATGAAATGGCTGCTGCCTCGGATGCAACATTAAGTAACTGTCTGTTCTTCTTGTGAATCAGAGCTGGAGATTTGGGTTTAATCTGGATTAATAATGATGAAGAGCCGCCCCCCATTGGTCTGCAGTTTATGACTTAATGAAAGGAAAGCCCCCTGGGGTTGTATGTGCACCAGTGTGTTGTATGGAGGAATGTAAGAAATGTATGGAGAAATTAATAGTGGATAGTGGAGTTACAGAGGGG
>JBAMHV010000003.1:14525928-14535975 GCA_037177535.1 Pseudomugil gertrudae | reverse complement strand
CCCCCCCCCCCCCCCCCCCCCCCCCCCCCCCCCCCCCCCCCCCCCCCCCCCCCCCCCCCCCCCCCCCCCCCCCCCGACTCCCACTGCCGTCTCTCTATTGTTGATTCGTTTAGTCCGAGTGCAAACAGCCACTTCATGAAAGCAGCACCCTGCAGAGATAAGACTTCCTATGTACAAGGCTCAATTATTCACTGTTTGAAGGATTGAATAAAACTGGAGGGACTTTATGAAAATGAATGCCCCCGTTGTTGAGGGGGTGGTGAAGTTTAAATAGTGGCTGCTGAGCCATCAGCAGGGGTCACCTCCAGTCTGAATGTGTGTGACGGTCATGTGGGTGATGGAGGAGTTTTTCCTTTTTATTGTGAGCGGCTGCTGCGTCTGGTGCGAGGAAACCAGCTCCTGTTTATGATGACGGATGATTTGGTGCTTCCGAAAAGGAAAGCTCTGCAGGCGCTCTAGTTAAAAGCTGCTGTGTGGAGATGATCTCTTAAATCATCAATGGGAGGCGGCAATTGGAAACGGCGCTTAATAAGATGTTGTGAAGCTGTCAGTGTGGGATATTAGAGGCCTAGAGTTGATAAAAATATAACAAACAAGCACATTATTTGCTCTCTTTTTATCATTATTATTATGGATAATGTGATGTTAGGGGCTACTGTGGCTTGAATTAATGCTGGAAAAAATTTTCCACTAATAATTAATTTAATCTGAAAAATGTATTTTTAAATGATCCAACATCCAAACAGCTAAATTTTATCTCACAAAACACTGCTTAAGTTGTTTTTACATTTATTTTTGTGTTCAAACCCAGCAATCAGGCTGTATAAAACATGGATGTAACCACCGTTTTGAAGCCTCAAAAGCTGCATTTGGATGTTGTCTTTGAACTGACATCTGTAAAATCTTCATTTAAAGATATAAGGGTTTTTATTGGAAGTTATTTTATCCTGAAACCTGAAGTGTCTGACATTTAAATTTGTGCAGATATAGTGTTTACTTTAAGAGGTTAAACGACTTGGTAACATACAATTTTATCACTGTATGTTATTGCGTTATTGCATTCACAACACGTTTTTGTAAAATACCCTTTCAGGAATGCTTAATGCAACGCTAAGCCTTGTTGAATGTATCTGTTAATAAATGCTAATATGTGGATAATTTGCCAGTTATTATCCATATTCCGTTGTTAAATTAATCTGTTAAATGTTCATAGAGCTCTGTAATAAAGCGGAATAAAACCCACAAATACAAATAGTTAAATAAAACTGTGTATAGGAGGTAATTTTCATGAACATAGAAGTGACTTATCAAACCAATGGGTTTATCTTTTATCAATATCTTTTAGGGTCAACATTTAAGATTTGGGTACAACATTTATCATTTAAATATGATAACATTTACATATATTTAATTTTCAAACATTTATATTTGGATTGAATATTTAGTTTTAGGATATAACATTTAAGATTATATCCAAATTTTTAGATTTAAAATTAATAATTAGAATAAATATCATCTTAGACATCTGTGTATGTGAAAGTGTGTATTTATTCAAAATGTAGGAGAAAAGGCTAAATATAAGAAAAGTTAGATAAATAATAAACATTTTTCACTGAATGTGATCTAAACAGTATGTAATCATCTTTAAAGTAACATCCGTCTTTCTTTTATTAAAATAAATGTCTGGTATTGAGTTAATCCTAGCTATACATTCAGCTGCAGGCTGTCAGTGTTTCTGATTTTACCCCCCATGTAGACAACATGTGCAGGACACAGCAGGAGTCAGAGAACTGACGGGCCTGTCTGACACAACAGCCTAATAACACTTCTGCCAGTCTGTGGCAGAGCTGGAGTAGCATCAGACTTCATTTGTACAAGTGCTCTTGAATTCTTCACATTCACAGAAGACTGGCACTCTGTAAGAAGATCAAGGCTTGAAAGCATTCCTCTCTGCTGGGTTCACCTGCCAGAGCACCTTAACACATCAATCATGCCTTATGAGGAGGGTGGTCTGCAGGGAGCTTCATGTTGCACCCTCGCCTCTCCAAAAACTCGTGCTTCACTCTGTCAGGTTGAAATATTCATCAGTGCTGGGATCAGCCGTCCAAGTTCAGAAGCTTTTATCACATACGGAGCTCATTAGAAGACAGTGTATGTGTAGTAAACATATGAAGGTTAACGTGTGTATTTTCCTTACAAACTGCTGCCCAGAAAGGAACACAGGAACACATCTTTTTTCATCTAACACACTACTCTGTACAGACGTACACAATGTCTGTGTGCAGAAAAAGAAATACATGCATACGATGTGCTAATAAAGCCATAATGAACATAGAGAGTGCTAGGCTTTCTCACTGTAATTTGGTTGCTTTATCAGTTTTTTGGGAGCCCTGCTTCATCATATATAATGCAACATTTATTTTGTGTCTGTGGAGTTCCACTTTTCATGCATTAGCAAGAGTGGGAGCTTTTTACTGAACGTTGTTGCACTGCACCTCGAAGTTGAATCTAAGAAACTTTAGCTGTGTGACTTTAAGATTTAGTTTTTCATTTCAAAAAGTAGGGGTGTATAAGTGCTACTACAGATAAGTGAAAGTGCAAATGAAGTGGTCTCATGTTTCTGGTGGGAACCTTCAGAAAGCTGTGCCGACTGACTATTCTGGAGTTGCTGACAGTTATAAAAAGTGAAATGTGAGCACATTCTTGAGGGTCGAGGTAGAATTGTGTGGCTGCACAGCTGAAGGCTTATTGAAAGATGAGTGCTTAGCAGGAAATTTGCCTACAGTATGATCCAGAGGGGCCATAAAAACATGCATGCACACAAACGTGCATACTCATATTGTGTGCTCCATAGTCAGCTCTTCCTACTTTACTTAGGCTTCAGGTCACAGCTAGATGCTGAACACCTCTCTGTCTTACACTTTACTTATGTTTCACAAAGCACTGCAGACTATTTTACATGTAACGTTGTGCAACTGCATCCAGGCATTGCATGCCCCAGTTTTGTGCTTGGAGTAGTCTTGTGAGACTATGGGAGCATGACAGCTGACTATCTGCAACCAGAGAGGTGGGGGGGGGGGGTGAAAGGGAGCAGGAGGTGGATGTGGTGAGACAGTCAGCGTCCACTGCTGGGATCCCTGAGGAAACTGAGCCACGAGAGACGGGACTACGTTTGCAGCTGTTACATGCACACACACTCTATCTCTCTCTCTCTCACACACACACACACACACACACACACGCACACACACACGCACACACACACAAAGAGAAGCACTGATAGATTCTTCTTCTCCTGTTTCACATGGATACAAATTAGTTTTTTATTTTTCTTATACTCAAACATTTTCTAACTTGTTTGTAGAAAGTTGCACACATGTATTAATGTTTATTGTCTAGCTTTCTTCTGCACATAAAATAAAAAAAACTATATTAATGGAGTAAATATGTCAAACTGTCAAGTATTAGAAAAATTTAAGATAACATAAACATTTTATTTATAATTTAACCGTATCAACTATTGTTTCTAAAAGAAAAAAAATATAAAAAGGTCGACATTTTCTCACAGCCCAATTTTATGTTGATCAGCTAAGACATATATTTTTATTCTCATTAAAAATCTGATTTTCAATTTGATAAATTCTTCTGAGTAAAGGACTTTCTTTCCTTTTCTTCTTTTGCATGTAAAATAACAACAACAAAAAAAAAGACAAAACTTGGTGATAACATTTCTGCTGATGGATGTAAATGATCGGTAAGGATAGATTGATTGTAGATTTATTTCAATGTCATGAGGTACGGATTTATAAAAGAAACCCTGGGCCTTGTTGGATAAAGTACCTGGGGGCAAAAAGTGATTGATGTGGTTTGATGGATAGCTTATAAAAAGCATCCTGAGGATTAAATGTCATGAAGTGATGAACTACATGGCTGCAGAGTTCATGTTTTTTATTTTTGAAAGATAGCGGTGGAGTTGTGTTACACATTTAGAATCCGGTGAGTGGCATACTGACTTTAACCCTCTGTGAACCCGTTAGTCACGCAGTCTCACTGCAGAGCAGAGCAGAAACGTATCCGGCTATGCAGATTAAAGCTCAGAGTCGTAATTTCCCTTTTCATTCTGGAAAATATTCATTATTTCAAGAGATCGATCCATCCATTTTCCACCGCTTATCCAAAGTCGGGTCGCGGGAGCAGCAGCCTAAGGAGGGAAGCCCAGACTTCCCTCTCCCCAGCCACATTCACCAGCTCATCTGGAGGGATCCCGAGGCGTTCCCAGGCCAGCCGTGAGATGTAAAACAAAAAATTGTTACCAGCTGTAACAACAGATTAATTTTAAAGTTATGAGGTTTTTGGGATGCCATTTACTTTTTGAGCATTAAGTAAACATGTGATAGCGCATCCTTCACAAAGCTCAGTGGCTTTTTTTGTCATCTAATCTGTCGCTTTTCTTTGCACATTGTCTTCCCTTCTATCCAAACTATTGTCTCTCCCAATCTTAACATCTTAAAAGCGTCTGCTAAGTGCCTGTAGAATAGAATAGAACATAATGATGCTGGAATATTTCCTAAGTAGTGACGCTCAGAAACTGTTGCAGGACAGGTCACCTTGATAATGTGAAGACATTTTGGGGTTTTTCTAATAAAGCAGAGATTCAAAGTAAAACTAAAAAGCGAGGAATGATGGCAAACAAAAGAAAGGTTTGTCTCGAACATGTGTTCCTTTAATGCTCTACAAACAAAATGGAAATTCCTACTAAAAGAGCCAAGTAAGGAAAGGTGGCATTTCCTTGACTGCATATGATGTGTGACCAGTGTCAAGCTGTTTTCTGTTTGCAGTGCACACTAATACATGAAATAGAATACAAAACACAGGGTCATATTTCTTTCTGTAAACAGATTTAATTGACAAAAGTCAGTGACAGTTTTAACAGTGCACGTGAGATCTAATCACTACTGAAGGTTCTCAGAACCCTGATGAAAAAATATCAACAACAGTGCAGAAAATTACACTTAATACAATAATAATAGAAAGAAATAAATGTTGCATTTACAAACATAGTGTTTGACATCTCAGGCTGCTAGGAACCATGCCAACAAAATTACTTGTGTGTGTGTGTGTGTGTTGGACCCTCTGAATGTGCAGAATGTATTGACCTGAATATTGAGACATCACCATATGGATCGCCTGGCCAAGAAACTCCAAAGACCTCTGAGGCCTAATCCCTGCTGGCTGGAGTGTTAGTCTGGAAGTACATTTAAAATGTAGTGAAGTTAAATCCTTTTTTGTTTCTTTATTCAGTTTTATACAAAACAGGAGTATCAGATTGTCCTTGCATAACCGTGGTAAAAGCAATAGTTTGAGTGAAAGTGGGCAGTGTCATATATAATCCTGAGAAGGTTTGCTAAAGAATCTGTGGCTTGATCGCAGCCGTTAAAACACTGAAATATAGATGAGAAAAAAAACCTGTACAAGTATAGGATTATTGTTTACATGTATTTTTAAAGAACATTTATCCTGACATATTTATCTGCACATAATAAATAGATGGAGTGAAACTCATGCTGTGGGATAAATTAGTAAATGGTTCTTATTGCTGCAGTTTTGTTGATCACAAATATGTACAACACTGTACAATACATTAAATTAATCCAGTCTGAAATATTGCTAGTTATATCATTCACTTTTAAGTTGTGAAACTCTTTTACAGCCCTGTAATGTATTAACTTGTGTATATACAAAATGTAACAGCATTGACATTATCCAGTTCAGTTACACAACTTTGGGAGACAAGCTCTTTCTGTATCTTCTTCGAGCATCACACTTTACACAATGACAAGGTACCAGATGGCTGTTGGTTAGTCGGTACGCACCTGGTTATGCTATGTTAACCTCCACTCCTCTTTGTGGAACAACTCGATGGAACTTTGAGTTGACTCAACAATTGCACAGAAGAAAGGTTTTTCAACCAGCAAGAACAAGCATCGTTCATTATAGACGAGGCATATTTCCATATTGCTCTCATGTCTTTTTGAGCTCGAGAAGATCAGGCACGACTCCTTAAAACTAGATTTTGAATTGATTTTAATGCGGCTAGTTGCTTTTTCTGGTATATTCCTGAGCAAGGCGAATGAGTTGAGTAAAGTTATACCTGAATTTTCCAAGCTTTTGGAAAACAACAGGGCATTGGCAGTGCCTTTAGTAACAGCTGTCAGTAGCCTCAATTATAAAAAGTGTAAACATGCAATTTATCGCTTGGTGTTGCTATTCATAAATGCAAAGTAGAGAGACATTTAGAGTCATGTTTTGCAGCAACACAGTGAAAATTCTGTAGATATTTTAGTATTGATGGTGACATTCTGAGAAAAATGTGTTGTATTTTGAGTCAACCAGACAATATGCATGCACACAGGGAATTGTAATATGAGTAATACAAAACTTTCAGCATAAATCTGAAAAAACCTCTCAGTCTCAGACATACTGCAGCACTCACTCATAACAAACAAGGTCTTGCTTTTCAGATTGTCAGACAACAAAGTTGCCATGATAATCTCTCAGTTACAGGAGGAACATGTGGTGAGTGTGAAGCTTTAAGTACATTTTTGGAAGATAATTGCACCTAAACCTCTCCTTTATTCATTCGCTCACTTCCATTCACAGCCAAAAATCCCCTAGCACCTGTCACACACTCCATCTGGCATCACTGGCAGTCTTTTGGCTACAACTCACTGTTAGACCCACACAGCTGTGTTGTAATCAAACAGGGGCTGCATTTTCTGCACGCCTGTTTCTGGCTGCCTCCTGTCTAAATAAATCCCTGTGAATGGTTGCTGGTGGAACTGGGGGAAGGGCCCGTAATGGTGGTTTCTATCTGCCTCAGCTTGCAGACATGGCCTGTCTTTTCCCTGCTGTCCATTTGCCCAGAAGGGTAGGTAAAAACTGCCTTTTGAGCTTTTAGGAACCGCTTTCTTTGGCCTCTTAAAGAGGTCGCCCTCTGGCAGCTCCGGAGCCATCCATCCAGGCTTCTCCTTGAGCAACTTGTCCCTGTCTGGGCGGACGCTGCGCAAGAACTTCTTGAAGATGTTTGTGGTAAGTGAGAACTTCCTGCAGATCTCCTGTGAGCGGCTGAGCCGGAGAGGGTGGGCTGGGGTGTCCGGTCTGTCCACTCCTACCTCAAATGTACTTTCCTCTCTCCTCTTCCTCATTTGCTTTGCTTCTGCTTCCTCCTTCTCGACATCAGGCAGGTCCAGCCAATTGCCGACAAGGTCCGCAAATACATTGTCACCCAGAACTAATGGCTGCCTGTTGCGGCAACGGCTCATAAGTGATGATGTCCAGTCACTGGTATCGTCTGTGCTGTCTTGGGAGTACTCACTGTCTAAGGATGGACCCTCTCTGGAGAGGCTATACAGTATCCCAGGCAAGTCCAAAACCTGTGCACGAAGAGGAGCCTGTGACTTAAGATAAGGTTCTGGTGGAGGGTTTCCCACCATTGGTCCATAGAAGTCTACCTGAGGAGCAGCGTATCCTGACCACCTTTTAGGTATTGACTCAAGGTCATTCTCACTTCTTGCATTTCGTCCACTTCTTCCACTTGATTCACTCCCACTTTCACTCTCACTGTCACTCTCAGTTTCTATACTGGAACCTGAGGATGAATAAGTTCCATTGCTGCTTCTGTTTCGGGAAGCAGTATCACATCTACTGGAAGAATTTCTGCTCTCCATGGAAGGCCTAGGACTTGGCAATGGACTTAAATTGAGCTCCTTTGGCATGGTTTGTCTAAAGCAGGACTCTTGATCCTTTATTGATGCTGATTCTGGTACAGCTAGTGGTTGAGGGGGAGCTGCTGAAGGAGAATGTGGAATTCCTCTGTTAATGGGTCTCCCAGAAATATCGAGGTTTTCTAGTGCTGTCTGGACCTGAAGGAGCTTGAGTTCCTGGAGGGCTCCCATCATTGAATTCATCTGAGCATGAAGGCCATCTCCAGCTTCTTTCATAGACAGCTGCAGGGAGACAGAAAGAAACATGATAAGCA
Organism: Pseudomugil gertrudae; assembly: GCA_037177535.1. NCBI lineage: Eukaryota > Metazoa > Chordata > Actinopteri > Atheriniformes > Pseudomugilidae > Pseudomugil > Pseudomugil gertrudae. The sequence continues at coordinate 14,527,937 of JBAMHV010000003.1, read as the reverse complement.
TGAAGATGAGAGACAAAAGACAAAAACTCCAGTTCAGCACATTAATATCCTGTAGATCAATTCATTAACTTCTTGGCCCTCTGCAGGATTCATCTCATTCAATAAAGACATATTTTCTGCCTCCTTTTGTGTCAACCATTAATCAGCAGCAAAAAATCTAATTGGAAGCCATCAATAGACAGTATCAGAGGAATGATCATAGTTATAGGCCTTTGTCTCTGTTGGTTAGACACATTGCTCATGTTTTTCAGGCTGTGCACTTTGTATAATTGTGTAGTCATGTGACCTAGTTTTGGATGACAGGCCAGTGTCCCATATGGCCAGCGTACGATAAGGTCCAAACAGTGACAGCTGTAAAACAGAAAAACAGACCCTTTTTTTCTTACTCACTCGTTCAGCATTTCTACCTCATTTTTCTTTTTCCTTCCTGCCATTTGTTTTGTCTCACCCTTGTTTTCCTTTTATACACTCTTACGTTGCAAGATTCAACTTTCTTTTTTATAGCAATTCAATAAAGCAGAGGGTCAAAGTGCTTTACAGAGACAACAAAACATCAGAAAATAAGAGACATCATTTAGAATTATTAAAAACATTATCAAGGATATCAAGCTTAAAAGAAAGAGGGGGGCTGAGTTGGACTTTAAAATAATAATCAATAAAATGGTGAGAACAGGTGTGTCTCTAACATGGATTTGAATAAATAGTGTCTCAGCTGATCTGATGCTTTCTGGGATTTCAATATACATGGAGCATAGATGCTAAGTGTCATGTCTCCATGTCTGGTTCGGACTTAGGAACTGATAAAAAAATCAGAACCAGATTACCACATGTTCTGTTCCCATGCTCTTCTCATTTTCTGTTGCAAGCCCTTTAAGAGCCCGTGTCATGTGACTGAACTAACCGCCTTGACCTGAAGGCAGACAGAAAGCCTGAAGGCAGCATCCTGACCTATGTCTTGACTTTAAAGCTTGAGTTACTGAGTCACTGCACGCTTCTACGCTGACTTTGAATCATTTTCTTGCTGTCGCTACAACATTAACAAAGGCAGAAACTCAGTGATGGGTTAGGCTGTTGACAGAAGAAAGATGGAAGAAGTCGTGCAAGGAATGCCAAGGTGTGTGAGAAATATGTGATGGAAAGTTGCAGAGCATGTCTATGTTTTCTCTCCCTTATAAACTAAAGTGTTGGTCAGGGTAGAGGAGTTTCATCACATCAAATAGCTGAAAACTCTCAACTAAACCCAGTTTCTATTCTTCTGAAATAAAACCAGTAGCTAGTTGATATTCATTCTTTAGCAATAAATAACAAAACCCACACCTTACCTGACAAAGTAGTAGGTATAGATATCCCTTTCTGTGCCTCTGTTCTTGTCAGTCTACACCTCTACACGTCTAAGACTCCCACTCACCTTTCAAACAGATCAGCCTGATTGACCTTATATGAATACTCCTCCAATAGAGGACCACCGCTGGGCGTCACAACCAATCAGCACAAGTCTAGACTATAATCCCAAGTTAAGGGGTGGGGGGCTATCTCTACTCAGGGGGAAACAGACTGATAGAAAGGGGGGTGGAGGGGGGTTGTGAGAGTCAGCCAGATGAGCAGGACAGAGAGAAAGCGACAAGGGGGATACTTCGCCATATGTTTGGATGTCGAAGAGAAAACTGTTGATGGATTCAATTATAGATGACACCAGAAGAACACAGGAGGAGGAGTGGAGGGAACAATAACAGCAAGTTGTGATACTTAATCTTGGGGGAGCATTAATTATGCTACGTTGATCTTTGTTGCATGGGACAACTGACTGTGTGACACAAACAGACAGGCAGCGTGATAGAGGGATTACTGTTAAACAAAGTGCATTTACTGGTAATGCTAAAACTAAAATAGTAACAGATATTCTTGGACCACATTGAATAAAAAAAAGAAGACTGAACACCACAAGATTATTTACTCTGCTTTCCTTTTTGTTTTTTTAATAGTCATTTAATTTAATTATATATACAGTA
>JBAMHV010000003.1:14503897-14522741 GCA_037177535.1 Pseudomugil gertrudae | reverse complement strand
GGCAAGACGAAACACCCTGGATCATATCAGACCAATCAATGGACGCCAGCCTGTGGACGTCACGCTACCCACACGGCTCGACACGCTTAGAACCACAAGGTACGGAAAATGTAACCGCACATCCGAATGGAAACGCTCTGTTTCTGGGTATAATCGTGTGAGACCGGGCGGAGTGAGTACTATGGGAAAGGCGCCTTTACAGAGTGAGTGTGGGTGTGTCTAGTATTAATTCAAAATTGAGTGGATGTGATTAGGGTTAAACTAAGTTTAAGGATGATTGTCATCTTCTGTGAATTACAGATTAAAGAACCAGATAATTATTGCAAAATGTTTCAAATGTCCAACGTTACACTCCTACTCTGTTAATAATTTTGTTACCTTGTTTTTCAGAGACCACTTGTAACTGGTCTGAATTTAAGTGGGTGCTGCCAACCAGACTGGTTGGAGCCTGATCCATGTGAATTTGAACTGGTGTGTTTGTAGGCACAATAAATAAAATGTTTTTACTTTTCGAAAGATGCAAATAGTCTTTTTTGTCCTTGCTTACATGTCATCCTGCCACATCACATTCCTTTTGGCTATAGATAAAGCGATAACGAAACTATAATCTTAAAGCCTTCAAGACATGATGCAAGAGAACAAAGAGAATGGTGAGAATAAAGCCCAAATAACCCCAAACGTTACTTTTCAGTAAAAGCAAATAAGGAAGAGAAAGGATGGGATTTGATCAGGATTTGATCTAAACACCGTGTGTGGTCAAAGCTGTCGCTTAATTAACCACTCAGCTGCCTCAAGGAGCAGATGTAAATAAATGTGACATCTTGGATATAGTTAGCCCATTGTGAGAACTATGAAAAAAGCAGGTTATGTGTTCAGGCTCATTATAATAGACAGGCTTTGTTACAGGTTTGTGACTCCATCTAAAGCACAATAATAGCTCACGCAAACCCCACAGCTGCCACTAAGAGTCAGGCCGATTTTAGCTGAGGGGAAGGAAGGGCAGTTTGGAGAACAGGAGCCGCGGGGGAGGTGCAAAACAAATGAGCTTTTAGCTAAACCACAACCCTGCTTTGTGTACAATTTACTGATCCAGTGGCTAGAAGGTAACAAAGAAAGTGGAACTTTCCAGAAGCCTCCACTGGTTTGTGTTTTGCTTAGATTTCATGACTTCATGCTTGCTGGGTTTGGCGTTAAATTCCAAGGTGACAGTTGGGATTGGAATTCCCTTCAGGTGTGAAAAGAATAAAAGTGCACTGTGGACATGAAGTCAGCCTTAGCAATGCCTAATAGCAAAACTCTGACTTGTTTTAGTGCCTGATGCGACTTCATTAAACATAAAATAACCTCACACCGAGACAACGTGAGTCAAAAGGCATGTCAGAGTTTGTATTTTCAACTTTAGGTAGACAGGAAGAGCTCATGCTTTCTCTGTCAAGTCTTTGTCTGCTACACGAATCATGACTCATGCATGATTTTAAAAATATTTCATTGTCACCATAGCAACCTCTAAATGTGTATGAAGGCTCGTTAAAACAGCAAGGTTTAAAGTTTTAGGTAGGTTGGATGTGGTCAGGTTAAGGGTCAAATGTTCAAGCAGGACCTCACTCTGTCCTCCTACAGCCTAACACCCCCGACCCCTGACAGTGTTAACACTTTAATGATACACTGGTTTTTTTTTTAAGAGTTGAAACGACACACGAGTTTCAGGGCCTGCAGACTTTACAACTGTAATTCACGTGACTTTAACAAAGTCACAACACAACAAAATGCAACACTTGCAATTTCAAACTGGCAGACTGCAAACTGAACTTGATTTTCAGGTTTGAGGCAGAAGTAGTATCAGTTTATTTAATAGCATATATTACTAACTATAATGCATTACTGTTTATGCAAGTGTAAAGTCCTGTATACATTTGTATAGTTCACAGTTTTTTTAACACATTTTTGGTCTACCTGTAGTTTTCATGAGTATTATTACACCAGCTTTTAGTCTTTTGTAATCTGTTTCTGCACCTCATTCAGCTTTTGACTCATTTGTTTCCCTTCTATAAAGGAGATCTATAATAATGATGCTATATATATATATTCTTCCATAAAGCAGTAAACTTGATATATTATTTTTTAATAAGCACAGCTGGGCAGGAGGCTTAATAGGAGCACAATCTCATCCTTCGCATACTACAGCAGGTTTCTATGTGGACAAAATGGGATGTTGGTGAGTGAATTACTTCCTGCTGATTACTATAACAACACCCTCAGCAGAAAATGGCCAACACACATAATAACAAGAAACTCTAAATGGCTGCTGAGCTTGATTAACAGAGCACATGCTTTAATTGTGCACTCACCCCCCCCCCCCCCCCTCACACACCCAATGTCAAGTCTACCTTTGTATCTGTCCAAGTCAAAGTATATGGTGCTATAATAAAGTAGAAGACAACATAGCTTTGCCAAAGATAAATAAAAACGATTGATAGACCGCACAGCTGAATGAGTTCTATGTGACCAGCAGCATGCCTGTTTTATCCTACATTTCATGTGCAAATGATAACAAAAACATTGAAACAACTAACATAATCCTTTAAAAGTACATCACAGTGACACTGAAGAGTTGGTTGCTCGATGTTTTGTAATATGAAAGAGGGACAGTTTGCCACTATCCCATGAGCACTGGGTGGAAATCAGTCATGTTGAAAAGAAAACTGACAACCTTGGCATAAACACCTTATTTTCTGAGCAACAGATTGCATCCCACATGGTCTTGTGCAAGGGGACATTGCTATGGCTTTTTAACCGGCATCTGCTCTCTGTACTCCTGTTTGAACCTCCGCATGGCGTGACACTTTAGCTATAATGTTACCAAACTGTGATGTGGAAGCTATCATGTTCATCTGGCATCAGTGTCAACTACCCTTAAATCTCAACAGCCACTTCACAGTCGTGTGGCTAATTTGGAGTATCTGATCAAGGAGGCTGAGTAGTTTTATTACAGACAGGCAGTCTTGCAAAGCTTTTCTGCAGGCCAGTGGGTGGACAGTGAAGAGGAAAAATCTCTATCTGCTTTGAAGATGGTTCCAAATAAAATCTGTGCCAGTTAAGGCTCCTCTGAATCTGGCTCCACTGTGTGCTTTTGCCAGATAATAAGGACCTGCTTACAGATTTTTGCTTTCATATTAAAAAAGGGTAAAAAAAACTATTTAAAAACATTTTTATCAGGAGACAAATGTTAACACATTAAGCAATGGAGTCTAACACATTTATTTGGGGCATGAAAATGAAATTAAACTGGCGACTGCACATTTAATTCGCTACACACGCGGAGTTCGCACCAGTTTGCTGCAAGAGTCATATTTGATCCAACACATCGGAATACTGTGAAGCTCACATCTGATAATTTCATAAACTTAATCATCTTTGCAGAGTAGGATGACTTCTGCAGACAGAAGACGCAGAACCGTCTCGAGCTCATTAAGCTTAAAACATCTGTCCCAGATGAGTGAGCAGAGGAGGGACATGTGTACATGCTTCTGATATACTCACAGCTTTAAACGCACAGAGATTAATGCGATTTAAAAAGATATATATGCACCCCCACTCTAAAAACCTAAACCTAAAAGCAATAATGTGAGTTTGTAACGTGGCACAGACAGTGCGTAAAAGCCAGTTGATGTAATATTTGCATCATAATGATTTTTTAAACTATCATTGGATCATTAATGGACATTTTATAATTGTGCAAAACCAAAGTAAATCCGCATCCTTCATTATTGCCTGCTACAACAGAATTAGCAAAGCAGAACCTACCAATTCTTGCTTCAGTCGCCTGAGACATGCGTCCATGTTTTTGGATTCGGGTTTAGAGAACTGCTGGTCCATTTGTTTCTCTTTTTTTATCTGAAATAAAATACTTTCAAATGAAACGCTTCACCGGTCGCTGCTCGAGCATGACTATGAACGCACAGGAAAACAGAAAACACAGAAAGCGGCAAACAATTTGCAATTAAAGATGCGCAAATCCTGCTGAGGAATGCGCGCGCGGCTCGTTATGACGCTAATCCCCCCGATGACGAAAATGTGTTTACTCCAAAAAATGATAATGAGGTCCTTCTTGTGGCTGCATTAGTCCGTGTCTCGTCCGTAGCTGCTGTCAGACTGGATGTGTGTGTGTTCTCCTCCTCCTCCTCCTCTTCCTCCTCTGGTGCTTTACTATTCAAGACAAGCGCTTACGTTACCCATTCAATTTCCTCCAATGAGCAAAGCTCTCAGGGCAGACTGAATCCCATTCAAACCAGGATAAAAAGCAGATCCATCATTTATCATAGGAGAGCAGATTTGTCCACAGCGGCTTATCATGATTTCAGGGACCTATCGAGAGGAAGGCTAAAACATCTGGAAATAAACCCACCACTGACGCAAAGCTCAATGAGGGGTTTATTTAGACAGATAAAAAGGAAGAAAAATGATTTCCATCCACTTAGACATCCAGAAAGATTGGAATTATGCTGCAAGATTAACTGAAGGAAGTTAAAGGAGGATGTGTGCAAAGAAGTGCATGTGTCATAGGAGCTATAGGAACAGCTTCCTGAGCACCTTCTCTGCAGTGAGGCAGGAAACACCTGAGCAGAGGCCTTTGTTGCGTTGACTGGGATGTGACATTGTATTAGCACGTGGAAGGAAGAACTGCATATACAAGACTGCCAATCTGGAAACTGTTTGCCCTCACTACTTTACAAAAAGCTGCACATGCAAGCTTCCCCTGCATTTTCAGGGATGTCACTGAACACAGGTTCACCTGTAAAAGATTACTCTGCTTAAAATGAATCAGAAAAAGCTCAACACTGGAGCTACAATGTGTATGAAATGAATAATATATGACCTCTGTTGGTTGTTACTAGAATAAGTAACAGACAGGCCCAGCATGTTGCCAAATGATGGCAAACAAACAATCTCACTGCTTGTTTGGTTTGTTTTAGTTCTGATGGGATGTAAGGTGGTGTGATGGTTAGCACCACATCCTCACAGCAAGAAGGTCACTGGTTCGAGCCTCATCTTGGGCAAAAACTTTCTGTACAGCATTTGCATGTTCTCACCGTGTTGGCAGGGGTTCTGTTTGGGTTCTCCGGCTTGCTCCTTGCACCTTCCAAAGACATGCGTGTGTGTGACTGGATGTTTATCTGTGTTGCCCTGTGATGAACTGGCAACCTGTCTCGGGTGTGTCCCACCTACCACCCAATGATTGCTGGGACAAGCTCCAGCTACCTGCAACCCTGAATTGTAATAAGCGGTTCAGGTAATGGATGAATGGATGTTTTATTTCTGTGATTAATAGCTCATTATTTGGTCCAGCATGCTTTTAGTTTTATTTAAGCCTCTTTTACTCCGCTTAGTTAGATATCACACTGGCACGGAGGATGCCAGCACCTTTTAGATGCAGCACCTTTAGCTGACTCTCAGGAAACTGCTCTTCTGACCTGCCTTTTGTCATCTGGAAGTTTTTAAAATCTGGCCTGATGCTGGTGATGTGTACCAGATGGACAGACAAAAGCAAAGACCAAGAATAATACAATGCAACAGAGACAATGAATAAACCATCAGAGCCCAAATTCTCAAAGGATTTAGCTGACTTTAAAAACATTTTCTGGAAATGAGAATATTATTCTTTGTTTTCTGTTTCTTCTGTTGTTTTGATTCATATTGTTTCTAAAACAGAAACTTTGCCTGGGAGCCTGAATCTTTTTCTTCTCTGTAACTAAATGAATTAAAATCTGTTTTATTTGCAACATATATCATAACAGATCAGTAAATTTTGGGTAGATGAATGCAACACGCAGCAAGGATGATTCAGCCTAATGTTAGGGTTACAGTAAGGTACAGGACTGTATGAGCCAGAAACGGAGGAATATTGAGAAAAGTTGAAATGAAGAAACAACAGCTGACTTCAGGTGTGAGGTTGTATTAGTGGTTGATTCCATCCATCCATCCATTTTCAACTGCTTTATCCCAGAGCGGGGTCACGGGGGGGCTGGAGCCAATCCCAGCTGCCTACGGGCGAGAGGCGGGGTACACCCTGAACAGGTCGCCAGTCCATCCAGGGCCTAGTGGTTGATTGCTGCAGACAAATATTATGAAGCTTCAGTAAGGTGTAAATCTTTACAGATGCAGGAAGTCATCCCTTTACACTTGAGTTTTCAACATTCATCCACGGTGTGCACAGTGTGAATGGTTGTCATCTTTTTGAATCAACAGAAATAGTTTGTTTTGATACTGCTGAACAACTTGTCTCCGGGTTTCTCAGAGCCCAGGAGAACAACTTTAACGTTCCAAAAGCCAAAAACATCACATATGTTCAAATATGTAACATCTTAAGTAGTTTTAGGTGTCAAACTGTGAACAAACAGGCTTGTTTAATGTCAGAAATTCAACATAAGGTGCTTAATAAAGACCCAAACACATTTGAAATGACACCAGCTCAAGGTTACTGTGCTGTCTTCATCTAAAAGTCAAGAGTGAAGTGAAGACATGTGGCTCTGACTTTTCCATGATTCATACAATAATTGAATCCCAAATGTGACCCTGACCTGCAGCTGTTTCTTGTCTATGTACTTCCTCGCAGCTGTCAGCATGAGCACAACACTGGATAAGGAAGCGTCTCTGATCACTCAGCACTCAAACAGAGACAGCACAAAAAACCAGCAGCGACTGTTTTCCTGCATGTCACTTTGTAATCCCTAATGTGACTCATTGAGAGTTATCCTTTGTCAGCTTCTTTTTGCAAAGGCTTTTGTAGCATAGATACCAGACACCTTAGTCTGTGTTTTGATTGTGAACAGAAACGTCTACAAGTCCCTGTTGTTTGTAGAAGTTCCAAACAAGAGATGAAAACCTAAAAATATGCAGCTGAATTGTGTCACAGGTCATATTTTTTTAAACTGTGAAACAAAAAAGAAAAAAAGAACAAATAACCTCTGCATTCATTATTTTGTCATTATGGTTAGATAATAGTTATGAGTCTGTTATGCAACAATCTACTAGTTTGTGTAACGTTTGGACAACTTTAACTTGCATCATATTACCAGATAAAACCCCCACAGCACTGATTAACTGATGTCATTTACCATTTGCATCCTTTGTTTTAGATTTAGCTGAAATAACACTGCTGACGGGATGTATCACAGGTTATGAGATGACTTGAAAAAGTGAAATACATGTTACCCGTATCTATAAAAACACACACACTCACACACATCAGTGTTCCGAGTTAATAGAAATATGAACATTATATCATTACATCATCTAGTCTTTTAAAACAAATTAACTAAAGAAGATAACTGTATGAATAAAAGAAGCAGGTAATTTAATTTTAGGTATCACCTACACACAGTTATTTATAATGTAGTGAATATTTTAAACGTTTTAAACCAGTATGATGGGTTGCAATGTTTAATAAGACTAATTGCTTTGTTGAACAGCAGAAAAAAAGGCACAAATTGATTGATTCAGGTATCAAACTTCTTTTTGTTTATTCTGTCTGTCAGAAGTGATTAACTTTGTTTCTGCTGTTCTGTTTTTAAAAGAAGAAATAAAAAAGTTAAACATTTCTACTTTCTGTATTCGGTATGCTTTTTGATGAACTCTTTGTTGCCTGGTGTTGGACTGATGATCTGTCCAGGGCGTACCTACTTCTCACGTGATAGCAGGTAGGATAGGCTCTGCACTGGAATAAATAGTTTTAGCATGAGAGATGATAGGTAAAGAAACCTTTACTTGACACTTTGCTTTCTCACATACATGGATTTTACTTCTGTGTTTTATTTGTAAGTTGTGAACACACAGGAGTTTACAGTTTATGCAAACACATTGGGGAAAAAAGAACAGACTTTAATCTCTTTACTGTTTCCACTAGCTGTTCAAACATGACTTTTATTCCTAAAATGTTATAATTGTCAAAGCATTTGATTTCAGAAACTATTTATATCTTTCCATGAACTCTATATATTTTTTATTTACCTTTAGTAATATATTCTAAGTGGTCTTAATAACCTATAGCACTGTAGATATAAACACACTGCCATCTACAGGTTCAGATGCCTCACCATCAAACTCAAAATGATCAGTATCTTCTCTTTCCTGTAACACATGTTGCCATACAACAATAAATATTGTTTTTATACTATCTTTATACTTGTTTTGATACTATTACCCACAGCAAAACACATAAAATAGTGTGCATAAACATAATAAAGATCACTGTATGTGTTCAATACAAAATATTGCAAAACTTGATCTGTTTTTACTTAATTTGATGCACGAGCGTCTTCCTCTCAGCATTAAAGCTGATTTGATTGAAACGACACGTGGGATGTTTATTTCCAAGGATATTACTCACATTGTGTTGAATCATCTCATCCTGCCATGTGATGATGAGAAAAACACACTAATTACAGGCTAAAGGATGTCCAGGATCATAGCTGGTTGAGGTGAGCTGACAGCAAAACACCTGCTTAAACACGTGAAAGCTTCATCAGAAACAGGTGTGACTCAGTCTTTGTGCATCAGCATTCCCCCCCCCCCCCCAACACACACACACACACATCTCTTTACATGAGTGCACTTCAGATGATTATTTTAATGATATGGTGTTGCAACTTATCAAGACTGTTGAATTGGGTTTAGTTTATTAGCAATCAGAATATTAGACAGCTAAGATTCAGTGATCTGAATCACTGGGTGTCATGTTGAGATAAAGGGGTCTTCATCTACTTTGATAACATGACTTACTTCATGGAAATATCTCATTCATTATCATTCTGATCTCAGTTTTTGCAGTAATATAAATTAATCAGGCATGAAAACATTTTCTTCAAAATATAAACAATAAAGTTAAGAAATTAATGCTTTATACTCTGTTCAGTTTTCCTGTGAAAAAGAGAGAGAAAAAAAACAATAAAACATGTTTTATACATCATTAAAATACAACAGGTGACATTTGTTATGTTTGAAAGATAATATTTTATAGTTTAAGACAATTTTATTTATATAAACTTGACATCTGATTATTTTCCAATTGATGGATAAAGTGAAGTGATTGGTCAATAACTGGAGGATTATCTTTATCTTCATTTTTGGATCCCATCTTACTGAGTTTACACATCAGTCTCTTTGAACGTTGACTCATGTGAAATAATCTGTTAAAATAACAACAAACATAGTGTAAAAATATTTTGTGGCTATTTTCCTCTTTGTTTATGCTTTTATTGTTCCAGGCAATCTGACAGACAGATGCTTCTCCTAAATGTCTCTTTAAGTATGAAGCGTCCTTAACCATGCTTACACGTTTAGCAGGTCAGTCATGATTATCATCAGGTACATTTCAAGTATCACAAACTAGCAAACTGTAACAATTAAGATCAAACTGTAAGAAGCATTTTTTCTTACTTGCACACTCGTTTGTGCTTTGTATTTATGTTTTCTGAGATGCGATGCAGTCTGCTAATGTGATTCTCTAAAAGTAAAATCCTTTTGCATTTTTTGCAAAATGAGTTTTGTTTGTGTGAGAGAAGGCACGTAATTTAATACGACATGGCAGGTTTATTGCTAACACATTAAACGGATAAACAGAAAAGAGATTCATTTTGATTGTTGTGGCAGATTTTAATCTTGATCTGTCACCTCATTAGATGTTCTAACAAACAAATTAGCAGAAACTTGTACACAGCAAACATACAGAAAAAGCTCAGTTCAATGGAGTTAAAAGATCAGAAACACCACAAACAGCAATGCCAAGACTTTTATAAAGTGACCAAAAGAATACCTTTGAAGTCAAGTCTATTGTACAAGACAGGTATCATTGAACATTAGTCACCCTGTGAGAGGTGATAAAGGTGTAAGATACAGCAAGAAGCCCTACTGTGGAGATACAATTTAAGTGCTTTACAGAGATTCAGGTTTGAACACCACGACTGAAATGACACTCAATATTTTTAAGCAAAAACAGTATGAAGAAAATGTATCTAAAGGATTTGTAACATCTTGTAAAGCAGCAAAACTTTATTACAAAGGGTGGAAAAACGAGCATTTTAGCACAATACTTTTTCTCTGTTTTCAAACATAGCGAAGTACAGAAATGCAACAAAAATATATAAATACAAAACATACCAATAGAGCAAGAACAAACACAGATGAGAGCACATGAAATTCAGCCGTCTGGTTTCACGTCAGGGAAAGAACAAACATAAAAAACATACATTGTGTTTGGTACAGGTAACTATAGCTCACCTAGCCACACAGTTAGTCAAAACAGCAATTCAAATGCACAATAATGAGCAGCAGGTAGTCAAATAAATCAGTTCAGCGAGAGACTGGAGCCATGACACTTTTAGTTGCATTGTTTTAGAAAGATGCCTTTGCTGCCACCTTGTGAGCATATTTGAGGCCTCATGGTTGGTCAGTAAAAAAAGCTCTTTAAAATATCTTTAACGCAGGTTTTACTTTTAAAATAAAGATAAATAACAATTCCATCATATTGCAGTAGTTACTAACGTTTGCTGTAATCAGAAGCTGCCATAATTTATTCTTTAGCACTTCTCGTTAAATGTTAAAATAAAAGAAAAAACTATGAAACATCAGAGTTCAATATATTTTCAAAAGGTAGAAATTGGATTTTGTCCTGAAGATTTTGCATCATGAAACTTAAATCACTATTGCTGAAGGCTTATTTAGCATTTTGAATATGTGGAAAATTAAGATAATAAATAAAAAGAACAGATGTATTTAAAAGCTGAACATCGTGATATTATACATCTAGTATACCTAAAAAATTTCTTCTTAAGATTAAATAGATAAAAAGGTCAAGCAAATGTTTCTTCCACCACGTCTAATTTAGAATCATGATTAAATAAGCATTTCTCAAACAAATACCAGAACAAGTGTATATATGATAATATAACCAGGCTGACTAGCAGGAAACATCACAGGCTCAATCACAGAACTGTCAGTAAATGTGGAAGGAGGCAATAGCTTCTGCTTGCTCCCAGTCAGCATTTATAATCAAATCTGAAACAGATACGGTGGAGATGGACCCAAATGCAGGACGAAGGTGAAGGAGGCAGGTGGAATATAGATATTAGGAATATGATTAAACTAAGCAGACACTAGAAACACTGCAACTCAGAGGAAAACAGCAATGAACTGGCACAGAAACAGAAAACCAAGAGGTAAAAATACATATAAAACAAAACAAGAAACAGGTGGAATGGATCACATCACAACCAGCTAAACTACTAACAGGCTAGGAAACAGGAAATGCAAGGAAAACTACAAAATAAAACAGGAAATCAAACCAAAGACCACAGTCCAAACCTTAACAGAATCAAGTTAAATTAGGACTGGAAACAAGAAACACACCAACTACAAAAAAGGATCATAAAAATGCAAAGACTGAAAACTCTGAGCCAAATTATTTGAGAATATGCTCCTACATCTCTGTACTGCACTGGGTCCAGTGTTAGATCCACCGACCTGCTGAAACTTTGCCATCCTGGTGAGAACGAGTTTGTCTGTGTGAACTGCAAAAATGTCATTTAATTATTGTACAAGTTATTTATGACTCTGATATGGATCTAATAAATGTGACTGCACGATGGCCTGGGTCCATTCATTCATTCTTCTTGCCACACAGCAGTGTGATGATCCTCACGCTGGAGGAGTCAGCGCTGGAAGAGATGCGCTTTGATGTAGTCCATGCTCATATGTGTTATTGTAGAGCGAGCCATTCTTCGCCTCCACCTTGAGATTCGACCATGTTTTTTTTTTTTTTTGTTATTTCTGGCACAGACCTTTTTTTATCACACAGACACTATTTACTGCGGCAGCAACATGCCACTACTCGGCAGCCTCCATTTCAATTGTTATGCCATAACTTTGATCAGCAAACAGGATCCACTTACGTGTCTCCACCTCATCAACAAGTACCAACTTCAGTCTGTAAAAAGCTACATTTCCATGCTCTCTCAGTTGCCATAATTCATTGTAAAATGCCACAGACACTGGATTCATTTGCTGTTTGCCACTTTGCGTTAACAGTTTAAGGTAGAAAGTGGGTGTGTGGGACTGGGGATGTGATCAAATGAACCTCCATAACCTTTTCAGCACAGATGTCATTTATAAAGGGAAAATGCGTGAACCTGTGTGTCAGCAGAGCTTTCTAAATCAGACTTTAATTTTAGCGTAGTAACTTTTTGGTATTTTTAGTACAATTTTTGACGGGATTCTACACAAAGTTTTATAAATGAGGCTCCTGGTGAGTAGTTCTATAACAATTTTTATCTTATTAATCTAATATCATTAGAATGATAATATCACAGCTCAAACTCTTTCAATAGCTTTTACTCCACAGCCTCCTCGAGGGATGTACCAAATATTTGTTGCTTATTTGCAATATCTTAAAACAGTCAGACTTTTACTAGCATCATTTATACATCTAGTTTCCAGAATGTCCTGATATTAAGACTGGAGGTAACTGAGGACCTTATTGCCTTCTATGCAGGTTGAAGAAGCTTGGTTGTGGTTGTGAAAACAAGCTCTGACAATTTGTGATTTGGCTATTCTTGATAATACAGAAAATCTAGAGACAAGTTAACAGGAAGAAGGCATGTTCATTTCTATATAGGTGGCTAATATTAATGTACTGAAAACATGGCAACGACTATTTGCTTTCAGTGGAAACATAATTAGTAAACTGTCAAACTTTTCTTTATATAGTGTTATTGTATTTTATCACAGTGAATCCATTATTTAAAACTGTTCATAATTAATATAAATCATCCATATACTGACTACTTTTAATGAATCAATGACATGCTTGCAGGGAGCTACATGGTGAACTGAAAGTTTCAGGTGTGGTTTTCTACATCATTACAAAATAGCTGACTCACCACACAGTCCACAGTACAGTGAAAGAGGGCTAATTTAATCCCAGGTATGGCCTTCAGTCAGGTGAAGGACAAAATAAAAAGAGTCGCAAAGTCTAAAAATAAACCTATAACCTTCCAGCTTGTCAACCTGCCCTTTCAATTGATTGATAATGGACTGCGTTAAAGACTATTTAAAAGTACTTCTTGAACTGGATTGAGGGTAGACTTGATATTACAGTGAACTTTTATCCCACTGATGTCTTTGAAGGCCACATTACTGCAGGTGGTTTTCTACTTAAACACACATGAAATAAATTATTTGTATCACCTCACCAGTTTCCAATGTTCTGCCCAAACTTCTTAAGAACTCATTGATTTAAGCCAGGTGTGATAAAGCTGGAAACATCAAAACAGAGTAAGCCCTCCCCTGTGCAATCATACCCTCATGTAATAACACTTTACAACTTAAGATTGAAGCTGGGATGTCAATTCTGCTTCCCGAGAGGTGCAATGTTTAGTTGTTTGCATGTTGCAAGAAGCCTGATTAACATTAAACAGATCTTCAACACTTTGATCTGAAGCTCTGCTCATGCTTGCTAATGACCCACTACCAGGCTGTAAAGTGTTTTTCACCTGGGTACAGACCATAGCAGAACCCACTAAGATCAGTAATAATCTCAGGATTGCCACACACAAGAGACTTTAAGAACATTTCTTCTAGTATTTCTTCACATAATGTTGATGGTGTTAAATAATTTTGAATGATATACACATCTTTTAACCATCAATATTATATTTTCACCTTTGAATAGGTATAACTTTATCAAAACCAGTCTATAAAAAGATCACAATAAATGCTTTTGCTGAATTTGAGTGATGTTGGATTAAAACGTGTACATATAAACATGAATGGCCTAAAGTCAAAATGCAACAGGAAGGGAAGTGAAAGTTAGCACTGCTTCTCTTAGCGGTCGAATAAGATGAAAATTCAGATGCATAAAAACTTTAGCTTCATGCTATTAACAAAATATTACTAACCTTCTCCAAGTGATTTTGTGGTCAGGCTTTTTTTTTTCAGGGTGGGACCCCTAAGCAACTAAAACACAGTTTGATTGACAGGATCACTCTTCTGGCTCTGACACATGAAACATCCATTACAGCAATGATACCAGCAACTTTGAATAACACAAGTTTTCAAATGATACTATAAAGAAAATGTTTGTTTTTTTAACTTCATATTTGTTACTCAAAATACTTAAGACAACACATAACACAAACAAGACCAAACACAAGCAATGTCTTTAGATTTTTCTCAATATTTAAAGTTAACAAGTTTTTTTTTTCTGTAAAGACACATGATATTTGCTGTCAATTTCTGGCATGGTATTTAGACTGTGGCAATGTTTATACTAAATGCACAGTTCCCTTTGTTCTTCTTCCACAGCATGTACTGTAAAACATCTGCAGCGCTGTTATAAACTATTAGAAATGCAGCAAAGTGCTTCCTATCTACAATACAAACACAGCATGACAAGTGTTGATTATCCGTTTAATAAACCTAGAGTCCACTGGTTATATGTCCATAATTCAGGAGTACATTTGTCTTGGGACTGACCCTGTGAAAGGAGACACAGTGCATCTATTTATGTTTTGATACCTGCTTCATTCTCTTCCTCTTGCTTTCCTTCTGCTGGGCTAACTTACATCCTCCTTCATGAGTGTCACAGAGCGGAAACTTTGACGATGTTGGTGCAAGTGGAGCTTGCCGTGGTCTGGATGTTTGGGGCTGCAGATAAACCTGAAGGTGGTGGGGGTCTTCGCTGCGGTGGCCCATGAAAACCATCGCCGTCCGGGGTTAAAGCAGGAGGAGTTGGGAGACTGATGATCGCTGTGGTGATGCGGCCACTTTTGCTGTTGATCCTGCTGCTGTCATCAGTTTTCAGGTTGAGGTTTGAACGGCTTTTAGAGGGACAGAAAATCCAAATATGACAGATTAAAGCTGTAACAACAATTTGTTCATGGATTAGGTCATCAACATGTTATGAAGGAAACTCAGACAGTCAGTCACTCAGCTGATTTAGAGTAAGATGCCAAATCTATTCTAATTTTAGTTTCAAAGCAATTCAGCTTTTCTTGTTTATTTAATAGTTAATATAGTTAATTTTCCTTTCAAAATACCATCAAAAATGTTTGAGAATTAAAAAAGGAAAAACATTAAAACAATCTACAAGGCCTATTGGGTATGTAGTTATGGATTTATTTTACAAAGTAAGTGGAAAAATGCATGTAAATATCACAATACTACTTCTGAAAGTCTCACCAGTTCAGTAATAATGTTTACAGGTGTGGGTATCCTATACCATAAGCACCACATATTAAATACACTTATGTCATAAATGCACCCTTTGAATTTTGCTAACAATTTCTGTTAGAGCGTCTCAAGGACGAGTCAAGGCAAGTAAAGTATGCAAAAGAAGAAAATGAACTAAAAAGAGAGAGATTAAATAAACAGACACTAGAGGGCACTGTTGCATCTTTACATTAACAATTCACTACATTTGTTTGAGGTAACACCCTTCTATGAGTTTTAAAATAAATGCCCAGTCTGTCACATTTTTAAAGCTCAAACAAGCTTTAATAAAGTTGTGTAAAGCTAAAATGGCAAAAGTTTATTAGTTAGTGATCATGTTTATAAAGTTCTACCTCAATCTGCTGCTGAAAAATACAGCAAATAATGTCTGCATACAGGTATCATGATGAGATGCCATCACTGATATTCCAAAAAAACATCTTTACTATTGGAATAATCAGACTTTATATCAGACGTGTTTCTGCTAAGTTGTACCTGGTGGTGTGTGACAGTGGATCAACACACTGTATGTGGAAAGCACTGAGCTCCTGCAGGGGTCCCTGGTGTGCTGGGATGGGAAGGGCAGGTGGCAGGCTGGCGTTGGGCAGAGAAGTGTTTCTCTTCCCTCTCCGGCCGCAACAGGTAACATCAGGGCTGTCGTGGCAGACCAAAGAGGGGCTGCGTGATGGATAGGTCTGCAATGCTGTTTCTAAACAGTTCTGCTCATATATCTGCTCGTCCACAAACTCGTGAGCCTGAAGGGAAGAGGGTGGAGAGTAGATATGATTACAGTCAAGCGATCTGAACAATACATAGATTCTAATTTAGATATAGGCCTAAGTCATTATACACACTGCTACTTCAGTGAACTGGGAATCTCCCAGACCAAGTGGATTCAAAACTTCCAAAGTTTTTCTTATTGAATGAATTAAAGTTTATGGTCATGGGCATTTTAGTGTGCAGGTTGCATGTTCTTCCTGTGTATGCATGGTTTCTCGCCAGTTACTCTGGCTTTCACCATGCATGTAGAGTTTATGGGTCACTCAAAGTCCTTTCTACCTCATGACTATCTGGCTTCATAGATTAGGAGCTCATTTAATTGTTTAGAGTTAAGACTGGAATTTTACACACAGAACATCACCTCTATATTCTTTTTCTTTAAACAGTCCCATAATGTCACATAAAAACTGTCAGAAAGACATGCTAAGGTTGTGCAGGATTTTTTAAAGAATTTCTCTCTCTTGCTTTTTGACTGACTTCTCTTCATATATTCAGTGTGACGGGAAATTGTGCTGCCACAGTGATCAACAGAGCAGACTGGCATCTGGCAGCAGAAAAACTTCCCCCAGTCTGTTTTTAGACATATGCTTACACTGAAATACAGTGTCAGCTTTAAACCTTTTACATTAAAGGAACAAAACGTGTATTAATTGCATTTGTCTCTTGGATTTATGACAATAAATAAATTAATGAGTGATACTGAAAAATATAAGCTGGTGAATTTAAGAATATAGATACTGGCAAAAAGACAAATATGTACTCACAGTAGTTTTCTCCAGACAGTGCAGAAGATGGTGGTGTTGGCTCTCTAACAGAGAGGCAGATTTAGTCAGTTTGTGTTCATCTTCCTCTGTACCCTAAGTAACAACACACACAAAAGCACACAAATGCACACAAACAGGTGGTAAAAATCATTTTAGACGTTACTGCCCTGTGCATAAAGACCGGAAATCTGCTTTGATTTTACTGAGGAAATGAACTTTGTCGTCCATTTCACAGAGGAACTTTTGGTTCATGCTTGGTTCATTAATTTTACTCATGTTTTTGATAAGCAGGTTTCTCTGTGTGTAATGGACCAAATTTTTCCTACGTTCTAACAAATCTCTCAGCCTCGGAAAAGGGGTTGGTTTTATTTTTTTCATATCATTTTATTGTTATAAGAAAACAGCAAATACATTTCTATTTTCAGTTTATCAAACAACTATATTCTAAGTCTGTGTCACTGCCAATTCTCTACCTTAATTATCTGAGGAGGTAGCACTGAGTGTCATTTGGTTTTCAGGCAGCTGAATAGCTATTGATGTCTAATAGAGGAAAACCAGCAAAGCATAAGAGAAAAAAAATCCACTTTTGAGATTCACCAAAAAGGACTTCTTTTCAAAGCTAAGCCTCCCTTAAAGCTTAGTCTCAAAGTAATCAGAACTGGCAAATAACATGAAAAGTGAAAATAAATTAATTCTCTCTCCACAGCATGCATTCTTACTCTGAGGATTTGGGTGCAGGTGGTCCAGCATTTATGTTTAGATTTCAGTACCATGAAGAATAAATTGATGTGGGCTGTAGAACAGAATACTATTTGATCCAGTCTTTATATGTGCATCTGTCCATCACGTGGGAGTCCACAAGGAATCTACAATCTGCATCTACAGACTTACGCCAAGGTTCAAGGTATCAGATAACATGTAAAAACAGAGGCAAACTTTCCTCTGTCTGGATGACCTAATCATGTTAACTTTTCCACTGAGTGCAAAATGCAGCATGATTATCTGTCCAGTTCAGCTGAGCTACAGCTACATGTCGCCCAGGCATTTAACTGAACCGCTGTCCTTGTCCAGCAACACATTCAGGAGGGCAATCAAGTAATTAAGTATATCTGACTGTGATGCTGGGAACCGTGTGGGATAATGTTAAAGAACGTCTGCTATTTGCACTGTGGGACATCATGGGTCACTGTACAGGCGATGATGTAAAATCAAAGAAACATTTTTAAAATATCATTGGGATCATTTTAAGAGATATTTAAAGGAATAAATAAAAATGAAATAGTCATACTATTATGTAAGAAGGAAAATGGGAAACTTTGACATTCCTGTGGTAAGCCTTGGTTCATTTCAGTCAACGGTTAGTTGAGACCACTGATGCTGATTGGCTGCTATGTTTCAGTCAGTTTGCCCCAGTGTGGCTACATATGTAATATACCATCACTAAGTAGGAATGTAGACTGAATGAATAATTGATACAATGTAAAGTGTTTTGAGTGCCTTAAAAAAAGGTATATAAAATCTAATCCATCAATTATACATGCATGAATTATTCGACCTCTACCCACATCATCTGAGTGTGCTAGTCTGATTAGGATTTTAGTTAAAATAGTACTTTTTTTTCAAAAGGTATTGATTGAATACCTAAATTTTTGGCTAACGGACACAGGTTGGGTTGGTGAGAAGAGGCTATTTTGTCCACTTGTGTTGACCGGTTGATCATTGGTTTCTCTGTGTTTACTCTGCAGTAATAATGTTTAAAACATTTCTTTCCTCTGTAAAATAAAAGATCAGTGTGTATATATTGTATAAAATGCTTTTAAATTTGTAAACAAGCTTTGTTTTTGTTATTGGAAGAAGCTCAAAGTGGTTATTTTAGAGGATATCCACACCCAAGAATCTCTCCATTAAACACATTCATTATAACAATTTTAAATATCTAATAATGACCTTCTGTTTTATCTATCTATCTATCTATATACCACAGCTGTTTCCCATTTTATGTGGGGTAGCCTAGACAGGACCAACACCCTCGCGCGCCC
>JBAMHV010000003.1:14451935-14462511 GCA_037177535.1 Pseudomugil gertrudae | reverse complement strand
GTTGGAGGAACTCAGGGCAGATTTGGAGCCAGCCACAAGAAGGAGTCACGCAATACCTGCAATAACAAAACTCCTTGGAAGTTTATCTGGGTGATTCCAGCGTACAGTAGCCAACACAGCAGGGATCTCTCAGTCATGTTTTTCAGATGTGTTGACTGAATTTCTAAATGCTATGCCGGATGGCGAGGTTTATTATGTTTACACGCACTCGGGATTCCTTAAATGAGACCAAACAAGGTTTTTTGGAAGTAGCTGGATTCCCCGGTGTTATAGGAGCAGTTGACCATGACCATTGACTTCCATCAACACCTCTAATTCCATTGGATCAAACTTATACTTTTGCTTGCGGTTATGTGAAGTCGTCATGATGCAAACCATGACACACGCTAAATCCTCATTTAAATGGGCGTGTCTCCGACACTTTGCATCCGCTGTCATTTGCGTCAGCAATCTTAGTAGATCATGTACTAACCACGGTCCCGCCTCACACGCTAAATTCTAGATTCCACACGCTAATTAGTACACGCAAATTGAGATCTTAGTAGATTCAGCCCTAAGTGTTAACTTTGTTGCAGTGATGGTTTTCATCGACCTGACAGTCCAACGGCCTGCTATGGACTGTTAGTGCTTATAAACACAGCTGAAATGCAACACGTGAACCAGTTTAGATCACATATGATATGGCTACTGAAAGGATTGATACTTTTAATTATGGTCTCTTCACAGGATTCAAAATTTAGGGTCAAAGTTGAAGTTTTGAAATTACCTTAATTCAACAGGTGAATAAACATCACATGCATTTATTCTGCTCCAACACAGTGAACACATTATTGTAACCAATTATGCAGTATAGGGTTGTTATTTAATAACACGGGTTTTATATTTGATGAAAGTGTGTCCTACCATGCACATTTACAAAGACTACTCTAGATGTTTCCTCACTCTGCCAATGCTGCAATGGTACTTGCATGCACATACAAAGTAGGATGAACAAAATGTCATAATAACAATGGAAGAGTGGCAGCACTTTTGTCCCTCACTTTGGGTTTCAAACCCATTATGTTGTCTATTGTCTTTTGTGTAAGCCCTCAGAGAGTCCTGGATGGATAAACTCTGCTGTTGTGAATACATAAGAGGGATGGATAAACAAACAAGAGCGAAATATGCATTCACATCCTTTAAAATTATGAATAAACAGCAAGTATCAAAATAGGTACATACTGGAATTAGAGATTAGAAAAGATCAGAGGATAAAACCAAGATGATAAAGAGGTGTTTTAAGTGAGCCTACAGGCTCAATCTAAGGTATTTGAACTGGACAAATGCAGTTTTATTTAGCTGAATCTCTTGATTTAAAGATTGACAGGTTATAAAGTGCCTCTTCCTCTTCCCTGAGATCAGCCTAAACTCTTTGACAAGACAGTTAAGGACAAAACAGGAAAACTAAGAGTGAATTAGATCAAACCAAATCATAGTTGACTGCGCCTAAAATTCAGACACCAAACCTGATACGTTGCGTGAACAAAAGATAACTGCAACATGTGCACATGCCAGTGTTCAATTGAAAAAAAAACATGTGTATGCAAGGCCTTAACTGACAAGCATAAACAATACGGAAGCAAGGCGCATCAGAAATATCATATTATTGATTCTTCTGAAGCTCCACACTCCCACTCACACTACAGTACGTCCTCCAGCTTTCATCTCATGGACACTGGGGCTAGTGTATAACGTGCTTTTTCTATTCAAAGCCTTCTACGCACCATGGTCCTTAGCAGGGAAGCCCAACCATACCCCCCCCCACTCAAGCTTTGAGGCCTTACCTCGTGGCCTTTTAGGCTGACCTTAACCTTTAGCAGCAAGCACATCGGCTCCTACTGTCTCAGTGCTTTTTACTACAAGCTTGATCTCCAGAACAGGAGATGTGGAGGTGTGGTCATTCAGAGCACGATGTCTTATAGAGGAGGTAGGGTTATGTTTGTATTCTGTAAGCTGCAAAGAAATGTCACTGCTACCTGCTAAATAACGTGGCTCAGGGAGTTATTACTATAGATGTATTCATTTATTTATTTTTATTATAGCCATGATTATCATGCTGTTCAAGGCTGAGCCTGAATGCCTGTTCTTGATGAATGAGAGTAAACATAATAAAAAAATAGTTTTTCTGTAAACACACTGCAAAAACTGCAGTCTGAAGTAAGATTAAAATTTTTAAATCAAGGACACATTTGCTTATTTTTTTAAAGGTAAGATAATTACTGTTAGTTTCTTAGAGATTTTTATTTTTTCTTGATTCGGGAATTCTCGAAAAGGCAAATTTTCTTGTTCTGTTGGCAGATAATTTATCTATTTTCAAGGAACGTTTACCTCATTTTTGTCATTTTTTTCTTTTTTTTTTAAGCCATGTTGTTGTGCAAAAAGGATAGTACGCATTTCAGTCAGGGCTTGTGACACAATTAAATTCAGATATAAACCTTCCAGCTGAACTAAGAGGTTCTATTGTTTTCTATTGAGAGGAGAGTGAGAAAACGTGTAAAATCAAGTAATTCAAGTTAACCTTTGCCACCACTCATGGGTACCGAGTGCTATTCACTTACAACCACCATCTGTGATTTACAAATCACCTTTGTTTTGTTGTCTGGGAGCATCTTTGGTGTCCACTTGTCAGTGATTAGCAATTGTTCTCATCATCAAACTGGGCAAACAGACACTGCAGACACAAAAAATTTCCTCCGGCCACTTAGCGACACCTCTTTTTCCATCAGATAAGTGAAAAGCCTCACATCCAAGATCAAAGCTGGTTTTGATGGAAAGCGCGCAGAAGATGAGTTTGTTTTCAGCCGTTTACACGGGGAAGCAAAAATAAATGTTGGGCCATGTTATACAGAGCATCCAACCAAAGAGGAAATAATCTTTCACTTTTTTCTCCTTTCAGGTTCACTTAATTATTTCTGTAAACACAGACATGGCAATTTTCTGCTCAAAAGTACTGACATTCTATTAAAAGTGACAGTTTCCAGTGTGTATAGTTCCAAGTTTGCCTAAATAAAACACATAAACCAAAAAACTCTGCAGAACAAGTGACAAAGAAAGATGGCCCCAACAAATGAAAAGTAACTGTGGCAATGAGATAAAAGCTGTAAAAACTTTTTGAACATATATAAAATATATAAAAATAAACAACAACAAAAAAAGAATAGATCGAAAAGCATTAATATAAACGATGGTTAAAAGTCAGAAATTTTTGTTGTATTTTCAGCTTAATTTGCTTTAAATAATTAAGATGAGATAACTAGGACAGGAAAATGCTTCATCAGGTTCACAAGGACTCTTGATTTCCTCGCATATTCTATTCACCCCTACCTTACTTATAAATAATTGTTCAGTTTCCAATGTAAGTGAATAATTTGCAGCAGTTTTTTAAAGCTCTTTAACAAATTTTGATATAGAAAATTTTATATTTATGGTCAAAGTCAGATTAAGAGCCCCTCATGCGCATGTTAGGGCCTTTCCAGCTATTTGGCTTTAACAGGTGGACTATTTAAATGCTTCCAACTGGCTGCATTTATATGAGGCAAATGGACTCAGTTTGCATTTTAAAATTGGAGCCTGGCATATCTATTATTAAGCAGCCTGCAGCGTACAGTATTTTTTTTTATATCAGATTATGCTGCATTTAAAGACCGTTATTGCTTCAACTTTCACTCCTCAAACCTTTATTAGGTCGAATGTACATTTAAGTATGAGCAGCTGTGTGAAATCAGAGGAAGCACAAGTATGAAAACACATGACTAGAAACTTAATTTCACATCTGATGTGACTCCTACAGCATAGTGGAGCTTATAAATTGTGGTAACTCTCAATCTGAGCAGTGAAGGATGAATGCACATTGAAGCTTAGCCCACAATGAACTCATGGAGGTCCCAGTAGGCCACAGAGCAGTGTCATTAGGCACTCATCTGGTTCAGCTTCTGCCTGCAGCCCAGGGGACAGAAGCCTTGTGTTGACAGCATGATCGCATGTGTACGCAGCACCAACACAGTTAGACTCACTTTAACAGATGGCCTATTCAGCAGCAACCCTTTAATTAATACCAACGAGGCTTTGACTCCATTGAGTTTTAGGTTATATGAGCTCTATTTTTGTGTGTTTTGCTGGTATACCAAAATTTGTTTTTACAGCTGTTCATGACCGACTCTAAATATGGCTCGTAAAACTGCATGTCTGTCATTAATCTGATTTGAAATGAATATTGGTAATCATTGTACGTTTGCAGTATGATTAAACTTAGGCCACACATGCCATTGTGAAGGTTTCTATTAATCAATTAACATGTAAAGACAATAGAGGAAATGTTATAGAGGTTATCACATTAAATACTGGTAATTCAATTTAAAAACTAAAAGATATTCAATAACATCCCATTGTTTAAAAAAATAATAGTGATTTACAAATGCTATTTTCACATAATGAGGAATTTATATGAATCTGCGGAAGTTTTCTGAAGCATATTTACGACTCATTTATGCTCCCTTTGTGTATGTGGACAAGTATTTCAAATGACACTATCCTCATCTAATCAATTTTATTTATAAAAAAACCTTTTAAAACCCAAAGTTTTGCACATAAAAACTAATGTTGCACATTATAAACGAGTCTTCACACATTCAACAAATGGTACAGGAAAAACCTGATCATAGTATCTTTCAAACGCACCCATGCAACCCCCCCCCCCACCACACACACACACACATACACAAACACACAGACAGAAACAGACAACATAATTTGAACAACCTCACGATACAGATATTAAACACATTATGGCTTCTTTCTCTTCTTTGTTCTGTTCACAGGTTGCACAGGGTAACCAGTTCTGCACATAAAGGATGCAGAAGATAGAAAAAAATATCTGTATCTTTAGTGAAAAACATGAATGAGTTTTTTTGCACATTTTCAATAAGATCTAAAAGGAAAATGTGTCTAAACTTTTGACTGTATATGAATTGGTTTGTAGCCAGCACTAACAAGAAGTTATTCTCTTAAACAGAAACACACTAGGGGGATAAAAGAATTAAAAAAACAAGTATTGCTGTGTGCACTAAAAATGCAGAGAGCATTTATTTGGGACTGAGTCATGAATCAGGGCTTTTCATTGCATACGGTTTGTAGTGAATCAGATGGACACAGCAAGAGGCTGCATCTGCAGCTGTACATGTTAGTTTGTTATAGAGCATGTGCATAAACACATTGTTCTCCATGTGAATGTAACCCTCATTATTAAAGTGTGCTGGACAAGCCAGGATAAGTCCAGAACTGCAGCCAGAACCAGAATATCACTAACTCATCCAAGTAGGCTACCTGTAATGTTATTTAAGCAGTTGTTTTTTTTGCATATTTTGCTTTGTTGCCTTTTAGCTTTCTATTTAAGAATTATTGTGTGAATTCCTGCCAGCTTATCAGTTTATTATAACCATCATCATACTGTAAAATATAGCTCGGGGTTCTTGTTCACACATTGAGGCAAATCAAGGTATTATCCTGAATTTGATGCCAAAATAGAAGAAGCAAGAAGTTAAGTTTCCAAGTTAGTAACTTGGGTAAAGATTCTCAAATTTGACTTGCACATTTTTAATCATTTCTCTCTAAAAGAAAGCTTCTGCTGCAAATAATGTTTTATTGATAAAGGAAGACACTGAAGCAACACTACAGAGTTTCCAACTTGCATCCCACTATTTAAGACTAACTTGGATTATTACAAAACGTTTTTGGTTGGTCATAAATAGTATTTTGAGCTTTTGTTGTGGCTTTTGTTTGTTCTGTCTGTAGAAGGTAACAGCAGGTTGGGGTCTAGGCTTACTAGCAACACTACATTAATCATTTCTTTAGACATTAACATACAAAGCAACCACAACCTTATGTTTGCTTTTCATTTTGTTCTGAAATCTGAACAAATTTACACAAAAGGCTGCTGTAAGCTTTTACTCTACCTAGTTTTAATTTAATAGCCCACATGCTGCAATTTTTAGGCTGGGAAAAGAATAACCTTTCTATGATAGTTAAACCAGAGATGCATTTCAAAGTAACTCTGTCCACAGACACTCAAATAATCAAAGTATATTCACTCTAAAACAGAACAATAATCCGTTCAGCATGTGCACCTAGAGATGTAAGCTCAGATGAAAAGATGAAAAAAGCCTCAGGTTTGTATAACATCTGCAGTGCTCCAGATTTATGCATTTCATGTAAACACACCTAAACACACATGCATCTTCTTGTGCCTCAGAACTTAAAGGAATGCTTTCAACAAGCAGGATTTCTAAGAAAGCATTAATTAGCTAACATGTTATTAATGAAGTGACTGTTGCGCCTGCAGGATGCCACCTGTTGGTATGTGGGAGGACATCCATCAGTAACACTGACATGCAGTCATTAATGCTCTCCACTTCTCCTCTTTGCATGTCTCTTTTAATGTAAAAATATCAAGCTTTGTCTTGTGTAACTTCTGCCTGAAGTAAAATGACGTCAAGTGAATCACGACACACTGAGCATTCACTAAGTGTTGGCTCTCTTCCTGATCCCTGCCTGCACCACATACTAATTGGTGTGGTGAGGAAATGAATACTGCAGTGATCTTTTATCCACGACTGACTACCAAGGCCCCGCCGTTCATTAGAGTCAGTGTCGTTTTCTTATTTCAGAACTGCGGCTCTGTGGTTTTATGAAAGGCTAAATGTCAGTACTAATGTGTCTGATCATCAGCTGCTTTATCTTATCACCTGTTTGTTGTAAGAGTCACACTGAGCACAACTGACTCATTATATCTTTTTCTAAGACAAGATGCATTAAGACCTGGTGGAGAATTGGGAGCAGGAGTGGGTAGGGAGTAGACAGAAAGACTAACATAAGTGAGGAGTTTTGTTTCATGGACTCAATACATTCTTTTGAAAGCCTGAGACATTTATTATGCTCCAGTGGTCATTTTGCTTTGTTATAAAAGGGCAGACTCATCATCATCAACCACTCAGCCATTAAAGCAACAATATCCTGCTGCTTCTGTGTGTGCTGATACTTTACCATGTGCACATAGGAGATGTTCACAAATAAAGAAAAGATGTTGTCTTGACACATCTAGCTAGTTTAATTAATGGTGCAAAGGTGTGCAGAGAAAAGAAGCTTAATCTTTTAGCTCAGTCTCATCTTGACTGCTGTCAAAATGATAAATCTATCACATGAGCTAGATCAAGAAACCAGAACAAGTGTTACATGTGTCAGATTTACCCACAGCCATATGGTACAACACAGAAAACCTAGATCACCTACCGGTATTTGCCAATTTCCTGTTAAAAGAAATTACTATCACATAATATCTTATGGCAGCAAGCAATGCTGTCTCTGAACCAAAACTACTAGTTACGATGCTCTCCAGGAAGAGGACCAAACACGACAGCCCATCTATTGTGTGGGGAAGAGTGGAGGAACACATTCCTGACAGCTCAAGGGAATGAAGCATTGTGCTGCCACTATCTGAAGAGACTAAGACAGAAAAGAAAAAAGGCCGCAGGAGACAATTTAAACCGAGGGCGTTGGTCTCCATGGTGATTCTTTGCTCTAAAGCGTTTTCTGTTTTTTTACTGCTAGCAATGTTTTACCTAATTCCAAACAAACTATAAAAAAACTGATTAAATATTATTGGGATAAACAAAACTTAAAGTATTTAAAAACAACTTTTAATCTCTAAAAATGCATCTATATACAGTACCAGACAACAATTGGGACACAAATTTATTGTGAAATGTGTCCAAACAACACAAAAATAGTGGTGGAGGAAGTGTTAAAAAATGTATTTAAATAAAAGTATAAATGAATAAACAAAAATGTATTTAAGTAAAACTAAAACTATATTATCATTTTTACTTGAGTAAAAGTAAATGACCTGTTAAATTCCATTAATAAAACATGTTTAACATGTTCAATACAACCATGAATGACTGTTACATAAGGGATAATGCCCAATGAGGTGTTCAGAACAGGGTGCATGAACTGTCTGATGCAAAGTGGAGGATGGCTGCTTCCGCAAAATACAAATTACAAATAAAAGCATACTAAAGCAAAAAAACTAAACAAAAACAATTATTAAGGTAATTTGATATACATATTTTATTGTTTGTAAAGAAAAACTGTCTGTCTTTGTTTTCATTATTTGTGTTTCTCTGCAAAAACTGTTTCCCTGAAGAGTTTGTGATTGTTACAAACCCCGAACTGGCCAGAAAAATGGGAGGGGTTTGCAAACATTAAGCCTACAAGCTAGTTTGCTTGTGACAAACAGGCAGATTGAAGGGACAAAACATTACCAAACTTTCACATGAAAAAAGATACAAGTGAAACTAGAACATCAAAAACTACCCCTGATGTGTTCGTAATGCGCCAGGTGCAAGAAATAAAGTCTAAGCAGATCTGCATAACACAATACATGTTGTCAACCATACCAATTTGTTTTATTTTTTCATTGACGTTAAGGGTTAAAAACGTACACTTCTCTAGGTAGTGGTAGATGTTGTGTTATCCTGTTTCTCCTGTTAGCTATCCTGTTTCTGAAGCTGTTCTGTTTTCTGTAGCTGCACTTTCATCACAGTTTTTTTGCTAAATATAATTGTTAAGATATCTGTTAAGTTTCAACCAAATAAAACAAACATTGCCATTTCCAGGTGCTGCCCTTAATCCGTGTTTAGTGCATAAGCTGCAGTTCTCATAAAATCTCATCCACTACATAATAATATAAAATGTCGCCGCTCTTTGAAGCCATATAACCCTCATTTCCCATTCTAATTAACTGTAAAATTTAGTGTTTCATTGTTGTATGCTGCATGCATGACTTCCGATGTCGCGTTCATGTACGTGTCAATGCACATAAAGTGTTTCCATTACAATTTTGCAATATATTTCTATATCAAAACTTTTGAAAAGCTACCTCATGAAAGTGTAAAGCCACGTTAACGTTGTTTTTTTTTCATTACCAGATTTTATTGTGACATTTAGATTCTAGAGGAAACACAGATGTTGTCAGAGTGAGAATCTAACAGGGATTTTTAGTTTATAAGTAATTAAATGGGTCTCTCAACATTAAGCACATCTTACCACTTTCTATTTAATGCAATGTCTTACTTACATTCTAAGCTGATAAAACAGTGTCTGAAACTTCTTTCTTATCTCCTAATGACCTTCTATTAAGCTGGGGAAATCAATTTGTAAATCAAACTGGTTAAATTAAAACACAATTCTGGCCCTCTCTTGTTAAAAGCCCCCTTTCCCCCCTTATAATACAAAATAAGACATTGATCTTTCTTAGAGCAGAGAAAATATTATGTCTTCTTTCATGAAATTCCTTCAGTAAGATCTTGGCGGCAAACTGACTTCAACAATTTTCCCCACAACAGGCCAAATTTCCTGTATATTTGTGACACTATTTGTCACAAATAATATACAAATAATACACACAAACACATCAAGGGACGTATCTGGGCTTAAAATGCTTCATACATTCAGACAATAATGAGAATGGAAACAGGTTTACAAAGCCACAACGGGAAAGAAGGTTGATGAAAGTATATAAAGCAAGCAGTTTTTCTCTAAAAAATGTCATACTTCTCCTGGCCTGACCTTTACTCAAGAATAGAATAATGTGAAACATGAGTGGAACTCAACGCTGTTACCACACTCATTAAAGTTTGAAATGAACTTTTCCTCCTCTGTGATTATAGCTGTTGTAAGAAGACATCACCATCAGCTGCTATTTGTCAGAGAAAATGAAGATTGCAGTGACATCAACAAATTACTGGACTTTCATTAATCTGTTGGTGATTCACTGGGAAGACATGATGAGATGTGCCAAGATTTATTAATCATTTATGAATGTAAATCTGAGGACTGGTGGAATAGATTATCCAAACATCACATTTGAAGAATGCTGCTTCCTGTAAGTATACGCTGACCTCTTCTGAAGTGAAACTTTTGCTGTACGACACCTTGAATGAAATGACTTTGAGGAGAAAAACACATTTGCTTACCTTGTTACTGTGATCTTAGGAGAGCGATTGCTCAGTGAGTAACGGTATCTGATGCAGTAACATTGTGAGTGCTATTCACAACCCAATGTAAAACCCATTTACAACTTAAACTATGTGGCTTTCACTTTTATTTGTGACAGCAGGAACATCGACTCAAAACCTCTTCGTGCTTCAAGTTCAGGTATAGTTCAGTTGCTTTTTTCTCAGTTTTTCTGTCCAACTATAATCTGCCCGAAAGGTGCACAGAACTTTTTCCTATTGACGCTAAACTAAAGAGAAGGGTGGGGTGTGACATACAAAATCATGTTGTGAAAATATGTTTGTTTTTTTTAAGATGTGAATCCCAGATTATCCTGTTACCCCTTCTTTATTGATTTTTCTTTTTATTTATTTGTTCCATTTATGATTCATATAATTTCTCTTGCTGATGACTATATATATATATATATATATATATATATATATACACACAAACACCTATACATACAGATATATATATATACACATAT
>JBAMHV010000003.1:14434133-14448809 GCA_037177535.1 Pseudomugil gertrudae | reverse complement strand
TTATTGATTTTTCTTTTTATTTATTTGTTCCATTTATGATTCATATAATTTATATTGCTGATGACTATATATATATATATATATATATATATATATACACACAAAAACTTATACATACAGATATACATATACATACCCATACACATTTTCCTAAACAAGGCAATACTTATACCATGTCATGAGGGTGACATTTAATTATTTTTTCCCTTTTTCTGTGAAACTTCGATGTGAAAGAAACCAGAAAGACTCAGTAGCCTAATTTATCATCAGTTCATGATACATAAAAGTAAAGGAATAACTAAAAATGAACATTTATCTGCTTAATAATAGCATCTTAGCACATTTCATTTAGCATGTTGCTATTGTGAAGGTCAGATTAAGTTTATAATCTTTCCACAGCATGATATACAATAAAATCGCTACTGTTACATGAAATAAAAAAGACAACGTTTTAATAGTGGAGTTTGTGTTTAGGAATATTAAATATTTAGTGTAATTACTGTTTTTGATAGAGCTGTTTTTCTGTGTACGAACAAATGTAAGGTGAAAGTTTCTAAAGTCTCTGAGCACACAATGATCCTCAAGGATGCTTCAAAATAAGCAAATCCTACACAATCCTGTAAACACATCATGATCAATGCTGAAGAAAACCTTGTCCACAGAGCTGGGGAATTCACTCTAATCTGTTTGAATCTGTAAACAAAAACTAAGATCAGCCAGATTTAGATATTTGTAATTAGATTATAAACTACACAATAAAAGGGGCAAAGTTCTTATGTAAGTACATATGCTGATAAAAGAAATGGCTGAGAAGAAAACGTAAGATGTTTTTATACACAACAAAGATCAATTTTCACAGAACTGGTTAAATAAGTGAGGCAGGCCATCTCTAACAGGAAATCTAGCCCTTATTTAAACAAGGATTGACATTTCTGGTCCTGGAGGAAAATATTTCACATTGATGGTGACCATTGAGAACCGGAAATGCCCATCTATGTTTGAGATGCAGCCTGTTAATGCAGGAGTTAATCGGTTAACCACATTGCCTTACACAGAGAAAGTTTCTGGTTTGAACCTTGCCTGGGACCTTTCTGTACATGGGCTCGCTCTATGTAAACCGGTTCCTTCACACAGTGCAAACACAGCCCTCCAGCCTGTAATCTTGCATTGTATTAAGCAGGTTATCAATGCTGTAAAATGAGAAAATGCCATGTTGATGTCTGTTTCAGCACTAATATCTGTCTATATGATGGGATATTATTCAACAATTAGCTAGTGCTTCATAAGTATTAGATAAGCTATCAATATAGTGTGCAGATTTAAACTTTGTACATTTGTACATATGTTCTGCATATATGCATATATGTTCATATGTTCTGCATTTTCATGGGTTCCTACTATTTTATAAGTTGTTTATCAAACAGGCACACCAGCCTGAAGTACTGTTGGTGTGACATCTGCAAAACACAGAGGAACAAGCATGACTGATATAATTTGAATAAATTTTCCTACCTTGGACAACAAGAATACAATTTCTTAATCTTAGTATTGATGTTCTTTTATATTTCTTAGTGACATCTGCCAAATATCACAATTATTATTACCATGTAAGCTTTGGTTTTATCATCTAAATCCATTGTTAAATATTAAAAACAGAAACAGCTCTGGTATAACCATCAGAGATGAGCTCTCCAAAGGCTGGAAGCACAAAATAAAATCAATAGTGGCAATTATATAGATAGATGTGAGCTGGTAGCACTGAGGTAAACAAATCCATGCAATATCTTGAATAGTTACAATTCTGTAACACAGAACTGTAGTGTGTTTGAAAGAAAAACAGGCTTTTCTTGTGCCCAGTAAAGAAAAAAGTAGCAATAAAAGCTTCATATTTGACCTACAATAACCAGGAGGTGCCATTTATTTAAGCCTGCTGTCTCACTGATGTGCCTGCGACGATGCACACAATGTCTAAATCTCGCTCTCATACTATGAATAATCCGTAACATGAAACAGTCGAAAGTAATTAAACTGTAAGGGTAGGCGGGAACCATGTCCTCTTCTGCCTGCTATAGTTATACAGTTATGTGAAATAAGGCATACAAAGCTGATCACTCACATCAGCCTTTTTTATTTGAATCCTAGGGGTGTGCTCGGAAAATCTGCTTTGTTTGTGAGTACTGAAAATACGCAAAATAATTCTGATCCGGATCAAAGAAGCAGACATGGTCTGACTTCTAATGCATGTCTCAGACCAAATACAGGAAGCAGACTGCAAAACAAAGTGCACTGTGGGCTCAGCCATTCCTGTATGTAAAAGATGGATGGCACCTCAGTGACCGTCTACGCAGGTTTCTGTAGAACTAAAGTGAAGATCAGTGGGTGCTTCTGCTGTTGTGACTTGGCAGCGTCAGGAAAATGAAGTGGAGCTCAGAGGGTGTCTGACAGTGTGAGGGAGGATGACGGACATCGACCAAACTCCTGATTTGTTTCAGTGATTTAAGCTCCACTAACTGCAACAACACTGATGTGAGTTGGAACCACAGTCCATTTAGAAAAACTTTCCAACATATATGACTGTTGACTTGCTTGTATGTTGTGACATCCTCCCTTGATGCTAATAATGCCCCCTCCAGTCATCTCTGACCGGTAGAAATTACTGTGGTTTAATTTATTTGGCTGTTTTGTAGCCACATATGGACAGAATATCAGTCCATCACATGAATTTACAATCATGCCTTGTTCCATCTAGACCTACTTAAACATGTCACCTCATGGAAAATGAATGAACGAGTCTGAGGATTATGAAGATTATAATTTGACCAATATAACTGCATCATATTAATGTATTACTTACACATACTTTATTTTGCTTAAGATACAAATTATGTGTTTATGGGGATCCAAAAATAATAAAATAATGATAATAATTAGAAACAACTTCATTTAATGGTATATAGCATATACCATTAAACAAAATGGACCATTATACTATTATAATATAAATATATAAAATTATATAATACATAAAATAACATAATTACAGATACCATTACTGGCTGATGATAAATATGTCATACAGTTTTTTTCATTTTATTCTTTCCATGCAACAATATAATATAAAAGTCTATGTCACACATTTTGTTGGACATCTACTGCTTAAGCCAAGCAGGGATGTCCATAACTGTCCCATAATGTGCAAAAACCTGCTCTGTTTGATTGTTGACTTCCGATTTTCAGAGTAATGAGCCAGTCATAACACGTGATTCTCAAAGCAGAACCAGTCTGCTGGCCATTTAGTATGCAGCGCTATACATGTCAGCCATCCTGTGAAATTTAAATTTGATATGCAATTCGCTCAATTTCCATTCACAGTTGGTTATGTCTTTTTGACCACTCAATTATGCTGGATGTTTTTTTTCCATGGCACTTCTTTTATTGTTTGAATAATAACTTCATATGATGCTGATAAAAATACAAAGAAAAAAATATGAGAGAAAAGAAAAAGTTTCCAAGAAAGACTGAAAGGTAAAGTTTTGCTTAGACAAAACCAAAAAAGGAAAAACTGAAGAGGCATAGGAAACTTAAAACATGAACAGCTGCCATATTTGTAGAAAAAACACTGAATTTGACCTTTATTGGAGGTCTCGACAGGCTAAATAATCTCTGAAAGAATATTTTTCACATATGCAGCAATAGATTAAAGACATCCCGACTGTGCACTCCATTTCACCTCACTGAGATCATACCCTTTTTCCAGCTATGTTTTTAGATTTATGAACAAGTTGAAAAGTGTGGAAAATCAGCTCAGCAAAGGGATAAAGCTGCACACAGTGCAGGAAAATAAGATGCTGTGGTGAGGTGCTGGGGTAATAGTGCCGCTTGGTCACATCTGTGGGCATTGCTGGAGCAGGACTCTGAATGTGTGGGAGACTTTACAGCCATCAGATTTGTTAAAAGATAAAAAGAAACTTTTCTTCTTGAGGTTGTTTACTGTCAAAATCTGGATCTGATATAAAGAAAAACAGGCTAAATTCCAGGGATTTATTTCAACACTGAAAAATGTTTGATCGTTACAATATCTTAAAAACAGGAGAAACTATTCAAAAAATGTTTCCTAATTGTATGAAACATGAAAGTAATTATTAAATGTAAATGTCTTGAGGTGATTCATTTATAATGGTTTTTATTTATAAAATAACATTTTTTGTTTCAAATAAATAAAAGAAATGCTAACAAACATGCTTCCTTTGCTTCCATCAAGTGTTTAATAGAGTATTTTTATTGCAATTCCACAACAGAGATTATGGATTTTTCTTTGTTTGTTTTTGCCATTGTTTGTTGTGTTACAGCCCCCCCCCCCCCCTTTGCAGTTTGCAAGATTTTCTGTACATACATCAAAATCTGTCAATAATGTTTTGAGTCGTGTCGCTAACAAACACACCAACACCACCAAATACCTTGCTGGAGGTAATGGGGTTGTTATGGGATTAGATCAAACATCAGATGTACATTAGATTTATTCATACTAATGAGTCAACTCCAAAAATAGCATTACCATGTCTTATTTACCCCATTCAGAACAATCCAAATACAAAGTCAGTTATACTGCATCTGTAAACATTTATTTAGATATTTGTAATGTTATTCTATAAGTGTAGAAGCACACCTTGTATTGTTCAGTAAGATGACTGTGCATATGTACATAAGCAATGTTCATCTGCAGTAAAATGAGCCATTAAGGTTTTTATGTTTGTGCCTTGTATGCAACTTTCAGTACCACTGCTGAAAGCTGGATCTTTAGCAAAATTCAGACCTTGTGACTGTCTCCCGGTGACAGCCTGCTCATTAAAAGACAAGGTGAAAGAGTGAATAATGCATTTTTTTCACCGTGCATTTTCGCTTTTATTTTTATGTTAAACAGCAGAATGGAAAAAGCTGGAGGAAGAGACAAAACAAAAACTGCAACAACAATAAGAGACAGAATAGAAAAGAATAACAAGCTACATGTTACAAACAAGGTTTATTTTTCATTCTAGTATAATTGATGTCTACATCTGTAAAGGCAAAGTCACAATAACTTAGTGATGTGACATTCATGGATGATTCTCATCTATTAAACAGCTCTGCATTGTGAATGATGGCAACAGAGTCCTTGGAAAGGAGCGTCACCTTACAGAAGGAGGGGGCACAAGCTGTGCACGCCTGCTTTGCTACCAGTTTTATGGTAAAACAAGACATGCTATGGATTAGAGAGGAGTATTCTTAGTGTGGGGAGATGGGACAGAGCACAAAGGCCACGTTTACATGAGTTTTAATGACTCTTTAATGCCAATAAAAGTTAAGTCTGCTTTAAATAGATAAAAAATGACAAAGTACATTCCTAAATTCTGAATGAAAAAGACAATTCAGAATTAAGTTTAATTCCAAAGTAAGTGGCTGGTTTGTTCTCATTGTAAATCCAAATTAATTCCTCTGTCACCTAAACATTTATCCCGCTCCAGGTTAATTCTAGTTGTTCTTAGCATGCCGTTCAGAAACCTCACTAACCCCCAGATCTAAACCAGAGAAGGTAAATAAATGTATACTATATACATGTATACTATAATGACTATATTTATTGTAGACTTGAAGAAATATACTTTAATCTAAAATGATTTAATTTGGAATGATTAATTCCAAATTAAAAAAACAACATGTAATCGTAGCCAATGAAAAGTTGATAGAGAGAGCATGCTGGAGGGAGGAGTTAGAGGAAGAGTTGGAGGAAGCGGTCAGCAAAGAAAGAGTGTGAGTGGCAACAGGCCAGTGAGAGAGAATGCTTAAAAAGAATCAAATGAGATTTCCATTGACATTGATTTTCCAAACAAAAAGATGGAAATACAAAGTATTTGTATAAAAATATGTGCAGCCAAAAAAAGTAACTAACCCTAACACATTTAGCATGCTTTCAATTGTAATGGATCATTCCAGTGTTTATTTTATTAATAAAACATTGGTGTTTTAAAATAATTCTAACATAAAAGAATCAGTCTGACTCTTTGAAGTGAACTGCTTCTGAACAAACACTTCAGAAAGTCCCATTACCACAACGATTCTCATTACTAATGAGCTCATTATATACAGTTAATGTCAAATTATACCCAAGCAGCAGATTGAACATTTTTCATTCATTTCCCATTTATACCAAATCATGTTATATGTTAGATTAGGAATGATGCTGAGTGTATACAGTTTATGCTGAGCAATATAACACTGAAGTTTATTTTTCACTCTAAGGAAAAATGCCTGCTGGTTGCACATACACTTAACTCATGCTGCAGAGCACACCAGAGGGCATCACAAAGCAGGAGCAGAAATGTGCAATAAACCTGCTTCCAGAGGACAAACCACAGCAACTGGTGCAATGCAATAATTTAAATTGTTTTAGAATTACATAAATATAACAAAACATAACAAAAAATTGACAAAAGTGAAAAGCAAACATTAGCAAATATAAGCGTACTGCTTGGAGAAGATGTCAGAGTATTAACAAATGCAAAATATTGACTGTTTTCAAATGTCAGATGATTAAAAAAGGATGAGACAAAAGAAGCAACACTATTTTCTTTCTTATATTAATCATGTATTAGTTTGGAAATGTAGAACAACCAAGTGAGAAATCCTCTTTCAAAGTTCCTAAGTTCAGTAACATTTTACCACCAGCACCTAAATGTAAAGCTTTTTGAAGAAAGGAAACACCTTTTTTGGGGGGGTGGGGGTGGGGGCAAGCCCCCAAAAGCATCTTATACTGCAACGACACAGTACAGAGAGAAGTCTTCGACCCAAGATGTCAATGTAATTGGCATCCAGAGCAGTTGATTCACTTCAAGCAAGATGCGTCATGTTGACGTGGCTACTGTCTGGCAGAGGATAACAAGTTAGAATGGAGCCTTTCAAACCAAACCAAAAGCAAAAGATAGAGACTTTTTTAGTGTCATTTGTCTGTTTTTTTTAAATAAGTCCACACAAATTATCTAAAATTACAAAGGGCAGCTAGGATGGGGGATGGCAAATTAATACAAATGCTGATTTCCACATTGTACTCTCACCAAGACCATAAGAGGATGCACAATTTTTATATACAGCAATGCACATTCACTGCAGTGTTTCACATGGAGGCTCTGAAACCAATAACACATGGACAAAATGGACCATCAACTTCTACTTGTTCATTCTCAGTCCTTCTGTATAGAACTGACATCCACACACCAGCACAATAATAAACCACCTTTTTTATTTATGATAACCACAAACTACTGTTCACCTGTATATACATACGTTTGCTTTTATTTCAAACATAAAACACTTCACCACTAAAAATACATTAAAAAAAAGAATTTTAGCTGTCAGTATTTATCAACATTTGGTACTTTTATTAAATACTGCATTAAAGTGAGAGGTTGGGTAGACCCTGTACACTCCACCAGTCCATTGCACTGCCCAAACACAGGCAAACTAGATAAATAACTATGAACACTTAAACCTACAGTTGCTTCAGAATAACTAATTAACTCATCTATTTTCATACAGCATATAGCCCAAAGTGCTTAAATGGGCAAAAACAAGACATAAATGTGAATAGTTAAGGGAAATATGCATAAAAGTGATTTAAAAATTCATATAAACTTACACTAGAGATTTATTTAGAGAACAGGTAAACCTGCATAACAGGAGTGCATTATTTCTGTGGGGTAATAAGAAAGAAAAATGTCTGTCAGATAGGTCAACGGCTTTGCAGTGTTGTGTTTGTATTAAAAATTATATTAAATTTGATTCTATAGTTTACAGAGAGCCAGTGTCGAGAGGCCAAAATAAAGAAATAAGATATTTCACGTCAGTACCAGTTAATACTTTTTAGCATTTTAGATCAAGGTCAACATCTTCAGGGAATTATGTGTACATACAAGTTAAGTGGAATAAAAGCATTCCAGGTTACATTCCAGGTTACATGTGACAAATTCGTTGATCTTTTTCCAGCGTCACATTATGACCAGATACGGCTGATTTGAATGATGCTGCAAATGGAAATGTAAAAAAAGTTAAATAACACATTAGTTAATGATCAAAAATGACCCAAAAGCAAATGAACAAAACTAAAACTATGAACTAAAAATGAACAAACAAAAATGAAAGTTTAGACTTTTAAATGAAGCTAGAACATCTAAAGAAAAACCACACAAGCTCCAAACACAGACTCCACAGGAAAGCCTCAACACATAATTAAATCTGAAACCTGCATCAGACACAAAACTGTGCAACAGCGTGCAAAATTACTGGAATTTTTTCAGTTCTAATAAAGCTAAATCAAACCAGCTTTCTTTGTTATTGTGTACATTTCACCAATTTTAATATAAAGTATTTTCCTCATTGCTGCACAATACCACTGTTAAGCTTAAAAGGAAAAGTTATGGCTATATGAACTGAACTCTGCTGTCATTCATCAGACCAATAATCCATTAATGTTTGTTTGCAATATCTAGTTGCCAAACTCAGAGCATATAAGAGACCGTGTGCTGTCCCCATATGCCTTTTTTCTTATCAGAAGCCCATGTTGAAAAGTCGTGTCACTGTTGCCTCTACTTTTGGCTCACAGACAGTTGCTCCTTTTTGTTAAACACAGCTGGAGACATTCAGCAGCAAATTCAGGTCAACCTGTAGTGCAGGAAGTCATCTTCTATTACTTTTATAGCAAATTTTAATGACAACAACGTATGATGTTAATTGTTTAGTAAACACTTTTGTCACAGAGATTGTGTGTTTCAGTTTCAGTTTCAAGATGTTGCAGTGCTTCCAGACAGTACCTCTGCACTACCATGTCCATATAAACTACACTAACTTATCCATTTTACGTCTCTTTTAACCCCACAGAAATTAGACAGTTAACAAGTAACAAGGCAAGTTTATTTATATAGCACCTTTCATGTACATAACAGATCACTCTTTGTATGCCATTCCTCACAGAGGACAAAGACTTGGTTTAACACCAGTCCAGATGTTTATTTAAGACCTCAGAAAAGGGTTATACTCCGACAAATGTAAGTTATTGTTCATTTTAAAACCAGCATTTATTTGCATAAGTTCATCCAGAAAATTCTCTGAATGCAACCTGGAGAATCTTCTTCTCCCAAACATGAATACATAAAGCCTCATGTTTGCTATTATGGGCTTTTTTATGATTGTGTCATACTTTTATGTGCTCTTATTTATCAAGAAATGAGTTGTATAGCAAAATTATAATATTGTGCATGTTGCAAAATGTATAATATTATCATAAATGTGCATAGGATATAATGTGAACCTGCAAATATAGCATAATATAGGCCCTTTATGACAGGCCTCTGATATGCAAATTGAACCCCAGACTGCTTTTTGGCTGCCTGAGACAAACCCCGCCCCCTTTGGGAGTTGGAGTTCAACACTTAAAAAGCTTCACAAGCTTTTATTCTTTACACATTTTTATAATTTCTTGATCTTTTTAATCAGTCCTGTAAAGCCTTTGGCCAGAACGTTTCACCATTTTCCATCAGACAACGCCATCGATCCAAGCAGGATGAAATGATGAAAACTGCCAAAAACAACCAATTTCCAACGATTTCTGATGATCGGCGAGCCATGACGATGTGTTTCTTTCAGACCTAGTCTTTATCAACTATCAATATTAGTTCTGATTAGATAAAAAAAAGGGTTCTTCAGTTCTTTAAACATTATATTGGACACCAAAGTCAAATTAATTTATGTTTAAACCTCCTCCTACAGTTTTACATGTCTGTTTCATAATAGTTTAAGTTAGAAAATATAAAAGCGGCGCTACCAAGATAAATATAATTGATTACTGCTATGTCTCTCATATATATATGGCAGTGAATTATTTGCTAAAACACTTTAGAGGGAAGTAGTAATTATTTTAGATGTCTTTTGAAGTGCTTTGTGAAAAGACTTGAATGTGCAAGGACAGTTTGATGAGACCAAACACTTGAATAACGGGTACATGTAGAAATGATCAGACAAATATTTGAACATCATTGTGTTAATGAGGCTGGTCCTGTGAATAGTTACATTATTAACCACTATTACTGTACTGCTGGTTTAATAAGTTTTAAAAAATGTCACCTTTGTTTCATCGCCTGATGAAAACAACGTATTAGCACTACACTCACCTTCACCTTCAATGTGTCCTCATTATATAAGAATGTCATAGGAAAAAAATGTCGATTGCTATTCTTTTCCAGTCACAAAGCTGCTTTTGATTATTAAAGAAATGAAACAAAACTACCTAATTATTTTTAATTCTGATACTGAGGAAATGATTAAAAGACCTCGTACAGAAAAATCGAGAAAACCTTCCTTTTTTATCTAACACCTGCTGAACCTTGCTGCATATAAATTGATATTTGAATGTGAGGTGAAATGGAAAGCATGAAACTATCTAAGGCAATAATGGAAAATGTAAACACACACGCTGGTATTATTTATAATGTCAGGTTGGCACATGCACTCAGCTTTAGATAGGTAACACTCGTAGGCTGTGTTCATTCACATGTCATTTAAAAGAATTTAGATTGAAAGACACAATCACGTTTCTTTTTTTTTGCTTTCTTTTTTTTATACTTTCTTTATTTTCTGGGGTACACTCAATTAACCTTAGCTTTTCTCTCAGACACAGTAACTGTTCTGCCCCTGTTTTCTTCTGCCCATATCCTCCTTCACAGCACATTGAAGGTTATTATTACATTTCTTTACCTTTTCTCCCAGCCAAACCCTTGCCAGCTGTGTAGTGAGATAAGGGCCAAGCATCTAAAAATAAACCCCTCTTTCTGGGTACAGAGCATGCCATGTCATTCAATGTTCGTCTTTGAGGCCT
The DNA here is from genome assembly GCA_037177535.1 of Pseudomugil gertrudae. Taxonomy (NCBI): domain Eukaryota; kingdom Metazoa; phylum Chordata; class Actinopteri; order Atheriniformes; family Pseudomugilidae; genus Pseudomugil; species Pseudomugil gertrudae. Next base: position 14,437,909 of record JBAMHV010000003.1, on the reverse strand, counting down.
GATACAAACATCTCAAGATACCATGTTGGAAACTAGAAGAGATAACATCACATCCTCACTTCTCGGCTTTGGTCCTTTTCTTTTTATTTTGACATTTCCTTATTTCCTCATCCTTGTTGCCTTCTCTCATCTCTTTACCACCTTTTAACATCAATTTCTCTCGGTTTCCTTTTTGTCATATCATTATTTTATAAAATAGACAATTTCCATGTTCCTTTTTTATATGTCTTTGCTTTCCTTTAAAGCAATTTACATATTTTCCTTTCACCTCTTCCTGCTTGGTTGACCTAAACATACCAAACTCAATCATACACTCTTAATGTATCCAACTTTTCTGAGGCCATTCATCAAACAGAGCCGCACCAGAAGGACTGGACAAAATGCTTCTTGGAAAACCTGACTGACAATTTTACAAATATATGAAATAAATGTCTCCCTCTTCTTTTTTTTTTTTAAATTATAGGTACCATAAGTATTATTTAAAATGATAGGGTTTCTCATAAAACTATGCATTTAATACCTCTTTCTGACATGCTGTGAAGAAATGCAAAAACACTTTTAAAGAAAAGTATTGCAAACTATTATAATTGTAGAATATATACCTTAGAGCTTCAATTTCTGAAATGATTTATCTTCCTGATGTTGTAGTTTCATGAATGAAATACTTATGCTGTCATGTCATGTGCGACCGACTCTGCAATATTTCTCCCCACAACACTGACAGCAGCTGAAGTCAGGACAGAATCCACATCACCATAGTTTTCAGTTTTATCCTGTTAGTGTTTGGCAGTATAGAGGTGCACTCAAAGGAAATGTCATTCTGTATGACAAAAGCTATTGATGATGTATCGTTGCAATAGTAATCCTATTGACAGCAATCATATTTGATGATCATGACATTTTTTAATTAGGTCATATTAACCTGGTAATGACCCAACGTTGCCTGTAGCAAGACACCCAGAATCCACACTGACCCTATCCTGTGCTGCACTGTGGGAATTAGGCATAAAGGAACCACAATTTAATCTCTTATTTAAAAAAAAAAGACAAAACATATCCATGTCAGTTTGAACAACACATCTCATAGTTTAAACTCTTTTCATCTTTAGTACAATAAACCACTTCAGTTCCTTCTTCTTGTTTTGATGACATAAAAGTAATTTTCTTTTACCTGTGTGTCCACCCTTTGAAACCATTTTCAAAGTGTTGATGCAGACACTGCTTTTGAACTTCTAATTTTTGGTTGAAGTTAATGTCTCACACAGACTAAACACAGAACAGTCAGACTTTTAAGATGATTTCTGGAAGCCATAAAAACACAATAAAAAAATAAACTTCTGCAGACTGGCAGATCACAAGAGCAGGGTTTTCTGTTGAATCTGATCCTTTTGATGTTGACTGAGCTTAAAAAGACATCATTTACACAACTATTTATATGATTCACATAAAAAACTCTTACATGTAATATTGTGTTGTTTTACGTGGTTAAAAGTGGTGTTTTAGTGGTACTTGTGTCAGTATAACTCATTTATGCTTCACTGTTCAAGTTAAAACGTCTGATGTAATCATGTTCTTGAGGAGGACATCTCCAAAGTTGTCAATGTTTTTCAAAGGATTGAGATTCCCTGCTAAATTTACATAGCAAAAGAATAGTCTATGTCTGATGTAGAGAAAGACCAAATTTGCTTTCAACAGACATGAAAAAGTACTTAACTTACATAAAATACATTTAAATAGTTCCTCTTAATACAACTTGTCTTTATGACAAAATGCCTATTAAAAAGAATTAGTTTCATATGCTTCTGTGTAAAATAAAGGTCTCACTGTCTGAATACGGGCATGTTTACTTGTTACACTTAGTCTATGTGAAGCTAATATTTGCACATATGCCACTTATTAGAAAGCTGCCCACCATGATTGTTTTTGTACTGTGTTCAGTGCTTTGTTATTCCAAAAACAATCATTATACCTTACTACCATCAGGAGGGCTCCAAACAATTAGTGCTACAAAGAGAAAAACAGATGAAAGGAAAAAACATTGGAGTCTATTCACAGCAAAAGACAAGCAAGAATAGTTTGGACTTTTCAGGCTAAATTTCTCTGAGGGTGGATAAAGAATTGTTCAATGATGCTAAAACTGCTCCTTTTCAAATGTAATGTTGGTGTAATTAAATAATCAATTTAACAAAACAGACCCAGCTGAACAAAATATCAGCTGTGTTATGAAAGTATTATTCTCAATATTAATCGATCTTATATATTACATCTATAAAATGTCACCTTAATAAACCTGTGTTTAATAACACCGGTGTGGCTCTGTATGGTAATGTACAAAGTTTTAAAAAACATTAGTGCTTCAACAAACATGACTACAGACTTTCTGTGCTAACTTTGGTTCTCATTTGCTTTTTTTTTGCTTTTTATGTATTTTGTCTATTTTTATCTTTTAGATTTTATGGACAAAAATACTATCACAGAGGAGTTGGTGTCAACAAATCAATATCCTTTCTTGCTCTTCATCTTGTTCTCGTTTTATTTTTCTCCTAAATTTTTATTCAAAATGGCCACAATTCTAAAACCAAATAAACACACCCCTTTGATGAAGCCCACAAACCCCACAATGCTTGAAAGACATGATCTGACCATCTGAAAAGGGTTCTGACATAATGCATTACCCCACTAAAGCTTGATTTTTGCTTCTAGATTAGACAAACACATATCTTTCTGACTGATAAGACATTTACCTTGAGAAACAACAATCTCCAGCACACATTGGGATAATTGTTTAACCAGTATAAATAATAAGTATCAAGATCAAATTTTGTTACATGGTTACATGGATATGTGTTGTGCTTCTACAACAGAAGCTGCTCAGTCATTTTGACCAGAATAAACACATTTTTCTGTTTGTTTATGTTTTTCAGTTAACTTGCTGTCTTGCTTCTCCACAATGATGCAAGTGTTGCTGCAGTTTAAATGCAGTGCAAACAAACTGCTGCAACACTATCAAGAGCAAAGCTTGAATATTTTAGCGGGAGCAATGTGTGTCAGCCGCATAGTAAACTGTAACAAAGGTTTGGTTATTTTATTACGACAGTAACAGAAAAACTGAGAAAAATATCTGCAAAGCACAGGTTATTGAGCTTGCCTGACACCTTTGCAAGTTTAATTCCTTTTAGATGAGTCTAGGTGTTAAGGTTACTTTTGTTTGAGCTAAATTAAATTTCACAGCTATCATTAGAAAGGTTTCTATTAAAAAGCCTTGTTGGGAAATTGGCTCCAAGAGCATCTTGGGCTGATAAAAGCAAGAATATTTCTAATTTCCTAACAGCTGCACTTGCTTTGACCCCAGAGGTTCAGCAAGACAGCAAAATACCCCATTAATTCTGTCTGAAAGCAGGCAGCCATAGAAAACAACCACAATCTGTAACCTCTGATGATTTGTGTGGAGAACATTCCCACTTACAAACTGTGCTGTACTGCATCCCAGTGCTGTTCCAGCTTGGCGCAGAGATGCTGAATTATTAACAAAAGCATGTATGTCATTCCAGAATTAATTACTTGCCAAACGCTATTCCGTTCCCAACTACTCCTACCAGTTATCCATTATTAAATGTAAGCACAGTGCATTCAGCATGAAAATACCAGGAAAATATTAATCTATTTACAAAACACGCAAATCTACAGGTTAGACACCATATGCTAACCCTATTTATTTATACAACAATAAACCATTTACAAATAAAAAAAAGTATACTTCAGTGGGATATATATAT
>JBAMHV010000003.1:14412116-14426859 GCA_037177535.1 Pseudomugil gertrudae | reverse complement strand
TCCCCAAGGTGCATGTCTTTGGACTGTGGGAGGAAGCCGGAGTACCCGGAGAGAACCCACGCTAACACGGAAAGAACATGCAACTCCACACAGAAAGGTCACGTTTAGACCTCCCCAGCCAAGGATCAAACCAGAAACCTTCTTGCTGTGAAGCCACAGTGCTAACCACTGTGCAGCCCTCAGGTCAAAAAAATCTGCCCTGTTCTTTCTGTGTAAAGTCGACAACAGACAGACAAACACAGGTAAAAACGTAACCTCCTTGGCAAAGGTAATAACTAAACATTATAGCATCCGAACCTCTGACAACCCCAATAAAGAAATTTAACAGAGTTTATTTGACAATACATTTCTTGACTGTTTCCATCTAGGTTCATAGGTGTCTGATTTTGACTTCAATGAACTTTATGGTAGTGCTGAACTGCAATCTTGTAGCCCAAGTGAAACATTCTCAGTGGAAAATTAACATGCACACTAGAGAATTGTATTTACATCAAAGCTGTATTCAGAGCTAATAAACAGCTTGCGTGAAGTCTTTTGATACAGCTCTGAATTCCAATTAAACACTTTCTCGTTGCTCTCAAAAGCCAAATGGCAGAAGTAAGAGGTTTTATGACCAATGAGAAAAGGGCTTGAGAGTTCCTGTTAGGAAATCAGTAGGAGGAGCTGGATTAGAGTATGCAGAAAAGAAAGAAATGCAGATTCATGGTATCGTATAAAAGATTTTGTATCATTTTATGTTCTGACAGATGGGGTTTTTAGTGACCTCATTGCTTGAACATGTGCTGCAACAGCAGGTGATTACATGGACAGATGACAGCCAGGTGCAACCGCAGGACCTCATAAAAAGATTGCTTGCTATTGGCGTGCAGTTATAATGATACATACATGCCCTTGCTGAACAACAAAGGAGAGGATGTAGGAAAACCTATTTCTTAAGCAAAAGCATTTAATTGCTTAATCTAATTGACTGCTTTGATATTATCAGTGTGGGTTAAGGTTAAATTTTTACAAAACACAAATCAGTGATTAAACAGGGCCTCAGTGCAATATGAGAATGATTTTCAGATTTATGGTGAGCACCAGAGCATCATAGGATTAGACTGGGATGACTGATGATTTTTGATTATTGTAGTTGATGGTGCAAATGAAAAGAACCATTAATGTGACTTATGTCTTTCTATGGAACTATTAAGATCAATTGGAAGATGGTTAGTACTCTTCCTTCCACCACAAGCTGGCAGTAATGTGTTCACTGTTTGCCAATGGACATGAAAACAGAAAGGAAGAAAGATTTATTGCAGCCAGTCTAGGGTTCAACCTATGCATGAGATTAGATGATAATGGTTCTTCAAGTGGAATTGTGTATGTCTTTAAAAGTTTATACTAATAACATATAACATCTTTTTTCATCCCGAGGGACATGAATTTGTGATTCTGATGCAAACTGGACAGATTTTCTAGGCATAGCCGAGGTGTTGAGGGGATCGTGTTTGAGGGCCTCAGGATCGTGTCTCTGCTTTTTGCAGATGATGTAGTTCTGTTGGCTCGGTCTATATCCCTACCCTCACATATGGTCACGAGCTGTGGGTCGTGATCAAAAGAATGAGATCCTGGATACAGGCAGCCAAAATGGGTTTCCTTTGTAGGGTGGCTGATGTCTACCTTAGTGATAGGATGAGAAGCTCAGCCATCCGGGAGGGACTCAGAATAGAGCCGCTGCTCCTCCACATTGAGAGGAGCCGGATTAGGTGGTTCGGGCATCTGGTTAGGATGCCTCCTGGACGCCTCCCTGGTGAGGTGTTCCGGGCACGTCCCTGTGGGAGGAGGCCCCGGGGGAGACCCAGGACACGCTGGACCAATTACATCTCACGGCTGGTCTGGGAACACCTCGGGATCCCCCGCGTTGAGCTGGTGAATGTGGCTGTGAAGAGGGAAGTCTGGGCTTCCCTCCTTATGCTGCTGCCCCCGAAACCTGACCTCGGATAACCGGTGGAGAATGGATGGATGGATGATGCAAACTGGAGTTCAAACCAGTCTGGAGTTCGTTTACAGTCGTTATTGTAAATGGGCCATTTAGACTTGAAAAGTTGTTTTGTGAATTCATTTTCAGGTTCTGAAAGTTAATATTAAAAGATAAACTAAAATCTTTATTTGTAATGGAAATGACTCTAGGAATTTTGTCTGAAGTAAATGTACCAATATGCACAGGTTGTAACAGTATTGAAGTCTGCTAAAGAAATAAACTGTCAAATCTTTCAACATGTATTGTGAATTAAACACAACTTTTACTGTCTGTAATTTAAATGAAATACAGAAAAAAGTATTTACTGGATTGCAAATAATTCTTTCTCTCTGCCTCACCCCCCCAAAAAAACTCTAAACATTCCTGTGTTACGATTACAATTAAAAATGAAAAGTTTCTTGTACTATCCTGTAATTGCATTTACATTTTTAATCATTGGTTTTTTCAATATTGCCGCATTTTTTTTAGGTATTTATTGGGAAAAACAAGGTTATAACTTAGTTTATCTACTTACACTCTGATGCTTTATCACAGCCATCACAACATTTGTCAGTCTGGAACTGATCTCTGCATCAGACAGGAAGGCCACGGCCTTAAATCTTGGTTTAGCAGTGGAAGTCACAGCATTGTGAGGAGTTCCATGTAACAAAATACTTCTACAACATACAGAGGGCGCTTGTCTTTGCAAATAGAACACATTACTGACTGAGTTATGTTGATGAAGATGAAGTTGCTGGTAGTTTATAAAAGTTAACCTGTCTTCTTCAATTTGTCTTTTGAGCAGCACCAACCCATTTCACATTAGACTTTGAACCAAGTCATTATGAAACGTAGTCACATGTGATCACAAATTTGTTGTATTACCAGAGTATTCAACTCTGCACTTGCATATTTCACTGTTATCACAATTTTCACTCCCTTCGTTTGTGGAGAATAAAAATGTGGGTAAAAAAACTAAGCTACAGACTGAATCGTCTCATTTTCAGCCAATATAGAGCTGGGTAAATTTTAATTTTCCAAAAATCAGAGCTAATGGAACAAGATATTGTTCTCAGGTAGTGAATGGTATAGATAAAGGTATAGGAAATAATTTACCTGTATTTGTATTATATGATTAAAACCTGAAAAAGAGGGGTAATGGTATGCATTTACAAAAGTTACATCAGAATGATGCTGATTAAAAAAATATTAAAAAAAGAGAAAATGACAAAAATATCTTGCAAAATTTTAAATATAGTTAAAGGAATATGCTCAGCATCTAAGAATGATATCATCTTTCTTAATAATTTATAATTATCATCTTAATGATAATTATAAATTACGTAGTAAATTAATTAAATTCATTGTTAATGTGGGACCTAAACACTTTAATGCTGTTAAATCACACAATGATATGCAGGTAAAGGCTACCTGCAATGGAGACAGAGAAGTGTTAAATGGACTATAGCGCTTTTCCAGTCTTTTAACCACTCAAAGCACTTTACACTATATTGTCACATTCACACACACACACACACACCCACACCCCAATAGACTAGTTGGAGTTCAGTGTCTTGCCCAAGGACACTTCAGCATGTAGTCAGGAAGCCTGGAATTGAACTCCCAACCTTCCAGTTGAAAGACAACTGCTCTTCCACCTGAGTTACAGCTGCCCAGGTGCAATTAACATTTTTAAGAAAAATTTGTAAAAAATTAAATTAAACTACAAAAAGAACATCAAATACAAAAAAGCTGACATCAACTGATAAAGATGGGATATGTGTTTGAGTGTTTAAGCAAACTATAATTTTATATTTTTAATCTTTCTTTTGATACAGGCAGAATGAAAGTAGCAAAGGTTATCAAGATAAACATTGTTTTGCTAATTACAACTTGGTGGCTTTACTTTTACAATTTTCAAAAATGCTCAAAAATGTATTTTCAGAACAGATAGATCATTGTATTAAAAAGAACAAGTTAATGAGTGGGGGTCAGTATGGATTTAGACCACACAGATCTAGCACTTATAGAAACTGGAAGAAATTAAAACTGCAAGTGAAAATAATAAACAAACATTATGAGTTTTTATTGATTTAAAAAATCTTTTGTTTCTATGGATCAATCTTTTTTCATTTCTAACTTACAAACATGATGTGACAGGAGTAGTTTAAAAATGGGTTAAGTACTGTAACAGTGTGTACAGTTTGCTGGTAATATACTGGAAGGATTGATGGTACATTTGTACCATCATTATGGTGCAATTTAGGAATAATTAGCCTGGAAACAAGTCATAAATGTCATCTCTTTTCTTCTTTCTGTCTAGCAATCTCCTATAACTGACTACCTACATACACAATTGAAAACACACCTGTTCAGATTCAGACTATACCATTTTCCCCAAATCAGTTTCCTCAGTAACCTTATTTCACAAAAAAATTACAAGAAAAAGATACCAGTTCTAGTTTATTTCAAAATAAAGCACATATATTGTAAAGGAACTACAATAAATAGAAATCTCTACTTGGTTTTTACCCAATAATCTAATCTGTGAAGTCAATCACACCTGGGTGCAGAGTTCTGGGTTGCTACTCCTAAACATCCAACCAAAGGACAATGTTAAGTATGGTCATCATGACAATTGCAACACAATTGGGATATTAAGCATATCAAGGTTACATTACAACAGAAATGGCAAACTAAAGTAAAAGGAACAAACCTGAAATATAAGTAGGTAAAGTGGTAAACAGGTAAAATGTTACACACTTTGCCACACCCTACACCATGGACAAGCCGCTAATCCATCACAGAGGGGCAAACAACTGTTCATGCTTACAATCACTCCTAGAGAGAATTTAGACTGATCATTTAACATAATATGCATGTCTTTGGACGGTCGGAGGAGGTCAGACATACACAGGAAGAACATGTAAACTCCACATAGCAAGGACAATGTTGGAACCTCCCCCCAGTCAAGGCTCAAGCCAGTGACAGTCTTGCTGTGTGACGCCAAGATACCATCTTGCAGTCCTAAGCGTTACATTACATGACTGCCTTAATTCTATAAATAACTAAAGTGAAAATACAGCATGGTTAATAAGCTAAAAGTATTTTAGCTTTAGATTTAGTGAGATTGAGGATTGGATCAACTTGTTGAGAGCAAGACCAGAACGAGGTGCTGAGACCAAGGTAGTAAGAAGCAGAAACGACACTTCCTCAATATGATTTGTCCTTGAAGAACATTGATGTTTGTCTTCTTTAAAGATGATTTTCAGACTTATTTTCAACAATATATCACATATCTGTTTATTGTTTTCTGACTGCAGCGTGCTTGGCTGCTCATGGAGATCATACTGTCCCTGCTGTATACCCTCAGTACTGCCACCTAATGTGTGTAAAACATAATGGATCAGCACTCACATATTGTTCAACTTTATAATTTATGTGAGGCCTTCACTGTGGCACTACATTCCCTTTGTATTTCTGATACAGAAAAAAACACTCTCGCTACACACAAAGAGGCACAATGGCACAGGTTTGGAGACTTTTGGCTTTTGCTTTCCTTTCAAAGGAAAAGAGGACATACTATAGATAAACTTTTGAAAATAAAATCTGTTTTCAACAAGTCTGAAAAGAGTTACAGGTCTGCCAGTGATGTATGACTAACAGTTCAAAAGAAATGACATCATTATATATCTTCATAATGGTGAAACTACATGCAGCACACCAGCCCACTATGCTCTGCCCGGTAGTCATTCTTTCTCTGCAGATCATTTTTATACTGTGAACATAAAAAAAACAAAAGCCATTTCTCTCACACAGGTATCTCTTTCTAGAAGTCTCTTTAAAGCTGCAACATTATTTTGCTCTTCAGTACGGCCTCAAATCATTAATTGTTGTGTGAAGGTAAATTAGTTTAATGATTTTACCTATGTGTAAATTATCCTCCCTCATTGAGCCTTATCCTTCTCACAAGGCTGTCGAAGTCTCATTAGAAACTCTCAAATATAAACAAATGAACAATATGTTCACAAACCCTGCTTAAAAATTCTAAGATGACAAAATTTTGACAAACAATTGTTTTTTTTTCCAAAGTAAAAATAACCTTTGTTTTCCAAACCCAATATCACCAATGCGAGCTTTGATTGATTGTGACAGGAGTGGCAACTTGTAGACAAGAGCTTTAGTAACGGAAGGAAAAATTTATGTTTCTAACTTCTCACTATGACACATTTGCAACATATTCTGTGCATAAGCGTACACATGTTGGGATTTGCATGCATGTCAATATCTGTAGAAAGTTCTGGTTACATTCACTACATAAAACAAAAAAATCCTCCATCAAAACATACACTTATCTTAGAATTTGCAATTGGTCTGCTTAGTTGCATGAACTTATCAAAAGTTAAATCAATTACCGGTACCCCCCACCCAAAAAATAAAAATAAAATGGGATGCTATGTTGTGCAACGTCTGGGGATCATTACAATGAATCACCAGTAAGAGTCACAGGAAGGACATGTCATACAGACCATATGTTCCACACTGATGACTGGAGGAAATCCATTTGAAGGAACAAATTAAATGACAAGATAGTAAAAGCTTGAGGAGGTTAGCACAAGCTAGATGGGGGAAGACAGCAAGAGAAAGAAGAGAAACTGTTGTGTTGTTTGCGCTTGCTGTCAGATGCTAAACATAGCATGTTTGTTTATGGCTTTAATAGCACAAAATCAGATTCTAACTTTCATCTCTTACCCTAAGGTCTTAAACTGCAACTAAAGTAGATTAGGTTTATTTGAAAACAATGTTGTGTCATATAAAAAACATTCAAAGCGTACAAAGATCTGCCGTTGTTACTCTTCTCAAAGGTGCTTCATATGTTTGACCCAAAACACTTTGACTCTGCCACTAAACTAATGATAAAAATGATTTAGGGGCATTTGATGTTGCATTTGATGTTCACTTTTAAAATGCACTTTGGTCTCTGATCTGATCTCATTCACGATTCCTGCAGCAGAAAGTCCCTCAGTACGTTGTGCTTTTCTAATATTGCTGAACGGAGTTGAAGCAGCAGCAGTGGTATTCATAGCTGGTTGGATATATGGGTGGGCCCAGGTTTACATATGCATACTGGCATCCACACTAACTGAACAAAGAAAAAAGTGTCATAGCCAAGGTATTTCAAGACCAATGCAAATAGATGTGTTTTTATTGGGCAAAAACCATTTTTAAGGGGAAAAATTGGGGTTTTAAGGTATTAATCATAACTCCTTGACTAGGATCTATTGAGTAATAATATATAGAGTAATGACATCACAGAGAGTAATATAGCTAATAAAGTTATCTTGCTTATTGTTAAGAAAACATCATGACAGAAAACAGACATTCATAATGTATTCCATAAATATTCCAACAGTATAAAATTGTGCTGCACATCCACATTAAACTTCTCACTGATATGCAACACCCAAAAAGCACATTATGTCCGCCTGACCTTAGCGCTGTCTGACAAGATGTTATGAAATATCAGCCATCTTTCTTATTAAAAAACAGACCTGTAACTGGATTATGGTAAACTCAGAGGACCAGATATGTATTTTTTGTGCAGATTTGTATTAGAATGTAGAAAAATAGTGATGATATGTTTTGTGTGAAAGTCTAATAAAACAATATTTTCACTTAAATATATTAATTACACTAAATAACCAAAACCTCAGTCCTAATCAGAATCTCTCTGATTATTTTGGCCAAAATTATTCAGCTGAACTAATAACTGATTACAGCCCTAAATTGTTATTTTGGAATAAAACCCATAAAGGTAAGTTTTAAACACAGTTACTGATACATTTGTCCCCTTTATGCACATTGAAAGAATCCTGTAGAACAGGAAACACAAGTCATTATGTAGGATGAAGGACTCTATGTGGAGTTAAAATGCTTTAAATAATAATAAAAAAATGTGTGTTTTGTTTAATGACAAAGTACTTTTCTTGCTTATGTTTCTATTAGTTCTATTAGTTAATCAAGTCACTGAAAAGACTAATTATAGGTCATAATGTCAGGTCTTTCTTTTTCCCCATTTCACAGCATTGTCAAAGATTTTATTATATATTTTAAGGAACTCATAATTATCCTTTCGTTTGGTCTTCATTATAAACTACTGCAGTTAGCCAAACTTCTGGAACAGTTTCAAGTTCACCTTGCAGTTCGCGGCACCGGATCTCACCATGCTTGAGGGAGAGATTAAGAGCTGGAAGAAATCATTATAAAGGTGACATAACATTTCTCAGGGGACATTTCACCTCTAGACATACAGAGCAAAGATCCCACTTCTTAGTTAAGTGTTTTTCTTGGAAAACATTTATACAATACATTTTTGATACATTGTTTTAACTCTAGTCTTAAATAGACTCAATAAGCACTGTTTCCAAAACATAAATAAATGTAAGTTTAATAATTACTGAGCTCATATGTGTCATGGCTTCAGTGACATTTTGTAATGGAGAAAAAAATATCAATAACTAAAACAGATGCATAAAGAAAAGAGAGACAACATTAAATCATTGAAAACTGCTTTTGCACACTCGCACCTGAGCAGCATCTGAGTATGTTTTCAGTGTTCACACACAGCGACTGCATTCAACTAGTTTTATTATTTAGTAAGCACCAAGAGAAACAAACAAAATGCCACAAGTGTTTGTGTCGACAGATAAAGGCTGCATTGCCCACCATTACTCACCTTGGCAGTCTCAAATAAGCTGCGGTGTACTGATGTACATAGCAAAACATCTCATTTTAAATTCACTGTTCTGTTTTGTTTTTTTTACTTATTCAATATGTTGAAAAAAATTGTCTGAACAAATGCATTTGGTGACCTTTTCCTTAAAACTCAATCATTGCTGTCACACATTGCTAACAAAGAAAAACATAAATATAATGTAAATATTACAGTTAGCAAAATCTCCACTTACCCTAGTGTTGTCATGGTGACAATTGTGTACCAGAATGAGGCTGGGATGCTGGTGAACTTGCTGGAGCTCGAACCCTTCTCTGCGTAGAACATGACCGTGGCAAAGATGATGATGGCCATGGTGAGTGAGAAGAGGAGAAAGCCCAGCTCTGAAGCACAACTCTTGAGCGTATAACCCAGGATCCGCAGGCCCTGTGAGTGGCGCGAGAATTTGAAGATACGAAACACTCGGAACACGCGCAGTGTTACAAAGGCGCCGCTCACATCCTCGTTGTTTGTCATCACCAGGCCGATGTAGTATGGCAAGATGGCCACTACATCGATGATGCTCATCACAGAGCGCATGAAGCGGTATCGACTTGGGGCAGCGAACAGGCGCAACAGGTACTCCACTGTAAATATCATGACACAAGCAGTGTCTATGCAGAAGAACGCCACAGTGTAGCGTTCGCCACAAGGCATGTCTTTCTGGTTGGCAGTAGAACCACAGGGGACTGTTTCTACCACATTAGTGATGACTGAGATGGCGATGAAAAAGCCAGTGACGTAGTAGAAGACCAGGGCCATAGTGGAGGTGTGGGGGTTCTCAAAGGCACGCCACATGGTCTCTCTGAAGTTCATGTTTGGCTGCTTCAGGTCCTTATTTTCTTCCTGGTCATCCTGCAGTCGCTCCAAGTTCTCCCTCTTTCTATCCTTGTACTCTTCATAGCAGCAGTCACCAATGATCTCAGGTATGATGCCAAAGAAAGTCAGCTCCTCATCGTAGGCTGAGATGCACTCCTGTCTGGGGTAATGCAGCTTTCCAGTGCGGTAGAAGTTCAGGATGCTTCTGAAGGCATCAGGGTCCCGGTCAAAAAAGTACTCCTTTGTTTCCTCATTGTAGAAGAAGTCCTTCTCAGAGCTGCCCAGCAGTGTATCTGGGTAGCGATCCAGAGTCGTTCTCCATGTCTGAAAGCGACGGCCACTAACATTAAGCATGATCAGTTCATCTTGTTTCTTGCTGTTGTCTCTTGGTGCGATGGGCATGGGGCAATTGGCCACAGGCATCCAGCCAATGGCTGCTGCCCTGGCAAAGGGGAGCCAGGCTGCTACTCCTGTTGCCATTGTGAATCAGAATTGGAAGCAGCCCTCCTCACCTTCAGACCAGACTGTCTTCAAACTGGCATCTGAAGAATATACACAAACAATAAAGAAAGAGCATTAAAAGATCAATATTAGCAGCACATCAGCTGATCAGTCAAGTTATCTGCCACTAACGACACTACACTAACGAGTATAAAGTAACTATGTTTTTAGTTACACAACCGTTTTTAACACCAATAAATTTCTTGTTAGTTTGATGCTTCTCCAATTCAGAAAAAAATAATTAACTAAAGCTCAAGTGTCCAAAACCCTGCTGTGGTTTGTATATCTGCCACTCTTATTATATTCAAAGAAGAAAGAAAAGTTAGATGATCAATACATAGATGTTTATTATTTAAACAAGCGACCACTATTTAGAAACACAGATTATAAAGGATTTACACAAACCTGTTGAATCTAAATAAGAGACACATTTACCAAAGCATCAATATTAGGAATACATCTTTTAGTTTATAGTTAAAGTATGTATTTAAACATTGTCTTTGATATAAAAAGTATCAGCTTGGCACTGAAATATAAAGGCTTTTCTTCATAAAGGTGCACGTGCGCATTGTACGGGACTGAAGAATAATACTTTCCACATCCAAGGTGGCTGGAAAATTCTACTTTCAGCGTTTCCTCGTTCGACATGGCGATGACATACACTGCTAACTCACCGATACAGAGGGCACAAAATCCCGACTCTTCAAACCCGAAACATGAGTTTTAATGAAGACCGAACAGGATGAGAGAAGCCCGGATCCCTTCAGAGAGCGGGCACGGCGAGCAGCACCTCTCCTCCGCGATGAATCAACAAATTCCCGCAGATTGCTTCCGAGGAGGCACAATTCAACTACTCACCGGGACCATTAGACTGAAATGTAAAAAAAAAAAAAAAAAAAACGGTCTGATTCAAGTATCCGAACCCGACAGAGTCTACATCCTGGCTTCTTTGTTTCCCAGTCAGTTGTGAAAAGTGAAATGTGATGGAGAAGAGCAGCGCGCGCCTCCTTTTCTGCAGCACAAACTCCAAAGTGCGTCTGGCTCTCCGTGCCAGCTCTAGTCATCACTCCTCCTCACATCTGCATCAGTTCAACACTTTCTCACACACTCACCTGTCACTTCAGCTACATCCACAATCTATGCAATGAGTGCTGCCTTTGTGAGTGGTGTTTTTTTTAATGGTGGATTAAAATAAAACATTTAAATAGTGTGAAACAATATAAAGTAGCATAAACTCGTATATTTCTAAAATAATAAACCTCTTAAATCATATAGTTTTAAATAACCGTTTACTTTAGTAGAGTTCTTGTAAACACTTCATGGTGGACTATGAAAACAGATTAGTATTTTATGGACCGAACCTCTTAAAGGTGGTCTGTGATGTTAATTTTAAATCTATAAGTATAATTCCTCAATTACCTACAAGTGACAGAAAAAATTACAAGTATTTTTATTTTACTATTTGCCTAAATTAATATTATGTATTGTTTGTCAGTTCATTTAAATTCCTTTACAACTACAGGAATGAATAACTATATTTGACAGCAGGTAAAATATACAAAACACGTGCTAAATTAAAAGCAACCTTTCTTTCAGAACAGGAGGGCTTTAAAACAGAGACGTCCAGGTGTTAAAAAAGTCCAGGACTTTTATGAGCTGAAAAACATCATTAACCATAAAATGAAGAACTAGCATTGCCAAATAGAATCCTATATTAGTCAATAATGGGACACTGTCCCATTATCAGCGACTGATCTCCATTTCCAGATCTAGCTCTTTATGTTGCACGTCAATGATTACCAGTCTCTTGGCATTGAGACTATGTGTCTAAATTAGATAAACCTGCATAAATAATGGTTTGATAAAAATGCAACTTATAAATAATACATTTAAAAAGACTGTAAATGTTGCACAGACTTTTGTAAGCTTTACAGAAAAGCAATGTCTTATTGGGCTGCATGGTATGGTGGTTAGGCCTACAGCCTCCCAGCAAGAAGCTCACTGGTTTGAGCCTTGGTTCAGACAGTGGTCTTTCTGTGCAGATTTGCATGTTCTCCTGTGTTAGTGTGGGTTCCCCCTGGGTGCTCTGGCTTCCACCCACCTTCCCAAGACATGCCTGTTAGATTGATTGGTCTTTTGAAGGTCTCCCAAAAAGTGATTCTGTGTGGCTGGTTGTTTGTGACTGTTTTAGCCTGTGATGGACTGGCAGCCTGTTCAGAGTGTGCCCTGTCTCTCACCCAATAATTGCTGGGATAGGCTCCAGCTGCCTGTGACCCTGAATTAGAATAAGTGATATGAACATGAATGAATGAATGTATTTTCTTATGTAAATAAACTATTAGTTTTAAGTTTTCAAATGAATGTCAAGGCATTTGATGTAAAATAATTTCTGCAGGTTGTTTTTTATTTTTTTTATCCAGTATTCATTCAAGTGTTGCTGCACATGCACTGTCGAGAGATGCTACCCTTCTCCAACATTTATATATTTTATTTAGCTGTGTTGGACAAGAGTTGCATCTAAAAAGGTGCAGGATGGTAGCCTTCAAAGATGTCATTGGTTTCCCTCAGAAAAGCAAGAAAGAAAAAAGGTAAAACAACTAAAATCCCAATTGTCTGGACAACAATATTTTTCTTCACACCTGACCACAAATGCAAAAACAGCCACCGAAGCATCAGGCTGGGTGAAGCACTTAATGGAGGAGCACTGGAAGACCTTTTAAGACAGAGATATTATAAAAGAGGAATTTGTTGAAGCAGCTGACTCATTGTCTCAAGACTTCATTTTTAATCAAAACTCTCCAGGTATTGAGGAATAAAGTCACATGACTTCCTAAGTTCAAATTCAAGGATCCAGTAACTTTAGAAGTATATTGCTGGCTGTGAGTGTCTCTACCTAAACTAGTCACCAGATGTGGGTGATAGATCTTCATTTTGCATTTATTATTTGGATGGTGTGTCCTGACATGAATGTAACAATGCTGTTGACAGTGCTGCTAATGAAAGAACACGCGAGAGAAGACTACATTTTCCCTTCTTTCCAAAATATTATCAAGAACACACAGCTCCCAGTGTGGAGTTTAGTGTTTATCTCCATGGACAGACCACTCGCATTCCATTGCAAAGTTCAGTGGTGATAACTCTTCCCTGTCCTTGTATCACTGCATAATACACCAAGAAGTGGTATGAACTAAAATGCTTAATATGGAAGGGATATTGGATGTGACCATGAAGACTGCCTGTTCTATTTGTGCCAGATCTCAAAGACAGCTGTTCCATGCACATCTGGAAAAGGGTGACTGGGACCACTCTGAGCTGTGGCTACACACTGACATACGATAATGTTGAGGGAAATTCCTGAAATTCTCCTCAGAGCTCTCAGAGATTAAGGACTGAAGCTAAACTTCTAGAATACAACCAACTAAAAACTATGAAGACTGGCTGCTAGATATGCCTGTTTAAAATGATCCCACCAACAATTTGGCCTTGGCTTGGTGTTGATTTTAAGACATTTTAAGCTAATTACAGTTCAGACATCAGTGTACCAAAACATGTTTTTTTTTCTAGCCATAATCAATTTAAGGAGCATGACTGAAAGCAGATAAGTGATAAGACCATAAGCAATCTGGATAATCTTCATTATATTCCCTCTTTGGTTCTCAAATCAGATCTTTCCCATCACGACTTCATTCTTTTTGAGAGGAGAATTGAGGCACCAACACTGCCACACCAACAAAACAGAGCAATTGATACCTCTTAATTTTACTGATCATTGCATGGAAATCTGTAATGGCTCATGTTTTGACTTGTGCTTGGATAAAAGCTGGATAAAAAAGCACAGCTGGATAAAAAAGCAAAACTGCATTTTAAAAATGGTTTTGGCTTAGCTTTATTTTGACCCCATTTTTCTAAAATCGTGTGACCACCTCATTGAGTAATTTTAGTAGTTGAAAATGTTGCAAAATACAGGAAATCTTTTGCAGGTTCTGAGGCAATTTAGAAGATTATTATGTGCAGGAGATCGACTGGAAACACTGCCTCTGAATAGAAACCGCCCAAAAAGCAAAAAAACACCAGCAGTGTGGGAACATTTAGACATGATGCATCTCAAAAATAAATACATAGGCTTCAACCTAAATTTTTATTGAGTAATTGATCTCAGCACAGATTAATTTAATCTGACTTTACAATATCTAATATGGGGATTCTGGCATAACACATGCACACTAACATATACAGATACAACGATATGATCCCAACATGTATTATATCACAAGCCTGCTGTACTTCAAACAACCAGCAGATGACAACACTTCCTAATAAGCTATTAAATTTAGCTTTGAGAAAGTCAACTTTTGGCAAAACATCCATCCATCCATTTCCTACCGCTTAATCCCAGAGCGGGGTCTGGAGCCAATCCCAGCTGTCAATGGGCGAGAGGCGGGGTACACCCTGGACAGGTCGCCAGTCCATCCAGGGCTAACACAGACAGACAGACAACCATACACTCACACATTCACTCCTATAGGGCAATTTTTTTTAGAGTCTCCAATCAGTCTATCCCCAAGGTGCATATCTTTGGACTGTGGGAGGAAGCCAGAGTACCTGGAAAGAACCCACGCTAACACGGGGAGAACATGCAAACTCCACAC
>JBAMHV010000003.1:14353389-14383175 GCA_037177535.1 Pseudomugil gertrudae | reverse complement strand
TGAAGACTTTTTTTCTTTGATTGAAATGTCTTTTTTTGATTGAAGTAAAGGTTTTTTGTTTGAAGCAACTTTTTTTTGATTGAATAATAAAAACACATAATTCACTCCATACCTCTGTTACATTTAGTGTTTTGATGCTTGTTAGAACATGAAGTTAGAAAAGTTATGACCACCGTGTCAGATATAACTGATGTGCTATTGGTATTGTTCCTGTTCTGTGGGAAATACTTAAGTTAAGCACATATTTCCACGGTAACAGTGTGTTAGTAAACTGTTTAAAATAAACAGTAAAATAATTGCAGTTATAATAATTAAAATAATTTCCCTCTTGTGCACATTCTTATGGGTGATTGTCTGCAGAAAGATTACAGTGAGATTAAGTGTGTGGGTTTTTTTCTGTCTTTGTGGCGCTCTAGACTATTTTTAATTATGCACAACTATCAATGGCATTCTAACTATCTGTTGCGATCTTTTTCCCTCTTCTGACTCACTCCTGCAGCTGTTCACACTGTGTTTTTCAAAAGGAAGTCAGTATTTGGCAACTCTTAGATTTGGCCCAGAAAGATCTGCAGTGATCCAGCGGGCCTTTTGGTTTGGGAAAGAAAAAGAAGTCTTTACTTGAAGTTCAAACAGGTTTAAATATGGAAATGAGCCTTTAATTAACTGTAGCGTTGACATAGTTAGATTGACTATGGTTTCTAAATGGAGCTACCTCAAGCAACTTTACATTTTTTCCCTCCAAACAGGCAGAAAGAGGGGTATGGAATAACATTTTTGTCTAGATTTAGATTGCTTCACCTGATTGGAATCTGTATCAATAAAGCATTTGTTATGTTACCGGTGACAGTGCTGGATGACTTCAGGCATGTCTCCGCAAACGATGAGCAGGAATCAGGACGGTCATGGCTTTCCACACAAAAACACACAGGTTGCTAAGAACTATAGCCAGCTGACAAAGGCATGAATAATAAGGCTAGACTGTTATTCGTGAATGGTTATATTTGTTGAAAATGTACAGTTTGATGTAATGAAAAGAGCCATGGTACATTTGAGTGTTAAATAGCCTTAGAAATGTTGCCTGAAATCCCTCTTTTTACTCCCTGCTCTACTCTTTGCAACAGTGGAGGACTGATGCAGAGGAAAACAGCCTCCCTTTGTGTTATGGGACTGCACATCTATCTGTGCATTGAAAAGCAGGGGAGAGCCGTTAGGAGGGGCATAAAAGAACAGTTTGCGTTAATGAGAGAACTTTCATGTAGTGTGTGCCATGTGAATTACACAAAAAGAAATCCACATCATTTGGAGGCCAATTACTTAATTATCTCAATGTGTTCTTTGTACTGGTTTAATTAAAAAGAAATGACCAAGAGAATAATTAAATGTTATATTCAAATCTTGCAGACGTAAACCATACAATGCAATTCCTGGAAAGATTATAGTAAAAATTTCTTAAATTAACCCACCCTCATCTCCTGCAAAAAACTGCTGCAAAGCACTGGCTGGATTTACATATTATTATGTTGATTACTAGACATCCATCAGCTGTGTGCACACAGTTACAGATGAGGCTTGCATGGTAAACTTAAGTTCCAAATAAAAAAAAACTCAAATTTAATTTCAGGTTATTAATATGTAATATCTGGACCTCTTATTTCAATGAAGGGTCGCAGGTAACTGGACCCAGGTCCACAGGTCACCAGTCCATCACAGGATTATTATTATTAGCGGTGATGGTGGTGTTATTGGTAGTGGTGGGGGTATAAAGGTATAACTAGGTGCCTGTACAGTAAGGCCTTCCCACGCACATCATTGTGACAAATGTCTTTCCTTTAGTACAAAAAAGGATGTAAAGATATCTTACAAACAAGTGTCACCTCTGGCTTTCTAGTAAAGTTTTATTAATGCAGAGGTCCATCTCAGTTTTGTTTGTACTGCCGTGTGTGGGAAGTATTCCTGTCATTTAGAGGCATCTACTGTAGATAAGAAAGTTTAGGCCTGCAAACCCGAAGAGTTACATTGTAGGAGAAGAGATTAATTTTCCCGTTTTAATGAAAAAGGTTTCAGTTTGAGTGGAAAGCGTAGACGCCGGTGCCTGTTGAACTTTGTGTGTTAAATTATTATTTCTAAACATTGTATGATCTACATCTCAGAAAAGTCTTACTAAACTGTACTTACAACAATCCCAGTAGGTACACAGCCATGATGTTGCCATAAAGAGTGGAACCTGTGATGTCAGTGTCTTCGTAGTAACTAATCTGAGAACAAAGTCACTTCTGGGGACAGGGTCAAGGGTTAAGTCAATTTTTGTGGACGATTTTCTTCCCAGGGATTAATTTGCTCAGGCTTTTTTGTGTAGGTTTATTTACATGCTGCACTTTTTTTGTGTTGGCAAATCATTATTTCCATTATAAATAAGACTTTATCCTAACAAAGTGAGAACATGGGCCACTATGATGTTCTGCATTGCACAAAGGTCAGTTACTAAGGTGCTGAGTTGTTCATGAGGCTTTCAATCATGCCCTCGTTTAGAAGCATTTTTGAATACTCCTGGGGACCCTGTGTTTTCCTGCTTCAGCCATCCCTGCTGTTTGATCCACCTTAACACCATCCTCAGCAGACTGGATCAAATAACAAGAGCAAAGCCTTGCAGCTTCACCCTCCTTTCTTTGTGCCAGATAAGCTAAACTGAAAGGTCCAAAAAATACAGTTTTACAACTTCTGATCTTTCTGCAACTTTGTTTTTTTTTTACTTTGTTTTATTAGCATCCATGTTGTTGTTTTGTTCTGTAAGAAAAAGATCATTTTCATAGATTTGCTGAAAATGATTTCATGTTGATTACATGACCTGTGAAGCTCTCAAGCGTTGGATCATAAAGTTTGGCGATCATGAAAAGTCATGTTAAGCATTTTGTGTAGTTTGCATAAGTCTTAGTAACCTCTGAGCTGATTCTCCTTTTACCTAAATGGGTTACAGTGAGGTTGGGAGTCTTGGGTAAAGGTTTTGGGTATCGCTTTACTGGACAGGCAGAGGTATTGAAATGAAGAGTGAGTAAGTGCAACCTATATAGTAGGTAAAAGTAGCTGTAACACAAACATGCTGAACAGCAGAATGGCTGAATATGTCTCCGCAGGTTCATCCACACTCCTGACTACGCTAAACTTCGCAAATAATCTTGGTATCAGTCATCGCAAGCTCTGTCTTCACCCTGCCGGAGAGGATGCTGTTCTCTCTAATCTTTTGATCCTCTTTTGTTGAAACCTCGCCAGGATGCAGCTTTGCTACAACCCTCCTCCATCTTTCTCCCTTTTCTTTAAAACGTCCGTATTCAGAGCAGGCCTAAAGGCATCTGCTGAACCTGAAATGCCTTGCTGCTATTATACCTCTTTTGTCCTGAGTTAAACAGAGAACAGGTCTGCGTTGGCCAAAGCCCAGTCTGGAGCAGCTGTCCTGCTAAAGATAGACCGACATACACCATCTGTTGCTTCTTCCTCTAGCTAATTCTCTTTCTGTAGTTTTTTTTAAAGCATTTCCTCTCTCTCTATTCCTCTTCCCTTATCTGCTGCTTATTTAAGCTCCAGTATTTCAGATGGTGATCATGCTGTGCTGAGTGTTTGAGTTCTTTTGACAGCAGATTGTGTGACTAAAACCATTACATCAGGGGTTTCGTACCATTTAGTCTCATCATGATATGGTTTCAAAGGATATTGTGTTATACACTGCTG
This sequence comes from Pseudomugil gertrudae, assembly GCA_037177535.1. Taxonomy (NCBI): domain Eukaryota; kingdom Metazoa; phylum Chordata; class Actinopteri; order Atheriniformes; family Pseudomugilidae; genus Pseudomugil; species Pseudomugil gertrudae. Next base: position 14,379,452 of record JBAMHV010000003.1, on the reverse strand, counting down.
CTCTCCTATTTTCATGTTAGGAAAGAAGCTGGAAAAAGTGGAGTGACCTCGATCTCTTAGGAGGGTTTAAATCCAAAGAAGAAGCTGAGCTAAGGGCTATTTTCGTCACAGTAACATGCACGCTGTTGCAAAGATGTTCACCATATCAATCATACTAAAAGGGTGTATCAACAAGCAATCTTTGCTAGTTGATTACTAACAGAGAATAATGTTGTGATGTAAACAGATAACAGAACAGTATCTTTGACCCGGCCATGGGACGGGATGGACTTCTTTCACAGGGTGGTGCTGGAGAACAGATCAAGATGTTGACTGTACCTGATATTACTGTGCAGCTAGCTCAGCAGGAAAGTGTCTCTGAGTGTGTAGACATAGTAGTGTAAAAATGATCTGAGAAAGCAGAAGCATGTCATTAAAAAAAGCTCCTCTGTTTTCACGTCTTCAGGCTCAGCATAAAGATTTGTTTATCCAGGAGCGTTATGGAAGATACAACCTCAGCGATCCTTTCCAGGCTTTGCAGAGAGACGGTGAAGTTATGGGTAGCCAGGACAAGGAACCTGGCTTTTCTTCCCCAATGTCCAACCCTCTGCTGGTTCTCAAACTGGTGGTGAGTCACTGCAGGAGGATGCAGGAGAAGATGCTGGCCCAGCTGGCTGCAGCTGAGAGCAGGCACAGAAGGGTGAGTGTAGCTGTCTGGCACTTGGTGAGAAAACACAGAAATAAGTTGGATAGTAATACAAGCTTAAACCCATAATAAAAAATCTAAAACAAATCAAATTAGAAGATGCAAATGATAAAAGTTATCGCTATAGAAACAAAGCATGAACAGAGGAGGCGAAGCCAGCGAGATGCTCATAGTTTAGTTTGGTTTTCTTTAGTACTAAAAATGAAACGTGATGAACTGGCACTGCTGGCAATAAAGTCTTGGAACACAAAATAAATTAAAATAATATTTTGGGTTTCTTTAAAGTTGAGTTGTTTATGGTACTTAAAAACAATCACTGACATATTTGAGGTAAACAACAGTCAGCACTTAGTTTGGAAAATCAGGGAGTATTCACAGTGGGGAGCCAAGCTAACAACTGCTCTAAACAGAAACACAGGAGCAAATATTTCTCTGTGAAAATGTTTCATAGTGCGCAAGTACATGTTGCATGCATTTAACAAGGTGTTCATTTTGCATCAGACTGTTGCAGTACTGAAGAATAAATAGGTAAATACCAAATGTTGACTTTTTTTAGATGGTAAATGGACATGTATAGCACCTCTCCAGTCGACCATTCAAAGTACTTTATAAAGCTCATTCACCCCTTCACACACACTCACACCCTGATAGACACATCTGGGGGCTAGTTGGGGTTCAGTGTAATACCCAAGGACACTTTGGCATGTAGACAGGGGAAGCCTGGAATCAAACTCCCTAACCTTTCCACCTGGACTAAAGCAGCAGCCGCCTTTTAAGTGTGCTACGATTGTACTGTATTCTACGTTTCATTCATGTTTTCCTGGTAGAATATAAAGAAGTGAGGTCTTTTTCCAGCGTATAAAGGTTTGCTTCCCTGTCACCGTTTCAATCAACAGTTGTTTTTGTTTTTATTTCAGCATTTATATTAACTGAAGAACGGCACAATTCTTCAGTCGGCACAACGGCTGTTCCACTTATCCTGCTGCCGATTACAGCTATTCCCCTCAGATCCATAAGCGTAATCCCAAAATACTAACCGCATTGCAGTAAACATGATTTATAAGATTAGAGAACAAATGTATTTTTTATCTGTTTAATCTGTAGAAAAGTAAAGCCCAGCAGTATGCTATTCAATAAATCTGGCACGATTTCTGATGATCTCAGCTGAAGTGTGTGTGTGTGTGTGTGTATATATATATATATAGCACAATAACTCAATACACCTTAACGTCTTAAGCATTAGGACAGTTATACGTTGTTTTATTGATCCTAAATTAGGTGTATCCTAAAGACTGAATGAAGAACTACTGAATACAAAGTATGCTGTGTGTGATGTGGTTAATTTCTCCAATCAGACATGAAGCATTGTTGTTTGTGGCATCAGCATCTGTGCTTATAATTTGGCAAACATAGATTTTCAAAATAACCACCAGTGTGTAGTTGACTAAACCTAATCTCTGTCTCCCTGCTGTGTTTGGTTTAGGTTATTGCAGACCTGGAGGAGGAAAAGAGGAGGCACGCTGAGGACACAGCAGAAGGAGATGATGTCACTTACATCCTGGAAAAGGAGAGGGAGCGTCTCCAACAGCAGGTTAAAGACTTTATTGCAAATATTTGTCCAAAATCTATTATGTGAATCTGTTAGTGGGTGTGTTCCTGGCAGAATTTACAGGTGCACGGCAAACACCTGTACGAGTGACTCTACGATAACACTACTCGCAACATTTCGGATGCTTACTCATTGTTGGCGTCTCTCTGTGCACACAGCTGGAATTTGAGCGGAGTCAGGTACGCCGGCTGGAAAAAGAGCAGCGGCGGGTTACTGAGCAGCTTGAGGAAGAACGGTCCCAGCACAAACAGCTCTCTAGCGCTTTAGCTAAAGAGTGCAAGTGGGCCAGTGCCAGGGCTCTGGAAGAGGGTCACCGGCTGACTGAGCTGAGCCGTAGACTTGACAAGGTATTAATGTGTTCAGTCCAACTAAACCCCTTCAGTCTTTCACCCTTGACACACTTTCCTTGAGTCATCCATCCATTTTCTACTGTTTATTCCATGTGGGGGGGATAGACTTAATTCCAGCTGACAGCTGGCAAGAGGCAGTGTACACCCTGGACAGGTTGCCAGTCAGGGCCAACACACACAGACAAACATTCACTCCTATGGGCAATTTAGAGTCTCCAATCAGCCTATCCCCAAGGTCTTTGGACTGTGGGAGGAAGCTGGAGTACCTGAAGAGAACCCACGCTAACACGGGGAGAACATGCAAACTCCACACAGAAAGGTTACTGGTTGGAGCCCCCGCCCCAGCCGAGGCTCGAACCAGCAACCTTCTTGCTGTGAGGCCACATTGCTAACCAACTGCACCACCGTGCAGCTTCCTTGAGTCAACTGTTGTTAAATATATATGTTATAGATTCCACTGGGGCTTAAGATACTCTCTTATTTAGGAAAAAGAAGCCTGTCAGTCCCTGAGGACAGAGCTGGAGGATGAGAAGACAAGAGCTCTGAGAATGGAGGCGAGGGTGGAGGGGCAGCTGGCGGAGTTTGACATCGAGCGCGAACAACTCCGCTCCCGTTTGAAAAAGGAGGAAGCTCATTGCCGTCTGCTACAAGAACACGTGAGAACACTTACACACTCAACACTAGGGGGAGCACGTATCTAAACAGTTTTAGCCCAAAGGAAACTGAACCTATCTGAGAAGTGTCTATCTGAAAAAGAATGTATTTTATTCTCAGGTAGAAGAGCTGAAGAGAAAGCTGGAGGAGGTGTACATGGCCAAAGAAATTACAGGAGTAAATACATCTCCAGTGGGAGCAGTAGAGAAACAGTGGGCCTCAAATGTTTCGCCCAGAAACGTATTTGTGGACAACATTAAGGTTGAGGACATTGAGGAAGACACAAACCACCCAGATGCTCTCCTGACGGTTAACGGGCACCATTGTTTGGTAGAAACAAATGGGCTTCATAGTTCAGAAAGCATCCTCCCTGAGAAAGTTTCCCTCCAAAATGGAAACGAAAGTCTTCCAGTTATTCAGACACAGGCATCTTTCTCCTGTAATGCTTCTTCTTCCATGCTTGCTTCTTCCTCACCCTGCACTTCGCCCATTCTTGCCAAATGCTCATCAGGCAGCCCAAGTCCGGGAAACTATCAGTCTCCATACCAGACTGGGATCAACCAGCGTTTTCAGGCTGCGCGCCACAAGTTCCAGGGTGCTGTTGACCCAGAGCTGCAGTCCCAAGGTGTCCAAACTCCTCACCCACTCTCCCCAAAAGACCATTCTTCTGTGACCAGCTCCTCCGCAGAAGCAAGCCCAGTCAAGCAAATGGCCCGGAGCACTGTCACTCAAGTCCTGTCTCGTTTCACCACCGTTCAGCAGAGTGCAGCCTCAAAGCTCTCCATGCCAAATAACTCCCCCTTTGGTACAGACTACCGCAGCCTGGCAGCACCTTTATCTCCAGTCTTCGGGAGGGCCTCAGGTGCAGTTTCCCAAGGGATCCGATCACCTACAATCCCAAGGGCAGAAAGGGGCCACCCTCCACCCATTCCCCCAAAGAAGCCTGGTCTGGCCCAGGCCCCTCTGTCACCAGCAGCAGTGCCCAAATCTGAGAGCCACCTCTCAGGTATCTGTGGCCTCACCTCTGCCCAGGAGGGTGTAAAAGAACTGGACATGGTGGTTTCATCTAATTAACTGAGACTTTGATTGACAATAAAGCTGTCAGCTGCTGCTCTTCTTGTGACATCGTGGTGTAATCCAAATATCACGACGAGGAAGGAAGTTTGTTCCTGGATGTGACGAGATTTATTCTAGTATTTTAACTGAGATCTCTTATACTTTTTGCATTTCATAGATTTTATGAAGCATGAGAGGAGGCACAGTTTTGGGAGTGGGCTAAAGGGCTAGTAGTCATGAGATTTAAAAACAGTGCCAGTGTATGATAGGCACATTGTTCTGTTACAGTTTATTCTTTTCAAGGTGTTTATATTTTAACACATTAAAAAAATACAGCTCATGAATCAATGAGGTTAGAGTACAGGTACTTTATTTTGAAAATGTTGCTTGTTTTTGTAACAATAAGAAATCATTTTTAGACAGCTGTCTATTATTTTCAGATTTTTTTAATTCATGATAATTTCATGATGGTTTTAATAGATGTCTGTTAATCATCGATGTATGATTTATATATTTATAACCGTACACATATACAGGATATGATCAGTATTTTACTGTCAAATGTCAAATATTATTCTGTTCTGTATTATTTTAATGTTGCATAGTGATGATGATGATGAAGACTCAGATTACATGCAGTTACTGTTATCTTCAGATGTTTAGGATCCATTTCATGTCATTGTAAAAGAAAATGTGGAAAAAAACTTAATTCATTTGATTGTTATCACAACTCAGCTGCTATATAGGTCATTTCTGCCTTTTACAGATCCCATGAAATGCTTTGTGACTGGAAGGTGACATTTAATAAATTTACCTGGAAACTCAAAACTCATCTTTGTTAACTGTTAAGAAATCAGTGTAAGTCCTAACCAGGTATCAAGTTTATGTAAAAATAAGTGACGTGTTTGCTATTCATCAAATCAAACCAAAATTTCAAATACTAGAAAACTATATTACCCCAACAAGTCCCAAGCCATACTATATCCTGTACATTTTGATGTATTTGTTAGACAGTGTTGGAAATTAAACATTGATACTGTATTTACTAGCATAACTCCACCTTGGGTGTAGAATAATAAACAGAAAAATTAGTGTGAATTTGACAACAAAAAGCAGCAGAATCTTCCACCTTGTAAAAATGAGAAGATTTATGTTTCATTATCCTGTGTTCATAAAATCCAAAGGCTGAGACAATAATTACACATCTGCGTTTAAAGGGACATAGCTGAAAATCTATATTAACACCCTCAAGCGGCACTGCATCACAAAACAAACATATTTAATCAAACTCACAGACTTAGTAACATTTTAGAAGTCACAGTTCAAGGTGCCATCTTCAAATGCAACGTGAAGCTCTGTCAGCAAAAAAGAGGCAATGTGTGAGTAAGCCTCAGAAAAGCTGATTTCTCCTCCACGGTAAAAGTTAATACATGATTTTAACACAAAGTGAAAATATTTCTGGATTCAGATTCATTCAAATGTGAAAATGTACCCCTAAAATAAAACTGATAATGTTTGGGGGTAGCAAAGAAAGGAGAAAATCAATTGATTTTATTACTTAAAAGTAAACTTCTTTAGTTTAAAAGATCTTCCAGTTCCAGTAACCGGTATTGTGGTGTTGTAATGCCCAGGTATGACCGACAGGGGGCAGTGTTTGTTCAGTATCTGTTGTGTTGTTCCCTGCAGGTTTGAAAATAATATAATGAACGCCACAAAGAAAGGAGGGAAGAAAGTCATTAATGGGTTTCAAATGTTTTAATGTCACGTGCACAGTATCTTTAAAAAAATGTGTGCTATTTTGACCAGTTGATGTCTTCCAGTGCCCCATGCAACAACTGTAGAACTAAAGATTGTGTGTGTGTGTGTGTGTGTGTGTGTGTGTGCGTGTAATAGTATGTATATATATATATATATATATATATATTTAAAGCATAGATAAGCATTTGCATTCCCTGGGGAAAAGGGTATATTTTTTACTAACTGTACATACGTAAAGTAAATAATCATATATTCTTGTTCTAGGAAATTGATTTAAGATTTAACACTTCCACATTATTTCCCTGTAGGAGTGTGGAAGGATATTAAAATAACTGACTGTTGTTTGGATAGTTGTAGAATTTAAAGTGGACTGAACTCTTATTTTGTGTCCAATGTTGCTCAAACTATAAATGAAACACTTTTGTTGAAGTGACAACACTTAAAAGAAAAAAAGTTTGTGATATTTAGTTTGTAAGTCTATACAAAATCCCAGTTGATGTATTTACTGTACAAATTTCTTCTGTTTTATGTCAGCATATAAATAGCATCTGTCTCCTGCACACGTTCAAACACTATAGTTTAATATGGCCTGACAGTGAGCACTAGCTCTCTTTGACACACTGAATTCCTTTCCTAGCTTGTTGAGGAAGGGTTAGCCGGGTAACAGGATGGATCACCTATCCTTCGCTTTGTTCATCTAATTAACATTCTATTGTTGGATAGCATTGCTGCATCCCAGATTCAGCACAGGCTCGCCTGATGCCCTCCAGTAAAGCTCCATCATTTTCAGCCTCCACAAGCCAAGCTCATTTTCAGGTTGGTTCTACTGTGGCCCGCTCCAGACACATACAATTTGGATTGATAACGTTGTGATGAACTTGTTAAACCGCGACCAAATCTAAAATCCTAGCATTCATGAACATGTACTATCATTTAGTGGTTATTATACAGTGGTTTTCTCTGGATACATAGATTCTTTTTTGAAGACTTACTATGATTTCTTGTTATTTATAACAGGTTTTAATGGACAAAATTATTATAAAATGCTATACAGTGCACAAGTAAATAAAAATGTAACAAAAAATATGCATGTAAATGCATATAAATGTGTAGATTTTGGAGACAATAAACTACCAAAATGGCAGACAAGACACATGTCTGTCGTGTCATTTTGTGCAAAATAGATGAAACTGAGGTCAAGGATGTGAGCACATAACATGTCAGGTGTTAAACCACAGATTTACAGCCTTCTCATTGTAGACCTGTCCCAAGAAACTGCAATATCTGTCAAACCAGCCATGTTCTTGTGTGTGATTGATGACTGTTGACACTGTGCTGGAGCTGCAACTTTAGTATCTTCCTCTTTTTTTTCTTGTTTATTTTACACCCCCACTTCTTAATCCAAAATTAGCCCAGGCCATGAGGTGTGCCCAGAATAGAGCTCAGGCCCCCACACATAACCCTAAAGACCACAGCTGGAGCCAGTTCAATGTGTGATACAAGGAAAAGGGAGGGGCGGGTGATGTGTGTTACAGCTACCATCACCTGTTCCCTGTAAAGCAATTTGTTATAGAGTTGTCACTGTAAAATCCATAGCTTGTCCTGCAGTAAAGAAAGACTGGGTCACATGTAATGAGGATCTGAGTCCTGCTCCAAATCCAGATATGACATAGTGAAGGACAAACAGCTGGGATATGGAAGGAAGAGAGCCCCTTGGCAGGAGCCTGCAGTACTGACATTCATAATGTATTTATGTGTCAGAAGACAAAATATAATTTTGAGATTAATACATAATTTTACATTTCTTTCTGAAGTCCCAGAAGAACAGCTCATATTCATGTTCTAATGCACTGTCTGTGTTGTGGTATTTTTAAGCAGCTACATTGTTGTTGACCTTTACTAGCATCCCCAGCTAACACCCTTGGATTTGCACTGATTAAAATGACCTCTCACACTCATTGCATCTTGCCTGTGTGTGACTCCCGCTACCTGCTGGACACACACAGCATCGAGGTGGGTCAGATGTTTCCACACTGGCTCAATGAGACAAACATGTCTCTGGATGGAGGCTGTGGATATGAGCTGAACTACAAACTGCGTTGGCATTACAGGAGAGGTTCAAGTGAAAACAGAAGAGGAGGATATTTCACTCTCCCTCCCCTAGTCACATGATAAAGAGTCATCTTCTTTAACTTATTAATCATTTTCTAACAGAGTGGGTGCCAGACCAAACATGGAAAAACCAAACATCACAGCACTGGATAGATATAAGCCGTGCCAAAGGTCAACCGCCTTGCTGCATATACTGTAAGTTAAGTTGTGTCTTTAAAAATCAGGAACAAGTTTGGTTTGGGAACTAACAAGATCCAATGTTTTTCCTCTTCTCCTCCAATTATCTGAATATAAGATAAACATTTGCATTGTGCATTTTTTTTGTTTGGTCTCAGATCATTATCTGCTTCATTCTAGATGTAATTTCTCTACGTGTAAGTGAAATCCTTTATGTTTTATTTCTTGCCAATGTTGCTTTGATGTCTTCTCCAATTCAAACTGCACACTGAGAATGCTTTAAAACAATGCCACGGATAGAAAAAAGTTAAATTAGTACAAAGAGGGAATAAACAGAAACACCATACAAATAAAAGTAATATTAGCTACAGATCTCTATGCTTCTCTTGAGAGTCAGATGGGAAAAACTGCTGGAATTTCCTGTGAATTAAGGCTGCATTGGGTTATTCTGCTTCTTTACATTATTCCAGATCAATTTAACGATGTATAAAAAGAACTCTGTGAGGGCGGATCCCTCTGCTGAAGGATCCTTACTGCAGTAAGGATGTTGGCATCCAGTCATGACTGTTAGGTGTTGCTTTACAGAAAAATGCAGCATTGACGGGAGTTTAGTGTGCTAACAGTTTTTAGGCACCTGTAACTATTCAGCATATTTTTGCAAATTTGGAGAATTTTGTAAATATTCTGATTTTGTTGTGCTGAGGTATGAAAACAACAGAAAGTAACCAATCAGCAACAAATTAAAAAAATGTACTGCCTATCAAACCAAAAATGATTGCCACCCTTTATTTTAAGCCCATGCCTTGAAAATTGTAGAAAAAGCTGTTTGCAATATGCTTTGCAATATGAAATCCCTTTAGACAGAGTTATAGTGGGGACACAAATATAAAAAGCATGAAAGAGTTGAAGTTGATGTTAGGCCAACACATTAAGGCATTACAACACTTTGGACGTCTAACATTTTTTCTTCTTTACATTTTTCTTGCATCTATTTTTTTAATCATTATTGTTGATAATATATATTTGCAGCCAACCTGTCATATTTATTCGTTTATATCCTCCTCTCTGTTTTTGTTTGAATATATAAATTTGTTCTTCATATTCTAACATAATGGCAGCTTTCACCATCAGCACATAAATGACAGAACATGATTGCAAAAGGAAGCATTTTGTTTCACTCATAGTTAACAGATCTACTCAAAAATGTGTCATGAGTTTTAATTCCTCACACAAAGTTTCACATAATGGATGAAAGTTGATCAAATTCTGAGCAGCTGATAATCCTCCGGAAAATACTGTTTAATGGAAAAATGCGTTTAAAACCAAAGATTGACTATATTAACTTTTTTTTCTGTTGGCTGTAGTCTGTCGGTGAACTTACAGTGTGTTGAAGTTTTTGACGGAACTGGGTGCAGACATGAGGGAGGCGGCTGCAGACAGCTGACGCACCAAAGCGGAGCGCAGCGTCGTTGCGCATCTTCATTCACAGCGGTAGGAGGAAAGGTACTCACAGTCCCATCCCCGAATAATCACTTTCTGGACTTTTTAGTTTGTTTCTATGGTTTCATCAGATCGATTTTGATCAGTTTTGTTGCTAATACACTGGTTTTAGAGCTTTCAACTTCCCCTTACATCGGGAGCGCCACAGCCAAGGAGGTGACAGTCAGCGGCCGTGGACTCATAAAGATCATTAAGTCCAACTTTCAGTGTCAAAGAATGTGATCGGGGGAATACTGATGCGGGTTTTTTTCTAATTGAATTAAAACATGACCTAACTGATGGAGTTTGAAAACATTGCTCCTCTTTGGGAAGTTCTCACACGGTGATGGACCGCGGACACGCGCCGGGGACTTTCAAGCCTGACTGTGTATCTTTTGCCAACACCTGAGAGGAACATACAATATCTGTCTGATGAAATCTCTGGACTTATCAGGCGTCACCAGTGCTATGGGGATCGGAAAGGGAGCAAAAAAACAATATAACTTCAAACCCATTTTTATTCTCCTCCTGCTCATTTTCACACCGAGAGTGGATTCATCGTGGTGGTGAGTGGGATCCTCTTTGATCATCCACACTTTGTTTTAGATAAGACATAAATGTAGGTGTTGGGTAAAAATGTTGTAAAAAGTTAGAGGGCTTGCAAATAGATGTTTGCAGATCTGAATCTTGTATCTGAATAGCCTGTGTGCCCTTTTCTCCGCACAGTGCGCACAGTGCGCACACCTAAAATCCTGCAGCGTACCCATTAGATACTTTCATCTCCCTTGCTTATCGGTGTTTATGCTCTATGCCACTAGTCTTCAGCAGAAACCTTGTGATGTGTAACATCTCAGACTGCACTGATGTTTATAAAATACCCTAAAAACACACCTTTAAAATTCCCATATACCATAATTCCCAGAATAGCAGGTGCAGGCATTAGTGCATGAACAAATGCCCCTTTATGATTTCGCTTGATGTTTTACACCTTCGCGGAGTTAACAACCCCCTCGGTCCTACTATTCTGCTGTCTCCTAATTTGAAACACAGTTAAAAAAAATATTGGATGTTTTTTTATTCTTGCTTCCCATAACCCAACCAAAGTGAAGCATCTCTGTGTAAAGCATCATTATGTTTGTGCAAATATAGCTGAATACTAAGAAGGAAATTCAGATTTTAACATAAAAGACAAAAAGAGGAGATCAAGTGATCTATATATGTCTGAATGATTACCTTAAATGTTATTGTCTGGGCCTTTTTTTTTAACCATGATAATGATTCAGATGAGAGCTGTGTGCCTGCACAGGACCCACTTCTCTCTCTATGTGTGTGTCCACTTGGAGACAGTTGGAGGTCTTTTGGCAGTGCTGGTATGTACAACACACAATAAACACAGGTGCTTCTGTTCTGCTTGACTGCTCAGGCAGATAGTCACAGTTAGAACAGGGCAGAGACAGCCATAACAGGAGTGGAAACTGCCTGCTACGTCTGCTTCTGTCTCAGTGGCCAGGCAACAAAAAGTGGCTATGATTAGGGACTATAATGATGTCCGGGACAAAGAGTAGAGCATGCAGGCTTAAAGTGGGAGGGAAAAATCATATGGTGGATCTGAGCACCCACTTGTACTGTAGGTGACTGTCCTCATGCCTGTTTGATAAGAGACCCCCCAGCATTAAAATGCCACCAGCACGTGGTCCAACATCAGGAGTTGCAACAAAGTTAGGGATTATGTCTGAAAAGGAGGAAGGAAGGGCTTTTCAGCGAACGTGAGGAATTTAATAATCTCTTAAACATCCTGAGTAGCACAGTCATTAGGAGACATGATGCTGGAATCTTGACTATCTGATTAAACATGTATTAATAATTATACATTAATTTAACTTCTTGTTTTATGTAAGAACTAGAAAATTGTTGTGTTGTTAATGGTTAGCAGGCTAAACATGTTTCTGAAGCATTTTTTCTGTTTTTGTTTTAAAAGGCATTTTGTGAAGGGTTTAAACAAAGGTTCATATTATACATATGAATTAATAAAAATTGTGATTGGAAAATTTAAGCTGCTTTTCTTGAACAGAAAATAAATCAAACCTGTTGGTATTAGTTGATTGATGAAATTATCCATGCTTTCAAAAAGCTGAAAGACTTGCAAGACACATTTAAAAAAATGTGAAAGGAACTAAAATGAGGGATCATTTTTTTCCTAAATGATGTGTCATAACAGCACAGGATAAATCCCATCTCTTCATTAAGTTAAGTTGGTTAGAATTGCTTTGTGTCTGGTTTTTAATCACTATCTGGAAGTTCTTCCATCTAGTTGGAGCTCTCTGGGACAATTCTCTGGTAGAATAGTGAAACAAAAAGCTGTTAGGAGAAGTGATGTCATGGACGTGAGAGTACATGGAAACACTTCAAGCGCATTAGCCATTTTCTGGCAAGGATAGTTCTTCACTGCTGTGCTTGCACTCAGTGTAACCAAAAAGTATGCTTCTATCTCTGCAGCTGTTTAGAACTGTTGAGTTATAAAAACAAGAATATAAACAAAGAATAATTTTCTCCACCCTCTGTCAAACCGGCAGAACATTGAAAAACCAAAAACGATTAAAAAGCCTATATAACATCACTTTGGTTGTTTCTGTGGATGTGTGTCTGCAGGTACATCGGAGCTCTGGGTGCTCGGGTGATATGTGACAACATTCCTGGTCTGGTGAACAAGCAGCGGCAGCTCTGCCAGCAGCACCCGGATCTCATGCAGTCCATTAGCGAGGGAGGCAAAGAGTGGATCACGGAGTGCCAGCACCAGTTCCGACACCAACGCTGGAACTGCAGCACGCTGGACAGGGACCACACCGTTTTTGGCAGGGTGATGCTGCGAAGTGAGTCTGCACATGTGCAGCTGTGATCGCTATCTGTGATGTGTGTGACAGAGGTTGTTTAAATCAACGACACTCCAGTTAATCATCCTCGTAAATGTCTCCTTTGTTACCAGATAAGCAGAGAATTAATAGGTGTCCTATTAAATCAACTTAAACTTGTAATGCAAACAGAAAGAGAAAGTGTTGTGAGTATTTTACCTTCTCTGGAATGAAGAAAGATTGTGAAAGTGGATCTTCTCCGAAAACAAGTAGCAGATTGAGAGATCCACACTGGTGATGTATAAACAGTGATAGAAGATGTAAATATTTGGGTAGATGTTTCTGGCAGCCAGACAAAGCTATGCTCTTTGACATATCGCCTATGTTCTGCCTCATTGCGTGAGCAGGAATGGGAACAGGAGGCGGGTGGGATATCCAGACCAAATAACCCTGAAATCTCTTCTCGCCTGACATAAAACACAATTCAGAAATGACACATCCACCATCTGTGTGAAATTAAAACAACTGAAAGGACAGCCAATTTGGTTGTGGTTTGGTTACAGCTGAAATGCTGCAGTCTTTTACTAAACAATCCACCATGAGATGCTGAAAAGCAAATGACACCTCTGCTGTTTAGAGTTTATAAAAAGTTGTGTTCATGCAGCTTTATATGCAGTTTTATTTTTATTTACTTTCTTATAACACTTTCCAGTCGAGATGCTTTTTTTCTGCTGTAACATTGTGTAAAATGTCTCTTTCTTGTCCACTCAGGCAGTCGAGAGGCGGCGTTTGTGTATGCTATCTCTTCAGCTGGTGTGGTCTATGCCATCACCAGGGCCTGCAGTCAGGGAGAGCTTAAGATCTGCAACTGCGACAGTAACAAGCGTGGCCAGGCCAGCGACGACAAGGGCAACTTTGACTGGGGTGGTTGCAGCGACAACATCAACTATGGCATAAAATTTGCCAAGGCTTTTGTTGACGCTCGAGAGAGGATGGTGAAAGATGCTCGAGCGCTGATGAACCTGCACAACAACAGATGTGGTCGAATGGTGAGCAGCAATAGTTTCATTATCAATAATTAGTCTTTATATTCTGTTGTATTCACACAGAGGCAACTGTTTTTAAACAGCTGTTGTTGATATATTTCTCATAGCATAAGTGATATCCCTAATTATTCCATATTTAAAAGCCAGTTAGATATGTGTTCCTATACATAGGCTATGTAGGGCTCATGTAGGCTACATATGTGATATGATTTGGTCAAAATATCACATGGACTGAATATAACAGCTCATGTTTTCACCATAATTTTACAGCTCTTTTCATTAGAACAGATTTTAGAAAGGGGAGTGAACCATTTGAGTACTTTCTTTATATGAAGTTTGGCTTTGGGTAATTGGTTAGGATCCCTTATTAGTCACAATTTCTCAGCAAGGTGGCCCAATCCATCCATTTCCTACTGGCTGATCCCAGAGCGGGGTCGCGGGGGGGCTGGAGCCAATCCCAGCTGTCAACGGGTGAGAGGCGGGGTACACCCTGGACAGGTCGCCAGTCCATCCAGGGGTGGCCCAATCCATACTGAAAATAACAGCAAATAAGTGCAGGACTTTTATTCAGATGGCATTCCTTCATTACACAAAGGCTAAAAAAACACTGGGTCTCACTGTCTGCCAATTTCTATGTGTTTAATTCTATTTTAGGAACAAATTATTGCTTAGATGTTTTTACTGATTACCTACTTGTTTTATGATGACTGGTAGCCCACTGTTCTGATAATAGTATTCAGTTGCATCCCATGTTTGCACAAAACTGCAAAACCAAAGTTTGCTCTTCACTTTGCACTTCAAGAAACGTCAATATCTTATTTCAACAACAAAGTGTTGCTGATACATTTTATTGTTTAAGCCAGAAAGAATTGAGGACCAGGAGGGTCTTTGGAGCATTAAAACCCAGTTAACCCGATCAGACCTGCTCCTTGAATGGAACCAGCTCTCTCATTGGTTAGACGGGCACACTTGTGCTTCTGTCTTGCATCTCAGGTTTAGCAAAGTAAATGCACAGTCTTTTTTAGAGAAACTCACATTCTGTATGCTCAATAGAGTCTTCAAAGTTTTGACTTGTCTGTAACAGTTTCCTTAAAGTATCTGCATATTGGCATCTCAACGCAGTTAACTATTACTTCTCAAATTGGACATTGAAGACAGTCTGGCTGTCAAACCAATGAGAGAGTTGATTCTATTCAACGCCATTCGAGCACCAGGGATTGGTTGAACTTGACATTTACTGCTCAAGGCTCCAAAGAATCACACAAAAGCAAAATAGAAAGTGAATGCTAAAGGAAATGCAATTGCAAAAGTATTCAAAAATGCAGAGTGGAAAAGAAAATGGAACAGGAAGGAGGAATCACCATTTCATTTTAAATCTAAGAAATAAAACGGTATTTCTAATCAAATTTAGGAATTGTGTTATTCAATTGTCCTTTTGTAAATAGCATTTGAAAATACAGACTTAATATTTCAATTTACAGTTTCTTTTTAAGATGTCAGTTTAAAACAGTGTAAATTCAAAACATTTTGCATATGGATCTTTATATTACTTCTTATGAAAATGTTGTATTACTATTCCAAAAACCCTCTTGCTCCTCCATAAGAAAGTGGGTAAAAGAACAAACTCACATTTCTATATCAGATTAGAAGCTGTACTGGCTGATGGACATGAGCTTTTGCCTGTGTTAGCATTTTAAAGTCTTGGTTTAGCAAAAGCATGAACAGGTTATGAGTTAAACTGTCTGAATCTGCATTTAGACACCAGACAGTGGAGTCAGGCAGGCATCGTTTTTACCAGCAGGGAGATGGACTCATTTTACAATCAAGGCAGCATTTCTGAACAAACCACATCTGTCCCACCAACTCATTACAGCACAAGAGGCAGGTTTATTTGTATTGGACATTTCAAGAGGCACCAATTTCTTAGAGTCTTTACGGCACTGAAACATATATTTATTTATTTTTTTACAATTTCTAAGAATACGTTGCACATTTGTCAGCTGTGGTCTTGTTAGTTAATGCATTTTAAATTGATTAATTAAAAATGCATTTATTTATAGCAGCTGATGTTGACACACTATTGTGGTTAAAAAGTGCCGACGAACATTGTAATGGGAAAATATATTCCCTACAAATATTCATTAAGCAACAACAACAAAAAAATTTAGGCATTTGGACCAATTGTGCTTTAAGAAGGTCTTGAACAACCTTAAAAGTCTCTGGAACAACCCATATCAGCGGGGATGATCACACCTACATCACGCCATAGGCAACATCATAGGCTTAACACCCTGTCACCTCTGACCTCTGCTCTAGGCAGTGAAGCGCTTTATGAAGCTGGAGTGCAAGTGTCACGGGGTCAGTGGTTCCTGTTCTCTGAGAACCTGTTGGCTGGCTATGTCTGACTTCAGGCGGACTGGAGACTACCTTCGTAAGAAGTACAACACAGCCATCGAGGTGACAATGAACCAGGATGGGACAGGCTTCATGGTGGCTGACAAGGACTTCAGGGGAAGCACCAAGAATGAGTTAGTCTATGTCGAGAACTCTCCTGATTACTGTCTCATGGACCGTGCAGCAGGTGAGTGAATGAAAAATAAATATAGTTTTTCTTGCAGATGTTAAATAGGTTAAAATAATCTTGTATGCTGTCAGTTACATATTTTAATTGTTAATCATGAGCAATGCTCTCTATGCAGTGTTATCCGTTGTATTTTGATCAAAACATTTTTAAGTGACATGCTTGATTAACTGTACACTACTTTAACTCAAATGTTAATTTTTTATAATTAAATGAATATTTTGAATAGAGCTGTATATTTACATTCTTATATCTTTCATAAAATATTGTGATGGAAAATTGTAAACAGATGGTTCAACATCATCTAAGAGAATCAGACCACTTAAGGTTTGCATTCCTTCACAGCTTAAAGTTCAATTATTTGACCTTTAACATCTCCTTTAATTGCTAATGTTTGCTTTGCCTTGTTAGGCTTCATCTCTGTCTTCCAACCCAGTGCCGTCAGTAGAGCATGAAGGAGCTGACTGTTAATAGGTTAGGCAAGATAACATATGCAGGCGACATGAGAAACTAACTTAACAGATTCCTCTGCTCTTCCCTGCAGTTAGCTTGGTTGCACTTTGATAACTGGGAGGATATGAAGGTATGTTTGGTCAAAAGACAGGTCGTCTTTCCTTGTTAAAAGGTAGCCTCCTTGCTGCTAATCTCTATTGTTAAGGAATTCCCTGCCTAAGGATACATACAGGCTTCTTTTTCAAATCCTTCTTTTGGTCAGTATTAAACTCCACTCCCTGAGCCTGGGGAGGAACTATGTCCTCTTATCCTTTTCTTTTTACTTCAGGGATGCAGTTAGTAGACCTGACATCTGAATTTAGGCTTATATTTTACACCTGAGTACATGATTGTGTTTGGGTCTGGAACCATTCAAGGCTAATTCTCCCTGAAGAGTGTAGGAAAAGTGATACTTTAGTTTCAGCATCAACATTTCTACCTCTGTTGGTCAACTGCCAGCATTAGTGTTGTCCCAAATGCAATTAGATTTAAATGATTGTCATCCTGTTTGTATGTGTGTGTGGGGGTGTGTGTGTGTGTTCCTGTGTGTTCTTCAGTCAACTGAAAAACACATTCGGACTAAAGTTTGTGTAACTGTATTTTTAATCAGTAAGAGAGGAGCTTTTTTGTGCTAGGGATAAATCAATTTGATGAATTACTGCATGTGAGGTCAAATTTTGTGAAACGGCGCTGTGCTTTGATGACGTCACAAGCAAAGCTAACCTCTCTGCTGACTCCTCACTTCTTCAGTCTGCCTCCTCCTAATGCTTAAATGCTGAAGGAGCTGGGGGCACATAAAAAAGGGTGTCATTTTGTTTGAAATATTGTATTTTTTCTTTGTTTCAAATTAATATCAGGATTTCCACAAATAAAGGCACACTTTGGAAGAGGTATGAGCAAAGTTGGTCTTCAAATGGAGCAATTCTTCAGGTTTTGCATGTTTCCTGTTGAAGCACACCTGATACTGATTAATGGGTCATAATGATTGTACACAACGCAACAAACAAACTGTTAAGTGGTCCATTTAAAGGGGCATGAATTTATGATTTATGATTTGAAAGAAGTACTGGCGACCTGTCCAGGGTGTATCTCGCCCGATGACAGCTGGGATTGGCTCCAGGCACCCCCCCCGTGACCCCCTTCAGGGAATAAGCAGTAGAAAATGGTTGGTTGGTTGGTTGGATTTGAAGGAATTGAACAATCCCTATGTGAAGAACTGGAGGTGTAATGTCATGTGAAGTATGATGTCACGTACCATCTCTCTGTGTTGATCTCCTGCACATTCCTGTACATTCATGTGAATCGTCACCTCCTCTATCTTCTCATAGCCTCCCTCTCCTTATAAGGCTCCAGCAAGCAAACAATGGCAGCATATTTTCAAAACGTAAACAAGAACAAAACAAAACAATTATCTTAAGACAACTAGGATATGACATTACCTCTAAAAACAACTGTTGTTGTTGGAGGAGACTTCTCGGTTATAGAAAAGGGACAGAAACGGATTAACATAGTGTACTGCCAGAGCATAAAGGGCTACTGTTTGACTCAGAATTAGTCCTGCTTCTACTCTAAGTACAACAAACAATATAAGTTATTTTAACATACAACACAGTGATATTGTTTTGCTGAGTGTGATTGCACTCTGCATGTCCGTTTACTGACGAGGCAAATGGGAGGAAGAGGAAGAGGGAGGTGTGACTCTACAGGCCTTGTGGTGAAATGATTTAGCTTTTTGCTTCTTTTATATGAATCAGGTGTGTTGCAGCAGGGAAACATTTATAGCCTGCAGGACTGCAGACCTTGCGGACCAGACTTTCCGCCTCTGCTTTGGAGGATTTTTTTTATTTTTTGCAGATGCAGTGCACGATGGCTGCTAAGCAAGAAATGGTGGTCTTTAAAGACCATTTAAACTTTATATTTCAAGTGACTCTGACCCAGAGTCCCAAGATGTTTTCATTTCTTGATGAAGATCTGGATTAAGATGATGATCCAACTGTAACATCTTTAACAGCGTTACTTTGGAGGAAAGTGTTTGCTAAAGGACTGTAGAATAGCAGAATAATCTTTCATAGATTGATTGTTTTTATGATTTTTTTCTTGTTTCTTTCAGATGAAAATGTGTTACCATTACTGTAATAAAGTTTATCCATTCAGTTTGGTTTGTAAAAGGCTGGAGTTAGAAGTCAATATTCCCTACAGGACACAAACACGGCATGATTTTTCACTTTTACCGTGTCTTTCCAGGCTCCTTGGGTACAGCTGGAAGGGTGTGCAACAAATCTTCAAGAGGTACGGATGGTTGTGAAGTCATGTGCTGCGGTCGAGGCTACGACACCATGCGTGTCAAACGGGTTACCAAGTGTGAGTGCAAGTTCAAGTGGTGCTGTGCTGTGGAGTGTGAAGACTGTGAGGACATAGTGGACGTTCACACCTGCAAGCCTCACAAGCGACCTGATTGGCTGGACATAACCTAGCAGGGAGACCTGGCAGAACTAAGAAGCGACTGACTCAATGGCCTCTGTGACTTTCTAAAAGAGGAGTCTCGTGACTGTTATACCTCAGCTTGTGATATTTTAACAGTTCTTGACACAGACACTTCACAAACTCTTATTGGATGGTGATAAACCATAAATTTAGTCCAGTTACAGATCATGTATAGTTTTTAACAGTAATCTGTCAAGCATTTATGAGACAGACTTTAAATATGTGACATAAAATGGTTGACAGACATAATATTATATGCCGTGTAAATGTACCCTTTATTATGGCCGATATGAGACACCCGTTTCTCTCACAGTATAAAATTTGTGAGCATAATGATTGAGAGAGATGGCCATAATAACAGTACCATTTAGTCTTAAACAAGACTGAACAAAAGCATTATGGTATGACACTGAGAAGGACAAGATGTCTTTTCTATGGTTCTGCAACAAACCACTTCAAATATAATAAACAGTTGCTGCTAATTTGTTCATCTATCATATTAAAAATGCATCATGATATAAAATCCCTCTCTTCACTTAAGTCTATTTTTTCACTGTGAACCAAACATAGGAAACAGATATGAACAATGAACCTTGATGTTTGATAGATCGTTGTTCGGTAAACTGTATATTTTACTGTAAAAGGTCTAATACATGCGGGTTGGGTTTTTTCATAGAAACATTATTTTTTCTACCTGTTCTTGTTGCTGAAGAACATTCAGATTACTAACTGTACCACAGCTTCTGAGTCATTTTAGCATATTTGATTAAACATAATGTAAAATAATCTAGCTCTGTGATGGACTGGTGACCTGTTCATGGTGTTTTTGCCTCCGTCTGCTCATTGCTAGGAGAGGCTCCAGCCCCCCAACAACCCTGTATTGGACTAAGCTGTATAGTAAATTAATGAATAAAGAATCTAAAGGCTCAACTACTTTAGCAGCATAATGTATGCCATCAAACAAGGCACTGCTAAGGCCAACTAAATACAAGGAACTACATAATCAACCTGAATTATCAAAGAATAATGACATTTCTGATTGTGTGAGGTCTGTCTCGTCCCACTGCCAATTTTCAAACCTATCTGATTGGCTCTATTTTTAACATTCAGCTTGTTTCATTGCTTCGTCTACATTACAAAAGCTTCCATAGTATGTTTATTCTCTCATCACACTGTGACATACCAAATTTATAACAACCATGCAACCATGCTTTCAGTCCTTTGTGCACATGTCCACTGCCTCTGGCGCGTTTGTGAGAAGTGAAGTATTACATGAGATTGGGCCAAGATGTTGCAAAAAGAGAAGTAGCTACAGAACTTGAATGAGACTTTCTAACATCTGGCCATTCAGCCAGACAGAAGGGTTAATGAATCTAAATGAATATGACATCAGGCTGTGAAAGCAGAGAGATGGGGAATTGTTTCAGGACCACGTAATGAGCGGGAGAGCCAAACTAAAGTGCTTCAAATAAGGCTCAATGGTGCAGTAAGTCAAAAGTCAATTGCAAACAAAAGAGCCTGTTTTGAATGTCAATATAAGCATGGCAGCTTTATTTTTCTTAAAGATTAAAATGGTGGAACCATGATTACTTCTATTTCACACCTAAATCACATAACCCCACCTGGATTTGAACTGTGTGTTCTGTAGTTTGGGATTCATTGGATAGTGATGGAGATAGAGTTAATTTATTGTGTAAAAGCCATCTTAATTTTTATTTGTGGCTTTCTTCTATTTCTGTAAAGCAATAAAGTATTCTGACAGGGATATAATTCAACCTTGACTAAACACACATTTTCTGTCCAATTTAAAGTTAGTGGAAAAGTGTATTGATGCACATGAAAATCTGTGGAAGCATATCTTACTAGCTCTATAATAAACCTTGCTGATCCACCCTCTGTCACTCTTATTAGAGCTTTTCCGTTCTCTTTAAGCTTATATGGCCTCCTGTGCTTTAGCTGTACTGCAGCTATGGCATGGAGAGGATAAAAATAATACAGACAGCCAGGTTTACACTTCAGTCAGTTCAATGTCAGGTAATAACAGTGTATATTTTCCTGACAGAGGATGGACATGGCTAGCATGAGCAAACAATCTCAAAATATTTGAACCATCCAAATTTATTATCTACAAGGAATCTTGAAGCATATAACTTACATTTTGACTATAATGTTCAAAGAGACAGTCAATGATGTGAATACCTATTGGACATTTATATTTGATATAGCTGTGGTGCTTTGTCCCCCACCATGTGTGATCCAGCTAAAGTCTGTAAAAATATCAGGAGCGGCACCGCTGGCATTCTCTGCCATCATAGCGATATCAAAGCGGCATCTCAGTTTAACAACATTTCAGATCTAAAACGGTCCTCGGGGACAGAGTGGTCTATATGGATTCTTCACATTCATGAGCACCAACAGGGTGAAATGCTTTTACCCATGCTTATGAAATGTAATCAGTTAACACCCAAATGAGTCATAATAATGCCATTTATGCTCTCAATGCTAAAAGCTGAATTAAGTCAATGTGAAATGTTTTTTTTTTTATAAATGGCCCATTACAAAAAGTAGGGATAATTAAACAACTGTCACATTGGACCTAACTATATAACTGCTATCAGGTTGAACATTTATAGTTTACCAAGTGGTGTCATAGTGAGGTTCAAGAAAAAAAACTGATTAAAATTCAGTAGTAAATATCATGCAATAAATAGATTAAAGAACTTTATATCAGTGACAAGAAGGTTTTATACATTTCTCAAAGAGAATTAAGGAGAGAACACAGCTATGAATTCCACACTGTATGTTTATGTTCAGATGCATACAATGTGCATGCAAAGCTCACATATGCACTGGATTTATGGTGTGAATACAATCTGTACAAAGCTAATATTTAACATTTCCTCTATACTTCCCTTCACCAAAGTAAGCACAGCAATGATTTAGGAAGAATTCTACAGTTGGGGGTTGATTTACAGCTGCAGTGCATCATTTTTCTTCCTGAAAAGCTCCTCTGATCATAACGGATCAGTATCAGCTTGTAAAGGCTGGTTAGTAAATCCACCAGCAAACTACTTGATGAGCAGCAGCAGTTAAGCTGATCATTCTGAACATTTAGAGACTTAGACGTAACTTTAATAATCCCTTTGGGATAACTCACACAGGGAAATTAGATCTGCGTTATAAGATATGGGTGTCAAACAAATGGCCGTGGCCATTTACACTCTGATCTAAAAATTCACTGATAAGTAGAGAGTATTTGTATGTATTAGAATACTGTAAAGGATGGAGTTTAACAGAGGCATAAATTACACACTAGTTCTTAGCAGAGTAAATTTGGGAGTGAAGATTTGTAATCTGTATATTTAAACCAACTGGAGCTTAATAATGGGACTTAATAATTAATAATCAATATTGTGTTTACCACCCCCAAAAAAGAAGCTTCCCAAGGTGAAAATGTATAAATAAATCATTATATTAATTTAACATTTCTTTCTTTGTGCAAATTGTTTTGATGGGTATATGTTGGAATTGAAAGAACGTTTAGGTTTTCAGAGATGAAGGACAGTTTGTTATTTTTGACGCACCAGATGCTCGCTAGCCAAGGCTGCATTAATACTATGTAGATGGTTAGTAGGAAGTGTTAACTAGTTAAGAACATAGTAAATTCACCAGCTTCCATTTACACACAATACTGTAAAATTACAAGCGCTGTGTTATTTTACCAAAAACAATTTTACAGACTTCAGTCCAACAAATGTCACAGTATGTTACCTTTAGGGCCATGCTTGGCATAGTTCCCAGAGTTCATTATATTCATCTAACTGGTGAGATAAGTTTGTAAACCGCTTTTTATGTTATGAATATGTTAATTTCAAATGAAAGTGCTGCTGCATGTACTCTGTGTAACATATACACCTGATCCTTCTTCTTTTCACTGCTACCTTGACTTTGAAGCTCCATGCCATGAGGGTCAGTGAGCAATTCAAGTTGCAACATGCACCCTGAAAACACGTCCTGGCACAAAGAGGAAATGCTTCAAGTCTCACTAACAGTTCTGAGTTTTTTTTAACAGCTGCTCCACCACATGGGAGTATGATGACCCAACCAAAGAGCATAAATGCATCTGTTAATGGTAGAATCATCTACCATATCTAATGTTTTTATACAGCAGAAAAAAGCTATCAGTTTAAAAAAAACAAGCTCTTTGTTTCTTATGCAATATAAAGGTGAAACATAACTTTACAATAAACATAATTTTCTTTATTTTTGCTGAGTGATAAAAAGATTTGCATTAAAATTTATTATTCTGCAAAAAACAGAATCACACATACAAGGAAACTGAATTAAAAGAACAATTTATTTTACGTTTAGCTGTCAAACCCACACATGGGGTGGTTACAGTTCATACATTCTCCTGTCCTCAGCATAAATTCCTTTCATTTAGCTGCACATGGGCAATATTACTGTCATCCATTTAAACAAGCTTACAGTGAAATGCATAAACATTTATACATTTAAGGAGACAAACTTTCATGTTATGCAAAGGAAAACAGAACATAGTTTGTACCCCTACAAAGCCCAGTTTTCTGATGTTAAACAAGTATGTTTACCCACTGATAATTTCATATCTAGTAATGCTAAGCAAACGTTTCTGTGTGCACTTTTTGACACGTCTTTATTCAATCAAATTAGGAGCTGCAACGACCCTTTCCATCAATAATGTGTTTGCAGCATGTGATGTCTTATTACGTGTACAAAGAAGGCACTTCAATTCTATCACATGTTCTTTGTGGTGGCTTATGGGGAAAAGAGATGCTGGTATGTCTGCAGAGATGGAAACAGTAGCTCCACACTGCTGTGGGTCTCTTGTTCCAACAGTTTCAAAAGAAATAAAACATGTTTATGTTTAAATAAATAATAATAAAAGAAGTTGGGATGGTTTGACTGCACAATATCATTGTATGCCGATCAGGACTAGATGGTGTAGCTCTTGACCCGATCAAGTCTTTAAAACATTTCATTTGATGACATTTTTCATTGTTGGTTTGTAGAGTAAACATAAAACTGACATTTACAGGTTTACAACAAACTGAAACCAGGTCTGTTTTTACACCTTTTTTCACTAGAACTTGAGCATATTTGATGTAACAGAGAGTACGGCTACTTCACTGCAGGGATGTTTACGCTGCCGCCGCTTTAAATCCCATTTCTGCATCCAGGAAGTTTCAGAGTTTTAAATTAGGACTTCAGGGGGGCACTAAAGCTAACTTCCTTTTGAAGCATGTAAATAACTTTACTGACTACATATTCCATATATCACTAATTCATACACATCTTTTACTTTTATTCTTCAAACAACATAAATTAACAACAAGGGCATCACCGAAAACATCCAGATTTCACAGCTTAATTTTGTACTGAGGAAAATCTCCCATTAAAGCCATTTCAACAAGATAAGTGAATGACTCCTCAAAGCAGTTGCATATAGCATTCACCAAATGTGGAAATACTCTGGATGCTGGAACAGTGTGGGAGAGTATCCTAGAAGTGCTTTAACTGTGTTGATACAACCTTAGCCAATATAATCAGTAACAATGCAGCAAGTGGACAGCAATGCTGAAGACAGGAGATCGGAGACTTTTGGAGTGATATCAGGGTTTTGTGTGTGAGTGAGTGAGGGAGACAGAGATGGGCTCAGATCCGAGTTAGCTGGTGCCAAAAACTGGACGGCATGAAGCTTTCCATCTTGTCTGCAAAGAAGCCCAGGGGTGCAAAGAGTGTGCTGAAGAACTGAAAGCAGAAGAAAACACAGACATGACCACTTGTTTACAGACATTTTGATGTCTAATAATACCATGAATTTAAAGGGAAAACATCCCATCCACAGTTTGACTCAACCTGTTGAAATGACATTATATGATTATAGCCAAGTCATAAAAAAACTTCTAAACTTACAAGTTACTTTTAAAATGAAAAAGCAAAACAGTCAGAAGGAAAAATCCACAATAAGGACATTTACAAGCAGGCTACTGGTCTAACTCATCCATGTAACTGTGAGCATGGAAACAGGAAACAGAAAATATAAAGGGCTTCTGACTGTGTTTATAAAGACATACAGTACGTTTGACTCTTCTGTCCTTGCTGAAAACAAGGCCAGGCATAACTATGAGTACCAAACATGTCTGACTTGGCAGCTTGAACAGCTAAAAACAGAAAAGCAAGAAGAGTAGCAACATCTAAGTCAAGTAACGTTTAGGATTATTATAGCTGAGATACTGACAGATAAATATATTTACATAATCCGCAGATCAATTTTACACCACACACAGTTTAGATGCCAGCAGATGTGCTGGAACATGGTCCAGTTTTTCAGTCTCGCTGTCAAACAGAATAAAAAAATAAACCAATTCATGATAAAGATATCATGGTTGGGGCGGGGCTCCGACCGGGAATCTTTCTGTGTTGAGTTTGCATGCTCTCCCCGTGTTAGCGTGGGTTCTCCCTGTGTTAGCGTGGGTTCTCCCTGTGTTAGCGTGGGTTCTCTCCGTGTACTCTGGCTTCCTCCCCAAGTCCAAAGACATGCACCTTGGGGATAGGCTGATTGGAGACTCTAAATTGCCCATAGGAGTGTGTGTGTGCATGGTGGTTTGTCTATGTGTGTTGGCCCTGCGATGGACTGGCGACCTGTCCAGGGTGTACCCCGCCTCTCGCCCGTTGACAGCTGGGATTGG
>JBAMHV010000003.1:14342487-14352960 GCA_037177535.1 Pseudomugil gertrudae | reverse complement strand
GCCCGTTGACAGCTGGGATTGGCTCCAGCCCCCCCGCGACCCCGTTCAGGGAAAAGCGGTAGAAAATGGATGGATGGATGTTAAATGTGTTTTTTAACTAATGTATCACATCAGTTCTATACTATTAGACAAGCAGGGAATTTGACCTCATGGCATTTAAAATGCAAACATGTGTTAGTGGTTTAGGTTAAAGGGTTTCATACAAAATCTACTTGATACATCTGACAATTGTTTCAGATATGGGTGTAGCATCCCAGCTAGGCATGTGTAAATTAATTCTTAATCAAACCAACAAATGAAACCTGTTTTGTATCCATAAATAAAGAAAAAATAAATAGCAAACACCATTTGCTACTGTCCCTCAGATGAAAGTAGGAGGGTCCCTGAAATCTACTTTCCCCTCTGTGTTCCCCCTCAACCGCTTTCTGAACAAACCCCGCTTGCTGTGCATGTCGCACAAAACTATTCTGCACCCATAACAAAAGAGAAGAGCACTAGATGTTCTCTGTGGCCTTGTTTTTGCTAGAAGTCTATGAAAAGGCAGACCTAATATACCAGCTGAGCATAAACAAAAGATTATAGCTGAAGGTCAGAATTGGACAAATTAGCAAAAAACTGAAATAATTTCCTCAAAAATAAACATTAAATATAAGCCATTCACCCATACATAACTTTAGTGGCTTTGGGGTGGAGTATTTGTTATTGCTACACACTTGCTTTTGCTTAGTTGTGACAGTTTAATCTAATTTTTGAAACTACAGATTACAGACTGTAATTAAATGATAAAAATGTACTTTTTCTTTATTACTATAGTAAAACTATTACTATGAAATA
This sequence comes from Pseudomugil gertrudae, assembly GCA_037177535.1. Taxonomy (NCBI): domain Eukaryota; kingdom Metazoa; phylum Chordata; class Actinopteri; order Atheriniformes; family Pseudomugilidae; genus Pseudomugil; species Pseudomugil gertrudae. The sequence goes on along the minus strand of JBAMHV010000003.1, from coordinate 14,352,126 downwards.
ATAATGTCTTGTTTTTTATTATTTAAGCAAATCAGTCAATTTAAATTGAAATGCAAGAGACAAAAACCTGAGAAATAAAGTCGTGACAAACAGTGACAATACTTACTGCTTTGGCAAAGACACCCATGAGCTCTGGGAATTGATGTGTGAGCATGGCCAGCATGGCAGTGAAAGAGCAAAGGCCTGCTGTGAAGAGTATGAAGAAGGGAAGCTCTTTCTTTGGATATACAGACACCTCGTGGAACGCTGGAGCAAAGATGAGAAAGAAACACAACGAGTAGCGTGTTGTCAGACCGTGCAGAGAAACGCTTGAAAACATGGAAACGCTACCTTGGTACTTACAGGGCAGTAGTTCCCGGTCTGCCGTTTCTGTGCATCCTGGGTAAGGGTAAAACAGGTGACCTTTCTCCAGTGGATATGGAATTATTCTGAAGGCTGGAAAGACAAAGAAGAGTTCAACACATTGATTTAAGACTCTGCAAATAATGTTGCTAAGATGGTTTTCCGAGTAGGGGAAAAGGTAGTGGTAAAATAAATATACAAGTGATACATACTGCCCTCCCAGGTGCAATGTAGTAGGTTTAAGGCTCCTTCTGCTCGCTTCCAGTGCTGCAGGTGGAAGAAAGCGTATGCTACTGCCTCACTGTCGCCCCTCTTCAAGATGTGTTCTGGAGGCAGGATCAGGCTCTTCATTTCTAATAAGTACTAAAGATGGAGAAAAAAATACACATTGCACGTTGCATGTTCAGTGAGTGCTGGCAAGATAGATATTAAAAGCTGATGATGTTTTAATGTATAAAAAAACAAATGCACACTAGGTGTACAAGATTGACCTTGTGGTGTAAAATGTGCCGCTGCGTTTGCATTGCTCTCAATCCTCTGCTCTGATATACTTTGACACAACAGACCACCTTTGTTAATGAATTCCTTTCTTACCTGCAAACAAAATCTTCACAAAGCCCGAGCATCTTTTCACTGCATGACGTTTTATTCAGGACTCAGTCTCAGAATTAAGCTGTTTTAATCAACATCACGAGTCAGCCATTTTATTCAGCTCTAAAAAGCACCCTTTCAAATCCACTTTTAATTTCTGCAACAAAATGAAAAGGACAAAAGCAAGCAATGTAGCCTCTTTTACCTCTGTGTCAGACAGTAATGTCTGCATTCAATCCTCACATAAACTTCGAATAATCCAGTAAATGTGCAATAGAGTCACAGATGTGTAACTCTCTGGGTGCAAGTTGGGAACCACCTCTCTTGATTCAGGACAGAGAATCTTTCATTGGATTAAGGCAAACAAGCCGAAGAACGCTGGTATTTTTGTCAGATATTTTTGAACCAAAACACCCTCGTGAATATTAACCTTGTGACTTTGAACAAGAAGCAAGAAAGTGAACTCGGATGGAATGCTGCTTTGTTTGTGTGCAATCAGAAGTAGGCAACTCCTCGCTGAGGCTCAACTATGCTCCAGAGTCCCAGTGAGTCAGTTTGACCACTGTGCTAGCCTCCCATCCAGGAGTTGTCATGTTTAGAACAATCCAACTGAAGTAGCTGTTTGCTTTCATGGTTTTTGTTTGAATAATGTAGAGTTTTGACAGCAAATAAATAATTAAGAGTCACGTTCTGACTGATAAAACCTACCCTTTTCTGCAATTCATCCCTATCATGCTCAGTACTGCAGGGAACCGAGTTAGACTAAATCAATGCTCAGGGCTGGGGGCTCCCTGGGCTGGATTCCCAGGCAGCAAACTTCACAGCACTCTGGATCTCAGACTGACACTTTGGGAAGGTTACCCCACAGTTAATCCTGTCTAATCCCTTCCATGGTCACAGGCTCAGCCAGCCAGCCAGACCATGCTGCTTTACCCATCTCCCCCTGCTTGTCTCCACCCTTAGCCCATGGATTGCATCCCCCACCCCCCAACCTCCAGCTGGGATCATCTTCATCTTTAACAAACTTGTCTTCACATTTCTCTAACCTTGGTAGGCAACCTGGTTTCATTTTTTCAGACTAAAATGTTCAATAGTGCAAAACTGGGTATTGTAAATACTGGGCCACGACCACTGATACTGACATCAGTACCATATTTCTTACTTATAAACAGCTTATATACTTTATGTAGGAGATGATGGTGTGTTATTGTTTTCTCAGCTTCTTTTTCTAAAACATGTACACAGAAATATTTGTTAAAAAGTGCAAATAACTGATCATAAGGACAAACTACAACTCCATTATTTCAGTTGTTTGCCCCAAACGCTTCTATATAGAGAGAAATATTGCACTGATTAGAAGTATTAAAACACAAACAGGTATTGATTCTGCCATCCTTGAATCCTGATACCAATGTTGATATAACAGTATATAACTAAGGAACCTTTACTTATACTGACAAATCTGAAAAAACACATATATTGGCCACGATTGTGTTAGTTCCAATGTGAAGATGAGGTTGGTTGCTTACGGTGGAGACACTTAAATATGCAGATGCAGTAAATGTGCAAATCTGGGATCTTGTTTCCAATGATAAAAGATTTTGTCTATTTTTGGTCAACAGTGGGATAACTTTTACCTCAAAAGCCATTTCTTATGTCTCCATACCTCTGTGCAGTATGAGTGGAAGTGTCTAGTATTTTTTTATGTTTCACAAAAAAAAACCTCACATAGAAATTTTGAAACTTTATTCCTGACCTGTATTATTTTGTTCCTCCAACCTTAATTGTTATGAGCTCAATCAACCAAATAGCTAGTAAAAAATACCCTGCCTCATCATTCCTAACTAGCATTCCAGATAACTGCTTTACCTTTAACTTTTTCCCTTTTCTATCCAAAGAGGCCATCACAAGAATCAGCAGCTAAAAATGACCAGACGCAGCTCGTTTGCTCTCATACCGTTAGGAAAATCTCCAGCCAAGACACTTGACTGACTGCATTTATCCTCCTTACTATTCTGTTCTCCTTTATTCTGAGCACAAACATTTCACCATGCTCTACTCCCAAGGTACAAGTTTTAAGGCAGTCAGCCAAGCCGACCATCACCGTGGAAACCCATTACAGTCTGTTGTGGAGAACAAGACAACTGCTTTGCAGCATTTCGCTTATAAAGAGTTATTAAAAAGGTAGAAAAAAGGTTTTAGTTCCAATCTTAAGCTTCGCTGTTGCCATTTTAAGAAGAAAGTTATTCATATTTGAGCTGTTCCTAAATAAATCCACCATAGAAAATATTTTGCAGATCGATATGTTTCTCCTGCCAAATTAATATGCTGCTAACAATGTGAAAGTATACAGCGTACAAACAAGTCTGGGCCTTCTGTGTTTTGAGATTAACCATTTAGTGACTGACTGCTCAGCTGTCCTTTATCGCATGCCATGGTATTAGACCTGGTGACACCTCAGTCACACAGCCGCCCCACCTCCTCGCTCTGAGATCTGCCTCTCCACTCACCGCCACCTCTTTGATGAAGGGATTGGGTTTCATGTGTTCTCCTTTTATCCCTGTGCAGTCAAAAGCCTAGAGCATAACTCATAAGCTTCCTTCTGATTCCAATCTGCGGCACCCACAATGGGATACAATCAACAATGACATCAGCTTTGTAGCTGCTGCACGAGTGTTGGACAAACACATGTCCAGTTTAAGAACATGTTTAGAAACACAAGAACCAGAGCTTCAATAAACAGCAGAAGCACTGTTAGTATGTACTCCATTCTTGACTATAAGAAAAGAAAGTACAAGAAAAATTTAAGTATTTGCCTCATAATGGCTAAATCCTAAAGTTCTGCTCGTGTAACTGCTTCCTTTGAAGCCAACCTCATCCATCTTCATTTCAAACAAAACCAGAGCTGCTTCTCTGTCTCAATTTACAAACTAAATAGCCAATTTTTGAGATATAGCAAGAATAACTTGGCTTTTCTGAGCCCTGACAGGCAATCTAGGTGAAAGAATGTCATCCAGAATGAGGTGAGATAAAAAACTGCTATCCAAAGTGGAGCAAACTAGCAAGATAAAGGGGATCAGGTTGCAATGACTGCCTTGAAAAGAACGTATATTAACCAAAAGATGCTGTACATGAAAATATAAAACAGATTTAGGTAACAGGAACATTCAGTCCTGAAGTTTGGGAATCAGTAGGTTACTTAAACACTGGCTGGTAATAAAAAAAGATAAACAAATGGAAGATAAATAGAAGAAAACAAGAAGATGCGGAGAGGGAAATGGAAGTGAACAAATTAGAAGCAAGATGGAGAACTGGTGAGGAAAAGAGAAAGGAAGTGTGTGGGGGGAGTACTGTGTGCATTGAAACAGCTGTTAGACTAAAGTGTGAGTCTTTCATGTAGGAAAAGTGTGTGTATTGTCTAGTGAGCAGTTTGAATGAACTCATGTGATTTAGCCTAGCATGATAATCAAATATAATCTGCTTGGCATGCTTACTGTACCCCCACTAACTCATGCATAGTTTAAGTCGTGAGGAAGTCATATTCCTCTGGTGGTGCACTAAAGTAAGGGTGCCACCGGTTTAAGTCTAGACTGTACCGAGTTTAAATTATACACAAACATTGACAGTGCAGATCTCTTCTGACTAACATGATTTCATCTCGTCAGCATCTCTTATTGAACTTTGCGGATACCTGAATCCTAACCAGAGTGGTTCATGTCCAAAAAATTTGATGCCGATCATTTCTTTAGCAATTCTAGAAGGTTAAAATAATACTAGTAGGTACCTTAAATTTTTGTTATTAATCCATCGCATCCCAACCAGGACGTATAATTTACTCGTGGATGAGATGATATCTCATCATCCTCAGTTGGACCTTTCTTTACGGGTAAGTGTGGTCATCAGGAACATGTTGAAATATTAAAGTAAGCATTTACAATTTTGTGGAAAAGTCATGAACTGTAATCAGGAAACCACACTGTTCTTTGCTGAGCTGTCTGGTAAATGTAGACACAACACTTAAGTTTTATACTTGAATGATTCGTAGGTTAATGTCATGTGGCTTTAAATAAAAACAAAGCTAAAATGTGCAGGAAGAAGCACTAAACTGAAAATGAATGAAAGAAAAAGTTCAGAAAGTCTGGAAAACTACTGTTCAGCTACTTAGCTTATATAAAGTATAAGTATATTTTATAAACTTATAAGGAGTATAGTAAAATATAAAGAGATGTCGGGAGGATTCATACTTGCACAGTACTATAGCACAGGGTTGCTCGCATGGCTGTGAACTGTTATTTGTCTTGAGGTTAAAAAATGCCGAGCTACACACACTGACACTGGGAAGATTCCCCAGTACAAACACAGTCTGATCCACGGAGCAATTTTACTACAGCATGTGGAAGTTTAACCGGTTGCCAAGTAGAAGCTACTTTTATCTTTTGTCCTTTCTTTAAAAGAAAATAGAAGAAGCATTTTGATTGAGAAGCTATCTTCTGAGGATCCATCTTCTCACAACTTCCTGTAACAACTGTAAACCATAAGTGTATCAATACAGCTGAAATCCTAAAAAAAGTTACTCGCGCTTATTTTTTTCAGTTTCTTTTGTCAACAACCAAATCTGGAATTGTGAATGAAAAGTCAGTGTCACCTTCTTCTCATGTAAGTTAACTTTTATTAATTTAATGATCACAGCAACATATGCTGTGTCTCACCTGCTGATGGCTCCACCCCCCCTGCAATCCTGCACTAAGCTGTAGTTTTGAGTGTGTACGTTTTGAACATGTTCTTGTTAAAATGTTTTACTTGATTAGTTTTTTCATTAGTTCATATTAAAATAGTTTCTGAGCTGCTAATGAAACAACAGTTAGTTGTTCATGTATGGCAGAAATCTGCTTTAAGAAACAAAAAGGTCCAAGCCAAGTCAAAAGGTGCATTCATCATTCTGACATGCCAGACAACACAAAATACCCCTCCCCATAATATTGCATTTCATAGCTGACTTGAAAAGATTCCTGGGTTAAAGTCTGAAAGAAGAGCTTAGTTCATTGAAGATGTGTTAAAATTTTAAAATGTCATTGGTTAATTCACCTACTTTTAAAAGAAAGACCCTTTGAAAAGATTGGGAGCGGTTGCCATGTTCAGACTGCGTGTTTGGTTCAAACAGAGGATGAGAGGGGATAAGGGAACATGAGAGGATAAGAATTTGGATGAGGGTACGTGATGAGAGGAGAGAGGGTGGCTGCCTCTGGGTAGGATGGGGAGGGAGCAGTTGGATACACACTAAAGATGAGAGGCCTCACTTTAAAAATCAAACGCTGGATCAAAGTGATGAATGTCATCTCCCACATCCAAACATATAAACACACTGATTATCTTTCTCTCTCTCTCTCCAAAGAAAGGAGTCTGTAAAATGAAACATCACACTACAAAGCCTAAACTGGGGCAGAAGTCTGCTGCAGCGAGTAGTGCATTATTCTGTGTGTGTGTGTGACATCTAATCCTGTGGGAACTGATGTAAAACAGCCGGACGTATCCAGGTGTAGTCCCTTGTTCTCTATGCTTTGGCTGGACATGGAGCTGCACAGATGATTCAGATGTCAACGACAATAATGACGTATTCACAACTGTAAATACATCCAAGTACACTTTAAATAATACTGCAATGTTTTAGAGCATTTAGTAAATATGGGCAAGAAGCAAGAGTGTAACTTAAAATGCTAGAAAACACAAATATGAATGTTTAAAGTCTAATGCAAACAACTTCTACTGAGAAAAGAAAAATAAACCACACATGTAAATACGCTGACTTTTCATGAATAAGGACCCACACTGACATCTCCTGTTCAGCCAGTAGTTCTACACGAGGAAGACTAGTTTCACCAACAATAACAACCATCATTTCCTTCAGGTTTGGACTGATTCGTTACCTCTCTGTCCACTTCCCCTCCTGTTTACACACAACCTTTACATGTGCAGGTAAAGCATGATCAGGTTAAAACAGTGTTTGAAATTAACTCATGCAGACTACCAGTCTAAAATTTGGACACAATTTCCCAGAATATTTAATTAAATAATGTCCCTAAAATTTTTACTGGTAGTGTATCTAACTGTAAATGTTAGATACACTACTAGATACACAATCTCATGATTGTTAAGGTAATTAATGCAAATATCTATCATTCTTACTAATTGTAATATCAAAATTAAATAGAGATATTACAGAAGAAAATCGATAAATATTTTTTAAAGATCCACAAGGCTCTACTCAGAAAATGACTGACCTTTGGCACATGTGGATTGAACTCAACAGCTCTGTGTATGGCCTCCACAGCATTCATCTCTGCTGTGCTCAGGCCCCGCCTGGATGCTGCTTCTGGAGAAAACCTGAGAAAACAAAGATTATATGAAAGACTACAACTGCAAAAAATTACAAAGAATGGTTTAATTTGTTTTCAATATATTAATATATTTTTGTTTTTATTGTCTTAGAATGAACTATTGTACAATATCCATGCAGAATGGCCGTATTTTACTGGCATAAAGTGTTCGCAGTGCCACAAAGAAGAAAAACTACGCTGTGAAATGTGTTTAGGGTACATTTAGAAAAATCGAGGATCATTATTGATCATGCTTCAAAAAAACAGGCAATAGTGCATTAATGCACATCAGTAAAGCTGTGAAAACTGGAAAAGAAGCAGCAGATTCAGGCAAACCAAAATCAGAGGTGAAAAAGAAAAGACCCTCACCGTTTTCCTCAACATGTAATCTATTCTCCCGATACAGATGTCGTTTTACTTTTAACTCATCGCCTGCAAAAAATGTTTTTTTCTGAATCCGAACATTCGTTGCTAAAAACATCAAAACGCTTTTGCTGTTTCTGTATTTGGAAATCTGATTTGGCAGCATCTGCATGTCAAAACGTCCCCAAAATGAGTGCAAAACGTTTTATGAGTGCGCTCTGCGCTCGCGCCCAACACGTTGTGAATACAACTGCTCATCCCAAGGACGCCCAGAGGCGCACACCTAGTTAAATCAGCTCTTCAAATCTGCAATCCCAGAAAACAACAATACATGGGACTAAAAGATTAGCCGAAATGCTCCAAATTGCCAGCAGCTTTCTGCTTCAGCAACGGCTGGCAGCCGGTAAGTTAAAAGTTCTCCTTGGTTTCCAGGAAAAGTGGCACACTGTTACTTTAAACACTGTTGTTAGTGTAGCCATGTATTGTACAACTTTCTTAAAGGCATGCAAAATAGTTTAATAGTGTGGGGATGTGCAATAACAGATATTCAACACAGCATTAACCAAAAGATGACATACTTATCTGAAACTGCTCGTGCTTTCAACAGTGCAGATGTGTAGCATATAGTGGCTGATTTTGGCAAGCTGATGTCTAAAACAGAGGCAGAAATGGATTTCATGTGACATAAACTACATATGTCTTGAGTAACAACGAGTAAATTGTTGTATAATTTTTATTTACATGTCAAAGTTTAGTCTTACCATCATACTTTGCAAGGACTGCTTGAACATCAGCATATGCCTGAAGCTCCAGAAGCGCTTCCAAGAGGTTTTCATGTATATTTAACATTCCCAACAAAGGGAACTCTTTCATTAACTGTAAAAAGAGATGAAGCACACTGTTCTGCCATTGCCTTTATCAAACTGTTTACATAATTAGACAGATTCCACTCATTATTGGCTAATATTTGACTTCAATTCGAAAGTGTTTGAAAGAAACTCACATCTCTCATCATTTTCACTGCTTCTTTGATACGTCCCAACTTGCGTGCACACATAGCCAGTCTGCGTTTAATGTACACCAGTAAGTTGATATCTTTCCCAGCTGTAAATCACAAAGAAGAAATATGAGGTCTAGTGTAGCACGCACATTTATGCAGGGCTATTGATTACATAGAATAAGTGCAAAATAACATGATCTGTTGTTAGCTTATACTTGTTGGCTATCTTTACTTTAATGGTTTAAACTCTTAGAACACTTTCACATTCATCCTTACCAATACTCAATGCTTTTTTAAAAAGGCGCTCAGCTTCTGTGATGGTTGTGGCTTCTTCCTCTGCCAGAAGCACATATGCTGCTGCACATCTGCACACACAGAAAACAAGACACGATTTAGGTGCATTTATAACTGTCCATTGCCATTTTGTTTTCTTAACAGTGCAGATGAAATGCCATTTATGCTTGAGTTTATTAATTATGGCTACACAATGCATTGTTGACTGATCAATAAAAGGGAGAGGGTGATTATGGTGCTACAAATGAAAAGGGGTGGTGTGTGTGTATGTATGCATGGGTGGGGTTGTTTAGTTCCACTTTTTACATCAGCCTAAGAGGATTCAGCACACATTAGCAAATGTTACAGTATTTCCTCTACTACAGCAAACAAACAACAACTGGTATAAAAGGAATATAACAGAATGAACAACTTGATAAAAAAAGCTTTAACAATTACAGCATTTTAAATAGAAATTTGGAAATAAAAAAAAAATCCTGAACTGTTTAACCTGCTGGGAATTCTTTTTCACATGTACATGAAAGGTCTATCTATATACCACAGCTGTTTTTCATTTTATGTGGGGTAGCCTAGACAGGACAAAACACCATTGCGCACCCCCCCAAACCCCCTCCATCGCCCCCGCCTGCACCAGCGTCCCTTCCCCATCACCAACACCACACTCCAGCCCACACT
>JBAMHV010000003.1:14322578-14342182 GCA_037177535.1 Pseudomugil gertrudae | reverse complement strand
GACCCGCCACAGGCGCCACCAGGGAGAAACCGGCCAGACCCAGAGCACAAAACTGACCACCACCAGTACCCAGGAAAACTCCAGAGGACCACACAGGGGCAGCCGCCACATCCCGAGAGGGACAACGCCCACCCATGCACACCCCCGATCATCACCATCAACGTTGCTGCTCTCTTTAAAATTGCAAAAAAAGAATTAAAAACTTTATTTAAATCTTTTTTTTCTCTCTCTCCCTCTCCACAACGTTCTTCTGGTGTGTAGCCCTATATTGTGTATAATGTGTATACTATATATATTGTGTCTGAAAGCATTACAAGGAAGGAGGACATTGTCCTGCAAGTCTAAGCGTAGGTATTCAGCTTGCCCTAAGAAAATGCTGCATTAAAACACTCTAAAAACATTGGGAGAGGGTCCAGGCTTAAAATTATTTACAAAAATCATCTCACATCAGCAACAAAGACAGTGACAAACCAAAGCTGCACCTAGCTACCGTCGCACCCCTTCCGGGCGCCCCTGCCATCTGTACAACCTCCAGAGGACCCAGGATCCAGATGGCACCCAGACCACACCCCTAAGCTCCAGCCAGCCACTCCCCAGGCATCCCAAAAACAGGGCCCGGTGGCACTACCCAAGCACGCCAACAACCCCCCGACAACCCAGCACTCGGACGGACTCGCGGACAACGGCAACACCAACCCAAAGTCCCAGGTGACGAAGTTGGGGAAAGGACACCTTGGTTTAAGGTTTTGGACTAGATCTAAACCCCCACCACTCTGCACATGAAAGGTGCTATATGAATAAACTTGCCTTGCCTTTTACACTATGCAGTGATGACAATGTAAAACAATATTTTTGCACCGTTTTTATTATATTGCTAATGTAATTTTGAAACACAGAACCTGATATGAAACTGCAGAAAAGCTCAGCAGAACTCACTCGTGGTTTATTTCAATGGCCTGGTAAGCTGCTCTGATCCTAGCTTGGGGGTTTCTCTCTCTCCAGGCTTTCTGCATCACTATAAGAAAATGATAAACACGGGTTTATAAAGTTTATTATTCATACAACCTTAAAGCACTGACATGCAACAAAGCAAAACAAAAATAGTGGACATGCTTTTTCAACTTACCAGCATCCTCTGGCCTTAACTGTTGAGTGTCACCTGTGAAGAAGGTCTGATGATCTTGAGCAGACAGATTCATGTCGTAGTAAGTTAAAGGCTCCTTCCCAGTCACCCAGGTGTACCTGTAGTGCATAAGTAAAGTTTCAAACAAATCCAATAACAACTCATTTAAATATGTTCTGCAAATACACTGCAGTCTATGGAAAGAAAAATGCACCTAAAATCACACAAACCTGTTATATTCTGCTCCTCTAAAAAGATTCAAGGGATTCCTCCACACCTTACATTCTGCCAAAAGGAGGACAATGTGTTAGTGTGCAAATTACAAGAGTAGCACTGCTATTTGAGTTTGCACTACATGTCACATATTTACCAGATACACTGGGTCTAGGCTCTGTTTCTCCATTAACTGAAGAGAACAGACCAGTCGTAGAGCTGCTTTCCACTCCACCCAGCAGAGGACGCAGGTGGCTCACGGACACCTGTTCGATGAACGAGGTCCCATATTTCCGAAAATACCACCACTCAAATATCTATTGGGAAAAAACACGATGGCACACACTTTAAAATCAAATATAATCAGATGAATTACTGATTATTACATATCCAGGCAAATGTATCTTAAAATTTAGTCTTCTATAAACTCTGCACAATAGTTTCAATTGTTTCATAGTTGCAATTTCAACTGTTATGAGAAGCTGAGAGCAAGCTTTACTGATATTTTTGATATTTCTATGTTTGCTCTCCAGTTCAGGAACCAACACATTAGCTAAATATCTGGTGTGTTTTTTTAACTGTAAATACAGGCTCTCAAAAACGTCATGGGTTTAATTGATCTTATTTGTAAATATATAAAGATACATGGCAGGATCCTTTACAGTAAAGAATACTAAAGTAACTTACAAGGATGAGCCCGGAGATGAGGGAGGAGGTCCCAGTTAGAGCCACATAAAACTTGGGTGTGAGTGTATTCAAAAACACTGAGGCTGAAAGACAAAAAAAAAACAGCCCAGCGCTGGTAAGATAATCTATAATCACCACACAACATGGACCGTCTTAAAAAACAGAAAACAAACAAACACTGGTAGGTCATTCTGGAAAACTGGAGACATTTAACTTATTAGCGTCTTTAGCATTCAAGCCCATCATGGAAATAAAATGATTCATTTTAACGTCAGAAAATGTCTTGTTACGGTTTCAAACGTTAAGATAAAATACAACTAAATTATTTAAAAACCTTTAAAGTCATTGCTTAACATTTTACATATGAACACATAATTTCTAAACAGAAAGTTGACTCTACTTGTGCTCCCATCACTCTGACAGCTAGCTGTCAAAGCGAAGCTCTCGCTTACAGACAGCTAAAGCAGTTGCCGAATGCTAACAAAAGCTAGCTAGCAGCTGTATAAATTCACCTGAGGTAAGACTTTCCTGCAGTTTCAGCGGACTCCATAAAACATATATCATAATCAGCACCATGCCGAACCATATGAAGCAAACATAAGTCCATGACCAAGAGAGCCAAGACTTCAATTTCTCTGTGAATCCGAGAGATTGGGGATTACTGCCAGTGGTGTCCTCCATGTTTCTCCGGATGTCTGTAAACAGAGGAATCACGTGACGTGACCCAGAAACCAAAGTACCTGTGGTTAGCAGTCATTACCGGAAGCTACTGCTTGCTGCACAATTGCAGTAATCTCACTATGTAGAAAAACATATGTGTAGTTGATACAAACTATTGAATATACTACAATCACAATTAATTAACATATTTGAACTGATAGCAAACGTTAAGTCCATAATGGTAATTCTATATGTGAGTAATTAAAATTTGTTCTAATTTCCACTAAAACCACCAACTTAAACATAAATCTACATATTATTTGTTTCTATACAAAAATACAAACGTGGAAAAAAGGGCACAAATCTTCCTTTTTGAGGGAGAAAATGACAGGTACACCAATAAAATCAAATGTCTTACTGTCAGAGCAGCAGAGCTATAAAGTCTTGTAACGATGCTGTTGCTAAGGGTGAACATTAACAGTGATACTTATTTTGTTAAAAAAAACAACAACAAAAGCAACAAAACAAAACACAAACTATTTTTTATCTGTGCATTTATAAATCACAATCTCTTTTATTCAACTTGTTGCAAACTAGATATAGATTATAACTTGTGCACATATAAGATAAAAGCCTATATGCAGAAATCAAATAAACAAAAAGTCCCTTTACCGTTTGATTAAGCTGCTCGTTGCAACATGTATTTCCATTTCTGACCACTAAGTGGCGCCATTACATAATAGAACCATTTAATTCCGGTTCCCTCTTCTTACCACAGGTGGAGTCATTGTTGAGTTTTGTTGCTTCTTCATTGTTTCGGATTTCATGCAAAGATTTTGTGATTTTTAGACATCTCTTTAATCTTGTAATTTTTATATTAGTTCCATAACAATCTCATTGTCTCTTTATTGAATGGTGCAAAGTCTGATCAAATATTATGGCTTTGTTCAAATCATTGTTGCAATGACCAATCATTGCAAGTTCAGGAATTTATTCCTATGAATTATATTTTAAAGGATGTATAAGCTACATACAACAATACACAATCCAGAAAGGTTGGTAGTCTAAAATATAAGAGTATTTTTGGATGTGTATATCCTGCAGCACTTCTCACCTTGTGTGATTGACTCATATCTCTAAACCAGGCAAGAATAAATGTGATCTGTAGGAGTGCATTCTAGTTGGAGGTTAAAGCCAGTGAATGACAGAGAACCAGATTTGGCCCTACTCACACTTGCCCTTGGGTGTTTTCTGCCTGATGCTGATGGACAAGAACACGTGGGGTTAAAGGCCTGTCATATAAATCAGGTACAATCACTTTCGAGGCGAAAACATGCACGATGCCTCTGACAGGGAAGGAAGAGTGGGCAACAAGAAAAGAATTTAAGAGGAGGGAAAAGTAAAGACACAGGTTTTCAGAAGTTATGGGGGATGTATAGCATGCATGCCTCACTAAACATTTTCAGATTAAATTATATGTCAGGATGACCTCTCCTTAGTGACTCATTCACTGATAAGATGTGTAGCTTTTAAATACTATAATCCTGTCTTATATGTGTACTGCATCCCACATATAGCATGTGTTTAGATGAATGCATGGGCAGTTTGCATGTTTTTTTAATTATATTTATAAAATAGGAGCTAAAGTAAACTTTTGAAAACATTAAATGACAAAGCCTTTATTCATCTCTCACTGGGGAATTTGAAACTAAAGCAAAAAACATTATAAAATATAAAAAAAGATGCAGTACCTTTGCACAATGTGTGGCATAACCTACACACGGTCAGCCAGTGCCCAGCCATGCAGAAGTAATCTTCTCTCAACATTCTGCAGTCACCTGTGTACTTAAGGTTCATTTACAATTTCACATCTGGTATCCATTCAGCCATTCTGGACTTCATGTTCTGTTTATGTAGTTTCTTTCTTTTCCCTCCCTAAAGCTTTTAAGAGTCCTCTAATCATACATAATTAATCAGAGTTTTCACTTAAATGCACTGCATTTCTCACTCTCATTATTACTTCAGAGGATGTTTTTAAGGTTGGAAAACACTGGATTATAATTTGGTTTGCCAGTGATTTTCTTTAGTGTAGTTTGAGTCAAAATTAGCATGTGATGTGGTGATAGTCTGGTTGAATACTATGTAACACAAAACATGTTCATGATCGTTGACTGGCCATTTTTCAGCTTTTGCATTCGGTGGTCTCTACTGATGGAACATTTTAACTTTATGAAACTGTTTTTTTTTCTCCCACTCTGCTTTCTCTGTCTGAGTTTATATTACTTGTCTCCATTAAGGGACTCTCCCTCCACAACCCATTTCTCTCAAAACACTTCATTGACAGAAAACGCATGTTCTTTTTTGCAACAGAAGACCTTGTTGTTTGACCACATCTGAAAGCAATGGTGCCGCAGAAAAATGACTTCCTTCATGACAAGCTCTGAGGCTATAAGAGCAGCATTTAAACATTTGTCTTTGTAAGTCTATGAGGGCAAGTGGACACCCACCAGTCACACAGCTGCAAGAAGACAGATGTCAAGTAACACTTCTGAGTCACCTGATGTTTTCTTTTTATTAAAGCAGTTTTTTCAACTTTTAAAAAATGTATTTTTTGTACTAACTTTTCATAATAAATCATAATAATTCCTCTAAATGTTAAATAAAACAAAGTGGAAAGCCCACGTAGCCTACTTTAAAATGGATGTTTACACAAAACACATAAAATAGCCCCATGACTGCACCAAGCTCCTTTTGATTAAGTGTAGTCTATTTTTGTCATAAACAACTCCAGCCAGCTGTAAGTATAAGAGGCAGAAATTAATAATACATAAAAAATACCTTCATGCAAACAAGGTCTTCATTTTTGTAAAATCAAAAGCACAGCACACGGATTAAAACAACCCACATTGTAAGAAGCTTGTTAATAGTTGCAAGGGCTGGAAGAGGCAATACAATACTTTTAGAAATGTGATAAATTGTGTGCAACTGGGAAAAAGGGTGACAGAATTATAGTTGTGCATGTAGATCAATCCCTGCCTTTTTAATGTAAATGAGGCTGCTTGTGTGTGCACTGTGAGAGATGTCTGATGTCACAGCAAGCCGAGGAAACATATTTACATTCTTTTTTTCTCTTGTCTTAAATGTTTTCTTTAAAAAGAAAGGTTTGTCAATTTCAGAATCCAGATGTGAACCAAACTCCAAATCCATAATCCTAACATAAACAAAATTAAAGCCAAACTGCTTCAGGAAAATCAAATGCACTCCCCCCCCACCACCACCACCACCACCACCACACACACACACACACGCACACACGCACACACAAAAAGCAGATAGTCCATCCTGAAAGGAGCTTTTGAATCAGTTAAATGACTTAAAAGTAAAGACACATCTGTAATATGAACACAAGATTGAAATCAAATTGGAAAATGTATTTTGCAGATATATCAATGTGAGCCAGATCCTCCTTCACGACCATATCTCATGTTATTATTAATTTTTTCTGCCAGTAAAATCTCTATTTTACGGTAATGCTGTTATAGATCTTAGATTACATTTTGTTTTTGTACTCAAACCATTCCGATCAAATGATGAGACAATACATGCTAAATGCTAATGCTAGTGTTCATCATATTCATAAAGACACAATGCTGACGTTTAGCTGCTTGATGAGTGAAATACACTTACCTATATATCATTCCTTGTTTTCTGTGTTTCAAACACAATATAATGCAAAATGATTATTCTGGAGATATTTGGTCCAAAGTTAAATACTGGGATAAAGTAGATTTTGATGCTATCTGAGAAGCTAAAGCACCATTCTAGCAGTTTATTGCCACCCATTTTTTCTGAGAATAAATTATTTGCATGCAAATCTAAAACAAGAATGAGGTGGCTTACTAAGGCATGGATTTTCATCATAATTATAATCTTACATTTTAATCTCTAATAAATAGCATGGCAAATAAGTGCATGCTATTTGTAATGTTGTGTGTTAGCGATTTGGCATAATTAAGAGCACTAAGGCCATTGTCTGGAGCCGATAGGAATGATGCATTGCTCCCTTTGTAAGGAAATACTGTTTGACTTCAATATAATTTTGTTTGATTGCTTTATTGAGTGTTTACTGCTTCAACCTCCTCTTGGTTAGAACCAATATTGAGCAGAGGTATACCATAAAAGATCATTGTCAAAAGTATTGATTGCTTTGTATAATTTTTAAAACCTATAAAATACTGCAGGGTTATATTATTATTTGTTATGTTGATGTTCAAAAAGACGTAGAACTGAAAGAACGTGTGCTTTCTTTTTCACATGACTGCTTTGGGGTAAAAGTTTTTTTTTTTAGTTTCCCCACAACACTGTTACTTGATAGCTGCAATGATGTATAAATCTATTTCATTGAGATCTTATTTCCAGTGACTTAGACAAACTCAGTAAGGTTTAACTGAGATCATGCATATGAACACAATAGTAGACCTACTGCTGTGGTTTTAGTCCTCCACCAGTCAACAGGCCTCAATTGCCGTGACTGATGTTGAGAATTGTGCAACCTTTATGGGATGGTTTCAGAAATGACTCAAAGACAAGCTAATTTTAGAGAGATTTGAGTTTCAACTTGACCTAGAAATGAACAATTATAAAACATGAAACACAGAACGAGATAGAGGCACACGCAGTTGCTGTGAACAATAATCGCTTCATGCTCCTTTTTAGTGGAAAAATGAAAACAGAATTAATTTTGAACTTAGAAGGGATTAGGGGCTGTACAGTCTGAATTATACTATTACACAGGTCATGACTGATAATTGTGCCATTTAATCTTTGCCTACTACCTTATGTAGTTTTTTGATTACAGTCATTTTTGATGGATTGGTCTGTAGTAGCACAAATTTTACACCGATGTAAAAAAAATACAGCCTCCACCCATGTTGCATATGAGAATTATCTGAGATGTGAAACGCAGCTTTAATACTTTCTAACTTGTCCTGTGCATGTCTTCTAGTTATAGCTTAAGATTTAGTCTAAACGTTTTTTTAAACTGCTTCCCTTTAAAATAAATAAATTAATAAATAAAAAATTAAATCACACAGTTCAAGGATTCAGTAATATTAGCCATCTGGCAAAATATGTACCTACACCCTTGGAACGATGCATATTTAACAGCTTGCAATGAGTTATTTAAGAATATTATTTTTCCCAAAATCAAACTGTGTCCTGAACTGCAGGCTTGTGTTTGTGGAGGAGATTCTTGGTAATGGGCCCACCGCCATCCTGAAGATTACTGTTTCTCAACTATCCAAATCTAGAAACAAAATATAGTGACTAAAGTAATCTTTGTGTTTTTTATTATACAATTGCTTATTGTTGCCCCATAAAATGTAAACAATCATGATTTAAATACTCTGCAAATGAGCAACTGGTCACGAAAGAAAAGTTACTTTTGTTTGTGTGCATGTGAGATCTGTTTTTAATCTTGTGTAGTTAGCGTCCTTTAAAGAGTTACAGTACAAAATATGAACTGGACTTTGGACTGAAGACATTGTTATAAGTAGTTATGGTTTTACATTAGAATGACCTTTATTAAAGAGTCCATTTATTTGACTTTGTTCATAAAATTTTCATGTACTTGGACACAATAAACCACCTATTCTGCATGAACATAAAACACCTTCCTAGATTGATAATGAGATATATATGTATGTATAAATATATCATTATCAATGTGGGGAGTTATTTTTGTTTACACACACACACACACACANNNNAGTCACTGGTATCAATTGAGCATTGAGGGCAGTATGAGAGATGATTGTGTAACACTGCAGCAAAACAAAACACCAAAGTGAACCCAAAATGGCTGGCTTCACCACTGTGTGCCTGACCTTTTGAAACTAAACGAGAGTTGTTAGTGTCACCAGGAGAAAACTGGCCTGATTAATGCGGCTACTCCACCATTCCTGACATCATTACAAATCAGTGTTACCTGGCCACTGGTATTTTATATTAGTCGAATTTTGCATCAGTTGTTAGGAATACCCAGATTTAAGGTGACAGTTCAGGGGAGGGAGGTTAGTTCTCATATTCGTGGCAGTGTTTTTACATGAAACTTAAATCTGAGGCAAAGTAAAGATCATGCTCTTCAAGTCAAGATTAAATCTATGTTCAAAGTGTATGTGAAGAGCTGATTGTATTTAGCCTTTGTTGACTTGTGTAATAAAATACTCTCATATGAAAGCAGAGACTAGAGTAAAATACATCACACAAAGCTAGCTTAGGTAAGGAAAAGAATGACAAACAAAAGGTGTCTAAATGCAACCCATCATTGGAAAATAAGAGTTTATTTTCTACATTAGTTGTTTTTACATAAACATTATAAGTGCCAACTGTGGCAGCAAGTGGCATGTTATGTACTTTTATAATGCTAGGCCATTGTGGTATATATATGTTCGCTGGACTGACCTTACAAATGATCTAAAGATAATATGAGTGTAATGCAGGGTTCCTGGAACACTGCATGGAAATCCTGATCTGTGACCATGACACTGATAACAACACCAATCAGCTCTATTTGAGCTGCAGAAAGCTGTAGCCCATAAAACAGAGTGCAGAATTTTCGTTTTGAGGAAAAATTGCATAGATCCTGTCTTTGAAGTAGATTTTTTTCTTTTCTCCTGCATATTTTGTGATTCGCGAAAGCTGTGCATTTCCAAATTCCTTGCCATCTGTATAAATGTGATACCTCTTTTTAGTACAATGAACTGGAAATGGAAGCTGTGTTTCATATAATCCCCAAATCCATCCAACTCTCACATCCTATCATGCAAATTTGGTGCAGTTTGAAGAGAATCCGGTCTCCCAACCATATGCTTGAGCCATGTAAAAGATACAACAATTTATTATGCATGCATTGCAGCAGGCTTATGGTAATAAGGTATTAAATTAGTGCTGGACATTATTGCTCTTCTATATGACTTTTTCTGAAAAACGATTTTTACATGCATCACAAAAACAGCATTTTTTTTTTTTAAAAATAGATTTGCTAACTATATATGTATTTTCATTAGTACAACATTTGACCATTCAAATGAATTCTGTTTAAATATCTCCGAACAACCATAATTTTCTCAAATGACTCATTAGTTTTCACTCACTGTGTGATCATAGAACAAACTTAATGTCATTTTTGTTAAAGTTAATTTAAGGTCAGTTTTAAGTTCCTTGTTATATTCTATAACCAAAATAAAAAGAGAAGAGCTGACCCAAACAATGCCCCCCATGCAAAATGTGACAAAAGGTTCTGCAACAACGTATTGTAGATTAGAAATGTTGTGTTGTCTGAGCATTAAAGCTCAAAAACCACCCACAAAGCATTGTTCCAAACACTATTCAATTTAGCACATAAACCACAATTAACGGAAACAATTAAATACAGATTAAAAAATAATTTCAAGAGTACTTGTGGTAGAATGTACATTACTTGTTTTAGTTTTGTGTTTTCTAAAGGCTCAAATTCATCTGATTCAAATAAAACAGTATCAAGTACAGGCCCCTAGCTGGGTCTACGTAACTGTATGAACAAAAAAAAAGGAAAAAAAAAAAGAAAATGCACTTGCAGCAATTGCAAAAAAAAAAATAAAAGAAACGGACTCCCAGCTGCTACCCAGAACACAGAATCTGCACCTGTGTTAAAAAAAACATTGCCTGGCATTGGAGGAGCAAGATTGAAGAATTTGCAGGAAGAGGGAGCTGAAGACCAAATAGTTTCAAAAAGCAAAGAAAAAAATGAAGACAGTAGCATGTGCTTTGTGTTTTTCAGAAAAATGTGGCGCTGCTGTGTTGTTATTATCATTTAGTCCTTAGTTACTTCCTTCAACATAGTCGTGTTGTGAAACGTGAGTCAACAACAGATGGCAGGATATTGTGTGACATGACAAGCTAGCTGTAGGTTTTCTGCTATCAGGCCACCTTATGGCTCACACAGTCATTCGTTATACCAAACAAAGTGACACTGAGTACAATTAGACAACCTCGTGGTTCTACATGTTGAATTGGCCAAGAATGGAGATGGTATCCAACCAAAGAGACCGGACAGGTAGACCGATACAAAGGAGACAAATGCTAAAACTTTCACATGTGCTGAATGTGTTACTTCTTAAATCCTCTGATTTCCTCATGGGGATCCTTCACATCTATGGTTTGGCCAACTTGGTCTGCAGAGGTTGCAGGGTGGCAGGGTTGTTGCCATGGTGACTGCCCTGGTTTTGGTAACAGTGGGGGTCCTGCACTGCAGCCCTGTGGCAGTGGGGTGAATTACGGCCTGCCCTGATCTGTGCACTTCCTCTGGTGGTACCCTCTGCTGCCATGGGGTGGCCTGGCTTCTGGTGTGCATGGATCCCCAAGATATAGTTTCTTCACAGCAGCATCAATCCAGATGTTTGTGTTCTACTGATACTTTTATTAAAATGGTACAGGAGTGGGTAGGGGACATGTGCTCTGTCAATGTGTGGGCGTATGTGTGATTGTGTATGAAAAACTGTAACATGTTTTTAAATTGCGGCTATATACTCTGTTGTGTGACAGCTTTTAAAATCTTTTTTCTTTTAATAAGTGTAAATTGTTTTAACATAAAGCATTTCTGCATGTTGAAAAGCCCTTTAGAAATAGAACAGATGCTACAAAGACCAGCACACACTGAACCAAATTTAAATGGAAAATAATGTGTGAGGCGAGATGGAAAATGTTTCTCTTGGTTTACAGTAGAAAAGTGACACAGTTGAACAAAAATGAGCTTGTTATGATATAACGTACCAAACTTTCACAATACTGAAACTCTTGCTTAGATTGTGTTTATGAGGTGGAACAACTTAGAAGTGTGATTTCTGTAAGTTTCACATATCACCTCTAACTCTCAGGTTTTCATGGCTATGTTAGGTTTGGTAGTTTCCCCAACACGCCAATAAGCCTCTGGCTCCTTTGTAATAGACAAATCTCCTAACAGGCTTTGTTTGCCCAACAGGGCAAATACGAAATATTTGCTGACACGTTCTCAAATACATAATTTGTTACACGTTATATGAAGCAGAACAACTATTTGCGAGTGCAATATATGTGCGTGCATGCTTATTTTCCTTCATAGACCCAGGGTTTGCTCAGTGTGAAGTCACTCCCTGTGTTATTTTATTGCATGATTGTACAAAATGTGAGAAAACACCCACATTCTCCACACTGCCCTTAACGTATGTGCTTGTTTTTTCACCAGTGTAATCAAATGCCTTGTGGCTGTTATTTCCCACCGTACAGATTTGATGTGAGCTTGTGCAGTGCAACGATTTACTTTCAAAACCAAGGCAGCACTATCGTAAATGTTCTCACAGATTAATCACCATTACCAGCTTGTGATGTCAGTGCTGTTATTGTTGCTTATTTTGTTATTACAAATTTATAATCAATGCTTTGGAGGCCAAAAATGTTATGCAGGAGTACTGTGTATCTCTCGTTTATATGCTCACCTCATCAGTGACAGAAAAGATGTCTGTGTTACAGCTGCCACTTTGTATGATTGATGAAAATCTGCATTTTTTTACCCATACGGCACATTGTGAGCTGTGACACTCATTACTCCATCTGTAGCCAAGACTGATTTAACACGCTACATATTAACTGTCTTTTTCTCTTAATCCAATTGTATTCTGTGAGATTTAATTGAAATACTAATGAACATTTTTTTAATGACTAATTAATGTCACCCACCTTGCCAAGAATTATCCTCTTCCTTTAAAAAATCTAATTGGTCCAATTAATCATGCAAAAGGTAATTAGCATAGCGTGATGTGCAGTAATCCCACTGAAAGCCCATAAGGGGATTCAAAGAGCTTTTGTTTCTTGATACAAACAGGAAATTAGTCAAGGATGGAACAAGCATAATACTAAAGCACAGGGAATCACAATACAAAGGAGTGTGTGCTATTGTGATGGTCTTTGTGGACTGACAGCCATATTTATACCAAAGCCAGATGTGACTGTTAGAGGGTTGTGTACATTATCCTGTACATTTAACCTAAGAAAAGTCACTCTGTAACACTGATTCACAGTGCTGCTGGAGTTCACTGTTTGTTCACTCTTTTTAACATGCGCTGTCTATGTATGAGTGTGTGTGTGTGTGTGTGTGTGTGTGTGTGTGTGGGTCTATGGCTTGGGTTGAGAAAAGGAGTTATTTTACATTTGTGAAGTACTTGTAATGTGCAACATCTCATGTATGAAAACTGCTAGATGAACACATTTTTTATTTCATTTCATGTAAAATAATGTGAATGTTTGTCGAAAGCCAAGATTTTACCCACAAAATGAAAAATAAGATAAAATACTTATAGATAATAATAATAAGAAGAAAATAATAATAATGTAAAGAACTGAATGTTAGTATATGGATAGGAAATTTAGAACATACTAATGTTAATGAGTCAGACTCAAAACTAAAATAGTTTCTTTTTTGTCTTTCAAAAAATCTGTTAACTGAGATGTTTTTACTTTGCCAAGTCACTGCAAAGTGTCACATGCACCAAAGCAGCAAAACTACTTTAATTTTACTTTGTTTTACTGACTTAACCACATGAACCAGTCGACACAGGTGAAATAGCTAAATGAAGTGTCTGATGTGCATCATCATTTCCAGTTTTTATCATAGTGCTTCTTCCTGCCTGCTTAAATAAAGAAATGTTTAGCATGAATCTAAAATGCGTGGTAATAATTTTCTGGGAAAATATAAATAAATATTTGTATCTTAATCTGTAACCCCCTTTATTAGGTCTGCAGACAGCTTGCCTGATGATGTATTTCCCAGTGATTCAGCTGTTACGGCCACTACTGATGTAAAGAAAACTATTGATCATAAACGATTTAACTGCTATCAATTATTAATTGTACAGTCAACAATGGGTGGCAATTCCTTTAACGTGTATCACAAAAGTTTATATTTATGTACTTATTTGTGGTTACTGATTTTAGGAACATATATATATATTTTTTAGAACATACTTTTATCTAGTGACTTGTTAAAAAAGAAAAAAAACTTCAAATAAATTTAATGACTTTAAAGCTTAGAATGTCTGTTTTGAAAATAGATAACATTTTATAATGTTTTATGGGCAGCTCTACAAAACAAATATATCAGATATAAGCAAAATAAACTGTTTAAGTTATGTGCATGAAAACTTTACGTATTTTTTATTGTCCTGTTGCAGAAAGTACAATCAGCTGAGGCAGCCGCATTAGAGCCGGAGACGTAAAGAAACTGAAAAAAAAGATCAATAAGAGTGGTTCCAGGAATAACTGGAGTCACTGTAGGTGATTGTCCAAGAAAAAAAGAAAGTAGCGGAGAACTCTTCACATTCTTTACACGACACAGTGAAGAAACAAAGTCTATTCAGTGTGATGCTCTATCAAGTTTGATGCAAGACTGAAAGGCACCAAAGAATATTCCTGTCAGCAATAACCACAAAAAAGGCTAGATTTTCTTCTGATTAATTCATGATGTTGTTAGTTTCAAAGAAATCATTTTATAGATCAATATGCTGAGATACTGCATTACAGTGATATGGTTTATTCACAGTTTATTTTAACCTCTTTAATCAATATTTAATTAGACCTTAAATCTTTAAAGTAATTTAGAGTTTTGAATAAAAATAATTTTACAAGACAATATAGCCCTACCATCAGCACTTTAATTTATTTTTGCACAATCTACAGTTTAGCCTCTGCACATTTCTTATCATCTCGATTATCATGCTCGTGTACACCACAAAAAAAAGAAAGAGAAAAAAATCTATCCACAGAACAAGTGTCAGCAAAAATAACAGGATCTATAATTTCCTTCTACAAGCTGAGGTTGATTATGATAGTGAAATTGGCAGCGGAGCGTGGAACATCCCTACGGTGATCATTTTCCAACTCCAGCTCATTTCACGGGCCATCTCTGAGTCCTGATCTCTGAGACTGACTTCACTTGGCCCTGGCCTATTCGCTACTGGCGTCTTGATTGTTGTTTTTACAGACTTTCACGTATCAGTGCAGCAGCACCGAAGGGACCTGCAAGAAGGAAGTGATGCAACCACAAAGACATGTAAGAGCGGCTTGAAAACAGTGACACTGTGGTTCGCTGACCTCAAAGGAAGGAAAGAGACTCAGATAAGAAGAGATAGAGGCAGAAACAAAGAGGAGGAGAGAGTGACTGTTTAATAGGTGGTCAGAAGGTCTAAATGTCAAGTGGTGACAGTTTGAGACATGAAAGTTAAAAAGGTGTTGAGGATAATTTTGCACAACTGTGGCTTTGTTTCGCGTGCATCATTCAAACTCAAAAGCATAACTCTGCAAAGAGAATTGCATGCTACAGGTAAATGTTTCCACACAACTGGAATAAACATTAATTTGGTTAAAGACAGGTGAATCAAAGCTGAACTGCAGCGATGTGAACTGTAACCTTAACAGCTGCGGATAAAATATTTGATTTTGAGTAAATTACATCTGTAGCTTAAAAGACAATCTTGGTAAAAAGGGCTTTATCTGTTAGTCAAGGCCATTAGCAGACCTAGTTTAAAGTGCCCTCGGCTCCATAATTAACTCTGCTCAAGCGCAGCTAAACATTTTTGACATTTTTTCCAGTCCAGAATTAACTGTCACAGCACAGGGCGAAAGTAACCATCTTGTCACATTGAGTTTATTTGAGGATTGTGAAATGTTGTTTTTCTTCTCTCACTTGCTCTTTGCCTTTCTTCTGCATTTTCTCTCTGCCCTCATGACACAAATCTGCACCCCCAACCACCACCCTCCCCCCAAACCTGGATCTCATTCCTAGTAATGATGAAAAAGATGATGGAAAATGTGACTGGGTCTATTGTTTACACTGTTCGGTCAGTGCCATCATCAGGTTACATTACACTGTGAAGTTATGCAGCAACATCCATAGCTCTGACTTGTCTGTTTGGAATACAGCTTTGGAGCTCATCCAGAAGAGGTGACATGACACAACTAAAAAGTACTACAAAACATTTTAGGGGGAGCATGTTGCTTTATACCGCATCTGCAAAAGCACGCATTGCAGAAGCTGTGTGGAGAAGCAGACTCACCTTATTGGCTCAGTTGGAAACAGACAAATGAGATGGCTAATCTGAATAGAAAGGCCCAGAGGACTGTAAATATGTAGCATGCATCATGTCAACTCCCATGCCATCATGGAACTGCTTTGTTTTCAGTAAGGAACATTTTCTATGTCAGCACAAATACGCTGGGTTTAAAGAGTAGTTTGTTAGAAACGTGTAGGTAGATCACAGATGGTAAAGAGCCGTAAAGTTTTGTTTCTCGATAATCACATTATCGCAGGAACAAACGTCTCTGTTTCATTTAAATCCAGATGTAATGTGTGAACAACCCAAATACTGTACTATATACTGTATATTCAGTTGTAAACTGTTCATGAAAATTGCATGAATAATCCTTAAAAGACTATTTGTTTTTCACATTTTATTGCATATTTTGTATTTGTAAAAGTTTTTGTATTTGTAACATATTTCCTAATCTTACTATAAAATAATAGTAAAACAAAACTATGAAAAAAAGGTGATTAAGGTTATTACTTCTACTTCTTTTATGAAAGCGATTGCATTCTCATTGCTGAACAACACAACACAATGCAGCAGAAAAAATCCTGTCACAAATATTTCCTGAGTAGCAGATGGTGAACTGAAAGCAGCTATTAAGCTATAAAGTAGACAGCGATTTCTATTCAAATGCTTTTCCTGCTTAAGAGGTTTTTCAGACTGTTGGAGGGCTCTTAATGATGGGCTGAGACATCGCCCACACAAGTTACTCATAACATACTATATCTGCTAAGTTTCATTTATTGAGAAGACGTAGCTTTCAATCATCCCAATATGCTGGACTAACACAATGAGTTGGGACGTTATGAAAACCACATGTAAATGCCTGACAGGCCTTAAATGAAATACTACCCAAGTGAAGTCACAAGTCAATAAGGTGCAAATTCCCCACTGATGAACATGCATTAAACTCATCGCTGTACGATAGCATTTCAGTCGTCCACAGACCATTACCCAGTGCTGTAATTATACCACGTATAACATATATTACTTTGAATGAAAGAATGCCAATTACAGTCCTTTCACTCTGTCTTTCTGTGTGTTGGCTGATGCCTACAATAAAGTCTGTAATTAAATTACTCACAGTAAAGGACTTACATTTTATATGACAACCTCTGACTCATCACTCAGCTACAAATTCCCCAACCAGCAGCAAATTTTCTTTAAAGCTCTGACTTTGGACAGGTGGGTCCAAATGACTGAGAAAGACAGACGAGCAATTCCTCCCAGTCACACTTAATACTTTTACATCCACTTCTGTTGATATAGATCTAACTTATATATAATATATTTTATTATCATCTAACAGGAGCACGAGGAATTTTTTTAGCATTCTTATTTTGACATTTTAAAAATCTATTTTTCTTTATTAACTTTTAAAAAAATCTAATGCACTGCTAGTTAAATATGCTGGTGAAGCACAAGCGCAGTGCAAGGCAAATGAAGGGACTCTCCATTTAAAATCATAACTCAGCAAAGATTTTTCTGAACTTTTCTCCTGTAATAGTTTGTGTTTATAACCACCTCAAACAGCTTTTCTCTCAGTTTAAATACAAATTCTCAAAATACATGTACAGTAACTTCATACTCCCACATGTTTCACTGGGGCTGAAAATTCCCTCATCTAAGATGAGCGACTGCTGCAGGCTGATGTTGCTGCGCTGATGAATGTTGGACATGTGCACCACAATAGACCCGGTTCAAGGCACTCAAAGAGCAAATTATAAACTTTTCACAAAATTGATCGCTCATTCAGGAGATTCATCCAGTTTTGATGTGGAGTAAATTTAGTGATGCAGTGCTTGTAGCAGCACTTTCACTAGTTTTTAAAAGTGGAGAAATTCATTACTATTTCTGATGACAGTGTAATGTGAAATCTGAACAACAAATGAGCCAGACAGACACAGAGGCCCCTCTGACAAGGACGGAAACCTTCACTTGTCAATCATAATACTTCTCTGTCAATAGCTGTTTAATCCTCTGCTGAAAGCTGGTAGGTGCCTCTAAAGGCAAGCAGGAGGTTAAAGGTGATGTGAATGACAGTCTGCTCTACTTCACAAGCTTTTTCCATCATTGGTGCATACTTGGCTGAAAGGTAAGATTTGTATTCATGTCACTGTTTTTTGGCTTTATTTTTTTTTTATTTTATGAAACCAGACAGCTGAGTTATTGATGTCAAAGCTGTTAGTAACAGTGAAACAGATCAAAGTGATAGTAAGAGGAAATGCAGAAACGCCGTTATCAACATTTGCAGATGGCATAAAATGCCTTTGCACGAGAGCTGATCCTTTCTACCTTGCTACAGTAGCCAGCCACAAAAGCCCTGAAAAAAAGAAAAGAAAACATTTTGGATGCAGTGATTTATAATGTATCTAAATAAGACAGAAGCAGTAAAATCAATTTACACTATTATGTGTGAACATAAACAAATCATAATGAAACGAGTGCAGAAAAGACAATACTTGTTTTGAACAAAAATACATTAGAGCTTATGTAAGCCCTGTTGTCTCCCTGACAACAGCTTTACTGGTAACATGGAGACACATGATTTGTGTACAGCCACAACAACATCTTCCAATTGAATTAAGCTGCACCTGTGCGCATTATGGATGGAAATAACAGACTGTGAGCGACTGTTGGTGAACCTTTTGATGACTAGATATGAGCACGAGGCTGTTTTGTTTTGTGCTCTTTTCTTCACCACTGAGAGTACTTTTTTCCTCAGACACCAGAAATGATTCATTAACATGTAAAAATATTTATTATCTGCAAAACAAAACTGATGACAAGATATTAAATGGTTACTTTTCACAACATTATCTTTATGTATGTGATAATAAAAGTTACTTTTTGGGGGAAAGATGGGGGGTGGGTATGCAGGTTTAGCACATTTTTTTGAAGCAGTGGTAGCAGTCTATCGCTGCATTCTAATAACTCAGACCCTTTATTTTGTTTTGTATATTGTTGTATATGGTTTTCTTTCTGATGCATGTCAAATTCTCAAACTTGGATGATAAATGTCAGAAACTGAGACAAAGTTCAAATAAACACTCTCATTCTTTGCATTTCCCTTTTCTGTTTATATTAATTTGTTTTTAAACTGAATTTGTGGTGAGAGGGCAAGAGTTGAAGTGCAACAAAAGAAAATTGTGTTAGATGCTAAAAGTACACTTAAGATGTGGTTAGATAATCTTATGACCACTTTTAGCTCTAATGATTTGGCTGTTGTTGAGTCAGATAAATCTATCTTAAGTATGACTGTCACATAGCCATTAATATTTATTATTAATGCATCAGTCTGTGATATATATTTTATGCCTTCATTCATCAAGGTATTTATATAAAACGAGGACTGACGAGACAGAGAGATTTATTTATTATGCCTGCTTTTCACTTTTCAGAACATAATTATTTTACAGCTTAATCACACTTACCTCTTCTTTGTAGGACATGATGCATTTCACTTTTCAGATTGATAATATGCATTTTAGATTTATTGTTCTGTAATGTGTCATGCCAGCCAACAAGTAATCTATTTTTAATTATTATTATAATTTGTTGTTGTGGTGGAGTCCTGCTTCATTTTTCATCTGACCACTTCTGCTCACTGTGCATCATACTCAACTGAATGTCTTGCTCTGTGGTGAAAAGTTACATTGAAAGCTTTAAAAAATAATTTTAAAGGTAAATGAACTGCCCCTGTACTTAAAGATATATATATATATATATATATATATATACATATATGTAAAATAAAAGACAAAATA
>JBAMHV010000003.1:14301764-14317629 GCA_037177535.1 Pseudomugil gertrudae | reverse complement strand
ATATGTGACGGGAGGCTGTGACGTTTATTATTATGCACGTAAACATGATGTAGATTATGTAATGACGCAGAACCGACTTGGCTCTTTCTGTGCTGAAGTTGAACCAGAAAAACTCTGGCTCTAGCTCAAGAACTGAACTAGAACGGAAACCAGCCTGGTCGAAAAAGGTCCCAATAAACCTAACATGCTTGTCTTTGGATGGTGCAAAAGCATGAATACATGGGGAGAACTCAGGTATACACCGGGAGAACATGCAGACTCCATGCAGTGAGTTGCTCTGAGGCCACAGTACTAACCACTATCCCACCATGCAGCCATGAAAAACCTATTATTCCTTATTCATAACTGACCAATAAAAGACA
This sequence comes from Pseudomugil gertrudae, assembly GCA_037177535.1. Lineage (NCBI taxonomy): Eukaryota > Metazoa > Chordata > Actinopteri > Atheriniformes > Pseudomugilidae > Pseudomugil > Pseudomugil gertrudae. Next base: position 14,317,267 of record JBAMHV010000003.1, on the reverse strand, counting down.
TGTTTTAATGCTAATACACATCAATGACCCCTCTTATTCTGTTCAAAACTATTTCTTCAGAATACAAATAATCTGCGTGGGGAAAAAAAACTTTAATACTACCTTTCTATAAATCACATGATCAACAGCAGTTTCAGACATGTTGTCTTGTATTTCTAGGTTTCTAACAGTCCTGTATTATGTGAAATCTAAACTGTCTTCAATTACATATGAAAGGAAGATTTTAAAAATCTGTCACACAAATGAAGAGATTTTTTGTTGGCCAACTATTTTATTGAAGTAGTTTCAGTAGAGTCTTGCTGATGTAACAGAAGTGCATTTGTTGCAGTAACATCTGCTGCTGGAGTTCAGTATGGCTTCATGCATTTAGGGCTGGTCTGAAAAACTCTTTACTGAATCCTTAGTTATGATTGCTGCCTGCAAACGGTATATATACATATTATCTTAGCTTTTCAATGTTGTATTAAAACATCCTGAAGTACTTGGAAGGATGGCCTAGTAAAATGTATATTTGTTTTTTATGTCTTATTTAAAGGATGTCTGGTACTAACAGGTTTTAGGAAAAAAGACTCAAACAAAAGCAGTGGCTGAAGCTATCCTGTGTAACAAGGGGAAAATATATGGGACTCTTGTGAGTTGTGATCATTCTTCATGGCATGCAATGGCCATGTTTATTATCTTACCACATAACAAACAGATCTTTCATGTGGATAAGAATTTTTTTACCATCTGCCTTCTTCCAAATGGAATACATTTCTTTGTTCTAGGCAAAAAACAAACAAACAAATGAACAATCAATCAAATAAACACACACATCTAACTATTTATGAAAGTCTATAGCAATTTGAACCAGTGAGATGAATCAAATGGAAGCATTGAGAACCAGTGGGTGGATAGATGCTTTCATTTCTGCTTGCTGCATCCATGTGTGATTACACGCCAACTTAAATGGTCACATGACCTACTACTTCATGTCCGGAGATGCGTAAATGCAAATAGTATTTTTGTTGTATTTTTGTGCTAAACTTCTATGTCAAAATGTCTAAACCCACCTTCTGAGAGTGCAAAAAACATTTTAGCAATAATTGAGTTTTTCTAAAGCTAGGTGTTTTTATTGGCAGATTTACTGCAATATGTATATAGGTGTAATAGGTGTAATGGAAACACACCATGGTGGCATCTGGAAAGATGGATCTTTTAATGATTTTGCACTTGCAAATTTAATTAGGATTGAAGTTCTTTAAAAGGAACAACACAAGATGGAGTAAGCTATCTTACTGTTGCAGAGTAACTCAAAGCAGTAGTTAATTTATCACTTATAAAGACCTTTTACATTTCATTGTGTGACATAATGGTGTAATGTATTATATGCTGCCAAAAGAGATGCTCACTTTAAAGTTTCAGCAATTATGTTTGGTATAATGTGAGGTAAGTCATAGGAAAGGTGAGTCTTAATGGCAGTTCTGGTCATTCTATCACAAACTCCACTAACATTATTATGTTTAAATGTTTCTTTACAGCATGCAACTCTTTTTACTTTTTCCATTTCAGTCTGCCCCTCTCTGGCTATGAGACTCAGTCTGGTACATAAAAAAAGAAAAAAACATTTTCTATCAGCCTGGCTTGGCTTGCTGCCTGACCTGCAGGTCGACTGGCCACCAGAAAAACTCCAGGCTTTCCAGATGGCCAATCCGTTTAGGAACACAAATACCAAGCCCTTCTCAACATCACTGAAATCTAAATTAGAAATTTCATTTCAATGGCTTGAAATTTTTTATATTCGAAATGAGTCTACACATTGGTACATTGCAGTAGAAAGTTTGGTAGTGGTGGTTTTATGGGTTTTAAATCAGCTATTTTCTCCTAATTACTATTAAGAACATAAATTCAATTAAACTAAAAAAGGTTGATATATACAAAAGGAAGTTACTGATTTTGCAGCCTATGGGATGCTGATGTTATAAAACAACCCCCACAGTATCAGTTCCTGGGCAGGATTTGTTCCAGACACATTATATTGGGTCGGCAAAGTCTCTCCTACTTCAAAGGCCTTTCAAAATGCAGCTTTTTGTTGTACAAATTCAGAGGAAGGAATTTTAAAGACCTGACTAACTCATAAAATCCACAGTGAAATTGTCAGTGGTTTAATGAGCGTTCAAGTACATTCGGTCATGTTTGCATTGACAAGGGATTTTTTTTGTTTATTTTTCATCAGACTTTCACATGAACAGGTCAAATGAAAACATTTTGGCAGAATGTAAACTATTGAAACCAAGCATAAACACCATGGTTCTTAAAAGCATCTCAGACATGATGATCTACAACTTAGAAGTTAAAGTTTAAAGTTTTTCTGGTGAAGTATTTGACAGATGTTTACAGTATAATTGAGAAACATCATAACTTCCACTGTAAACTTTGGTTTTGCAAAACTCCACACTATTATACTTTGTTACATACTAAAAGGGTAAAGTTTAGAATCCTGTATTCTTTTCTGAAGTGGACAAAAGAAACATTTGAGTGCAATAAAATTCTGTGCAAATCTCGAACATTATTTGGGGATAAAGTGCAGCTTTAGTCTGACCTTCAGAAACTGGGTCACAGCACATACGTTTCTAGGGAACTGAGTTACTTTGATCTTTTTTGGTGGAGCTTTACTCTGTAGATTTTCAGTTCAATGCAGTGCAGGGGCACACTGAACATAACACACATTTCATTGATTATCTTTCTTAATAATGCCATTAAGGTTAAACAATGATAGCATGCCAGTCAATAGCATGCACGTGTAGCATGAGCAATAATACTCTGATGAATTTTGTCATGACTCTTTCAAGATTGTTGATAAAATAATGGATTTGTCAGTGGGGATATTCATGTGAATTGTTTCAACCTAACATAGTCATCTGAATTAATGGAGTTATACAGTGTAAGTATCTGTACATGTAATTTTTCAAAGTGACAGCTTTTCCCTTAAACATGTAAATATTTTAATAAACCTAATGGGTTTGGATTAAATCCATGAGGTTTAAAAGCAATGTTTTTACAGATAATACCAAACCCATGTGAAATGAATAATCTTTTATATTATCAAACTTAATCTAAAAGCATTTCAATCAAAAAATTACCTAAAGCACATTTAACTCACCTGAAGGGAGGCTGCGGTTTTCCTCCCTGACAAAAATTAATTTAGAGTTTCTTATGTTATGTTCAAAAATGTTGTTTCATTGTCAACTTAATTGATTTTCATTTGAATACATAGTCCTATGATGCATGTTAAATAGTCTGCTAATGAAGCTACAGATGTTTCACTCTTCAGAAGGATATTTCACAGTCATTTCTCCTCAGTTAAAGCAGCCATACGCATAAAGAGTAATTATTTTGTTTTGTTTTGTCACTGCCTGCTTTCAGCGATGAGAACAGTGATTGGCAGCCAAACAGTTGACTCTATTTTCAGATGTTAGGCAAATTATAGAACAGCACATTAATCACATTGAATAGTAATCATTTTAAGACAGTTTATTAGCAGTTTATATTTTTCAGTTAACAAATAACCACAAATTATGAGAAACTGCAATCTTTTTATTTTTTTACCCAGGAAGTGCAGATGTTAGCAGCCTTAAGAGAGGATGGATTAGCAGGGGTTTATGAGGCAGCCAATGTAGCCTACAGTGCTGTACAACACGTCTCAAATTCAAGAACAGCAGAAGGACTGCTGAACTCTGTGTCTTTGTTTCTGTTTTGCTTCAATACCCTTCACATTCAAATGACCTCTAAAGGCACCAGCAGGATTAGCCTGATAGATGTTACAGTATTTTGTCTATGTCTGCTCTGTGCTCGACTTCATTGTAACCCTCCCCCACCACATGAGCTGACCTTTCATATTTAATATAACATGTTGGGTAAAGGTCAAAAATGTTTTGGCTTCTCTCCACTGGTTTTGTTTTGTGATTGGAAAAGCCCAAAGAGTCTTTGATATATAAATATTTTCATGTTGCTGTCAGAAACATGCAAAGGGCAAATAATCATGGTACAATTTTCAGTCGGGGATTTCTGATATTTTTGACAAGACCAGGCTGATCAGCTTATACCTGAGTTTGCAACCTTTGTCCACTCATTAATTTTCATTACGTCCATTCAACCAGGATCAGCTTTGACCTCAGGCATGCAGGAAAGGCTTGAAATAAGTGTAGGCCTTCATGTATAATGTATCGTGAGCTGAACAATAACATAAAATGCATTGTTATCAGAGAAAGCATCAATTGTTCAGCATATTAGATTATCAAGATATGTACACATTTTGCCTTTCGGTCGCAGTACTAAAGCTGTGTATTCTCTTACATCAGATTTTGCAATCACATAAAGTGCCTACATGCAAGCTCCTCGTGACAGGTGCAGAAACCCCAACAGCCTCTTTGAAAACTGCATTCCTCATTCCTAAAGCATGTACATCATTATGGTAAGATGTTAAAATGCTGGGTAAAACATGGCACTCTCCCTCTATGTTCAGAGTGCTGTTGAAACAATTTTGACCTTCAACATATTTTACTCATCCATGGGAATGTTAGACTTTGTTTCGGCACTGTCGTTCATTTTGTCATCATCTCTCTTTGTGCTGGTTCTGTTTTAAGACTTCAGAATGTGAAAGGCTCCCGTTATGCCCCCCATCTCTCCTCAATGAGATGGAAACATTAATCAATTAGGTTGGGCCCTTAAAGGATCTGAAGGAGATGAAGCTCCCTTCTCTCTGAAAATGAAATGCCGCAGACTTTTAAATCCAGTCAAAGGGCATTTTTCCCAATCTTACTCTCTTCTTTTTTTCTCCTCTCCCTTTCATTACCCACTCCCTGTTTCATTCATCTTCCCTCCCATCCCCCTCTCATTTCTCATGTGCAACATAAGTAGAAGGTCGGGGAATGAGAGGATGATGAAGAGGAGGGTTTATTCAGGAGTGGTATGGGAGGATGAGGGAATGATGAAACAAAAACACGTGTAAAAATAGTATAGTGTGTGTTCATATATAGAAGCTAAAAGGAAAAGAAATCATTTTAACAGATTTATTTGTTTCTGAAATTAAGACAAATCAGAAGACAAAAGTTTTGCATTAACCAGAAAACAAATGCAACAAATAATGTAAAATCTGATTAAATACTGTGTATCTCCAAATGAATAGTAAATATTGTGTGTGGATGGTTTGCATCTGGTGAAATGCAACAGCAGCTAATTACTAGTAGGGAAAAGGGTCAGTCATAGGGTGGAGCAGAACCCATGAATGGCAGTTGTTTCAATGGATGATTGTCCAACGAAACAAGAGACAACATAGTGTCATTATTGAATGTCAGTGGCCAGAAAAGGTTAGCAAAGGTTCAGCAGTGAACAGCCCTTTGTGTTGTGCTTTCCACGGCCTCACAGGATTTATTCATGCAAGCTTTGATACAAAACTCAACTGTCCCTTAGTAAAAAGTGCTAATTCTGCAAAGCATTCTTTGGCAAATAATTGTCATTATTCTAGAGCTGAGATACATCATTTTCACTCAATTAATTGATTTTCTTTAATTACATGTATCCAAATGGTGTTATTGTTTAAAAGATCAGCACTTTTCTTTTAGTATGGTAGCTACATCATCACTTGTTAGCTTTGTTTTTAAGAAAAAATCTCAAAATATAGGCTCATATTGTCACGATGAGAGTGAAGATGTGGACCCAAATGCAAGCAGAAACAGGCAGGATGTAGCAGGAATGCAGGATAACATGACTTTAATTCAAGCGCATGGACACAGGACAAAGACAACTGACAACAACCACTAACTACAAATATGACCAAAAAGATCAGAAAACCAAAGCTTTAAAGTGTCTGTGACGAGATGTTTGAACTTTGGATAAATAGTCAGAATAAATATATCTAATTTCAACTACATAGTTGTTTCTATCCAAACTGAATACTAATAAAGTGAAAAAAAAGTTAAGCGAGTGCAAATTGTGCACCATCCTGCAGCGAGGCGAGGTCGTGGGCTATGACTCTGATCAGGATATGACATCACGAGAAGACATTCCCCTCAGCTGTTTGATGTAAACAAATAGTCGGAGCTTAAATATCATTGTGTTTGCGCCGATTTGTTGCAAAATGCCGAAGCGTTGCGTGGCTGCAAGATGTTTGAACTGCCCCAGTGAAAGTGTAAGCCTCTTCACATTCCCAAAAGATGCAGATCTGTGTAAAAAAATGACTTAACAGGTACAGAGAACTAGGGACAAGTGGCAGCCATCTGCATCATCTGTACTCTGCAGTTATTTTTTTACTGCCGACTTTGAGGAAGCCCCTTCATTACAGGTGTCTTTTGCCTTAAAAGTCAGTTTTAAACATGTTCTGAAACCTGCTGCCATCCCCACAATATTTAAAAGAAAGCATCATCACCGTCCAACCCTTCCTCTTCAGACCCACTCGTGTCATTGTCGCTTCCAGACCGATAAGGCTTAAATAAATATGGTTGCACACCTTTGTTAGCATCAGCACCTCCATCGTCTTCACTGGATGTACCTTCGTTCTCCAAAACTATCGATAAATCGCTCAAATCTTCACTAAAATCACTCGCAAGTTCCCCGGCGTCACTACACTCAGCCATGCTTGTTTACATCTGCGGGTTCCTCTCATTACATCACAACATGGCGCTGCAGCGAGCATCACAATAGTCTGCATAATGAGGTTTTTTTGGTTTGTGTGTTGAAATGATACATTCTTATTTTTTTGTGCTTATACAGAATAACTATACAGTGCGTCTTCTTTCAAATATCATTATTGAACCACATCACGGACCCTTTAAATACACTCAAACAGACACAGGTAAAAAGCCTGAACCAATCAAAACCAGCTGAACTAACTTACAGGAAATACGGAAACTAGACCGAAACACATGGAACCAAAACAGGAAACACCTAAATAAAACAGGAAACCAAAACACAAACACAAAACCTTTAAGCATGGCACATTGGTGTCAATAAAATGTATTTATTGGGAAAAGCAGCCAGCATTACAACATACCAAGATTAGAACAGTCATGTTGATTGCAATAATCCTAATTCCTCTCATGCCATCGTTTTTATTGTTTGCCTTGAAAGTTGTTTCCTAAAGCTCTATCTAAATTATTTTGGTTATATTCTGGCTTTAATCATGTATTTGTAGATAAGGAAACATCATTTCATGTAGGAGAAAAGACCAAACATACTACTCTGTAAAGGTTTGCCTTTGTTTGTGTTTGTTGAGAAAACTAAAATTGAGTGAAAATGTGGAAGTAGAAAATTAAGCAACTCAGTGCCAGTTAGGTTGCCTATATTGGCCAAAAATGACATTTATTTTTTCTGAGAAGCAAAGTCAAAGGCAAAATCAATTATAAGGTATTAAAGTGTACTGACAAGCTGTTCTTTGACAAAGTGAACTTAAATAACAAATCAAATTTTCTTTTTTACAAGAACATAATCATCTTTTGATTAAATTTTTCCTTCAAAATGCTGCTCCTGTTTTATACTACAAAAACAAAGTGTTTTCAGTGTAAGTTAAGTTAATTAATGAGTCATCTTTGTGCTTAATGAACCTATTGAACTATTTCCTGTTTACCATCACTTTGCTGTTAGCTGTACTCCGAACAACCTTATATGGAACTGCTGTGAGCCGAGCCAGGCAATGTTATTACCACATCTACATGAGTGTTAAATTAAATCTAAGAGAATAGAAGCAAAATGCAAGTCCTCAAATTTAGCCTAAAAGCTGAAATACCTCATACTAAAACTCCATTATAACCTTGTTGTGACCTGCTGTTCATATGGACAGTATTTAGAAATGTTCTGCTGGTCAGTTCGGAAACTGAAAGCTTTGAACTGTTTTACAAAAAAAAAATGTATTAATATTTAACATAAAATGATTAGCAACAAGAAGTCTTGTGGTATTCTAATGAAACATTCCCTTAACTGCTTTACTTCCCATAACTAGTGTGAAACTGAAGCTCTTATTATAGACATTAAAAAGCCGTTGCATAACTTTGCTTATTTGTTACAGATGAGAGAGTAGCCTAATGTGGCCTTTCTTATGAAGAAGAATTTTGTCCATTTAAGAAACACAGAGTTCAATGCAGGACTTAAAAAGTAAGGCCAGTGCAAAAAAATTATACTGATCAGCTTTAACATTATGACCGTCTGAGTCATCGTCGTGTTGCCAAAGGAGCCATTTTCAGACAGAAGAAGAATAAACACTGCTGTCCTGGTGATTTAGTTATATTTTATTAACATTTTTTCATCAGACGAAACATTAACCATAGTTCAGGCAAATGCCAGAAAGCACTTGTAGAACCCAAAGAAGAAATTAAACAAAACAACACACATAAATAAATGTGGATCTGGTATCAACACATTAGCAGAAAGACCTTTGGGCACTGTGGATTGTTTGGTTGGGTATTTGTAGACTTTCCCATTTAGATGCTGTCAGATTAATTGATACTTGGAAATGTGGAGGACCGAGTAAACACTTACAAATCTTCCTTGTATTTTTTTAGTGGAGCATATTGCTGTCTTCCTGAATTAGATCAGTTAGATAGGAAGACAGCTGTTGTTTTATACAATGAAAAAGTGATTACTTTCTTGGTCTGAGGTTTCAAACATCATCATTCTGGTCAACCTGCAGCTGTCTGATGGACTTTATAGGGAGAGCTGTAAGGACGGCGATACAGTAGTCTAGTCTACTAAAAAAAAATGAATGGACATGTATTTTTTCCTTTTTGTTGAGAAACAGCACTTTATTCCGTTATGTTCTTTAAGTTATGGGTGTTAAACTCAAGCCCTCGAGGGCCGGTATCCAGCAGTTTTTTGTTGTCTCCATGCTCTGACACAGCTGACTGAAGTTAATTAATAGGTTGACAAAAAGCTGTTGAAACTAGTTTTGCATCAGGTGTGTTTGTGCAGGTAAACAGCTAAATTTGCTGGATTCTGGCCCTTGAGAACTGGAGCTTGACACCCCTGCTTTGAGTGATTAAGGCCAACTTCACAATTGTTTTAATATGAGTGTCAAAGTTCAGGTCTGAGACCATGACAACACCAACATATCTGGCTTTTTCCTTAGTTTCCATATTAGCTTATGAATCTTATTGCTGACTTTTAATATTTCTTCCCATCAAAACCTTTTTTTCCTAGTTTTGTCTTCATTTAACTGAAAGAAGTCAAGCATCCAATACTGGAGGCATATGCATGCATGTCATGACAGGTACCATTTCAAGTGCCACCCTTTCCCATCTTGTCCAGTTTAGTAACTGTTGGTTTTATATTAGTGTTTTCAGGTTCTCAGGTCACTTCATCAGGTATGTGTCATGTCTACTGAGGAGGTGTGACCATTTCTACACCTGATTCTCATTACTTTGATCCCAAGCAGCTGCTATTTAATGATGGCACTTCTTCCTGCAAAGCAACGTGTTGTTGTGTGGCCAGCTGTAGTAACGCACTCAGGTCAGCTTATACACTGATTTGTTTGACCAAACCTTACAACAACTCTGTCCACTCCTCTGCAGTCTCTACTTGTATTGTAAAACCTTCGCTTTTAAAGTTGTTCAATTGATTTACTGTCTTTTCACCTAAAAGGTACACAGGCTACAAGGTACACACATTTCATATCATTAGAAAATGTTATTTTAAATATAATTTAATTCCAAAATATTCATTTTCATGTATTGTCTATACACCTATTTAACTCTGTCCTACATGGGCTGTGGTTCTGCAGGCCTTCAATGCATCCCTGATCCAACATGCATGACTTAAATGAAGTAGTTTCTACAACCTGTGAAGTTCTGCACAATGAGTCATTAGTTTGAGTCCGTAGTTGAAGCAATGGGGTAAGCACAACAACCCGCAGGGCTGCAAACTTTGAATGGACCTGATCTACATTTATATTAGATTTATTCAATAGCTACACAAATAATACATTAAAGAGTTCAATTAAATATTGCAAAAAAAATAATTCCTCTCTCTCTCTCTCTTTCTTGTTATTTCCTAGTTACCAAGAAGGTTTCAGAAAAAGGTGGCTTGGCTTCATGTTAGTAACATCATGGGCTGTCAAGTAATTTTTTTTTGAGTATCATTTGTTGTCAACTTTATCCTTTTTTAAAATTTGGTGCCTAGATCACATTGACTTAACGTCTCACCATCTCTAATTAAAGTACCAGAAACCATTTATTTTTTTATACTTTCAAAAGCAACAATGGATACAAACAATACATTTCTCTTAAATGAAGTGCTGGAAGGATTGATAAACTTAAGTAGATCTCACTTTAAGTAATTAATGAGGATTATACTTGAAGTATTTGAGGAACAGAATAAAATGTGCTTTGTTTACCTTTTTAAAAAATACAGTGTGTGTTAGAAATATTGAAGGTTTGGTTGATGACAATAATATATCATTAGATGAAAGCTAAAATCAACTTGACTTTACTCAGAAATATTACTTCTTGTACTCAAACAATATTGTAGTTTATTTAAAAAAATGTCTACAAACTACATAATAATTAAAATGTTGTAAAATATTATTTAAGTAGTTCAAGGTTATTATTTTATATTTGTGACAGAGATTTACATTGTAACTGTCTGACTCAGTCAATCAGTTGGATTTTGTTTCTACAGCTCTTCTCATACAAAACAAATTCAGGACAAAGTGTGCTATGGAGTCTAAATGCAAAAAAAAAGAGAGTGAGCATTACATACAACACATCCTCATCTAACATTGTATCCTACCTCAATTTTAATGTATTGATGGATAATATTTTGATTAACACTCAATATAACTGCTGGTGATTTCATGTCATGAATTGCAGAGGGGCTACTGGTTAAACCTGCTAACATCATGTAGGCAGGGTACACCCTGGACAGGTCGCCAGTCCATCTCAAGGCCAACACACATAGACAAACAACCATGCACACACACACACACTCACACTCACTCCTATGGGCAATTTAGAGTTTTCAATCAGCCTATCCCATCCTCCTGTTTCCAACTGCTCTCAAATAGGTCAGTCACAGAAGAAGTGAAGAGTTTCTTTATTGATGAAGAGCCATGAAGTGATGTGACAAAATGTTTTACTCTTCATTTGACTGGCTTCAGCAAGAGTTCAATAGAAACTGACACAGATGGTTCATCAGAAACTCCTCTCAAGTGTTTTTTTTTAGTGTCTGCACGTTTAAAAAAAAATTCCACTGACAACTTCCCCAACGATTTGTTATATCAAACCATCTGACTCTTTGATTTAGTCATATTCATGAAAGCAGCAGAAAGAGCAACTAAAACTGTATCACAATGACATTGTGGTGGGTGGATCAGTTGAGAATGTGCCGGACTTTCTACATGAGAGATTTTGTCTCCTGTTGCAAAGTTATAGTTTCTTTTTTGCTTTTAAGCAGAATTATATACTTTCCCTGAAACCTTTTGCATTTTATAAATGAAGTAGTTGATTTTTTTTAGAGTTATTGTAAACATTTTTGTGGTCATACTGTCACTGCTGCTAGCTGTGTTGCATTCAAGGGCATATATAAACCAAGTATATATTCAGTCAGGTTGTGTGATTTATTGTATTATTTACATAAACAAGAATAAATTAATTGAAAAAAAAATTCCTATCAAAATGACATGATGTTTTCCACTTGATTAAATTTCAGCGTTCACAGCTTTGGATTTTTACATGTTTTATGCTTTTTATTGATGACAAACTAAATGATTTGTTTGCATTCTGTTTTGGTTTCTCTTACAAAGATTGGTATTATTAGACTGAGGAAGTTATGATTTCTAATAGCTTTCCCCTCTTGTTCTCATTGCCAAAGTAAACTGCTTTTAGTCAGATCATTTCACAGAAAGGTGTGGGTGGAAAGCTGGTGTTCTGGTTTGAGAAGGTTTTGGTTGTAAATTTTTGTTTTTGCCTTTAATTTCCATGTTGGGTTGGTTTTCTCCCAGTTTAACCAGTGTTTCATTGTTGTTTCCAATTAAAAAAAAGAATAAACAGCTTGCAAAAAAGTCTTAATTTAATAAATTATTATTATTATTATTATTATAGCATGAAAGCAGATGTTTCCTTTTTAATTGATTTAATTTAATCTGATTGCTTCTGAAAGCACAATGTACCATGAGGGTTTTTAATTTTATTTAAAAAAAAATCATCTTTACTGCCTGTAAGTAATTCATTTATATTAATTATTTCTGTACAAATAAAACATTGCTTATCAATTTTTTTGGAGTGATATCACTTCACCTTAAAAAACCTGTTGCTGGAGTATCAAGAGAACACACACATACACACACACACACATATATATTTAAATATATGCATGAGCATACATGAGCATATATACACAATATAATACATTAAAAGTAAATTTGCTCATCACAACACAGCGGCCAGGTCATCATTCTGCCTGCTTTAATGCTGGACAAGTCAAGATATAGATAAATAAATAAATAAACAAACAAAAATATAAATAAATAAATAAAACCTGTTACTGATTACATCCTTTAAGTAGCAGCAGGGTTAAAATAGTTAATAGAAAATAATGTTTTAGATGTACCTTCTGTTTATTAATGATAGCAGGAGCTTTTATCTAAATAAAGTGTTTGTCTCACTAGTTATCTTGCATGGATGAATGTGCTTGATGATAGAATGTCAAATTATATGATTTACATGCATTAAAAAGTTTGCTCTCTGTACTTTAGGAAGTTTAACTGACTGTCCTGATCCAACAACTACCGCCTCAGTCTTTACAGCTTCAACTCACAGTTTACTTTTTCCATTAACTTAATCTCTTCCATTACTGCTTTTTAATAACCAATTTTCCATCCTTGTAGCATGTTTCCCTATCTGTCTGGCTAATACTCAAAACTACATAAAGACTACACACATTCCTTTCCAATGAAGCCATTAGTCCACTTGTGCCAGATTCCCCTGTGTACTGTATCCTCAGCTGTTAGAGTGACAGAGGGAGACTGAGTGAACAAGTGACAGTGTGGGAGAAAGTGACAGACAGGCAGAAAAGAATCACACAAACGGCGACAGAGATGCAGAATGAGGGGGAAAAAAGAAATCAGTATCCTTGTGACAGTTAACCTTATGAGCTTGGAGTCAGGACAGCCTGAGCTGGCAGCTGGTGGTGAGCCGCAACAGCAAGCCCACAGTGCAACCCATCTGTGCCTGGTATTAAAGCAGGCTCACACCCCAGGGCCAGAGCCACCATGCCGTGTAATAGCTACATAGACAGAGGCACAGTCCTGAGGGGACCAAAGAGTCACCCACTGGGATGACAATGGCAGTTTGGTTAACACACAGCTTTAAAACACGACCATGCACCAAAAAGTGCAGAAAGAAAATAAATACACACTTTGGCAGGAATGCATGAATAACACGTAGTCCTGCCTTGCAAAAGCATTATAATGACAGCTATGACTAAATAACAGCCTTCCTCCACATTCCTCTTAAAAGTGTTGTACACATTAGACAATGAGTGAGGTTATTTTTCCTCTCTACACCTATCTACAGCTCTGGTTGGACATTGTTCTGTGTGTACATCCTGTTGTGTCAACCACTGTGCGAGTGTGCTTCGAGCTCTTCCAGGTGTGTGTATCTGATTGTGTGTGCAAGGGTCAAAAGTGGAGCACAGTTGTAATGTGTATATTATCTAAGCTATCTTGTCTACTCTCAGCATGTATTCTGCTGCCTACTGTTTAACAGATATGTATCAAAAGAAGGAGAATAAAGAACATTTGCAAAATGGCTGCAGGCAGTAATGTTTCATGTAAGTGAAACAGTTTATCAAACATAGTGAAGCATTAACTTTAAGCTCAATATTATACCACATCAAACGCCATTAAAGTACTTTAACAAATTTGTATGCAGGCTCGTTAGAAGTACTGCAGACCACATATGCTACAAATCATTTAATATACAGAATATTTTAAAGTTGCAGTCAAAGTCTTTTGTGTTGCTTTAAATGGCTCATCCTAAACTAATGAACATATTCAGCGTTTCATCGTTTGCTTCTAGAAAAGGTCACTGACATTAAACAAGACAAAACAAACCAAATAATTCACAGTTAGACATAAATAATACTTCCCTTTTGAAATGCTTCATTTTTGCTCATGTCTCCTTAAGCACCCTCTGTGAGATAGCATCGCTCCTCAAAGGCAAACAATACATGATTATGAAAAAAGTATTATTTTTAATGTAGACAAGTAGATGTAGAAAACTCAGTTCATCCATTTTCCATCTTTTTATATCTATGAATGTACGAGCTTAAAAGAAAATAACTAAAAACACATCACAATATGTCTTCCTCATTGAGAAATGATCACATTTTACCGGTTTTCTGGCATGTCAAAAGTATGAAAAATAGATATAAGCTATTTGGGTCTTTTGTCTTGTCTGCCGTCTGTAGTATTAGTCGTCAATGCTCGTTTTGTCACTGCTAATATCCAGCACTGTCACATTGGTGTTAACAGAAATCCATGTTGGGACTGGTCAGTTGTAATATGAAGAAACTAAAGAAAATTATGTCAGGAAGGAGAGATGGGCTGTTTCTTTATTTTATTTTAACCTGTTCTGCCCAGTATCATGAGAGCTGAATGATGGTCTGACTTCCATTTTCTGCTGAACAATTTTACTTCTCAACAGTTTTCCATCTGAATAATTAAGACCCCATCCACACAGAACTATGATTTCACACATAAAACATAAAAACAATGTCCTCCTCTTTGTGGGATTTGCCGTAGAATGTTTACTCGAGCAGACTGAAATAACCTTAATATTTGATGGAAAAACAAGTTCAGCTGCTTTCTGCTGCACCACAGCATCTTTTAAACTTACAGGTTTAATAAATATCTCAGAAAACACAAACTCTTCACATTTGCTCAGCATAAACCCTTTCACCTGCAGGATGTCCACACAATATTATATTGTCAGTGAATTTCATGAGCCAGTGGGAAGATTATTTATCAGCAAATTATACAATTGTTCGTTTAAAGCAAACTGATCAAATTCAAACTAATATTAAAAAGTTATTTGAGACTGATCTGATTTTGTAAGGACTCGCATAGACCGTTGTATTCTGACAATTCAGAGGTCAGTATAATCCCTACTACATCCAGTTAATCCTCCCACCTCCACTGGGTCCTGGTCCCGCCGGACTCCCGCGCCCATACCTTCTGTGACCGGTAGAGGTCGCAGCCGAGCAGCTCCTGAGAGGCATGAAGGCAGGCGCGCGCTCCCTCATGACAAAGCGCGTCTGGAGACCAGGAGCGGACAACTGGCGCTTTGGGAACAAGCGGCGACACGATCGCTTCTGCACATTTACCTGCTCGATTTGAAACAACTTCACAGAATATACTGTTTCTTAGTTTTTGAGATTACTGAGGTGGAAGGTTGTGTTGTTGGGGGGGGGGGGGGAGGGGGGGGGGGGGAGGGGGGGGGGGGGGGGGGGGGGGGGGGGGGGGGGGGGGGGGGGGGGGG
>JBAMHV010000003.1:14268933-14300666 GCA_037177535.1 Pseudomugil gertrudae | reverse complement strand
TAATGTCCCAAATAGAATATATAGAATATGCATTAAGTGCGCATTAATCCAACATCATGACGCGTCTAATAACTTTTAAGGAATTAACCCTTCGTCAGTTTATCAGCAGCCAAAAATGAGCTATAGTGGGTTCAAATTCCTAATCATCACTGTAATTAGTATTCCAATGTACTTTTGTGTTTATATTGACAACATTGTCAAAACGTTTATATGTGTTACTGAAAAAGGTGCACATGAGTTAATTATACCCAGGTAACCAGCCTTATTGATTAAGTTTATATAAATATATTCTTTTTTTGTATATTGTCTATTTTCTAAGTTATTTGCGTGGAATGTCAATAAGCCTATTGTTAAATTTACCATGTGGAGCACAGCAGCCCTAACTCATTGTTTTACAGGGAGAGACAGAAAAAAGAGCCTTTGGCATCTACAGAAAACAAAAGTACACAGAGGCTTTGTCTGTTTACAACATTACAAGTCACTTTTCTTGTGGTCAAGTTAAAACTCGTGTAAACATTTATCAATAACTTTGCTGAACAGAGTTAGGGGGCCGCATTAGTTTGTATCCATTCAAATTAGTTTGCTTGTCTTAGTACCTGGAGGGAAGCCAGCAGGCTGTTAACATTTGCTGATGACAAAGGGAAACATTGTAGCACAGTTCAAATTTTTAATCTCCCTGTTCATACAAATAATCACTTGTATATGTTATCTATGAACAACACAATGTGCAGCCATTTCACATGCACTCACAGCACCTACTTATGTGTCACATACGAATACCTCAAAAACAGCATTTTCCCAAATTCAAACCTTAATTTCGACCTCAGTTCTTAAACTGCAACATGAATCAATCTTCATTATAACAAACCCTCAATTCACGCTAGTAAATTTGTCTTTATTATTAAACTGATAAATCCTTGTAGGTGTGTGTGAGTCTTGGAACCAAATACATATAAAGTAAACATACACAGTTTTGATACAAGTGTAAACTTTCAGGGCATGGTTTCCCCTGACTGAGGCTGTGTTCTAGGTGTTACAGTATTAACCCTTTAATGCCTGAATTAAGAAGAACTGTGCAAAAACATCCAATTTTTTAAATCTGAAAACTTTATTTGGCCCTTTAACAAAACTGAAAAAAAAACAATATATTTGTCTGTTTATTAACTATTTATTACCATGTAACAGGTCTTCTGCTTTCTGGTATTCACCAGGTTGCGGTAGACCAGTATCATATGGTGAAAAACAGAGTTATGAGTAGAGTTTCTACCATAAAGTGATGCAAACTGTCTCATAAACAGTTTGTATAAAATATGATTTGTCAGACCAGAAGGGGTTAACGCAATGAACTGTATAAGTTATGATTCAGCAAGCTGGAGACTATTATCCTTTTGAGGAACAGGTTTGGGTTTCAAGGACAGACTCATATAACATTCTTATTTACTGAAGTAACAGCTGCGACTAAGATGTAAAATGGCATATTATCTTTGCTACTCCTGCTACATAAATGTTAAATAATGATAGAAGAACTTTATATGACATTTTGGCTTCAGTTCATCTTTATGGTAGCCCTATTTCAGGAGCAGAATGGAGTTGACCTCCATGAGAAGTAATGGATATGAAGTGAAGTTTGCAAAAGAGATAATAATTTTTCTTTCATGTCATAGTCATTGTATTGAAACAGTTCTTATGCACAGTTGCAGTATCAGCAAGCTTAAAAGTAAAAAATAAAAAAACTCCCAAATGAGGCCTTGTGAAATGTGTCGATTTACCATAATTTACACTTATAGCTGTATTAATGTACAAGCTTGTGTTAAAACCACTTGTGTGATCATACATCACAGTACAGTAAGTCAACAGCTAGGAAGTGAGCAGAATTGTACATGAGCCAGTCCATATATAAAAGGCTGTTGCTTCCTGTTAAAACGGGGTGAACTCAAAATGCATCTATTAATGAGAGTGACTGCACAGCCTGGTTACAGTGCAATGTAAGTGCATAAACCAGAACTGTACTTGGCCTGTTTTCTACCTCAATGGGTTCATATATGAAGAATGTAAAGAATGTGTAAGCTGAAACTGGCTCAGGCTGATTGACTGCTTTCACACTGATGGGTTGATTGATGCGTGGCAGGAATATGGATCACTCTGATGGGATGATTGAGCGGCACTTATATTTTAACGCAGCTTGAATTTAAGAAACAGTTTGCTTAGAATCGGACATTAAAAAACAAAATGCTATCAGGCTCTTGTTTATTTAGTAAGCCTTTAACCTCAATAAAACACATTTCCCACCGTGAAAGCTGCAACGTTCATTTCTTGTTTGGCCACAGCAGAATTCTTTCTTGGCTTTTCTTACTCCAAATGAAATATTTGAAATGCTTTTTTCTGTGAAGCACATCGACACGTTCATGATGGTATTGGTTTCAAATGATTTAAAACGGAGAACTTTAACCTTCATTTGAGGAAGCGTTTCTTCCGATGGCTTGTTGGGAAGGTCTTATAAGTTGCAACTGTCTTTTTGCCCGTCTGCTGTTTTAACAATTCATTTCTCCTTTTAAACCAAAATTTCAATGATAATAAACTAAGTTATTAAGGTTGTCAGAGAATAAAGCACCCTGTGCTTGAAAAGTTCTTGATAAAAACAACCTGTGCATCCTCATTTCAGAACAGGGCAAAGGCAAACACGGGAGAGAAGCATCGATTTGTATTTTGCTTACAACCCCGTGGCGCTGCTGCTTTTCTCAACTCCATCCAACTTGCATTGTCCTGCGCTTGCACAATCACCATGAGTCATCTTTACTTTTCGCCCAAGATTTCTCCTAATCTTTTTGAAGCCTCTCTGTATCTTTCCTCACTGAGTGGGAGGCTTGTTTGCTCAGTGTACACTCAGCTGTGTATACCAGCGCTGAAGGCCACTTCTCCGCAAATGCCTGTTTTAGTGGGAGACTATTTGTCAAATGCATTATGACTTGTGCATACCCCCAGGCAGAATCACTCCGGTGAAATGAAGTTGGACAGATTACTGTAGATGCTCCACTTTCTCCTTATCCCTCTCCCCTCTAACTGCGCGGTACCCAAGAGAGCCTCTCATGTAATTATACTGCAGTTATTTTGTAGGTTTATAATCCAATGGTTTGCAGATGTTATTCTTTACATAGTTGCAGTCTGTTCCAACTTACTGCATGCTATTTATATATAGTTAAACAGTTATGAAGGACTGGGTTTTTGTGTGCAATGCATACATAATTACTGTCAAACCTTGAGGTGCAATGTGTGCAGTCTGTTTTAACAAGATAACTCTCATCTATACCCCAATTCAGTTTTTTCCACATTTCCCTCTTCCATGCCTTACTGTGCATCAGTATGAGTGCGAGTAACAAGCAGCTGACATCTGTCCATTCAAAGAGCAACAAGGCCGCTTTTTGCAGAACATGTACCACCCCTTCACAAGTGGTTAATTCCTTTGCAAATACTATCCAAATCACTGTATTAGTCACAGGATACTTCAAAGTGTGGACAGGCAGAAAAAAGTCCATGTTTAATTCTCAGAATGTGTTTTTCTTTCTCTCTTTTTCCTCTCTTGGAAATGCGACCGTAGTAAAAACAAAAAAAAGGGGAGTTATTTCAGTGGTACCCTGTTCTGTACAAAGAGAGAAGTTAATTACACAGAGGCAAGCATTCTTGGGTTGACAGCATGGACTTGGGGTTTTCATTGTGCCCATTCATAACATTCTGCTGACTGGTCAGTCCAGGTTGCAATATACCCACCATTCTCCCCTGGGAAAATGTTAACCCATGCATGGCTCAAATGTAAACCAAATACAGTTCAAGTTGCTGGAACCAGGAACTCTCAGAGTGGTGAGTTTATTGTTCTTACCCAGTCCCAGACAATTAACTCAGAACAAATACTGTGGAATAAAGTAATGAAGTGGACATTGTGTCTTTCTAGTTTATTTTAATTATATCTTTTTTCAAATCATTACACGTTTACTTTTGGGCGTCTACCCACTTCCTGGCACTTTTCATAGTCAAGTCTTTCTGTCTCTGCGCTTCTCCCCCTCTTTGTGTTGAACTTCTTCTCTCATTTACCTTCCCAACAGCAATGTCAAAAGGTTATGCAGGGAAGCTGGAGCGCCTGGGGCTGATTGTGTCTTTGAGTTAATGATAAGTAGCTACAGTGCTATTCTTCAGAGCAGTGGGCTTAGATTGTGCTGTGTGCACATGGTCCATTACAGTAGAAGGAAAAAATAATAACTATTTATGAGAAATATTTCATTTTTATTTTTATTTGTAATAATAAAATCTAAGTAAGAAAAAGAAGATATAGTATTTGGAAAGAGTATGTCATTTTCCAGCCATAACGGATGAATAAGTTAAAGTCATGCACAACTTGACTTTCCTTGAAATGTGTCATTTTTTGTGCATATAAGGTACTGCTTTGTTACATCACTATATAGGATTCCATTTGATATTTTGAAGCAGTTGTCTCTTTAGAGAACAATACAAATTTTCAATACAGTGATTTACCTCTGGAGACTTAAACCTGCTGGAGAGCGAAGGTGACAAACCAGAGTCCGCTGCAGTGTCATAACTTTGTTCTGCA
Source organism: Pseudomugil gertrudae (assembly GCA_037177535.1). Taxonomy (NCBI): domain Eukaryota; kingdom Metazoa; phylum Chordata; class Actinopteri; order Atheriniformes; family Pseudomugilidae; genus Pseudomugil; species Pseudomugil gertrudae. Next base: position 14,296,066 of record JBAMHV010000003.1, on the reverse strand, counting down.
CTTTATAATCTAGACCAGACATGACTCAGAGCTACGAGAGGTGTTAAGAGGATCATAAGTCACGAATGGCTGAAAATAGATTCTGTAGTTTATCCTATCTTGCCCGGTTTGCTATTTAATCACCAAAATCCATAGAAACAGACTATTTATGTCAATGATTGATTGGGCTAACTACCAAGAAATTAATCATGATGGTGCATTTTTTATAAAACTCCTGTAAGTGCACTTTTACAGTGAACTGCTGCGATCCAAAGCATCTCTGTGTTGTTATCCGACCATAATCTGGCAGGTTTATTATAAGAGATGGTCTAATTGCTTCTAGAATAAGACTGATAGCAGGTCTGTTGGCACTATCAACACAAATGGCTGACTATAAGACACTGTGAAACATCACCACATCACAAGGTGTCAGACTAATTCTAAATTTGACATTGATCGCGATTCAAAGGGCCGACCCTAGCTCGTGCCCCTCATTAAATCACATTAACCTTAATTATCGTCACAGCTCCTTGAAACCCAGATACTACAGTTGGGCTTGACTCCTGGCTGCTCAGCTGGAGGCTGGGTGTGTGTTTCATGCGCTTGTGAGTTGTGTGAAGTCGAGTCCAGTCCTGCAGAGGCTTTTAAACTGTCTTCACCTTAGGAGGCCACTGGTTCCTCAGTAGCAGTCACCTTGACTGGCTGTCTTTCTCTCTTCCCTGTCTGCACACCCTCCCTTTCTACTACCTCCCTCATGCAGCCCAGTTTCCTTGTGCTGTTTTATATTCACTTCTTGATTGGTTGGGGGGGATGGGCTGATGGAATCGCATTTGAGGGGTTAGCTGGTTAGTGCAGGGAGGGGGAAATAGATTTGGTGTGTGCATAAAGATAGAAAAAGAGAAAGTGAGAAAGGGAACAGAAGATGGAGGGAAAATGTAAAGAGATTTTTTGGGGTACTTTATTTTTCAGGCTGCCATTGAGTCTGTAATGTCATTCAGCGATGTGGAAACCAAAATGAGCCTTGCCACCAGATGTGTTCCAGTCCAGATAGCAACTTGAAAGACAGACGTTTATTGTTTTAGTGCATTTGGTGTGGTTCAAACCCAAACTGCATGAAATGCTGATTGATGGATTTCACTAAAGAATGTGTGTGTGTGCGACAGAGAGAGAGAGAGAGAGAGAGAGAGAGAGAGAGAGAGAGAGAGAGAGATGCTTTATCTGATTTATTTAACCATTTTTGTGCCCTGCTCTGAGCTCTGTCTGCTGATGAAAAGAGAAAACTGACTGCATGTTTTTCTGTGTGCTCCAGTAGCATTTCGCATTTCAGTGCAGATTCATCTGTGTTCCATCAACACTTCAATATAAAACAGCATAACCTTTATGACTGACTGCTTGCTGCACCGTAGGCTTCTTGCACTAAGTAATGTTTCCCTTTGTCATTCATAGAATGCTGATTATATTTTTCTGAACAGCAAACAAACAACATATAAAGCTGCTTAGTGTGTTTCACTGGAAATAATTGTGATAAACTTGCTTAGTGGCTAGACAGTATGTCACAAAGTTGTTGCATTAATGGCTTTGTTATTATAAGAAGTCAAAGTCAATATTAACATTCAAACTGCTGTGACCTTCAGTTATGCAGCTTTATGCCTGTGGGTTACCAGGGGCAACAACTAAACTTATTGTCGTTGCTGACATTTAGCTGTATCCACATGCATGTGGTTTTGTCTCTAGGCCAGGAAGTGTGCAGTCTTTTTTCTTCTTCTTCTTCTTTCTTTCTTTTTTAAAAAACTTTACAGCAGTATTATATGCCCAACTGTGAACTCCATCTTGCTAATCATTGTACATTAACCTTTGTTGCTCCCATTGTTTTATGATTAGGACACCAGCATGCCAATGCGGAAACAAAAAAAGACAACACATTTTCATTGTGCTGGAAAGCTGTAATTCCCCCAACAAGAAAGCTGATCTTCATTAGGCTAATTGCTTCATGTCATTCATAAACAAATAGACCGCAAAGTGATTGTTCTAGATGCTAAAGATTATGAGTGCAGTTATTGGCCTTGGCAGATTTGTGGAAAGCAGGCTTTGCTACATGAATTAGCGTAACCATTGCACGAGAGAGCCACATCAACATTTCAAATAAGCACAGACGGAGCTCATCATTTCACTTTTATATTTACCACTCTGCAAGCAGCCAATGGTAAATCCAGCTCTCTTGTTTTCAGCATGTCTCTCTGAGAATGGTGTGTCCAAATGTGATGACTTTATCATTACTGGCGAAGAAGAAAGCGTAAAGGAAAAGAGTTTGTCATGCAATTTTGTTATCAGTCCTGTGCATGACCGCAGAACTTAATTCAGGTTTTCCTCATAGTGAGTCTTTAAAACACCATATGACTTATCCCTCATTACATACATGACATGAGTATAACATAAAAGACAACTTAGACGTTGGAAAATTTAGACTGGACACATTTAGGCTCTTACACAGTCTAAGGACAACTTAGGCAAGGCAAGTTTATTTATATAGCACCTTTCATGTACAGGACAGCTCAAAGTGCTTTCCATTGTACTTAGACTGTGTAAGAAAAATGGTGAATTTGTCAGAGTTGCAGCATTACATGTGATTTATTAGCATTGACATCTTCCTGCTCATTCTTGGGAAAAGGTTGGTTGACTATGCAATAAACCTACCAATTCCATTAGATGCATGTTTAAAAACACTAATAAACACAGTGTCTGCGCTGTCGAAGAATGCAGCTGTTGGGTGTATTAAGAAAGGCTCGCAAGCCTGGGCAAACATGAACAGTTGTCTTAGCTTCCTGAGGCATGTCCTGTGCAAACAGAAATGGAGACGGCTGGTTCAGGTCCTCACTGAAAGACCACGGACCCTGTGAGCACACACACTTCAACATGTTCGCTCTCTCGCAGGTAAATGCTCACACATTCTTGCATGCAGATGTAAGCATGTCCACATAGTGTAAATAAACACATGCACAGATACAAACACACAAGCCACTGAGATTTTATCGTGTTGTTGTGCAGCAACATCTCAACACACATTACTGTACTTTATGGCTTGATTATTAAGTACCGGTAGCTAACCCTATATTAATTACATTATTACAGTTACTATATGTTCAAAAGATTTTTGCTTAAGGTACATATAGATAGTGCCAATTGAAAAGAAAACTGAGCCAAATCTGCTTATTCTTTCAACAAACCTTTTTTGTATTAATAGATAATGACCGTGTTAGTTCAGGGTTGCACAGGAAGTTAAGTTAGCTGGTGAGGCCACCAAAGATTGGTCCTCTGCCATGTGCCGTTTTTGTCTGTGCCTCTCTGAGCCAAGTGTGTGTGTATGTGTGAGTGTGTAATTCCCCTCCCTATCCTATCACTACAAACCCACAGTCCCCCCAGGCCTCTCTCCGCCTTAGTCTTGTAAGCCACCTCTGGCACTTTTGGGGCTTTGTTCATAATATTTTCATTGTAGACTTATCTCACTTTCCAGGAATTTTATGCATTCAGAGTCTTTATTTTTTGTTTTTTTAGTGACAGTTCAAGTATGGTAACAGAAGTTATTTAAAAAAAGCCTGAACAAAAATGGAAATGAAAATGTTCTTTGCTGCTTTTTGTAAATCATTTCAGAACCTGCTTTATTATTACCTTTACATACTTTGTTATCTTGATATTGTTCTTCATTTTTCAACATTTTTTACAATAGCTGTCTTTTAGGTCCCAATATGTTGGTACGTGGGTGCAGCTGAATTTGAGTGTGTTCACTATGCAAACACAGCATTGCTGACACTCCTGGTTTCACTTAATCTTTCACACAAAGGCTTTGGCATGTGGCAGGGCTCTCAGTTTCAGTGACAGAGAGAAAGAACAAGGGAGAGAGATGTGAGAAAGAGTACATAAACAGATGTATAATTACTTATATTTGAAAGCATTTACATTTATTTGTTTTTTAATTATCACCAGATCTAGACAGACACTGTCTGTATTTGGGCGGTGAGATGTTTGCAGGCCTTGGAGTTCAGCAGACATTAGGACTTCCTGAAGCAAACAGCTGATGCCTTCCAAGAAATTTTGGTCACTTCAGGACCTTTTTGTGCACTGTAGTATACACAGACCTCCACCCATGCTCCTAGTTTTGATGGATGATTTATTTTCCTGTCATCCCATAATTACTCACTGGGTAAATGGGAGGACTCCTATGAGATTATAGTTTGTCTTTGCAGTTAAAAATAAAAAAGAAAAAAAATCTTAAGAGACTAAACAATTTGCCAACAAGCTTTATAAAGCCTCTTTTGATGGTGTACATGGCTTGGAATAATAATTGGAAATGTTATCACACTGCTGTAGTGATGAAAATGGAAAAGTGAATGTAAAAAACTGCGGGGAATGATTTCAAATAGAAAATGTCTTAATTATAAATTTGTTTGTTTTAATAAAAACTGTGATGTTAGGTAGAGTTTTGTTTTTAATTAGTGCAATTCTGCAATTCTTTTTTACAGAAACTTTACCTCTTGGTGCCACAAGCTGTTGTTTGAAAAGCTTGATATCTTTCAGATGCAGAAGCATTGCATTGTGATTAGTAAAGAATGAGTAGTCTCACATCAAAAAGACTTGTTGCGGGCTTTTTAATATATTTTTATGGGTGGGGGGGCGAAATTGATGTAATTAGAGAAGAATAAATAAAAAAGGAACGTGGAAAGGAGAGGCAACCTCTCATCTGATTTTGGCAACGTTTTAATGAAGTTCTTTTTCTGTTGTTGTTGTTGGGCTTGCATCTGAGACCAGGGTAACTAATTTTGTTTCAGCCCATGTATTTACATGTACTGTATTTACATGTGTTGAAATGACAATAAAGATTCTTTAATCTTGAATCTAATGACATTAGTCACAGATCATCATCAGCGTTATGGCAGGACGGTTCGTCCCAGGTACACATCACCTAATATTTCTTTAATTAACTTCAGAGAAAGTGTATTACCATGTGCTGATGAGGTTACAAACTGGCAAAAATGGTGCATTCTGGGTGCCAGATCCCCTTGTTCCTTTTGGTTTGGTTTGTTGTGCTTACTGCTGCTCTACATAATGACAAGGGTGGAAGAGTGGAAGATTCCAATTACTCAGAGAAAGTCAAGGAGACTGTTGAAGTTTGAGAAATACAACACGAGCCGGGTTGCTGAGTGGAGATTTGGAATGTAATTAACTTGGTTTGGCTGCTTGCCAGTGAAAAAATACATTTCTTTCTTCTCATCTCAAATGAAAATGTAAAGAGTGTTTTGCTGAAAAATACCTGGAGGGAACAGTAGGCTGTTGAATATTTGTAATACAGCTTGCATTGTGCAGTTGAAATGAGTTTTGAGATGAGTTATCCGTTGTGGTTTCCCCTTTGACATTTCAAAGGTATGCAGCTTTTGAACCATGGATTTACTGTAATCTGTTTTTTTCTATTATTGATGTGTGGTTGAGTTATAAACTGTAGATTGGCTTCTCTGCCATTTCACTGGCTTTACCATATCAGAAACCACAAGGCCATGGTGCCAGGGTAGACTTTGTAATAATGTTTATATATAGTCACATATAAACCCCAGTTGTTGCTCCCCTTTTGCATATTAAACTGTACTGGAATGCTAGTCACCATATAGGGTGTGTGGATCTTGAAAACTTCCTCTGTTCCCTCTCTCAGACAGTCTGCACTGAGACATATAAAAGATGTTACCAAGCATTGCAATGTGTAATATAAAGCAAATTTTGCCACTGCAAGAGCTGTTCAAAGTAACATTGGCTGCACTAAACTGGTTTACCAAACAGCTAAGTTCACATTTTTTTCACTGTCTATCGGCACCTAGTGGTTCTAATAAAACATAATTTCCTTTACTTAAAGTGTGTTAAGATCAGTGGTATATTTGACATTTGGGGATTTTTTGGGGTGCAAACATTAAGCATGAAGTGGTTTTCTACTTCTTGAAATGACCACAGAGCTGCATAAACTACAAAAGAAGAAGATGAAGGTACTCAACTTTTTGGAAATTACACAGTTTACTTTCAAATAAGTTTTGTTTTGTGGATACTCTTTAAAGTATTTTTGGCAGAATAATAATAGTAATCTCTGATTGGTCACAGTGGTGTAAAAATACCTTGAAATTAGTATTTTTTCATGAGCCAAAGTAACTGGCAGACAGATTCAGCTCTCTAAATGTGAGCTGTTTTTTTTTTTTATCTTTTTTTCCCTGGTACTATAAAAATCCAGCTGCCTCTGATCCACTGTTGGCTGATCTGCAAATGGATCAGGTTGTCCAGCGCAGCCTTCTAAATCAGTCTGGCATGGCGTTATAATAGCTTTTTCTTGTATGTGCCCTGTCAAATCATCAGAGCCTCTTTAGGTGCTATTTTAGTATTTGTCACACAATCAATACAAGAAACTACAAGTTCTTTGTGTCACCACATGGTCCCCTGAAGGGAATACACTTGCATACCCAGTGCTTAAATGCTAGTCTTATGACCCTTCAGGAGAATGTAGTTTGAAACCAGATCCGTGAAATGAGGCAGAGAGGTGCTGAGATGATAAGCTAATTAGTGGACTCTGCAACTGCTCTGCTAATGACTGTTTGTGGGCTTGTGGGTGCTGCAGTGTACACGTGTGCTGTCATGCTGCACAGTCGATTTTTAGAGGCTTAATCCAGCATGCACTTGACAAAGCCTGCTAAGTGAATCAAAAGACTGTGTATCAGATGAGACAAGTCTTCTCAGCCTCCTCAATGAAGCTACCAAAACAAAGCGAAAGGGCACAAATGTATGCCAATAAGCCCTGTCACTACATTGTAGTGCTTTTACTCGCCACTCCTAGTTTTGTTAAATGAAAACTCATTTCTCATTTGTGACTTCTAATGCTATCTATGTTTCTGCACCATAAGTTTGATACCCTGCTCAAGGAGTCACTGCGTAGGCCGTGACACAATGTAGATTTCTAGTGCAATTCTGTCATTGTGCAAGCAACTATAAAACGAAGAAGAAAGCTAGAAAGGAAGAGAAGGTGAAAAGATGGAGAGATAGAGTTTTATCTGGCAGACAGAAGGAGGGCAATTGAGCAATTTTGCAAAGTTAAGAGCAAAAAAAAAAGAAAAAAGAGTGAAATAAAGTAGATGTAGAGCGCACACTGCACATGCAAATAAACAAAATCCTCTTTGCTAAGCATGCACGTGCTGAAGTGACACCAGTTCTCACTTTCGGTTGTGCTCATGCACCTGCTGACTCTCAGTGTTATTGTCATTAAAGGGAATGTTGTTCTATACTGACACCAAAGTTCCTACCACAGTGTGATCACATCGTAAATAACAGGTTTATAAAAATAAATCATCATACCATTCAAAATAAGATATATAAGCTTTTATGGAAGTTAATACAGAATCAAATTCATGCTGTTAAACAATTAAAGGTAAAGTGGTTTCTGTTTATTGTTGTTTACTGAACAACTTATTCTCACAACCTTGCATACGCCTGGATGTATGGGGAGGAGTCAAAACACATTGTTTTATATAAACTGACATGAAAATTGAACTAAATAGATTACATATACAACAATATGGTGGGAGCAGGGGGAGAAAGAATGACTGGTTGACTGGCTTAAGCCCAAACATTGAGCAGGTGAGCTGGATCTCTCTGAAAACCTGACCACACCTAACAGACTCCTGCAGGTACACATTCATCCTGATTCTTCTTCTTAACTTAATTTTACCAGTTTTAAATAATTGCTAGTTATACCAGTAATTAAATGTAGGTTAATATTTTTGAACATCCCATCTTTCATGTTAATTAAATGCATCATCAGAGCTGGATATAATGCTCCATTATTTGCTGATAACATTAATGAGGAAATGCATTTTTTAAATCAGTCTCTGTGGGTTATAAATGGTCAGTGTTGCCCATTGTGGTGTGAAAAAGTTGGAGTTTAAATAAATGATGACTTTTGCTCTCAGACAGAAGAACATGATTGAAAAAATATGCGCAACAATATGACAAAATGAAGAGGTAATTTAACTGGTTCTAAACATCTCAGCAGGTTTTCTCACATTAGTGTTTCCTCTTTTGTACTGACTTATAGGAAACCACTCTTTCTGCTGTATGTCAGAGCTTTGTGACTCTAGCTGCTTCTTTATGTTTCTGACATACAAGCTCTCCTTCTAGAAATCCTGCTTTTTTATTGTTTTCTTTTTTTACATCAAATGAGATTTTCTTGTCACTCAGACTCGCTTAATGTCCTTGGCAACAACTATTGCTAAGCGGCACAAACAAAACTAAACAACAAAGCAACACGAGGGGTAAGTGGGTCTCATGTATGACAGAGGTGAGAGATGAGCTAATTAGGGATTAAGCGTTAATAGCTGGAAAAATGGGGACAAGTGCCAAACCCCATTTTGTTCCAAATACAGCGATATGTCTTCTTTTCTGTTCACCCATCTTTCTCACCTTCCATGCTTGCATTTTTCTTTCCCTCTTCATCTCAAGCATCTCCTCTCTGTGTCTCTCTGCTACAATTATTATCATTCTCTCTCACACTCTTAAATCCTCTCCTTTTATTCTTTCTTTCCTCTCAGGATGATTCTCATCAGGCAGTATTAGCTGCAAATTTAGAACTAAGTAGCTGTGACAACATTCTCGGATGCTCCAGCTGTCACTGATTTATTGAGTTATTTAAGTAATGTACTGTGATTAAAAATGCAAATTTTTTCCTAAATCGCATGCCAGCGTACACAGTTTTTTTTCAATAACTTATTTAATTACATGGAAAATGAAACAAGGGCGAATGATTCAATCTATGCAGCCAAATGCCATTCCAAATAAAAATGAATCACTTCCTGATACAGAATCATTGTACGATGGAGAAAGTAAGATTCTTTCAGGCTGAATCAAAGCACTGTGCAAGCTGTTAATGAGCACAAATGCTTATATTTAATCAGTCATATTTTGTTTTATCATCTTTAAAATATCAGACAAATAGGTGTCACATTTCAGGAAATGGTCTATGTATACAGATAAAACATCCTAAATACACCAGAAAGAAACACTTGCTTTTACATTACCTCTTGCCATGATATGAAAGCACAGCTTTGAATTTAGTCAGAAAGAAATCCCTTTAAATCCTCATCTTGCCTTTTAGAGCACACTCAGTTCATGTAGGGTAGTTCTGCTTTTCCATTTAAAGCAAGGATTTTAAATGAAGAGAGGAAAAAAGTTTCCCAATATTATTATGAATTGTGTCCTCGTCTACTCTGAATAATTTCTTCTCCCTTGGGGGATTTGTTCAGTACGCTTTCCTTTGCTCATTTCGGCCTCTCATTATGCATTCATGTATTCGTTTATATAATGCGCAGTGCTGCAGCTACATTGGGCAAATCTCAGATGTTTTTTTGACACCATCGTGTATGGTAAATAACATTTCTTCTTCTTTGAATTTGGTTTTTTCTTTCCTCTTACACCTCAAGCAGTTGGTTTCTCCAGTTATCTTGCAAAATATGCAAGGCCCCTTTAGAACATCTCAGGATTTCATTTTTTTTCTGCTCCGAAAAAGTAATTCTCATTTAAATAATGAGATGGAACTTTTCCCCTCCATCACTTGATCTCTGCGGAGAGCATCTCGCTGCATCATTATTTCAGCGCTTTAAAATCTCTTCAAGATGACCAGAAGAGCTTTAGATATTGCTTGGATGGCTTCCAAATTTCTCACTGTGTACTGTCACAGATCCTCAGCAGTGTCAGTGCCACTTTACAGCCTTCTCCTTAAAATACGACCTCTAGGGGAGTGTGTGAAAGTCCATGACCATGTCAGATGTCTTTTTCCTCTCTTGATCTCAGTGGAGTGAGCGTCTCCGGCTTTCCAGGTGTCCGAGGCATAGCAGCTCTATCGCAGGGCTCTAAATGGGTTATTTAGGTCAATACTGCAGGTTCTTCATAATAACATTATTATTTTACTGATATTATGGCACACCAGGGGCTTGACAAATATGGGCGACTGTTTTGATAGTCAGAAAAATGCATAAACGTGGTAGTTTGGGTTTAGATTTTGTTTTAACTATATGAATGCTTTTAGGAATAACTGCACCTCAAACATAAATCCAAAGAAATTTCACTTATTTGTGTAAGATATGTCTTGTGTAAGATTTGTCTTTAATAAATGGCTTTTTGACTGTGCAGATTTATTGCGCTGCCATTTATCCTCTTCCAGAGCAGTGCATTTGCTGTAGAAGCTCCATGGAGAGGAGTTAGGAAAGGAACCAGGAAAAGAAGGAGAGGAAAAGAGGGAACGCTGGGTGTATATTGCAGTCCAGTGATTTCTGATTTATGGTTTGATTACAGTCTCTCAATCCTGCTGAAGTCTGGCTATATTGGTCTACATCACATGCATTTCTCTTTTTTTTTCTCACTTGGCTAGGTCATGCAGCGAGCTCCAGCAAGACCTGCTTCTCGTCAAAATGAAGTCCACAAAACACACACACAAGTGAAATGTGATGGCTTTTAGGCACACACACAGACTCACACAAACTGATTGAGATAAAATGAAGAATGGCTCTTTTAGTCTGCTAAAATAGCAGCCAGACCATCATGCAATGCAGTTTACCAACAACTGGAAACTAATAGTGATAATCAAAGATGCACCAAGCAAACAAAGCAAGAAATAAACAATGCAACGGGAAGTCTGATGCAACTCCGCTCTGTTTTGATCCCACTCGACAGAATGAGAATCTGCACGTTTACTACTGCAGAGATGAATAAGATACCAAACTCCTCTTCATCTAGAATGTCATTGCCACTGTTTTGCAGAAACTGAGCCTTGAAAATGAGACAATGCACCTTAGCCCACCTGTAGCTGACTGAATGTTCTCTATTGAGAGCTGCTAAGTGTGCTCCCTTTATGTGCCGCTTTTAACCAGCATTGATTCACCTGCCTTTAGACCACGTTGGTGTATGAAAAGGATGAAAGCTGCTAAAAGAGCCCTTCACTGATATTATGTCTCCCTGGCCATTCACTAAACTGATGCTTGGCCTTGTGTTTTACTTTAAATTCTTTCACTCGAATTTCTCTACCAGTGACTGAACTAGCTCGTTTAGACACTCAGGTTATTTAGCAAAATAGAGCATTGTGATTCTAAAAGGGCAATATCTTCTCAATTTCATATTAAATAAGACACCTCCTGGAAAAAAAGCAACAATCAATGTGTCTCTTAATTAGCTAAAATGAGAGGTGACTGAAATGCCAAACTTCTTTTGGACTTTTAGAAGAGCCGTCATATGCGTCCTTCAGTCAGACAACAAAGGACAGAATGGAACTGATTGTTTTCAGCAGCTTGCAGGGAAATCTGATATTAATACCCACTAAAATCCCATGTTAAAAACCATTCAACACCAGAAAAAATGGGCCAACTGGAATGATGGCTGAGCTTACGGCAGCTCCGATGTCAGCAGGTATATTTGAATATGAACAGCACTGACTGAAAGGTTATGACCCGTAAAGAGAGGGAATGATTTGAGTGAAGCGTGCAGAGGGGAGAAATGTCAGAGTGAGAATGGCAGGAAATATGTTAGTGACAAGGAAAAAGCTGCCCCTAGTATGCTACAGCTCCGATGAGTAAAAATAGGGCATTGGGCAAGAAGGCAGGAAACCAGCCGAGTGAGGCCTCTAGTAGGAATTTCTTCTGGGGAGGAGAGATAAGGGACTTAACTCCCTCCTGTCTGGGCTGACCAGCTTCAACATGTGCTATATGATCACTGATCACTTATGCAGAGATGGACAGAGGAAGAGATTGAAGAACTGAATAAATGATTTAAGCACCAAGTGAGCAATGTGTGCACTTCTGCATGTGTCCTGTGGACACTTTGCAGGCTTTTCAGTGACTTATCAACAGAGCATTTTGATTTGGTTGAAACTTGTGTTGGCAACCAAAGGCTGAACAAACATAAGGGCTTTTTCACGCAAATACACAGTAATGCTCTCAGAGCCACACACACACACAATAGTTGAGGTAATGGAAAGTACCATGTGCGTGAATATGGTTTGTCAGGTTAGCAAGTGGAAGTTAGACAATAAACAGCGGCCTTATCAGACTCATGGCAGAGCTTCCAACCTGATCATTCTAACTATTAGACATAAATAAGACCCCTACTGCTTTTGCTTCAGCCCATTCACTCCCATGAATAAGCATATTTTATAAGAAAGGAGCCTCAGTGGGAACTTTTTCTCAGTGGTAGAGCTTTAGCTCGCTGTGTGTGCATTAGCCTCGACCCTGTGCTCCTTCACTGTCACTTTACCACACTGATCACACTGCTTTATTTGATTTGCCCGTAGTTGCGTGACATCACTGACACAAGATTTATCAGAATTTTTTTACAAATCTGATTTTCAGCCCTACAGTGGAACGTGAGATTGATGGCTTGGAGGTGGGGAGACAACAGGGTGATTATCATATCATTGATTACAGTAATTTGTACATGGGGAGGCAGTGGTTCAACTGGTGGGGCGTTCACTGACAACTTCATGGCTGACAATGTGACCACTTCTTGTAAACTGTGGGCGGTTCAAAAGTTCCAGATGCTATACTTGTACAGTAATATAGTCAGAACTTGCCAAACATCTCTTCCAGAAACTAAAAATAGTGCACTGGTAAATCGATGATTAACAATAGAGGATATTTTTAAGCATTTTTTTTGTTAAGGGAGTAAAATGTTAAATATGGACAATACAATTGATGGATAAACAATTAATGTTTCTTCTTCATTGAACATGAACTTCATTCATGTTTCTTTTAATAAGATAAAAAAAATGTTTAACACTCCCTGAGTGCTGGGAAAAAAACTATTGTTAATTTTGATCCCAGTTTTTGGCAACAGGTATTTAATGATTCATCCATCAAACAGGAAGTGCAACTTTCCCAATATTTTTTGGAATACACAATTTCTGCAACTCTGACAGAAACTGAGCCTTCATAAAGCTTTACACTGAGAAAAGAAACCCTGTTACATAAGTGTCCTCATGTGTCCTTGCTGTGTCCAGTTACTGTCATATTCAGGACACAGCCTTCCCTCCAGCAAAATTGCAGTACGAGACAATAACCTAAATACCTGTCGGATTTTGTCCCTTCTTTCTCTCTGCATTTCTGTGCCTCGTTCTATTTTTGCCTTGCATTCTCACTCTTTTCTTTTCCTCCTTATGCACCCGCTTACCCACACTCCCTCGTGGTCACTCTCTTAAGTGATTGCTACATTTCATCTCATGGTAAATCGGCCGTCAGCCTGGTGAGCTATCATTATGCAAATGACAGGCAATTCAATTTCAGTTGGTCGGAGGGAGAATTTCTAATTAGGGTGAGGCATGGCACTCAAGATGGAGAGAAAGATGGAAAGACAGAGAGAGACAGTAAGGTAGAGAGGGGATGTAAACGGATAGCAGAGGTAAAGTGAGAGGTTGAAAAAGAGGGATGGCTGGAAAAGGAGAAGTATCCATCCATGAAATCAACACCTGTATTATAGTGAATACACTTGAATTGCTGTAAGTCTATTAGCTTCTTCTCTTACTCTTGTTTTTTCCTCCTCACCCAGTTCATTTTAATAAAGCATTGGCCTCTGTGGATTTGTATTTTCAAAAAAGGCCTTTATAGAGAGCTTAATCACTCTTCCGACCATCCATCCATCCATTTTCTTCCGCTTAATCCCAGAGCGGGGTCGCGGGGGGGCTGGGGCCAATCCCAGCTCAACAGGCGAGAGGCAGGGTACACCCTGGACAGGTCGCCAGTCCATCCAGGGCCCACTCTTCCGACCAGATTTATGAAAACATATCTTAGTTTAAGGGAAAACTCTGTGAAGTCATTTATAAATAAATCTGCAAGAACGTAATTGCTAAACCATGATGTGTTCATTACACTGTAGTCTTAAAATGGCAAAAGGACATTTTCACAGAGAAATCAAAAAATATATGCTTTTACAAGACTTATGTCATCACAGTTGTCTCATACTATGCGAATCATGTATGCATCATATCTAAAATCAAAATCTAAAGTACTTTGCCTTCAAATGGTATCTTTTTGGTGACCAAAGTCAAGTTTCAAGATCCCCTTTGAGTGTTTCAGGGTTAAAGCTATATTAAAGATGTTGGTTGAGCACTATGATGACACTTGTTACTGCACACCTTAATAAAAAACTCAGAAAAGCAGCATTTTTTTCATAAAACAGTTAGAGCTACCTTTTTTTAAAGATAGATCCTAGACTCCCCAGAAGGGAATAACAGTGATGTTATGAACATGTTCTCTTAAAAAGATGTTTAAATCTGTTTGAATATAAAAGACATATTATCAGGATCTGCAACATAAGAGTGATTAGTGGAGAGCTACAAATGGAAATGAAATATGTGTTAAATCTATTGGATTGCCAGAAAAAACAATGATATAGTATCAAATGATATGCAAGGCTGCTAAATTTGTGGGACTTGGAAGAGGTATCCAAATGATATATATTTTCAACAAAGCAGTTTTGGTGCTTAACTCTAACAGAGTCAACTAAAAAACCCTGGAAGTTATTCTGCCACCACATCTTTAACCTCAGGTTCAGCAGTGCTGATCTTTTTACAGACTCAGTCACATGCTGTCATATCTGACAGAACAAACAACCTACATGCAGGCATCAAATGCTCACAGGCTCAGAAGCATAATCTACAGTATGTACCTGTCCTATGTGCAGTAAACCTGCATTTCTCTAAAATTTTTTAAAACACATAATCCTGCAATTTGCCAATACATTGTAATATTATGGATTCATTATATAGATAACAACACTTAAACCAAACTAAACAAAATGATGATTAACCATTAAGTGTGTGCAAATCGCTTGCTAAATAAGCTAAATGACAACAGTGACATTGGTCAGAGTTGTTATGGGCTACATCTCTGATTTATCTCTCAACCACTTCCACTATCTCTTTACAGGAACATGATGGTGATGTGTAACCTAGGTGTATCAGTTCTATCTTTGACTGGCAGAGATAAAAACTTTTGCCTGTGTTAGTATTTTTTAAAATACATGAAATATTTCAACCCACTCTGCCTTTAATATGCATCACACAGCTTTACAGAAAAGCATTTAATACAAGTGATGTAAATAGATCAGGCACTGTGAGACTTAACATGATGAAAACAATTAATGTATGTGCAGGATCTGCAAGTTTGTGAATTACATTTTCACACCTGATTTTTCTCTATGTTGTGCTGCTGTCAGAATGGACCAGCACTGTGCGGCGGGCTTATTTTGATGGAGTGTCTCTTTTTCTTCCCATCGCCGTAATGAAGCATCGGGCTTGTCTGTGTTTTTTATTTATTCAGCAGCCCAGAGGGACAACATATTTCCTGCAGAGAAACGAAGATGGAGAGAGAGAAAGACAAAATAAAACAACAACAAAAAAGACTTGGTCAAACTTTTTTATCTTGATTAGGTGATGTTTCTCATTCTCGTTTGCATACTGGGGTGTTAGTGCTCAATTCACTGTCATTATGTGCATATATGTGTCTTCATTTTCTGGTGTGCAACTTATCTGAACATGTGAAAGTCTGAATGTGTTGGGGAGCATACATACCAATATGCACACATGCACACACTCAGAACAGAGGATTGAGCTGAGATCAGCAGCTCACCCTAGGCTGTCAAATATTCTGTCAGCACAACCCAAGAATCACAATTGGACTCTTTGGGAGGCATTAATTCAAAGCACCTTAACAATGCTCTCTGAAACCAAATCAACTGCATGTAGTCAGCATATCAACTCTCAACTAACTCCATCTCTTTATTTCTCTATATCCATCTCTTTTCAGGCTTCTTTTGTTGCACTTACCTTCCTCTGCTTTGACTTTGCAGCAGTGTTTTTCCTGTTACCCTTACTCCTGTTGTGTACTCTGTCCTCCTTCAATGATTGAGCTCAATATCTTTCTTGTGGTGACTTGTATCCAAAAATGTATAATATAGATCCTACATACGTACATGTACAGGTCAAATTCGGTAAAAGTGTAGCGTTGCTGTTGACAATCGCCCTCTATTCTGAATTCCTACTTTGATTTGATATAGTAATAGTGTTTTGGCTTTTTTTAACATATTTCCATTACAATGGAAATATGTTTTGTTGATCTGATGCAAGATATATCTTGAGCAACATCAACCTGCTTTGGATGTATTTTCAAAGAGACAGTGCAATTAAATGGTTCTGGGTTTTTATTTATTTATTTATTTGTTTGTAGTGCATCAATACTGCAGTTTAAGATAAGATATTTGTATGGTTTTCTAATTGGCCCAATGCTAAAAACTGAAGCATTGCAGAGATGTACACAAAAAGTGTAACATTGTAGATGTCCCTGATGAGCAAAGAATAGGGACATGTTGATTTGCTGTGATGCATCATTTCAACATCACATTATGGTGAAACTCCCATTGGGTAGTCAGAGAAGATTTTGAATGTGTTGTGAGGAACAGTTAAACCAAGATGTTAGCATAAGCTTCAAGGCAAAGTTAGCCGAGGAGTTAGCAAAAGCTAGCAGCCACCCCGAGGCTAAATGAACAGATGCTGACTGCAAGCCGCTGGGAGAGTGTTTATAAATGCAGCCTGCTGAAAAGCCTGTTTTATTCTGGATTTTGGTTTATTGTCCAACTAAAAGATTATTAAGTTAGTACAGGTTTTGTTAGATAACTGTGCAGTTTCTGTCCCAGTCTGAAGTAGAAAAAGGTCATTAAAAGTTTTGATATTTACAGCACTACTTTCATTGCCTTAAGGTGTCCACATTTGCTTTCAGCACATTTTATTAATTTGGTCGCTATGAATTTTCTTTGGGGCTGTCAAATACTAATAATTTTTTATTTGATTAGTCACAAGATGGCTAAGTATTAACGACAATATTTTAAGCTAAAAGTTCTTTGGTAAAATTAAAACCTATTTTTCTATTGTATGTTAATGGCAGAATTTTCACTGATTTTTTTTTTAAATGTCAGTCTTACTGGTCTAAAGGATTAACAGGTTTTTTTAATTCTTCCATCCCACTCAGGTTACAATCAGCTATTATGTAGGTGTGATGACTTCTAGTTCTCTTTGTCTTCTACTTTTCTTGCCCAATGATTTGGTACGTTACTGCCACCAACTGCCGTGGACAAGATAAATGCAACCATTGAGTGGCATGCACATGTGTAAAAAAATAATTAAGTTAAGTTCAGGAACAAATACATTTGCATTAGTATATTCATTTTAACAGTCATAGTTTTCTTATTGAATCAGATGATTGGTCCAACCTGAAATATGACTGTGATCTGTTCTAAGTAATCCCAAAAACATCCTTCTGTCCAACTTCAGTCTCTATTAAAGTAGTCTTTTTCTTTCCATGTGCAACTCATACAGAATGACCCCCCCCCAAAAAAAAAACAACAACAAACAAACACGATTAGCTAAAGCTTTTCCCAGCCCTGTCTTATGCCTGTAACACTACTTTTGCCCAGATCACAGCAAAGATGCTGCCTCGACTGGGTGGTAAGTTGCAATGTTTTAATGTTGGTTTGTCTTAGGAAATGTTCTTATAAAGATGAGAGAGTTTAATAAAGAGAAACAGAAAGTTAAAAGAAAATGTTTTTTTCTCCCCCTCCTCTCTGTATTGGAAAGAGCAAGGGCATCGCTCGCACTTTATTAATGCACTCCATCTTCCCTGCTTTTGTGTCAGATGTAATGTAAAGGGCAGGTGTGTGTCTGTGTATGAGTGTGAGAGAGAAGGTGACTGAAAAGACAGCAAGCAAATTTCTGCCATCGGGAGTTATTCCAGTACATTCAGTTATCCTTGCCAAAGGCTATGTTGTTAAAATGGTCTTTTGGGCCACTTTGAAACTGCCTTTGATATAAATAAGAGACATAATTCATAAATGTTGGCTCGTCTCATTTAAACAGTCGTACTTTTAACACCCACAAAGCTTCATTATTCTACTTTGATTTGAATTTTTATTTTTATTTTGGCTTTTTCATGATCATTACACTGCCATCCCCACCCACCCCCCACCCCCATCTCTGACTAAAACTAAAATCCTTGTTAACATCTATAACAGCTATTCTGTTATTCATTCTGAAAAGGCAGGCTTTAATCTACTCTAATCCACACAGTGAACTGAATGAAGCATCTGTGCTTTCACACAATTTAAGAAAGCACTGTTGAATTCTCCATCACACCTGAAAACATGCAGCTAAGCTCTACGTTCTTGTTCAGCAGAAATTGAATCTATTTTCTATAATATTTCTGTGACTTGAGAAATAGAAGAAATAGAAGAAACT
The DNA here is from genome assembly GCA_037177535.1 of Pseudomugil gertrudae. Classification (NCBI taxonomy): domain Eukaryota; kingdom Metazoa; phylum Chordata; class Actinopteri; order Atheriniformes; family Pseudomugilidae; genus Pseudomugil; species Pseudomugil gertrudae. Next base: position 14,277,747 of record JBAMHV010000003.1, on the reverse strand, counting down.
GCATACAAGGAAGTAGTTATACTATGTCACAGTTTGAGAAAAGAGCATCTTGTAAGGTATCTTTACTGCAGATTAAACTTTGACTTTTACTATTGCATATGATAAATCATCACAATGTCAAATACATTCACTTCTTCATCACATCAGATTTTTCATTCTTCCACAAAGGGATTATGTATATTGTGTTTATTTAATAAAATGCATAGACAGAGTTAAAATGCATGTTTAACTGAGTAAAGTATTGCATAATAACAAAGACGAATACACAGATAGATGTACAGATAGAGGAGAGAAGTGTGGAGTATCTCCAGTGTCTCCAGCTGATTTATTGTACCCCAGTGTAAACTGGGATCTGTGTTGACTAATGGAACTGAAACTATTGGAGAAATGTAAACACAAGATACAACAACAAGAGGAAGGGTGGAGGTAGCACAGAAACAAGCAAACAGAAGAAGATAAGAGCAGCTGGGAATATAATGTGAAGGCAAGTGTGTTAAAATTAAATTTGGACTTGAATGATTTTTCTATATAATCTCTTGGCATAGAGTGTAGTCTTATCTGTGTTTGTAAATACAAACGGATGTGCTTGCATGCTGAGTTACCAGATAGAAAAGCTGCAATTGGTCATAAATAGCATCAGATAAAATGTAAATTATGTTGCTTGGGTATTTCCAGCAGGGTGTTAAGTAGTGTGAGTGTGAGTAGTGGTTTGAGAAGGGTAGTCCCTGGCTTCACAGCCTGGTTATGGTCAGGATGTTAGGTCTTTGTTGACATCTCGTCTGCCTGTAAAGGCATGACTTTCTCAGGGCAGTTTAATGGTATACAACTGATTTATTTATTAAAGTTATACTTAACAAAAACCCCAGCAACCTCTTTTTTATGTATTTATGGCATATATCAACGTGAATTTATTTAATATAGTATCATTTTAAAATCTGCTTCTCTTTGAATAAACAGCACTTGATGTCTTTGAACTTTATAAAGTCAAACTCACAGAAGATAGCACCAAGACCGGTGAATTAACATCAACAGATATGATAGTAGTTCGTGCAAAAAAGAGCTTGTTACATAAAGTTTAGGGGTTTATTAAAAAAAATAGTAGGTGGTTGCCCTAAATTCTTGTAGAATTCAGGTATATATGCAACCTTGCATACCTTGATCTGCTTTTCTAATCAGATAATATCAAAGCTAAGTGTGAAAATTACAGATGTAAATCACATTAGGATATCATGTATCATCTGTTGTCAGATTAGATTTAAATCACATTCATTTCAAAATGTATGAAGGAAAGTGATTCATCCCAGAGCGATATGCAAACCAGTGCTGCAGTGTGCAGCTGTGTTTGTTTCATACTAAAGGCTATATAAACCACTGAAAAAGTGATTCATGTCTGTTATTGACTGTTAGACCACCACAGCTATAAAATTGACTGATATTATGTCTGTGCAGCAGAGTTCATTTGTTTTATCAGCACACTATCACAAACAACAACTTTAGGCATTGTCAACATTGCAAAGACCGAATACTTATTTGCAATAGGTGTCATGCTTTGTAACAATTTTTCACATCTTGATCGTTTCAAGCATACCCCTGAGACTGGATGTACCCCTGTCCCCTTCTGATATATAAATAGACATTATGTGTGCATGCATTAGGAACCCTGTATATTATAGATGAGTGATAGTGTTTCCTATAAGCCCGTTTAGGCCCTGCATTCCTCTCATCACTGGAGTTTGATGTGTGCAGCCTTTCAGCTAATCTGGGAAGAATGTATGTTTCAGACAGCACATGTGTTCTATTAAGTCCAGATCTGCATAAATAATATAACAGCTAACATTACAGCAGGTAACTTTACCCCCACAGCTGCGCCCTTGGCTTTACAGTGCCCTAACAGTCCAGCCTATAAAAAGGCAAAGCCAACATTTAAATCTAATGAAAACGGATCACAGCGCCTGCTGAGCCTATAGCAAGCTGCTGATTTGTAGAAAATATACTGTTAAGATAATTAATGTTTATTAGAGAGCAGAGCCTAAGATCCTGGATTCTCTTGGATGCTAACGGTAATAAAAATCTCATAAAATCATGCTAGCCATTCTTGTCTCCACATTTGCTTGTGCGTGTGTGTTGTGTAAAATAACAGTCAATATTAACATCAGAAGCTATAAACTATATCTTAACTAAAGTTTAACTGATTTGTTTTGTGAATAATTTGAAAAATAATCGAATTTGGAAAAAAACATTGAAGTACTGCAGTTCTATCATCTCAACACCCTTTTTCATGCTTTACATTTGTGTAAAACAGACCTTAGTATTGCAATTATTAACCTATTTATGAATCTTTCTGTCCTAATTAAATCATGTATTGGAAAATATTCCAGTTAGTCCCTGTTTTTGTTGCATTCAACTTTAGCTTGTCTGTCTCACTTCTTCTTCTTCCAGTTTGAAAATAGTGTATGCAATGATCAGTGTAATGTAAATGTCTACAAACACATCAACGGTTGTTGCATTGTTGGAGTTGGGCGAGAACATATTGTCTTCCTGCTCCGCTTGCACCGGCCGGCTTGGCTCTGTTGGGCGGTGGGACAGTGTTTGCTTTTGCTGTCTGCTTGGGGAAGTCCCTCTTCATTTCAAACAAGCCCAGATATGCACGTGCTAACAAAAAATTCAGAGGATGCCAGTCTCTTCCTGGTCTGGTGTTGTTTCTTCCTGTCACAAATCACCACAGCTAGTTGAAATGTGAAAGATTGATACATGTGCATATGTATTATCTTGTGTTTATTATGTGTAAGAGTGAGGTTAAACTCAGTGTGATGTCTTGTCAGCATCACAAAAGACTTGGAACAACCTGGTTTGGTAGAAATATCACCGAAACCCAAAGGCAGCCCAAAACGTGGTGAAAGCATCTGATGTGAGGACTGAAAAACTAAAGAAAAGTGTCAGAGAACAAGTGTAGCAAACAATGGCTCTTGCACTTGCGCTTACAAACTGTTGTGAGCCAGCAAAGAAATGTGAGGAGTTTGGCTGTGCTGTTCTGGGTGCCAGCACTCCTAATGAGTCTGTCAGGGCCAGTTAGCACAACCAGGCCTGCTTGTGTCCCCTCCAGGCCGCAGACAGCTGTTATTAGCTGCATAATGGCATGCCACCGAGCCAGATTAGCCTGGAACACTGGAGAAATATCAAACATTCACTCACTGTGGTTCCTTCGTTGTTAGAGCAGCTACTGTATTCTGTAAGGGATTAATTTAGCTGCGATTTCAGCGACCAGTAGAAGGAAAAAATATAGAGAGATGGATTTAGTTTACAATAGCTCCTTTGCAAAGGCCAAGAGAAACAGAAACATCAGACTAGGGGTATTCAACACCCAACACAACAGCTAACACATCTATTTAGAATTATGTTTAAAAAATATGTCCCAATCACACATTTTGATAATTATGAGAAGATCATTTATTTACTGTAATTTTCACTGAGCTGTCTGGGAAGTGCAGTGTTATCTTTAACAAATTTGTGTCACCATTATGCAAACCATATCAACATGTTCTACCCTTTTATCTATTTTTATATTTCATTCTAAAAACAGGAAATCAAAACCCCAAACAGCAAGCACTCACACTAGTGTTAGATAGCCTGTGATGTGCATGTGCATGGCCAGTGACACCAACAGATCAGCATCTTGCTGGCACATATGCTACACTAAGCAAAACAAAACAAAAAAAAGCTAGTTATATTATATTGTTTAAATCAAGCTAATAGAAACTGCCATTTTCTCTATCTCTTTTCATCCCTGGTGTGTTGCGCAATCTTTTGAATATGTGGTTTTTGCCGTGTGGTAATTTCAGTAATAATCAGTCTCCATTTTGACCCACAGTTGTAGTCCACAGAGTTGTGTTTGCGCTGTGGCCCTGAAAGAGCTGCTGCCCGCTGTTGTTTGTGTATTAGAGGTGTGTTGGGTCAGAAGTGAAAGTTGGAGCCAGTAAAAGAAAATTCTCAGTTGGTTGTTAAAAATAATTAAACACTGCGGAATAAGCACTCCCCATAAAACATGTACACGTTTTGTCCAGTAACAAAATGCATGTTGGAAAAGAACAAAAAAATGGATGGTGCAGGAGATAATGTGATATTTGTTTCTAAATGCTACACTGATTTTTATCGCAAAGAAAATTGCATTATATCCTGATAAGCAGACTATTTTGATCAAGTTTAGCAAAACAGGCGGCAACTCTAGTAATTTTAAAACACGAATACATCTTTACTTCTCCTATTTATAAGAGAGAAGTTGCAATAGATACAACCAGCTGTGCAAAAACTGCTACTTCTTTTAACAAGTAACACACACACATGATTAAGCAAAGAGCAACGATCACATTAGTATAATAGAATACCAAGTAGTCACAGAGGTCTCTTGTAGTTGAGAGGGAACTGAGGAGGACAGGGTTTGATAAAGACAGTGAGATTTGAAGTGAATCCTGGTAGGTACTCATGCTGTGACTGTGGGCCACAGTGTCAATCCCACTGAGCTGTCGTTCCCCTGGCAGGGACCACCTTTTCTCAATCATTAGCTTCCCAACTGCTCAGGGTTTTTCCCCCAGTTCTTTAGGTTGTGTTTTACAGCTGAAAGCCACATGTGGAAGTGCAGGGAGGAGCTAGCAGGCTTAGAACCCGCCACACTCTAATTATCTGCTCTGCAATGTATAGAAAGATGGAGTCATTAATGTGGAGCAAAGGACAGGAACCCTGGCTACCAAACACAGCAGCTTATGCCATTAGTGCCGCTGCATGAGCTAATTGTATGCAGTTATTATATGTGTTACATCACCATGAGCTGATGTGATTTAACGTGGCAGCCTGTGTGCATGCTTTGTAACTTGTCAGAAATTTATAAAACAATTGATAAAGAAACATGGACTGTAAAAACAACTAAAGTGACTGTATTGTTTGATTCACACATTCTTCATGAGAGAATATACTTTAGTAGTTTTGAGCTAAACAGTTTCACTGTTTCCTTGTAAAAGTAAGAAGATGTACAAAAATCGTTCTCTTTCTGCCCTTCAGAGCAGATACGGTGCTCCAGATCGAGGGGTAAGGCTCTACAGTTCCCTGCCAATGCGCCCCAACCCTGACGGCAAGAGACTGCCCTCTACTGGGGTAAGACTCATTTCTCTCAGCCCCCACTCACCCCTGCTCCCTCCCTTCTATCTCATTGCTAAGTACCATGTTTAAAGCACAGCGTCCCACATAGAAGAGTATTTGCTCATTAGCATGGCAAAGCTGTCCAAACATTATCAGCAGAGAGTACAGAATTTGAGAAGAAACCAGGCATCAAGCTTAGAACTTTCCTCTCATTGTGGCTCCTTTTCCCACCTTTCACCACTTACTAACCTCAAAAGCTGCCCCACATTTATCTTAAGAGACCTGCTCTGTCCCTGTTCTGCAAACCATCTGCAGCACCCAAAGAAGCAGCCTGTGACTTTGTTTTTCCCTGGTAGCCTCTTAAAGAAGCAGTTTACTGCAAGTAATAGCTTCAACTAACTGCCTTCTACATTTTCCTCACTTTTAGAAGAAAATACAGATTTTTCAGACCTGATTATGTAAAAAAAGATTAAAAGAAAAAAAGCATAGGTGATTTTTTAAAAGCATACCAATTAAACAAATTTTGTTGACTTGCCTGCTTTTATCTATCTATTGTGCTCTTTTGGGCAATAAAGGCTAATTTTCATGTGGATACTTAGAGAGCTAAAAAGATTCATTTTACCAAAGCCATAGCACTTACACACACACACACATCATGATGCTGCAGCACTCCCTGTAACACACACACACACACACACATCACGATGCTGCAGCACTCCCTGTAACACACACACACATCATGATGCTGCAGCACTGAGCAGCCACAGACAGTCAGACCTCTGCGTCCGGTGTGGATTTCCACTGTTAGTCATTGCTTCCAGTTCAGCTCCACAGAACTCTTTCCTCACATCAAGTCATCCGTCATTGGTTGAAATTCTCCCGCTGAGGCTGCGCAGATTTAACCCAAAGGAGAAGCAAATGAAGGGGCGTGTCACACTACCTGTCAATCACGCAGAGTCCAGTGAAACTGTTGATCCGCTTGGGCTGTAAATAATTAGCCCATTTTTAAATGATTAGGTGTTTTTTGTTTACATTTTGCTCTGTGTTATTATTAGTTTTGCTTTAGGTATTGTTGGTTAATCAAGAATTAGAACAACCTTTTCACTGTTTTTTGAAAAATATTCATTAATGTATTATTTTTTCATATTTTCTAAGACATCCAGGGAGGGCTACGCCCTGTTAGCCCACTTATACCTGAGTAAGGATGTCAGAAAATCCAATACAACTAATCTTACTTGTTTTTAACCTTCTGTTATGGTTTTAATCTTACCAATTCAATCCTAAAGGGCAGAGCTGACACAGTGTCTTCTGATTGGTGGAAATAACCATAACTTTCCCTGTGACACAGCAGTCAAACCGATTATTCATTTTTCTTCAAAGTCACAGAACAAGAAGCAAGAAGACAGCCTGCTGGCTGTTCACCATCCTCCTCTGGTTTTCATTTATTTCTTCTCTCAGAATTCAAGGAAGACATTGCATTGCTATTAAATCACACTATGACAACACTACTACTGTTACAAAGCTGAGGCATACAGCGCTATCCCGCTGATAACCTCTAATGGGTCTGGGTACGACCGGCACATTAGAGATCAGGGTTCAGAACCGGACCTGCTGGTGGAAACGGGGCATCTGAGCCATTTATGACATAATGACACAAAAACACATAAAACAGGAACCCCAACTCCAGATTCACATGGCTGTCATTTTTCATCATTTCAGGCTTTATGTCTGAAATTGTGAAAACAATCTGAGCCAGACGCACCGTCATCCAGGTGATTTGATGGCATGAAATGCTTCTTTTATCACTTCAGAAGTTATGCTGCAGAGTGGGGATGGACCCAGTGTGCAGCTCCGCAGTGCATCAGGTGACCCTGCAGATTTTTTATCTCCAACATGAACATGAGCTGTGAAACGTCTGACAAACAGCAGAGGTAGAAGAACTCAGATAAACTCATTTAGATTAGAAGTGCATAAAAACTACTCTGATTCTGTGAAACTCTCAGTATTATAAATGTGGATTAGTCCTGGGTACATGACCAGTTTTTAGCTCATTGACCAGTTTTACACTTGCAAACATAAAATAAGACATCTGTTAGGATTATAAATAACTGTGGTTTGCAGAGACTTATTTTACTGGTTGGCTTGATGCTCTGCGTTTAGTCGCTCGACTGATCAGACATTCCTTCCTTCTGCTATGTTTCTATTAGACCTGACGCGCCTCTTCAAATGTCAGAAAAATAAAGAAAACAGAGCAGAGACCAACCTGTGTGTCTAGTTTCTTGGAAACAAAGAGAAATAGGATGTCTGCATCTGTCTGGGTTCATGAGAGAATACGCTTATAGAAAATAGTCCTTCATGGCCCTTAGATAAAGTCAGGAGGTGACCCGAAGCTCCTCTGAGCCCCAGTTATCCAGCACCAGCAGAAAATTAAACAGCAAACTCTGCATCTCCTCTGCAACATCTCACAGTCGCCATGGAGACCAGCAGCACATCAGCCACTAGATACTGAAGTGACAGAACTGAAGAGTCTACATTTAATTAAGGAGTCTTCCCTCAGCCGGGCACTTATCACTAACCCTGATTGCTCCATCTGCAACAAGGAGATTAGGAATCATGCTAGAATCCCACACGTGTGCTTCAACATGTGTGTTCTCATGCACAAGAGCTGCTTCTACCAGATCATATCAGCAGATCTCATCTAATAAAACACTTTTTGATGTTAGAGACAGAGACTGGAATGTGAACGTCCTTCATAAAGACCAGAAGAGCTATTAAAACCCTGTCCTCACGTAAACACCTTCACGGCTGAACTCTGCGATGTTAAACTGTACTGTGTTAGAGCCAGTTCCTGATGTCTGACCTGCAAACGTCATGTGAACTAACCTGAACCGTCCCTTCTATCGCTGCTGTGGACGTTTCTGTGTAACATCATGAATAACAGCGATGTGTAATTACACAGCAGAGCTTTGCTGATAACGTAGAAACTATAAAACTGTAAGCTGATGGTCCTGAATTGACCCTGCAGGAGCATGAAGTTAGACCCACATACAGGAAGTAATATGCTGGAGCTTTGATTGTAAACCAGAATCACAAATTCTATGAATCCAGACTGTGTGCTAAATATTCTTTTCCCGAAAAAATAGTTTTGTGAGTCAAAACGGCACAAGAGAAAATCTGCCGGAGGATCTGAGCAGCAGTTGGTTCGTACATATTTGATCTGCAGTAAAGACAATGAGGATGAGACTAAAAGGCGATTCATCACATGCTGCGTACACAGCGCTTTTCTCAGAGCGGAGATTAAAAGGAATGAAGAAAGAGTGCAGCATTAGCAGCAAAATGGTGTAAGAGGATTAAAGATGAATAGAGTTTTATCCACTATGGAAAATAATCATATGCTTCAACACATACAGCAGCACATTTCATCTCTCTGCTTCAGAAACACACACATACACACACATCCCTCATAAATCACATGGACATGGTTTGTGTTTGTCCTCAGAAATAAAAAAAAAAATAAAGATTTCTGCAGTTTGAATCAAAACAAAGTAAGAATTATTTAAGTGTTATTGTTAAAAGACATCAAAGACATCTGGAGAAAAAATAATTGTCTGTGTCACCAACACGGATAAGGTTTATATTCACTAACCGGTGTGTGTGTGTCTGTATGTATATGTATATGTATAT
>JBAMHV010000003.1:14237423-14266126 GCA_037177535.1 Pseudomugil gertrudae | reverse complement strand
TTATTATTATTATTATTATTATTATTATTATTATTATTATTATTATTATTATTATTATTATTATTATTAATATTATTTTATTATATATCAGATACATAAAACAATCTCATTTAATCAATTATTTTATTATTTATAAGTATTATAAATGTTTTATATTATAACATGCTGATTTGTCAAAGTAAAAATAAAAACAAAAAATGATATTTTTTTTTTAATTGTAAAGCATTTGCAAATCCAGGTGCATTTGGTAGAGTAGTGTGACTCATTAGGAGGAACTTGTGTAGGATGAGGATCTGCGTGTGTTTGTGGAATCATACTATATATTCAGGTATGATGGATAGAATGATGAATTACTTGTAAAATGTTGATGCCTAGTGCCAATAGCTTCAGATCACAAATTTGCATGATTGGTTTAATCTGGTAAAGTCAATGTCAGGTAGGGAGGATATAGAAAAAGCATATTGATAAAAAAAAACATTTAAAAAGACATTGTTTTAGTGCAGCCCTGTTTATTGTTTAGGTTGTGTAATAAAGCTGTGCGTCTTCACTAGTCTGATGATATGATTCTACTACAATTACTGTGTATTTGAATCAGTTCGAGAAGATATAACGATGCATCAGTATGTATTGTATCCTCAATTTTTATTATCGTGACACATTGATACTATCTTTGTCAATAAATAAAAGCAGTAAGATAATCAAGAACTCACAGTGTATTTCTAATTATATCAGAAATGAATCTAAATATCCTGATATTGATAAACATCATAAACATGTAAAACAATTGTTATTTTCAACTATATTATTATATTGTTCCATTGCAGGAAAATCAAGAAAAAGTAGCTTTCCAGTGGCGATATGTCAGAAAAAATGTGTTTTGTCCTTTTAGAGTTTCTGTGGTCAGTTTAGTCAGAAAATGGAAAAAGTTCAGTTGTATTTTTATGTTTTCTTTTAGGGCCAAAATAATGTTTTTTCCTGCAAGTATTGTAGTCAATTTCTAACTGTGCATAGATAATATTCTTGAGGTAAACAGTTGTTAATGAACAAAGTTATTTTAATGCCTTTCGTGTGTTTGCACATGCTAACTGCTAGCCTACAAATGGTATTTTCTATTGATGTTAGCCTTAAGTAAACATTGCATTTTTGTACATTTTGATGTGCAGTGTTTTTGGATTTCATGGAGGAAAACAATGTAATTTTCTGTAAAATACTGATGTTACTTATCTATTCTTGATTAGTTTAGCAGTTTTACTAATTAAAGGCTTCAAAACAGATTCTGCCTCGAATTTTATTGTAGATTATAGTACAATGCTACGTGACAGGCTACATTAAAGAAGGAAGTCTATTGATCAATATATTGTTATCGAATAATCATCCAGATCAGGTAACAGTAATCTGCAAAATGGCATAAAATGATCTCATTCAGTGTGAAGCATAACAATCGCTTAATCTGCCTGAGTTTGGCTTGTTTCAATTCAGCTTGGATTGTTTTATGAAGGCAAACTGTTTGAACTACAGCTCTGGCTGTTGTTGTTTAGCTCTGCTGCGTTGACAGTGTTACATACAGAGGGTGAGGGTTCAGAATCGGCTGTAACACAGAGATGACAGTATTGTTTCAGGGCTGGTTTCTACATCTCTCACTCTCTGCTGCTGCTTTGTCTCTCTGTGTCTTTTTCTCCAAGCTGATTTGGAGCCTTGCATAGTCAATTATGTGGGGAGTGAAAGATGGAGTGGGGGCTCTGTCTTCCATATTTTGGTGTGATATTAATATTGCATGAACACTATTCTATAGCGAATATCTAAGAGACTGCCTATTAAGGCAGCAGCAGGAGAAGAATGTGACAGACACATGCACAAACATGCACACACACGCACACACACACACACACACACACAGATTATACGCATATACAGAAAGCCAGAGAGCAGGGGTGAATCATCCAGGATCAGGCGCAGGTTATTGTAATTAGTGTTTCCCTGATTTATTTTTAGTAGGATAATAAGAATGACTAATTTTACTGTTGAACATGTCATGTTTGTTTATCTTGACATGCCTCACATTACAGTGTACAGTGAATGTGTTTGATGTTAGAGTGAAGCGTGATCTTCACCATAATTGTTCTAAGAATGGAATATTTTAATCACCCGACTGAAAATAAAACAAAGAACACAAGTGCCTGCCAGAGAACAAACAAACAAACAAACAAAAAAAATGGAAACATAATTGGAATATTGAATATTGCAAAACACGGGTGATCTGATGGCAGGCTATTTATTTCCAGCTGCTGGATGGGTATCAATGATGCATGCAGTATGTGTCAACAGTGACAGGCTGAGAAGTTCCCCAGCGATGACTGAGAGGCTCTGCGTGGACACTTATTGCTCTTTGGGTGTTAAGTGGCACTGACACTGCATTGTATGTGACAGACATCTCATTTCTTGACACAAACTGACAAAATCATCTGATTTTAAGGCATTACAGATATATAGTATAAAAATATTACATCAATTTCAGCTTGTTTTAGGGGCTGTGAATATGAATATAACAACAGTAAAACACTGGTAACTAATCATATAAAACGTTTGCATGTAAACGGGACAAAAGCAGCAAATGTTTTCGCCAGCACAATTTTCACTTCTTTCATTCTATAGTAAAACTTACTTCAAGTCATATATAAACAAGAGAATTATGGGCATTTGTTGAATTAAGTTGAAATGCAATATTAGAAAAAGTCTAAGTCTAATTGACTTTAACTTTGCTGACCATGCTATCTATTTAACCTCAGTAAGCATCTTGCAGCTTTATACCAAATAAAGTGTTGGAAACATCCTGCATTAAGGAATGTGCAGATGGCATTTTTCTTGCAGGACTTCAGCTCTGTTTTATCTGCATACTCTTGCTTCTTCCAACTTTACAAATTGCTACGTGTGTTAAGTAACCATGATTAAATGAACACTTTGGGGGGATGGGGTGAATGTTAGCATGCGCTCTTTAAATTCAAATCTATTGATTTAGAGTTTTTATATCTCCCTGTGTTGGACTAACATGTTCAGAGTGTACTCCTCTTCTAACCCACTGCAGCCGTGACTCCAGCTCCATTCAACCCTCAATAGGATAGAACAGGTAAAGGAAGATGGATGCGTGGACTGCTGAAGTGACACTTTTCCTCTCTTGCAGCCCATTTTCCAACTGCTGTCAAAAGCCCATCCTGCAATAAAACTGGTTAGTCGTGAACCCAGAAGCGTCATGCTGGGCACAGTGTCAAACAAGTGCTTGGTGACCAAGTGGATTTGAAACTCCTTAAAAGGCAGATTCCCCACAGTAATGTCATCATCCATGCCTCAAAGAGTTTGAGTTAAAACCCACTCTGCCTTTTTCTGAAAAGCAACAAATATGCATCACAACTCCAGCCATTGTGGAGAGATGGATGGTGGTGGTAGTGGTGGGGAGAAGCAGAAAATAAGTGGAAAAAAAAAGTTAAGGAAACTTAACATCTCAACATACACCCGTCCCCCTCCGTGTGTGATGTATCAGTGTACTTGGCTTTCTGTGAAATTCAAATGGCAAAAGCAGATGAAATAAAAAAAGAAGAAAAAAAACCTCTGGCTTTGTAGGGGTGAGTTCGGGGTGGTGGTGGGGGTGGGGGTGGGGGTGGGGGGGCTGCCATCTATGTATTAGTGCTCTGTAAATATTACATGAGCCCCACATTCGCTCAGTTGTTTGGCATTACTTCCACTGGATGGGTATATTATTTTAGAAACCATGCCTTGTTTATGGATAGGCATGACCTACTTCCAGACACTCCCCTCTTTCTTTGGTATTTTTTCTCTCTCTTCTTTCTTTCTCTCATTCAGTTTTCTTCCCTCACTCTCTCATTCACTCTCAGTCTGCAAAATCTCAACTGCTTGTCCCTGCTGAACAATTACAAGGCAGAGAGACCCAAATGGAGATGTTTGTAGAAAACAACATGTGTATAATTAAGGTTTAATGAGCTCTTGTCAGGGTGGAATGTGCAATTAGATTGGTAATAGAAAATTCTGCCTGAACGCTTGTGGCAGAGGCTGGATGTGGAGTCAGCATGGCAGCGAATGAAAGAACACTGAATTATTTTGAGTCATATTGACAGAAGAAGACAGCTCTGGATACTGCATTTAGATTTAAATACATGGTAAGCACACAAAAACAGAAAGAAGGATTTATTTTCCCTTTTGGTGCTAAATTGTGTGTTTTTAAACAACTGTACTTGTCCTTACCAGGTTGGTTTCTTGGTCAAATATTTCCTGAACAACTGAAATCATGCTTCACTGTGATTAGAATGCAGCATGTTATTAATAATATTGCATGCAAATATAAATGGTGAGCAGGTTTTCCATCCAAATGTATCTTAGAGCATAAGGCACAAACCCATTTTCAAGGCTAAAGGTTACGAGTGAATCAGGACTTCATATTTACATGTGAATGTGGACGTGGAACCTTTAAAGTAAATGCTGCTCTGACACTTTTCATCTTCTTCCAGCTGCAGTATGCTCATAATTTAAAATGTGCTTGGGCTCATGCTTCTAAACAGATATGTTTATGATCTTATTGTAGAAATCTAGAGTTATACTTTTGTATGAATATAAATATGCAGATGAATACTAGTTTTAGCAAATAATTCAATATAATGATCATATGTTAAAAGGAAAAAAGTAAATAATTTCTTAGTTGTGTTTTTTTGTTCTTTAAAAAAACAATTTTCTACAAAATAATTGAATTTCATCTGGACAGATGTGCTTTGTCTAATAGTTTGGTGTCATATTGGTATTGCAGTCATCACTTTAAAATGATTGTTTAAAACCAGGATCATATTTTTAGGCTTATGACGACATCTTGTTTTAGGTTGAACAATGACAACCAGATGTTAAAAAGTATGCTTTCCCTCCTGCAATAAGGTCCATTTGTTAGGTTACCATGGTGATGACTCCACTGACTGCCATGTCAGTTGCAGGGGGATTGCAAGTATGGCCTCATGGTGTCCATTTTAGATGTTTATGGACTTCTATTACAGTTAGACTGATGTGACACTGCAGTGTTTTCTACAGACCAGCTAGCGATTTATGGTGCTCCCCCCAGTGCCAGTGAGGGGACAGAGTGTTGCAGTGTTGTGGTCTGTGAAGTCACCAAGGTATAAGTAACGTTTGTTCAGCCGGCAGCATTCAGACACATTCACTGATTTGCCATGGTAAATATACATCTGTATGCTTATCTATTGTTCTTCATTTACCTGCTAAAATTCAAAACCTACAAGTAAGTAAGAAAAGTAAGTTCTTTAAGAGAAGACAATTTAGACTTTTTTTTACTAGGACCCTTGCCAGTTTCATTCCTCTCCTCAACACCAAACATTATACGACAAGCCAGTAGATGTAGTTTACCTATACATAGACCTGAACCTTATGTTGGACGAAAACTTGTTTTTTCTGTTGGTTTGGGTTGTTTCATTTGGAGAGTTACTCACCAAAATTAAACTTAAAGCTTAGTTTATACTTTTATTTTTGCCTAAGGGAAAGGCACAATTAAGATTCTGTGATATTCACGTTATTGCAAAAAGAAAGAAACAAAAAAAACTGAAGCTGGAGGAGTTTCTGTCAATGAAATATATTATTATTACTACTGCTATTAGTAGTAATAATAACGATGATAATGATAATAACAATAATAATAACAATAGTGGTAATAATAATATAACTTATAATGATGTTTTCATTCATTTTTTAATTCATTTTATTTGTCTGTGGGTATATAGAATATCACAGCTTATTGCAGCTGTAACTGCATTTTATCTTTATTACATTGTTTGCTGCCTTACTAGCATTACATGCTGACTTGGGGTACTGTATGCTTAATATTCATAAAATTTAGTGTGTTTAAGCATGGTATATCATACATTTGGTAAACCCCAGAAGTTGTTGACATATATATATATATATATATATATATATATATCTTGTTTCAGCTGTTTCAGTTGCCAGATCTTAATCATATTCTTTGTCTGCTTGCCATACATTACAGTTCTTTTCCTCTGTACACCTTAAAGAAGGCCATGATTTCAATAAGACCTTGGGATTTACATTATATTTTCAAGATATATTGTGGAGGGTCTCAGACTTAAATATTTAATGTGTGGAATATTTAATGCGTGGTGATGTAAGTCAGACAGAAATCAGCTAAAGATGATTTTCTCTGTGGTGAAATCAGTGCATTCTGGTCAGCAGAGGAACATCAGCTTACCATTTTTTTTCCATGATAATATGTCGGGTATATTCTATTTTGTGTTTTCAAGTGATTTAGGGAGGTACACTTCACCACCAGCCAATGTCTTATTTTAAATAAGAGAGTACAGTAAAAACAGGTTTCTTATTTCTATGCTTTTTTATGTCTCATCCTCTATTCTGACTGTGTTTCTCTTGAGTCAGTAAAATTACAGTTTGAAGGTCTGGTGGAGAATACACACACACACACAGACACACACACACAGACACACAGACAAATTGTGTTTGGCTTTTTCTGAATTACTTGACTTGTCCCTGAAAGAGAGGGCTCTTTGTTGTCTTCCTCTTGGACTGCCATTGAAAGGCTCCTATTGTGTTGTAAGCACTATGATATAATGCAAGTGAATTTAATAGATTTAATGGAACACGCAGACTTAGTTCTCAGGCTAGCATGTCATGAGAAGCATCATGCTTTAAGTGATCAGAATCATATCTTAAAGAAATAGAATAAAATATCAATATGATGTTGTGACAGAAGCCAGTAAAGCTTTAATGTACTGTTAAATATTTTTAATAATTTGTGTTGCGTCAAATTTTATTGTCATTCTTTTGCACTATTGTTTGAAATCTTATTGGTGAGAAACCTATATTGTATCTGTCTTCAACCCGATTTGTTTTGAAAGTCAAGGTTAGGCAGAGTGGGGAGAGCTGAATGTCAGCCATGTGTTAGCTCTGTTTTCATTGTGTTAACAGAAGCACAATGGTATGATTGTCTGGCCATCTGAAACACTACACCTACCCAGAGCTTTCGGGGTCAGAGGTGGTGTGTGTGTGTGTGTGTGTGTGTGCCTTTAGCTTGATGAACCATACATTTTGAAAAACCCAGAAACCTAAGAGTAATCCATCCAGCATGCCATCGAAACAATTCCACGTTGCCTGCTCGTTTACATACCTCATCTATTCATCCAGGATTCTTGTAGCATTCTCTCATTCTCTACATATATAAGTGACATTTTTCATGTTTCTTCTTCTCCCTTGTTTCTTTGTAATCGGTTACTGCATTGTCTTAAGGTACTATTTGAGGAGTGGGCTGCCTCTTGAAACCCTTGGAGTGATTGACAAGACCATAAAGCTAAGCAATAAACCTAAGATGAATGTTGTATCTGAACACTGATAGAGGCAATTAAGTCCATCATAAGCAATAGAGAGAATACTCTTCCCTTGGGACTCATTCACTTGCATGGTTTAACATGATCCTCAGCTAAATGCCGCACTTTATTTCTCCTCTCTGCTGAAGCTTACAGTCAAGCACAAATTGAGCTGATTTTTTTTCACACATTTTGGTCTTTTTGTCTTGTCTGTCGTTCTTTTTGTTTTGTTTTTTTTTTGTCTAACATCGTATGTTTCTCCCTCTCCTTTTCTCTAGCTTTTGCTTTTCCTTTCTCCTTGCTGTTTTGCTGTATTTGTCATGGTAATGAAAATAGAAGAAAAATCACCTGCTCTGATGCATTTTGTGCTTTTTCAGCTGAGAAAAAAAGGGCAATTCTGTTTCTCCTCACTGGTTTTGGTGTGTTGAGGTTTACAGGTAATGAAGACCATATTTTATCTACATGCAGTTATGTGGCTGGGCGTGGCAGAGCAGGTCTGCTATGGGAAAATAAATATTATGGAAGGTCTAACGTTGTTATCTTTATCACACTGGGATCAATGTGTGTGTTATTGGACAGGATACATTAAACAAGCGTGTAGGGCAGTTTGTAGTATGCACACATCCAGTCTAAAACATAATGTTCACATACTCGAGTTGTTTGTATACAAAACGCAAAAATGCATGCATGTTTGCAACACATAAAGGAAAAAATACATATACAGGAGCAGATATATTACCACCATGCAATCCATATCTACCTAATAGCAAACCACCACCCATATTTTCCATGCTTTGGTTATGTGTGTCTGTTCTTGTCTCTTTCTGTGTATGTGCCTGCCAGTGAGTCATTGAATGCTCTAATGACCACAGTCCTGACACAGGTATTTTGACTGCTGCCTCTTTCCATCGGCACATTGACTGACATGCGATTAGTTACGCTGGGCTGAAAAAACTAGGGTGGTGCATGCTGTTACCATGAAAAGATTCCAGAAAGGAGGGTTAACTCCCCCCCTCTCCTCCACATCTCTCCTGCCTCATCCTTCTTTAAATCTGAAACAACTCTGGCTGCAGCTAGACTCTGTGATTTGGTAGTCAGTTCATATAGTAAAGCACAGCTGGATTCACAGCCACATTATGAGAAAACCCTCACCTTTAGATCAATGCTGCTTAGCTGTGGTGCAGAATGCAAAGCAACTGCTGTAGTGCTGCAAGCATCTAGAATCGGTACAAAGCCAATCGGAAAACCTTTTTGAGTCGATGGTGCATCGATCAGATTTAACTGATCCACTCTAAATACATCTCTTATTCATCCCAGCAGTTTGAGATTCCACGGTATAGATAGCAATGATGTCCAATTAGGACTCAGTAGTGAAGGATAGGTGTACTTTTTGTTTTGGATCATTAAAAAATAAAGATTCTATGGCTTTATATGGACATGGCTGGTTTATTTGATTGTCTTACAAAACATGTTATCAAATAAAGCAGTGATAAACATGTAGTTCATAAATGCACAAATAAAACTACTTCCTATATATAATAATGTAATATATTCAGCAACTGCAGAGAAAAATTAAGTCGTATTTGTGATCAAAACCTTTCAGGGAGAAATGCATGACTAAGACAATTTTGTCCACATCAGAATAAAATGATTAGTTATGTGTAAATATTATGTTCATCTTGTGATTTTATAGATTTAATAACGTTTATATTTTTTCTCCTGTTGATGCTATTTTACAGTTATGTTGCCATTGCATTTTTCTGTGCTCCTAAATTATATTATCTAAAACCTTCATCAACATCCACAAAAGTAGATACTGAGAAGCAAATTCTATCAAAGCAATATTACTGTGACTGGTAAAAATGACTCTACCAGTGTAAGCAGTTCATTTGAAGAGGGAATTACAGTCAGGAGTTTTCAATCAATTGAGATGACCAACAGGTGCGAGTGGGCGGCTTGATCTAAAGAACAGGGATCTATCAAAGTCTGAGCTCTACAGCTCCTTTTAATGTATCATGTTAAAAGCTCGTCAGCCTGGAATAGGTTATAAACCCATCTCAAAAGAATTCAGACTCTTCCAGTCAATCATATTGTGTCCAACTGAATGGATTTAGAGAACATTGATATGAACCCCCCTCCCCCACTCCAAGAGTGATCGACCAGTAAACATCACAATGCAATAGTGTGAAAGCTCACAAAGAATCCAGAGTGACTGATAAACAGCTAAAGGCTTTTCTCGCATTGGTTAGTGTTTATGAGTTCACTGTCAGACCACTGGAAGTTTGCACAATAAAATCACGTATTCCCCTAAAATGAGTATTGCTGCTTCTCTGGTGTTATTGCAATTTAGAACTATTGCAATGAAACAAATGTAAGAACGTTTGACTAAATGTGGAACATGGTGGTGACACTAGTACGGTTTTTTACCTACTTAGCTGCTTCTCAGCTCATGTTAGAGATGCACTTTAAGTGTAAATGTGAATAAATCTCCAGCTGATGTTCAAGACCATTTGTAGATTTGCAGTATTAATTAAAAAGATATTTTGACCTTAACAACATTGGTCTCATTTATAGCATTAAGATTTATAAAAATAATATTTTCATCCGAATATATTCATTTGCTTAATTTGGTTTTGTTTACATGTCCATAGCATGCTGCACAATATGAAGCCAAAATATTATACTTTGTAAAAACTAAGATAGTAAAGCCAGAAATACCTGAAGAAGAAAGAAATACAATTAACGTAGTTATTTTCACTGCCTCCCTTTTTTTGTACTTTTCGTGTTTCTGTGATTTTTATTTACTTCAGAAAGCATTTTATCAAATAAAAATGAAACTGTAAGATTAGTCTGTCTAACAAGCTTTGTTATATGCTGCGTTCCAGTCAACTGTTCTATAACCTCAATGACTGTGTGCACTTCCTGCGTCAAACTGACATTGGTTTGGCTTTACGCAAACACAAAGTTATTTTTAGCATCTCTCCCTCTTTATTTTCTCCATCCTGTTTCTCCCTCTCTTACTCTTTCTCCTCGTCTGTTTGCATTTCTGCTATGCAAACTGGAGTCTGATGTCAAGTGCGTCAGCTGTGCAGGCCTTGGTCGCCCCCTTTTTTTTTTATCTCAGGCCTCAATCCATCTTAAGAATTTCTCACCTTCATTCCCCTGCTCTTCCCATCTTCTCAATCTCACACTGTAGTTTTTCACCCTCTCACCTTCATCACCCCCCAACCCCCCCCCCCCTGTCCGTGTTTTCCTTTGCTCAATTGTTTTGCTGTAGATTTGACCGCTATGATTAATGGCCTCAAAGCCTCAGGAAAGCAAACACAGAGAGACATGGCATACTTACACTTCTCTTCCAAAACTCTGTTTCCTCCTTTGGCAACTGCTTATATATTAACACTGAACATTATGTCCAGCATTATATTTAAGGTTTAATCATGATTCCTATTTCTGGTGCGGTCTGTTAATGTTTTCAGTAGAGCATTAATTAGGCTACATAGAATAAGATTGAAATTCAGTCTTCCACAGCACTTACACATCTTCAAATGAAATCCTCCAACAAATATTAAGTATATAACTAGCATAAAGTCTGCCATTGAAACAAACATGTGGCTTCATACCCGTAGATATGACCCATAACAGTATTCTATTAGTACAACTTGTACAAGCAGAAGAAGGGAAATATAACTCATAGGAGTATGTTCATTCAGTTAACATTATTTGCAATGCTTTCAATCATTCACTTACAACACAGCATATGCACGTTTACTACTGTCATATAACACCTGTTTTTCCTGATATGTACAAGTTAGACTTTAGAGATGTAGAGAGAAACACCTTTGTAGTGAAGCACAAGGAGTGTTGTCAGGTCAAACTAATGTGACCTTAGGATAGTCCGACTGAGAATGGGAAACTCATCACTAACTAGTTTGAAAGAGTTTAGATTTTAAAGAAATTAGATCTTTGCTTCATTTTCAAGCTTGTATGTTCAGTCAATGCATTTCAGATGTTTCTCACTCCCTGATTAGGGTGAGGCAGCAATATAACTTAGCTAGAATCAGACAAAGAAGCTATTTGGTTGGGTTATAAAATGGTTAAGCTTAGAGGTAAAATATATTCTCTGTACAAGGTGACGTCATGCTAATGTAGCAGTATTAATCTCAACGTGATTAGGCGAGATAACCAAACTTGATGAGGTTCCGCATGAAAAAACAGGAAGTCATTGTACTTGGGCAATAAATATTTACAAGGTTTAACAATTTCTTGTTTTCTGTTCAAATATGGAAGGCAGTTTTAGTGTAGCTGTTGTAAATATCCAACCGTTAAAAAACTATGTCCTTCTGCTTTTAATCTGCTCAGCTACAACCAAAGCTAATTACTTATGTTTTAATGAGACGTACCAGCTTGAATTTGTGGCTTTGTTGTCCTCGTCTACTCCTAGTCAATAAAATCTAGGATTTTTATTGGGTGGGTCAAACTGGAAAACATATGCTAGCACAGCAAACAAACGAAAGTAACAATTTATTAAGACAATTAAACTATTTTTAGCACAGATCACTTCTTGTACCACTGTTGTAGCATGTGTACAGTACACTGATGAGATGCCAGCCACAGAAGTCAGAAACGGTTATTTTTACCTTTCCCCTCAATTTAGATTCTGTTTATTATATTAACAAGTTTGTCCTCAGTGCATCCCTCCCATCGTCAAGCAGAAGCACCGCTGCTCGATCACATTTTTATAAATGTTTTCCTTGTTGAGATCTGCAGGTGTGGAAATACCCTTTTCCAAGATACCATCACATCTTGCAAAGTGTGATTAGGCAGCATGTAAAATAATTTTCCAAAAGCAATAAAAAGAGGCCATTTCATTTATGTTGCAGAGCACAATGATTGTTCTTCCAGCTAGCTAATAGTGCTATCAAACAGAAGTCATTACACCACAAGAGTCCCATCAGAGGGTGAATTATAATGCTTGGCCTCAAACTGAATAATGTTGCAACTAATTACTTTGTGCTGTATTTTTGTTTAATGCTCAAAAGTGCAATAGAAGTCTTATATATTAAAAGCAGAATGAAGTCTCCATGCAAATAATTCAAATCAAAATAACATAAGCATATTTGCTGGTAATATAAATAATATGACGTGAAATGAAAGATATTAGTTAAAAAAACTGGTCCATTTTCAGTTCTTACAGCTTTAAAAAACAATCAAACCTTCAGCAACTTCCTGTAGGCACATCTCCATCCCATCATTTGATTCTACAGTATCAACAGTAATTTATCTCAGCTGCTACTAGCTGTCTTGAGGTGTGTTTTGTTGTTTCACAAATGGCCAGTGCTTCAGACAGAGAGGCAGGCAAGCCTCTGGGAGTGTGGTATGTCTGTATCTTTCAAGTTGCGGCCTCTGGCTGTGACCCTGGTGTTAATCACTACAGCCAGAACAACCACAGGCTCCATTGCCACAACTTCTGCAACTGCCATTCTCCTCTCCTCCTCTGAATCTTTCTTATTTATGATCTCTGTGTTAGTTCTGTTATTATTTCATTATTTCAATCCCCCTGCACACGCACTATCTTCCCTGCTTGACCTTCTCCTAACACAGGATTGCTATCACTCTTACCATTAGCTCAGGGGTACACCCTTGTCTTTCTCATCCTCTCGTCATATCCTCAAACTGCTTTTGCTTTAGGCTTTCTGAGCTTGGTGTGCTGTAAAATGGTATGGTTGCCCTGTTTTTGTTTCCTTCGCGGAGTGCAAAAGGACTGCAGAGCTAAAGACTTCTCCATGGTTTATCACTAAAACGGGTGGCTGGTTGGGAGGGATTGTAATCTTAGTGTTTGTGATTCATTAGGCATAATACTGATTAGTTTAAGTAATTGGCTTGATGCAAAAGAGTTGGGTTGACAAGCCAAAGTTTAAGAAGTTGTCATCCTTAAAAACCTTTAAAACCATCCTTTAAAATTTGCAAATTAATGCATCCGCTTTGTCTAATCTGACAGCGGGGCTTGGGAGGCTTTTACTAACAGCTTTCCTTAAAAAATGGGTTAATCTGCAACAGTACAGCACAAATAATAAAGATAGAGAAAAAACAAAGAACTAATTCCTATTGCTTTTAAAAAAAAGTGCTATTTTAACAGGAATAATTTTGAATAACTGTCTAATATGTAAAGTAGGTGTGAATTTCCTGTAGCTGTTCTAGAAAACTGCACGGACAAAGTTCACTGTAAGTCCATAAACATCTACTGACATCAGCTGTGTTACCATGCTAATAGTGATGATGTTAAAATAATGATGAGTGTTTATGATGCTTATAATCTTAGCTTTGTGTGTTAGAATCTTTACTAATGGCATCAAAAATAAATATTACGTATGTGGTAATAAAGGAAATTTTGAGAAAACATCTGAGATGCAAGGATAGATCTTCTAGGCACACTATTCAGCTGTTAAAGATTTTATTAGTGACTAAAAGAACAATCCTTTGAAGCAGAAATGTACAGTAATGTTGCAAAATGTATTGAAAGCTTACTGTTATTGTAATATGAGCATGAGCAATGTCAATATGCTAAAAACGGCAATAATGCAGAAACAATTCCTCTTGAAATAAGACATACAAAGGTATATTAATGTGGGCTGCATACCAGTTAGAGGAAGTTTATGTTCTACAATTAACCAGAACATGCAGATGCAGTGGTGGGATGCCCCATTTATGCAACTTATATAACAGATCACATATCTTTTTTCCTGGCTTTCAATACTAGCTGAAATATGGGGCACACCTTGACTTGTTTCCTTGTTGCTACATTTTATTGGTTATTCTATTACTTTTTTTCAGAGTTTTACTGCTAATTTTTTTGTCATTTTGCTGTTATGTTGTTTGTGATTATTTTATTTGTGATGGCATTTCATCCTTGACGCTGTTGAAACTCTTTAATGTGCTATATAAATACATTTGAATTTAGCTGAATAGAAACTAAGATTAGCACTATGCACTGAAGTGGAGTTTTTAATGGTGATTGCATATCATTTCGTAGTAGTGTGCATCTCTAGTGCACACTTTTCCATGCTTGGATCTGCTATGTAAGAATGAGTGACTGGCCAACTGGCTGACTTAATAACTAGACATCCGCAGGAGCCAACATTGAGCTCCCAGTGTTGTGATTATCACTCTGTTGTGCCTTTGTCACTTTGTGACACCCTACAAATCGCAGCAGATAGGTGTGTGTGAACAGTTTCACACACACTTGCACACATGCACACTCAAGCTGTGGGCAAGCTGAGACGGAGAGTCTGAGTTACACAAGCGTTGACAGGGCCTAATTATACATGTCTCTAATGAACTGTAATTACTGACATCCACCAGAGCATTGAGGTCTATAAGCCGAGGACTTGCAGTCATTAGACTGCTGTTACACTGTTTCTGTAGCTCCACTGACTGAGTAAAATTTGCTGTCTATGTCTTCTGCCTCACTGTTCTTTCATTTATCTCCCTCTTTCAGTTTGATGGTGACACCATGTACATGAATGAGAACAACCATGAGTTCCTCCCACCAAACCAGGTGAGTTCAAAATTGCTTTTCCTCCTATTTCATCAATTCCTCATGACTGTTTATTGAACTGCCGCAAAGTCATTTTTCTTCTACCTCAGTTTATCCTTGTTAAAATGAGTGATAACTTGTTATTCTTGAAAGCAACATCAGCGATAAGGGACACCAGCTCAAAATAAAAAGATGGAAATATATAACATAACATTATACCAGCTGTACTTGAAGAATAAATTAAGTCAAATTTTATTTCTCGTTTTTAATATTTGTGTGTGTGTGTGTTAAATGCGTTTGAATAAGATAAATGCATTTAGTTAAATTGCTTATGGGTGAGTTAACATTATCTCTTAGAGTTCATTAAACTTTCAAATAGGGCTCAATTAAATTGCCTGGGATGAACTTTTATTTATGAACACATTTTACTGTGGATTTGATCTGTAATAGGTTTCATAGCATTCGCTCAATGTCAAGTTACAATGATGCACAGTAATTGTCATAGTAGAAAGAAAAAATGTATATAAGATGTGTATTTGAATGTTATCATGCAGGCTTTAGTTAGGTTTATATGGAGTTTCCCTAAAATGTACAGTTAATCAACAAACTATATACGCTGGTAATTACAACATTACTGTTAAAACTGATAAGTTAAAAAGGAATCAAATCAAACAATAACTACAAAAAATTGGACAAAACAATTCTGAACATCAATATTGTAATGACCGCAATGGCCTCAAACATGCCCATTATAATTTCAGCCGGCTTAATTGATTAGCAATAATGTTTCCATCTAGCATCACGCGTGTGTGTTTGAATGTCTCAGTGGACCTGATCCTTACACATCTACTTAGTGGATTTAGTTATTAAAAAATAGAGACCACCAGGAGGCTAAAAAATACAAAGCATGCAACTGGTCTTCTTCAATGGATCAAATGATGTTATATGATGAATGCCTCGGCCTTCTGCCACCGTGAACAAACAGGTGGAAATAACATTTGCTGCAGCTTTTATTTCTCACACATTGAGCGTGTATCAAATGCAGTTGTAACTTTCCACACCTTCTCATCTTAAACATGTGTTTTCAATGCAGAAAAATACAAATTATAAGGCAGATTTTCTTTCCTAAGAGCATTGCATTACATATCTATTTTACTGTAGTGTTGATTAAAATTCCATTCATGTTTTATAGATGGAAACCACAGACCTTTTAATCAGCCAAAATATCCAAATGCCAAAAAAAGGCACTGGAAACTTCTCTATTAGAATCAGCCATTAAAATATGTCTGTCATCGTAACATTTTTATCCACTTGATTCCAGCTGTGATATTATCCTCTCGCCGTTTTTACGCTAGTAAAAGCCAGCATACAAAATGTTTTGGCCTCATTGCAAAGGATTTGTTAAGTTTGAGTAGAGAGGGAGTACTAGTGCATTACAGCTGTGCCAGATACTGTAGCACAGCTGGGAGTGAACAACTGGAAGACCATATGGTTGTGTTTGGACAGGAGGATTTGTTGAGCTGGGAATAAACCCATCTGACATACACGGGGGAGCAGGGAATTTGTCCCTGTCAATTACAATTATTAGAACTACCCATGGGCTGCAGCAGTTGTGTGTTTTTGTTGCACTTGATGTTTCTTTGAAATTCTTAATGTCTTGGTTGGTAAAAAAAAAATATGGCTCGTAGCCCAGAACGAGACACAGCTGCTAATGTAGCTTTATTCTACACGTGTAAAGTTACTGAAATGCTTGTGACAACAAATATATCTGTCACAAAGTGATGTTCATTGGGGTGAACATCACTTTGGGACATTTTCTGACTATGTTTCATGCAGATATTGGGCTGTGAATAAAATCCCAAGAACAACAGCTTTTATCGACCATTTTGATTCAGCACATGCAGCTGCATGAAATGCTGATTGGCCGATTACAAGTCATTCTGATGTTCACAGTATTCTTTTTTTTTTTGGCTGAATTACTGATGGACAAATAAAATGTTACAGATTTGGCGGAATAGACGGCCACAGCGTTTCAGCGGGAGGAAGGAAAGTAGAGTTCAGGGAAGCAAGTGAGGGAGAAATAGCGTGAAAGGCTGTGATGGGATGAGAGACGATTTTGCTTTGCTGTGTTATACTTTGTTTACTCAAGATCCCCTCATATTTGACATGTGCCTTGCTCTATTCTTCGCTTCACCAAGTTTAGCCTCTCCTTCCCTCTGACAGCTAGAATCGGGGAGGCCTTAAGGGTGGACACACACTCTGACAACAAAACACAAAAATGGAAGAAATACAAAAATCTGCACCTCTGTTTTCTGCAATTTTGCATCACACTGATTTTAAGTGCAGTGTGCCATGCATTCACACTGGAAAAGTATACTCCAGCACATCGCCATGCATATTGATTGACTGAGACATATGGGTAGTAAAAACCCATATACTACTTACAGGAGATATATAGTTTTTTCTTTGTAGCTGCACAGTATTGAAATTTAGTTTACAGATTAGTTATCTAAGAAATATTGAAAAGTAAGTTTAATGTGGATCTAATGATTTTTTTTAATTCTTGTTGATTGGTGGCATTGGTGCCTCAGCCACCTGTTTGCTAAAATGTCACAAGAGACTGCATATGTCTTCTGTATTACATGTAACAGCAACACATGGGTACAGTTGATGCAAAGGAAGAGGTGAAAATAAAAGTATTGTTTTCTTCTTAAGGCTCATTTTACAAGAAGCTTGGACACATTTATGCTACAGGATCATGTTCAGTTCACATCACATAAGTGAGGCACTTCGTTTACATGCTTTACTTCTGCTGCAGCATGTTTTCCTATAATCTTCACATTAGTTTTTTCTGGGTTGTTTATAGGAATAATTTTTATTTACTTTATATTCTACTTTATATCATACTTAAACTCTAGCCTACATTTCCACCAATGCTGTGATGTGATGGAAACATGTTAGGCTCACTTAAACATATTTTCATCACAATCTCTGAGTGCTTTAAATGAAACTACACATATTAGAAACATAATAAGCAGTTATTATTATCTATGTTTTACAATAAAATTGACCTGTAACAGCATCAGAAAGACTAAATAGTTTAAGGAAAGATTTATTTTTACATTTTTTCTCAAAGAAATAACACTGTGCAGCATGCACAGTTAGAATATTATTTTCAGCTTATTCAATCTTGAACTAAAGCAAATCACACTGCCTAAAGCTGACTTTTCTCTACTCTGTATTTTATTATCACACTTTACTTATCTATCAGTTTTTCACCATTACTTTCCGACTCCCCCTCTTTTGCTCATTCTCTCACTGTTTCGCTAATTCTCTCTCTACCTTCTGCTGCATTTAAATGCATTTGGGTCAGCAGTTCTGCTTTAAAACTCTATGAAAGTGCTTGGCTGTCTCCCACTTCAGTTTCTACATGTAATTGCTCCCTTTAATGTGGCTCACCTATATGAAAACACTTTTTATACATAACGCACTTTCATATAGGTCACAAGCTTGGCCCTATTCTGCAATCTGGCCAAGTAACCACATGAAATAATGCATAGATGGGTATCATCCTATAATGAGTAACATGGAAATGGGGTCAGTGCCAATGTCATATCGATGTTCCCATGAGCATTGTTTTCTGACTCTGCTTAGTCTCTGTATTGTTTCTTCCAATCTCTTTCTCCCCCTTTAGCAGAGTGACAAAGTGTTAGTGATTCAATGACAAGGCCATTGACCCTGGTCTTGGCATCAACAAGCTCTTTGTCTGCCCCTGTGGCAAGTAACCAGTAATGGCAACATTGTAGAAAAGAGTAACCAACAATGGCAAAGAGCTGTGGCATAACTGAGGTTTGATGAAACCACCACATTGGATAATAAAAGAGTGCGTTCCATAGCAAGCGGAAACCTTTGTTTTAATTCCATTTGTTGTAAACCTTCACCTCGACTGACATTCCTCCTGCTAATACTAAGCCAAACCATGCAAAGAGCACGATCAAAGATAATTCATGGCAGAGATGCCTTCTCATAGCTCCACAGAAAAATGGAAAAAATGCCACACTTCATCAGCACTTTACCTTGACAATGCTTTCTTTTGATGTCTTTTCTTCCTGACTTTCAAATTAATTTAGCAGAACTGCTGTTTGAGAGAAATATGTCAGTGAAAAGAAAAAAGGAGGAGGAAGCTGAGTGGGGGATGGTAGAGATGGAGAAACTGCACAGGGGAATAATTCAACTAATGGAGTGACTGTTTGGATATTCAGCAGAAGTAGGCATGGAGATTATGATCTTGCAATTAGCGTAACAAGGTTTTATTGATTGGCTGCTGCTGTAGTGTCTTTGCTGCTAAGATGCTGCATGTGGTTTTACCATGTACAGTGTGTGTGTGTGCATTTGTGGGTATGTAACCTAACCAGTTACAGTATATTAGTACTATCAGAGCACAACCAAAACGCAATGCGGCTCCATGGTTGCTATACCATTGAGCTTTGGCTATTTTCTGATTATCAAAGCTGAAATGTTATGGAGTGCTGAGTTAAAAGGGTCTCTTTGAATGACTGGTGATAAAGTAGACTGCATTTGCATTTTCATCTCACTTTTAAGTTAATGCATTTCCCTCCTTCCTCTTTGAATAAAATGATTAACTGCAGGTATAAAAAGATGGCCTCTGGTAACCAGTGATGTGAAAGTTTGTCTGTTTTAAATGTTAAGTGTTCAAATAATACTGAAAGTGTTTGATGGTATTTCTTGTTGTTATTTTGTAAGTCATTTCTCATAAAGATGAAGCACTCACTTGAGTGTTATAATTGTATTTAGGAAGGAAATGAAGTGGCAACATTGATTGTAGAATTTGTAGAATCTGTTAACAAATTGGAACAGATATGAAGTCTGTCATGTTATTCAAGTCCCTTAAATTTTAACTCCAGTCTTATGAATATGATTAAGCCATTCCTCTAAAGCTCCCAGGTGTCTCTCATCTCCCATATGTTTCTGATGAGCTATTGTAGAACATGATCCCGCAGTCTTTTATGTCCAACCTTTGACAAATCTATCACCTCCTTCCTCTGTGCCCTGAATTAAAGACTCATTCCATCTTTCCAGTTTAGATGAGTAATTTTCTTGTTTGGCCACAGCCCAAACCCCAGCCAGCATGTCTGGAACCTCACTGGAGTCTGATTGGTCGGATTCAGTCGTGTGTGACTGACAGGAAGCCTGCTGATTGGGGGAGACGGTATCTTTGGATCGTTGCACTGATTAAAGCCTTGCAGTGATGGTTTGTAAACTCCCGCCATTTGGCGTTCCCAGACTCGCACCCTGACCCTGCTGGTCTGAATTACTGCATGGTCACATTAATTTGATTTACAGCTTCCTTTGCTGTTTAGATTGGAGCAGGGTAACAAAGTGGTAGGCTCCTCCTCTACACTTCCACCTGCCCACCTCCCTCAACTTTGAGCTTTACCATCCATTCTTCAGTCCAATCTTGCCAATTCTAAATCGATTCCCCTGTTCCTCTTTTTCGTTGAAATGTTTTATACTTTCTTTCTTTGAAGCTCATTTATTTTTCTCTCATTCACCCTTCTGTTTGTCCCACCCCACCCATTGTAACTGTCTTTTTTTAACATGTTGACTTAATGTCTGGTAACATCCCTTTACCTTTCCTACCCAGCAACCTCTCTTCTGTCCCCCACAACCCATTTCTTTCTCCCTCTTTCACTCCCCTCACTACATCTTTTGTGAAAATGAAAACAAAGAGCGGCCTGCCAAAATATTTCTATAGCCATTCGCTGACAAAGCAGGGTGCGGAGACAAAGCAAAAAGATGTGCAGGCATATTTGTCGCAGCAGCAGAAAGATGGAAAGCTCTCTGCCCGTGGCCTTTTTTCTTTTTTTTTACAGCCATTTGGAAACTCCCCGCCTCACCCGCCTCACCCTGCTCACTCTCTTGCCCTGTTTAAAAGCCTTCTGTTTGGAATACTCCTCTGACATGGCACCATGTGTAAATGCACAGCTGTATATTTGTGTTAGGCCCTCGCTCTGCCAAGCTGTCCATCCCCCTGTTGCCTTAGGAGATCAGATGAAACTAATGGCAGCCTTAATGTGTTTCTGTGGGCCTTTAACTCCATTGGTTGAAACAATGGAGACCAAACACTCACTCCTGTGCTCAACCGCATGCAGGGAGTTCTCTAAAAGACATTAAGTATACCTTTTATACTCAGCCATTTTACAGCGCGACAGGTATTCTGTGTGTTTTAGAATTAAAACTTTCAAAGTTGTTCTTGAATTAGTTTTTTTAATAGCTGTAGGAAAAAGCTATGAGCGATTTGAGAGAAAATTGTTGAATTCCTTTGCAAAATTATTGTTTAATTATTTTTATGCAAATTCTTCAAGGTGAGAAAAAAACCAAGAACTTTAGAAATGAAGTATTTCCATTGCTTTGAGAAAGTTGAAAGTGTTTACATCAGTTCTCATTATGGGTGAGTGTAAGGTAGCAGCAAATTGTAGTAGGTCTGACCATGCTATCATGACCTTTACAATACAGTTGAGTTTTTTTTAAGATAATTACTGACAAGTTAATTTTTCAAGAAGAATTTTTCCCGCTGGTTTGGAGGCTGTGCTGCTCAAATGATTTCTCTGTGTACTTTGGACTCTTTCAAGACATGGTATGACACGTTTCCATGGCAATAGAGGAGCCGTTTACCAGCAGGATCAGGTGATGAAGTTATCCAAAACAAAGATAATCAGCTAAATAACAAAGGAATTGAGGAGGAAGCAATAAGATGCAGAGCATTAACAAAGTAGAGAGACAAATGGAGATTTAAAACAATGTTGTCCAACCATTCAGGACATGCTAAAGTCTCAAAAAGAATACAGGGAATGCTATACTTTGCTTTATGGAAAACTCTGTCATCTATTTCACTGTAATTTTCTAAACAAATATTAATAGAAACTGTTCCGGTTTAAATATGTTTAACTTACGTTTACTTTTAAAGACATGCACAAACTATACAATGATTGCATTTTAGCTCATTAGGAGACTAGAATCCAGGCCAGATACCAGACCAGTATCCAAACCAGATACCAGACCATAGTCTAGGCCAGAGACCAGATCAGTATCCAGTTAAAAGTCCAGACCACATACCAGACCAGATCTAGATAATCATCGTATGTAGTTTTTTTTTACCTTTATATATGAAATATAATCACATTTCATTTCCATAAATTTAAAACAACAGAGTATCACATATTTGACAGGCTATAAGTCAGCATTTGTTCATGTGTACAATGCATTCTGGGTGGATAAATTGATGTGGTTGAACTTGACAGTAAGGCTGTTTCTGCTATTCTAGCCAGCAGAAATGCAATTCTACATTAAGCTCCTAAAGGTTGTCTTCAAAGCTTTCCCTGGTGTAGGAAAAAGAGCAGTCATTCAAACTGGAAACCATAACAATCATAGTTTTCATATAACATTACTGAACCAGAAGTAACTCACAATAAATAGCTCAGTCTTGAAATGAACAGTTTGAGGAGTCTTTGTGGAACCACTGTTCTGTGTAAGCATTCCTGTCATGGGATGTCATTACCCACAAATTATTTAATATTGACGGCAATAATAGCAGTAGGAATGTTCTATATTGGCTTTTTAACTTACTATATCCAACAAACCGATTTTGTCCAAATTTGATTTCCATTATGTATATCATCTAAAAAATATCAACTGATATACGTATACACGTATACAAGAATAGTTTCAGATAGTCAAGATGTGAGGTTCCTCCTCACATAAGCTCAGTTTTACGGTCTTTGCAAATGGCACATTTAATATCTGGAGACACTTTGAAATAATTCCATAAACAAAAAACAAAGAATCTGGACCCGTTCACTTACAAGCTTCTTTTCATGCAGGTGATGCACCGTTTGATGTCATCACATGTGTGCAGATAGACGTCTACCTTAACGTTTAAAGTTGCCTCAGAAATGCAGAAGCCAAAGATTTTATTGAGAGTTGCTCCAAACAAAAATGTCCTGAAAACTATACATGGCATCACTCATAATTTAAGTTTGTGTGAGAAGAGAAGTAGCTGAAAGATTTGATGTATGACATGTCCATGTTGTGTAAAAATCGTGTCAGTAAAATATTGAAATTCCTGCTTACCTCCAGTATGCGTTTTTAATCACAATTGTAGTCAATTATATTAGTCAATACATCAGTAAATAGTAACATGTTAATGAAATAATTGATTTTTGAAATAAAAACAGACATCATGCGTTTCATGGTTTCCCCAACTTCAATAGCAATTATTGTGAACTAATCTTTAATCTAATATTGACTAACGGAGGTCATTTTTTCGACACTTTTGTGATGATCAAGTGCAAGCTGCAGAACAGAACTAGTGAGAGACAGGGGGCTTCATTGACATTGGAGAGCTGTCTCCTCCACTCACAACCAGGCTCTTATTAACAATAGCACCATGAGTACGAGAGTCCAGATGTTAGTCTCCTGTTGCCACCAGCTGTGCCAGTCTCCAATACACAGCCTCGTTGACTCTGAATCAGGGATAGACGACACACATGCGCATTCACACACGCACGCACACACACACAACAAACAAAACAGACAGTCTCTTACTGTTTTTCCTTTTTTTTTAAAAAAAAAAAGAGCAGGAATATAAAAAAAATGTGTACAAGAGCTTCTGGACAAACAGCTCCACAATAACTACTAAGTGACATTCATATGGACATACATATACAGTATCCACTCTCAGCAGCCGCATGCTCCTTACAGTCCCTTTCTCTTGATGTGGAGTTAGCAGCATGAGTTATTTGTGGGTGACAGGATCCTAACAATTCCCAGAATAATGCACATTTGTTTGGATGACTGCGCCATCAGCGCTCCCTTTGTCATTTTGAACATTGTTAGAGTCAGTTGGTACAGATCCACCATTCCTTTATTCTGTTGGGTTTTTTTTTTTTGTCCATTTACTTGTTCTTATAACAATAATTAGTTTTGTCATTCAGACACAGTAGCACCATTGTCCACATGCTAATGATGATTTTTGACAGTGGACATGGACAGAAGATAACTGTGGAATCATTAATTAAAGAAAAGTTGACTGGCTGCTCTTTTGGTCTTATTGAGTCTCTGGGCTGCTTCTATACTGTTGTAATTGTGGCTGTTGTTTAGCATTGCATAACAGACAGCCCTGTTTCAGTGGAGGTTTTCCCCATCGTGTGACATGTTTGCTCCCTACAGGAAGAGGCACGTAGACAGTAATACCCTATTTCAGTTCAACATTGTAATTCTAGATTCACCCTGTCAGGCAATAAGTTTGATTATGGTCCTTATTTGAAATGTTGGATTCATTTCTCTCCGTCTTCTACCCCCCTTTTTTTCCCTTCTCCCTACTTTCTCTCCTTTCCACACTCCCCCACCCCCCTCCCCTGCCATCCAAAGCAGCACCAACATCAGCATCACAGTCACCCAAGATGACTATTGGAGAAACCTGAGCTATTTGGCTCGCACATGGTTTGTTTTCTGACCACATTACTGAAGCTCCCAGTTTTACTGACACTGTGGCATCTACGTACCGTACCATCCGACAACAAAGACTTGTATTCTCTCTGTTATGAACGCCTGACCGAACTCCTCTCTCCACGACTCTGCTATATTCTGTTCTACTCAGAGTAGTTTTTATTGAGATTTTAATTTGTTTTACAAAGTGAGAATCGTGTGGTTGCTGTCACAACAGCGTAACCTTGTCTTTGGCTAAAATCAGATGTGATCTGCGAGAGAGGAGGACAGAGATAGCAGATTCTAAATGAATCAAAGTGGAGATAAATGTCAAATGAAAAAGAAGAAAGTAACAGCTCAGTCACAGAAGGCAGCAAATGTTCAGGCACTTGCATCAGTGTGCAGAATAAAAAGAAGGCATATGAGAAGCAGGTCGAAACAGGGGGTACAAGGGAGGTTGTGTTTATCATTTGATAAAGCTTCCCTTATAACCTCAGCATGTTGTGCAATAGCTCTGGCTCTCCTTCAACTCTGTGGTGTGCCACTTCAAATTAGTCGCTTGCAGAGAGGGCCTGTCCCGTCTTTGCAAAACGCATTAGTGCACCACTCAGAACCTCATACAGCCTAGGGTTAAACACAAATTATATCATTTCTGTCATCCAATCAAATCACACTGACCCTTAGACCTGCGAGATGAGTCAAATGTGTAATGAAATATGACATGGCACAAAAGCTCTGATTCTAATCTGTTCTGACACGCGATCAGATGAGGATGACCTGCTGACCCTGACTGACAAGTGAAACGAACACTGGGAACAGGATACATGAGGGAGAAGAAGGGAAGGGAACATAAAAGTAAAAGAGGGAAAGGTATATGCAATTAGAAAAGCTGGTTTTAGTCAATGGGAGGTTAGTTAATAATCATCTCAGTGTCTGAGGGTTGAATGGGGCCATTTGCATCTTTGGACATCAATTACACTCTTCATTCAAACCATATTTTCTCTTCTATTGTGCTTTATTTCCATATAAAATGTGTCCTACCTCCCAATCTCTTTCTCTGCCACCTTCCAACCTCCCGATGAACCTTTTTACCCAAAATATTCACTGAACAAAATGCACATACATAGTGGTTCAGCATTCTTACCCCAATGCTCTTTTTGTCATCGACAAACAGTAAAATAGTGACAAATAGATCTCTCTCCTTCAACTGTTTGAAGAAGAGATGTGATGACAGAAGGATGGCTGAAGAGGGTAATCAGAGTCATCGTGGATGTTGAGAAGGGACCAGAACTGTTTTGGCTTTACAAGGGATGAAGCCAACTGATGTTGGCCAAGAGAGGAAGAGGAAAGTGGAGGTGTAGGGTGGCTGTAACTAGATCCTCTGTGCACCCCCCTCATCCCCCACCACAACTCCCACTCTTTGGGTTCTCAGAGAGAAGGCTCTGTGGTGTGTTGATACCCAATGACATGATATTGTAGCAAAAGAACAGCTATGGCTTTAATTAAGCCTGAGATGACGGTGAGAGGAGATGGCTAGATAAAGAGAAAAGATGAAAAAGGGAAAGGGGTTACAAAAACAGCCAGTGAAGAGCTCATACTGTTTAGATTAGGCGTTCAAAAGTAAGTGATCTTATTATGGTCAGACAAGAACCATTTGCCTGTTTTGTGTTACATTAAAACAAGAGCTGCTGTGCAGTCTCGTAAACAGGAGCATTCATAAATATACTATATAATCTTGCTCCAGAAGAGCAATGGGAGAATGAATGAAAATAGACAGTGCTCTTAAATTCATCCCAAAGATAAATCCACTGTTTTCTTCGCAAACTGGACTGCATGGAAAGGAGAGATAACAGGATCTGACTCTCCGAGCAGAGCGCTGTGGGGTGGATAGGAGAAGGTGTAGGAACAAGGAGCGTTGAAGGTAATGGAAGTGGTGGTGGTGTGTGGGATTTCAAGCATAAATCACCACTGTGACAAAGCTCTCCAATAGGCAGATAAGTGCACATTAGTGTTAAGACAGATATGTCATCGTCTGTCTTTGAGTCTTCCATTCTGTTCTCCCATCAAATGAGACGTTGACTTGGGAAAACTGCAGACTCCTCGTGTAGAACACGCTAAACCAGCTCTTACAACTGAAAACTGTCACCTTGAATTTCTCCCGATGAAATTTTCATGTCATGGCTCTCCAGTCAAAATAATAATTACATTACATTGTTTTTCTTGATATCAGGAAATAACATGAGTTGCAATATGATTATTGTCATAATAGATATTTCTTCATTTCACCAGTGTCAAGATAATACCCGGACATCTTGTTTTGCTCAAGCCATGGCTCAAGTATCAGCTAAAAGCTGTAAACTCTCATATTTGAAAACTTAGAGCCAGTAAATATGTTTTAGTATCAGTTTCCATTACAGAAAGCAGATTTATTCCCTGCCCATCAACTAATAGTTTTAGCTTGAAATACAACAATATGCCACAGTCACAACAAGGCATGCAGCTTTTTATCACACATATAAATTATATTTGACAGCTAAATATTTTCTAAATGGATATACGGTTTAATTTGAACTGGCTGATGTCCTAAGTCCTGCTTTCTAGAGGCACCACAATAATAATCTAACAGGACGAAGAATATACAGATAATGAGCCATTAGCCACAGTCAATATCATCACCAGAAGGCCTTGAGTACTCAGGCAGTGTTACAGAGGGAGGGAGAGATCTGTGCCAAATAAAAGACAAGCTGGAAAGCTCCCCAATCAATGTTATTTTCTCTCTCAGTCCCAGACCAACTGTCTATTCATCTGTTTCTCTCAAAATGAAAGGTGTGCTGGTATGTAACACTTACAGACGAGAGATCTGTCTCTTAATTAAAATGTTACAGATTGTGTTTCACTCGCTGTGCAGACAGCATACTGTGTGGTGGAAATAATGTTCCCTATAGTGGGAACAGATGAGGTTAATAAAGGATGTTTGTGTGTTGAAACAGAGTCTGTGCAAAGCCTTTTTTTTTGGTTGTTTTTTTTGTTGCTGAACGTAATGCAATGACAAGTATCTCATAGGAAAAAGGGAAAAGAAATAAATAAGAGCAAAGGTATTGTTTGAAAAGCCAGTTTTATGCCACAAATACATGCTGGTCTGTGTAATCCATCAAGTGTGTTGCCTTTGCTGGGATTTTATTTTTAAATAAGAGAAGAGCATGCATTAGCCAGAGTGTATGTGTGGTTCTGTAGTTACAATCTCATTCTGAATAGAAGCATATGAATAATTTATCTTGCCACAATCCAACTGGGAATGTCCTTGGTATTTACATTTTATCATCAAGGGCACTGGATGAGCCTTCATAGCAATCTAACACATGACACATCCTCAGTCCTTGTCCCTTACACAATGCCGTAAGTAGGAGCAGGAAAATATTTCTGTGGCTTGAATGTTTATTGATACACGAAGAGAAAGCAACAGATTGATGAGCATGATGACTAAGCTTTATAGTCTTTATATTACACATTGGTCTTCCACGTGGAGTTTAGCACCTGAAGACTCATGGGGACGCGCTGAGGGACTGTTTTTACACAATGGTGACAATGTTTACAGCAGACAATTTAGTTTCCTTCCAACAATTATGAAGGGAATTGAATCTCAGGAAATGTTCGTTTTCTTGTCCATTAGACCACACAATAACACCATCTCCAAAGGTTTACTTTACCTTTACTTTACTTGCTTGCAGACTATGTTTGGACAAAGTAAATCAGACTGGGCTGATCACACTGTCTTTTTCTGGTGTAAGATTTAGACGTAAGTGATTGTGTTTATATTGTTGAGTGTTTCTTTCCATTCTCGTTTACCTTGACACGCACCTTCCTTTTTCAGAGCATGATTAAAATGGCAAGCTTACGTTATTTTTAATTTAATGGATTCATCCCATGTGGCTCTGAGTATATGTGCATTTTCATTCACATAAGAGATATTAGATGCTTTTTAATCCTGTTAGAAGGTGTGAAAATGAAGAAAAGTATATTTTAATAGGGTGATATAAGTGAAAACAAAAGCTCACCTCACAGCATTAATCTAAAGCAAATATATTTTAAACAGTTTTTGCCCCAAAAGGATCAAACACCATCATTAAAAAGTTTCTAGTTTTGATGTTATGATGTTGATTAAAGTTTGAATTATCCAGTTATTGCAAACACACACACACACACACACACAGAGGTGAACTAATTACCAGGAAATAAAGCTAAACACAACAACATAACTACAAAGT
>JBAMHV010000003.1:14219542-14233826 GCA_037177535.1 Pseudomugil gertrudae | reverse complement strand
TACATACAATTCAATATTAGTCTTGCAGTTAAACGAGGAGAAATACCATGAAAGGCTTCAGCCATCTTTGCTGTTGTTTCAGTTGTCCCTCTAAAATTCCCCCACTTACTGAAAAGTAAGGATATGTGACAACATGACTTGATGATTGAATCTTTATCTCCTAAATGTACTGTAGGACCTTTGGTCTCATACGTCAAACCAGAAAGAACCATAAGTTTTGTTATGCAATTGCTCTTCTCATGTTACACTGATGAACTTTGGAGTGTATTTTTACTTAAGCCAACCTATCAAAGATTAGGTAGAAAAAAACCTCTTTGCACCACATTACGCTTACAAAAACATAGACTTTGCTTCAGTTTGATCTGTTTTTATATTATCAAGTAATAACAATAAAAAACATTTTTCCATGTGCATTTGTTCCTTCACTCAGAGCTACACAGGTCAGACAGGAGGTGGCGGAGGGGGAGGCGGAGGGGGTGGCACCACCAGTGGAAATGGACCTGGGGATGAAGACTACGAGATCCCCCCCATCACTCCACCTAACCACCCAGAGCCTCCTCTTCTTCACCTGATGGAGCATGACTCCACAGGCTACCTCTGTCACTCGCTGCCACACAATGGGCTCATCAATCCATATTCCTACACGGAGCTGCCCACACTCATGATGCCGAACATGCTGGCACAGGACAACCACCTGATCTCCAGCCAAATGCCCTCGGTGAGTAGTACCACCAGGACATACGAGTGCCACAGAGGCTCCGAACTGTACACCAGAGCTTATGTGTAACTGTCTTCAGCAATAGTCAGAAATGGTTAAAACATCTTAATTGTTTTAAGTGGTAAAATTGGCTTAAATTACTAGAACTTGTGTTTACATCTAAAAACTACTTCCTGTTGTCAAAATGAACAGACACTATACCAAGGCAGATGCAACATTTCTCTGAAAGTCTGAAAATGATGATAAAATACCTGCAAATGCTGTCCAAAGGATTTAAAGTGATTAAAGCCTCCAAAATAGATCCATTTGAAAAGATATCAGCCTTGTTACGACAGCTGATTTCTAATATGAAACAAACCAAACCCTTAAAAGGTAAATGTAATTTTCAAGATAAGTAGGCTGGGGCTAAGTGGGGGTACCGAATGATTGCTCGACGGTTGCCTTGTCAGCGCTAATGCATTGAGAAAAGGATTGTGGGTAAATCCATCAGCATCATATCTGCCTCGACAGCATGCATCGGTCAATCTGTCAGGCCTTCAAACATTGAATACGTGCTGATTACTCCCTTAGCTTCACACAGAAAAGCTCCTCTGCAAATTAGCATCCCCAAACCATAATTGCGTTCATGAGAACTGCTGGAAAAAGCAGGTTTTTATCAGAGCAACACTGATTTAAGTAAAGTTTATGTATGAAAAATGTGTAAAGACTGCTATCTTTATTATGAATATCTCTTGTCCTGCTGATAAAGTAGCATAGTTCTGAATAGGGAGCTGAATTTGCGTTTAGATTTTTCTTTTGTAGCCTACTGTGGAGCAAAACTGTAAGTACCTCGCTGAAAAGCATTTCTTTAAAGACAGTGTCAGATCTGAATGCGTCCCTTTGAAATATGAGCTGATTGATGTTTTTTATTGATTGCAGTGCTGAGATCTCAATGTAAGAATTGATATGGTAAACAACGTTAACATAAACAAGATTCTTTTGTGCTCAGTGTTTGAAGGTCACGAATTTCATACCTCTATAATTTACTTCTTATTGACTAAAATATTATAAACAGTTACAGAAATAGTTATTTGCCTGTAATTTAATAAATTACCAATAGCAGTTAAGATTAAAAACATTACTGTTTTTTCTTTGTATCATCTAAATCCCCTGTTTTTATTTAGTTTTTTTTCTTTTGTACGTTAAGAAAAATTAATATTATATAATATAATATCTCTAAAATCCAGTACCGATGAGATACAAACAGATGCAAATCAAAATGAAGAATGATGTTTATTGTTTATCATAAACTGAGGAGATAGAGGTAAACAAGACTCAAGGTATAGTTGAAATAAGTCTTGATACAGATCTGAAATATAAACATCCGATGCATTATATATAATGCAGCAATATTCTCCCTGTTGTATTAGATTCATGTGTCATTTATCTTCATATTCATTTCACATTTTCGTCATGACCTTTAGTGAGGAGACAGTGGTTGATTGCCCAGTCTTTCACTCTGCAGTCAGACTGTTTGTTTCTGCTAGAGAGTCACTCTCTGGTTTTAATAGATTGAATTCAGCAAGCAGTGTGATAAAAATGCATGAGGATCGAGATGTTCAGATCCCACACAATGGGCATATATTTAAAACACATGTACAGGCACAGGCTTGCCATTGCTTCTGAGTGCTGGACCTATAAAAGCAGTTTATTTAAAGGAAAAGCACTTTTTGGAAATAAAGGCACAACTGTCTCAGTATGACACTGTAAATCTAAAAAATATTGTCTGACCAGTCCACAGTCTACTCCACTTTTCCCTCCCAACCATTTAGATGAGGAAAATGGATGTAACGCACATAAATGACTAAATATATCAAAAAAGAAATTGTTTTAACACTACTGAAAACATACCGTGCGCATTTTAGATTTGGTTGATCATTTGCAAAATAGTACTTTTCAAGCAAACCTCCCAAAAGTGATGCACTTTCTGACCCTGAATTTCAAACCTAAAGATCTTTTCGGGGCTTTGCTTTAACTCCAACTGCAAAAAGCAGCATATAAAGCAAACTCTCTCTAAATCAAATAGTCTGCCTGGCAAAACTACCAAACCGTGGCAGAGGTTCATTTGTGCTGAGAACCAAGTGTCTATTAAATTGGTGCCTCACCTTGACACAGTCCATTGAGCAGAGTAATTAAGCAAACTCTGCAGTTCAAACATGAGATGGTATCAATATGAATTCTTCACTTGACATGAATGGATAAATAATGAGTTATAATCCTAATTTTAGACTGTTTTTTTTGTAGCTAAAGCATACACTGTACAATGCAGCTGCTGCTCATGTTGACATTGCACTTTATGTGCCCATGTGTGTATATGTATTTCTGTGTCTTCAATATAAACAATATCACTGCTGTTGAAATGGATCCACTACATCTGGAGGTCAGGTCTTATATTCAATCTTGAGCACACTGAAAAAAAAACCCATTAAGGTTCATCTTTCCTGCATCAGCCATTCTATTGTGGTGCTGCAGTGAGATCTGTTTTCATCAGGCAGATTCAATACGTGAGCTGGGCAATGAAAAGATTGCAATAGAGTTGGATGAACAGAGGAGGGGTGAAGTTGGGGGATGGCAGGAAAAAAAAAGCAAGAAGAAATTGTAAAGAGGAAAAGGTAACTCTTATTCAAAATGAGCATATACCTTCAGCTTTCTGTACCTCCTGGTTTCATTATTAGATATTTTAGAGATAATTCAGTTGAGTGAAATGAGGTTATTCTGTCTCAGCAAAAGGCAGAGCTTCTGCTTTTTAAATGCAAACCTATTTGATAAGGATATGCAGGCATTTGAAAGTACTGCAATGTTGTTAGAGCATGATATAAGCATGTAATAAATAGACTGATTATATAACAACAAGGATTTAGACTAGTGCAGCTTTGCTGTATGTGAGGTTGATTACAGTCAGGGAGCTAGGTCTTTCCAAAACTACAAGATTTACTCGTGCATGCTAAAAATAAATATGCATCTGCCATTGTTAATTTAAAGTTTTAATTGGATATATAAAGTTTTCAATATGCATGCCAAATATATAGTTTAATTAATCAAGAAGCGATAGTCTAGTGTATGTATGCGGAATTGAGTTTATGTAAATGGACTCCAGCTTGGTTTGTTAAGGTGCATAAACAGGAATGTGTTTTTGGTGTCAAGACAGATCTAGTTTATGTAGCTTGTTAAACAGAGAAGCAAAATATCTGCATTTTAAATAAGTAACCAATAAGAACTGTTTGCATTAGAAAATTTAGACTGACACATTTTTAGTATCAGTAGTTTTCTGGGGTCTGCTTTTAGCTTAAAGTAATGATGATCAATCATCCAATTAGACACTTTTTTGTGTGTGAAAAACATAGGAGGCAACAATGCAGTTGTAGATAGAGGACCATCTAAAAACTGTTTTTTTTTTTATTATTATTTAATTTAACTGTTCAGTTGCTGTAATTGCTGAAATTCATTATCCGTAACTGGTTAGTGGCTGGATACACCAGAAACCCCAACCATCATCCTTTCCCTAAAATCTTAGTCCCAGTGTGATGGACGATGTATTTCTATTAGATTTACAGTTGTTTGTGAAATCATTCTCCTGTTTTGTGACCAGTTCCAGCCCTCGCATTTAAAACTAAAACACTTTGGTACTGAGCTCCGAGAGTTAACATCACATAATCCCGGGATGCAACAGTCGGAGTCAAAACACCGCCATTTTTTAAGGATGATGTGCTGTTAAAGTTACTGCTAAATATTGCTGCTTACAGCTGAACTGGTAACGAATCGATAATAATGAAGGGTAGCTGTTGTGCGCTAGGATGCAAGAACAGCCGAGGAAGAATAAATGGAAGCTTATTTTATAGAATTCCCAACGATCCAGAGAGAGAGCGATGGATCATCATACATACCAGAAAGTATAAATTGTAGTGATGGGACCCCACAGGCAACAGATTCTGCTAATGCAGCGAACACTTTATATCAAGTATAACCCAACACTTCCTAAACTTAATGTAATATTTTATTTTCGTGCTTTCATTTGGATTCCTAAGACAAGTTAGACATGTTTTTCAGGGCTTCATGTTGTTCACACAGCAATAAGCAACCACAAAGTAACATTGCTTACAATGTATGTTATTTTCCAAGCCTGCGGTTTACGTGTCTGTTTATGGGATTACGGTAAGGAACAGAGCATCGCATAATTTCTAGCTATAAATCTGATTTTAAAATATTTTCATGGAGTATTTGGGAGAGATTCACCTGTAATACAGACCGGATAGAATTAGCTCTAAAACTGCTGTTATCACTTTCTTTAGGTGAAATGTACTTGTCTGCATGACTTAGTCCCTTCAGAAATGAATTAAAAACATGTATAATTATTTGGAAATCATGCAGCAAATAATCAACATACAAGTTAGCACAGACATTGATAAGTGCATTACCTGTTGCTCATGTGAACCGGATTAGCACAAAGTTACACTCCCGCAGCAACCCGCAGGAGGACTCCAGATCTGAATTCTTTTAATAAAACCAGAATGTGTTTATTTATATCCCTCCATGATTTTGTAGACTTTAAGGGAGTCTTCAGTGTAGAACGAGGCAAAATTAATCATGTTGTTGTAAAAAGTCCACCTGAAAAGTTTTTAAAAGTACACTTGGGACATTATACATTTAGGAGAAATATTTTATTTTCCCTTTTTCTTATTTTTTTAGTTATATAAAATGACATCTAGAGATTTAAAATGAGATTTAAATTATAGTTGTGCTGCTGATATTGACGCTCCTCCTGTTAACGTTGCAGCATAAACAAAGACAGTCACAGGACGTCTGGAGCTCTATACAGAGGAGTTCCTGGTTGACTGAATGACATAAAGGTGCTGAATATGGTGGATGATATTAAACCCACATCATCAGTCCTCCACTACCATACTT
The DNA here is from genome assembly GCA_037177535.1 of Pseudomugil gertrudae. NCBI lineage: Eukaryota > Metazoa > Chordata > Actinopteri > Atheriniformes > Pseudomugilidae > Pseudomugil > Pseudomugil gertrudae. The sequence continues at coordinate 14,228,164 of JBAMHV010000003.1, read as the reverse complement.
GACAATTTGTCTAAGTCAAGGCTAATTTTCTGCGTTTAGTCCTACAAACCTTGCAGGCCTGCAAATCAGAGCAGTGATAAGTCCATGATGGAGTTTGTTGAACAGCAAAATAAATGCAGAAAATAACATATTTTATCATAATTTCATAATTATCATAATAAACCTAAATTAATGTGGACATGTTCTCACAAATGGTTTGTATATTTTTTAAATAAAAACTAAAGTACACATGTTTGTATATATCCTTTTTTAATTCAAAGCCAATAGAGGAAATAAAACTGAAACTATATATGAAGTTTTTTTTGGTTTTCATTTTCTCCCAAGAATATATTGACTGTTTTTTTTGCTTTGTTTTTACATAACACAGGCCATTTAATTCATCAGTCTAGTAAAATATTCTGTTCATTCATTGCTAATGAAATGAACTTAGAGTAATATTTGTTGCCAGTTTAAAAAACTCAGTTAAATCCACTCACATGTGAGCAATTATCAGAAAGTCTTTTTGTTCCCCTCCACAGATTGTCAAACCCTCAAAGACACAATTAACAGTTTTTTTTTTCTACATTTCTAAAGAGCCCTTTTTCTATTCATATTTTTTTTCATCCTGGTGGTTATTGTGTTGTGGTCCGAAACCCCTCCTGGACAAACCTGATATCTTTCAGAGAGCCCTTTTCTCTGATGCTTTGGAGCACTTGGCCGGGCCTCTTTCTCTGCTTCTGTCTGTTAATGCCCCCCCTGTCATAGCATCTACAAGTTCCAAAACACATTAGACATTTAATAGCCTTGCTCAGGTTGCATTGATCTTATCAAGGCAGCCCAGGAAGATACACATCTCTTCTACCATTGCTGAATAATTTCTGGACTCTGGAGTAAAGTGGCCTCATTGTAGTCAGTTCCACCTTCATTTAGACGGGAACTTGATGAAAGCAAAACTGTTTAATTATTGGATGCATGAATGTATTTTTACATGCTTCACACCTGTTCTGCGATAACTGCTTCTGAAATATATTTAACCAGAAAAGCCCCATATTCTATTATGATATATTTAAAATGCTGCTCAAATCCATTTAACCTGTGTCTGCTACCTGAATAAATTATCTTTGATTTAGTTTTTCTTTTTTTCATCTTCTTCAGCGGTGCATGCAGGTTTAGCCATCATCATACTGGCTTGGATGTGATGTTTTGAATATGTAACAAATGATGAATGTATAATCAGTCTGAGGATGTTATGCATAACACCAATGTATGAGCAGACCAAGCTATATGCAGCAGCAGCCTTAGCTCCATCAAACACCCAGGTATTATCTCATTTGTTATTTTCCCAAATACAAGACTTGAATCTGACAAAACGAGGGTCACTTAGTTCATGATGACAGTCGTGGCACCCGTAAGAGCTGTGGGCTGCATTCATATTCAAATTCAGTCTTTAATTTCTTTTGTTACAACATTTCAGTGTAAGAATTTCCATACAGGGTCTTTATCCTCTGTTGTCGAGGTTAATTATCAAGTATTAATCCCACCCAGATTGTCATGTTAAGTTGGATGGAACCCTGTGTTTTCCTCTCTTGGTTTAATTTTCCTCACAAGGTATTAAGTGCTCCTGGCAGGTGCTCGCTCCACAAGCCTGTGTGAATGAAATATGAGCTGCAATGTCAACTGAACTTGTCACAGACAAGCTGGGATGAATTAATGATAAGGTTAGAGAAAGGTGTGCTTTAATGTGTTCTCTTTTGGATAGAGGGTCCCAGTAAACATATTATCTCAGACTGTACACCTTTCACTGGGGAAAAAAAAGCAATCCCAAATTTGATATTTAAAAGTATGTCAAATTACTTTTTTTATTTATTTAAATGTGTTTGCATTTTTCCTTTACAGACTTTAAATTTGTTTCAGAGTTGTCTTTTTAATACTTTGTGCTCTTTGAGGCTTATTCTGTACTTTTTGTTTAGATGAAGAAAAACCTATTTCTCCTTTGAAAGACCTTCATCTTCCGACAATTTTTAAAGGGATTAAAGCGTCTGCAAAGGAAAGGGGGGGAGTGATGGAATGTCTGTCGCTTTTCACCACAGTTCAACAAGCCCAGTGATAGAATGAGACTTGTATTACTTATTCCAATGTTGATTCAGGCATAGATGATTTTGAATGATCAATGTCTCTGGTGGAACAAAAATCGCTTTGCTTGTTTGATGGCCTCTTGAAATCTACGGGGAAAATGTCGCCTGTTCTGTAAACTGCCTTCCTTCTTTTCTTTTTTTCCCCCCACATTTTGTGATTATTTATTTTCAAATTGTCCCTAAGGCTAATGTTCCATTTTGTGTTTTTTTACACCTCCCTCTCCCATAAATGAACCATCAGAGCCATAAATCACTGGACAAACAGAGACTTGTGCAAACCATGAAAGGTTCAAAGATTTATGTAACACATTCATGTTTTCCACTTCCTCATTTTAGTACTCCACTGGTAAAGCCTAGCTAATAAAAGGTCCTATTAATATTTCCTGTTGCTTAGCAACGGCAGGCAGCAAGTAATAGCATTCTGTGGAAAAATAGATGACCGATAAGGAAAAATTCAATTCTTTTCTCATCTCCTGGGAGAAAGTGCCTTATTTCTCTGGCAATGTGATATGAAACTGTAGTTGTATATTAAGAAATATCTTAAAAGAAGTATAGGTTATTTTCCAATTTTACCATTTTGGAAGGATTTTTATTGCTGGCTGGAATGGCAGCTCATCTATTTTCTTTGCCCTGATAAAGTCAATTAACCTAAGCACATGCGAGGATAAGGAGCTGACTTCATTTCTTTTCTTTTCTTTAAATAAAAAAACCCTGAAAATGATGGTGTTGAATAACACAAGCACAGCCCTTAAAAAGATGAGCTATATGAGACAAATTTTATTTATACTGCAGGTGTAATATAAACGCTCTGGAAGACCAACCAAAACCCTTTCTGATGTTGTTGTTTCACTGAGATGACAAGTAATAGAAGACGATCGGATCTCTACAGTGACAATTTCCATTTTAGATAATTCATCACATCATATTTTAAAGCAGCTGGGTAAAATAGCCCACACATGTTGTCATCACCCTCCTCCACACGGTAGATGTGATCAACAGTGGCATTCAAGCAAAGAACAGAAGCTAAAGAAACAAATGCAGATCCAGCTGCAGCAGATAGCTAGTGTTATGAAGCAGACACAGAGATAAGGGATTTCATATTGCACTTAGCCACACGCCCCTGCTGAGATTTATCATGCCATGAAATCGTGTCCATATTGCACTGTGCCCCATCTCAACCATCCATCAGCTCATTCTGCTTTCACTGGCAGGAATATTCAGGCATGGTGGCAGTGAAGAGCCATGTCATCGCCCTCTGGGACGTCTCCCCTGCTGTGCCACCAGCCACCACTTCAACACAATACTGCCACCCTGTTGACAAGAGTGGCTTGGGTCAGGGTGATTAAAAAACACTTGGTTTATTCATCTAGCACATTTAAGCGTGGTGTGGAGGTTTCAGTCATGGGCAGCAGGCATCATCCATGCGGTCATCAAATAGCTTGCATTTGATTTGGACTTGAATGTCACCAAAGACTTAAACGTCTGAGTAAAACAGAAATAAATATAGAGCCAGAGTTTGACAAAACACAGACAAGTGTGTTGTCAACTGCCCAGCCTAATAGAACTGATTAAAACAACCGAGTAAATAAGATTAGATCTAACAATCACAGAGAAATAAGCGCTTTCCTGTCAGACTCCAGCAGCGTGGCTGCACAACACTGATTGACAAACCTCGGATCAGTTTGAATGAAACACAAAAGTGTGGACTTGATTTTACCCAAAGCAAACTGTTCATATGTGAAATCCCAACCACATGCTGAAGTTACCAGATATGTCTGTCTCCTTTCAACTACAGACTAGGTTTCCAACATGGTTTGATTCTAAAACTAGCATTAGCATGACAGATAAGTCCTGTGAAGGGTTTAAAAGTACCAGATGTTGGTGTTGTTCCTGAACACCATCAGTGCAGCTCAACATGATATGGATTCACAGAGTCTCCAATGACTCAGATGAAAATGTTATTTCTCTCACAATTTCAGTAGACAGTTTAAGTTCCACAAATTGTGATATCAGGACAGACATATTTATATGAGAATGGACAGAACTACTAGCTAGCTATTTGCTAGTTTAAAGCTAATGCAGTCTAGGAGTTTAGGTGGCTTTTATTTACTTTTGTCATGGGTTTACTTTTTTAGATATAAAAAATCCAGAATAGAAAGCCAAAAAGCAAATAAAAATAGTCCAGCCAAAGAGCAAAGAGACTTATTTGCCTCCTGGCATGTTAAAAGCAGCTACTGTGTAAAACACAATGTTACAAAGAACTTGCTTTACTTTGATGGTAAATTATGTCAAATATAATATCAATTTAAACATATAAAACACTGTCTTTTAAAAAAAATCTTATAAAGTGTATTTTAAATTGTCCTTGTGTAAATCAACCTTTCCAAAACACTGACTGACCTGCAGTGTCTGGTGTCTTGTATCAGAAAAGTTAAAAGTAATCTTCTGTTTGTATAAACATAGATATCTTATTAATCCCACAGAGGAGAGAAGCAAATTTGTTTGGTAGTATGCCTTAGTAATAGTTCAAAACCTGAGAATAAAGTGACGTGGCCTCTGTCAGATATGTGAGATACGAAGGATTTTACATACATATATTACTTTGACATGACCTCCACTTCCGTGGCATATACAGTACTCTAGGCTTTTTTGAGATATGTGTGTTCTTTGTTGTTTTTGTGCTCATTACTTCTGCTTTTTTTTGTTGTTGTTTGTTACTGCGCAAACACTAGCGCACACACACTCCATCACAGACACACACACATGCACACAAAGTGAATTTGACATGGCAGTCAGGAGTCTCATTAGTGGCAGCGGAGGAGCCTTGCCTTCTGCTGTCAAGAGTGTGTGTCCCTGCCGCTCCTCACAACCGTCTCCTACATGTCATGTCAGGCAAGGCTCTGATTCTCTGACGCTGTGCTTTGTGAGGTGAGCTCAGAGACACACCCGGGCTGAGAGGGGGCAAAGAAGGGGGAGAAAGGCACTGTGAGAAAGAATGAGAGAGAGAGAAAGAGAGAGAGAGAAAGAAATGACTGAGTAAGAAAAATGAGGTGGTGGTAGGGAGAATAAAAGCAAAGGAGGCTCTATCTAACATTACCAGTAATGAGGAACATGGAGGATGGTGCCGTGGGGGACATCATGACATTACTATCTGCAAATCTACCACTGCTTTTTCTGCTTCACATTCACTCTGGAAAACATTCAGGAAGATAGTAGTAGTGAGAAACACCAAGACAGAAGGTCTCCACATTAGATTATGCCCAAGTGTATTTGTAATTAGCATTACAGTATTGCAGGGCTGCACGGTGGTGCACTTGGTTAGCACTGTGACCTCACAGCAAGAAGGTTGCTGGTTCGAGCCTCGGCTGCAGTAGGGAACTTTTCTGTATATCTCCCCGTGTTAGCGTGGGTTCTCTCCGTGTTAGCGTGGGTTCTCTCCGTGTTAGCGTGTGTTCTCTCCGGGTTCTCCGGCTTCCTCCCACAGTCCAAACACATGCACATTGGGGATAGGCTGATTGGAGACTCTAAATTGCCCATAGGAGTGAGTGTGTGTGTGCATGGTTGTTTGTCTATGTGTGTTGGCCCTGGGATAGACTGGCGACCTGTCCAGGGTGTGTACCCCCCACCCCCCACCCCACCCCAACCCCAGCCCTGTTCAGGGAATAAGCAGTAGAAAATAGATGGATTATAATTTTGCATTAAATGAAAACAGATAAATTAACCTGAATACTTTGCATGGCTTTATTTGAATAAAAATCTAGCACACTGTGTTAATAAATGCAAGTACAAACTTTGGTGTTTCACAAATGTTTTTTAAACTATAAACATTTATCTTGAGCACTTTTCGGTGCAGATAAATTGGATTTTGCATGGTCAACAGACTTGTTTCATTCCTCTGGAGTGATCTGTTTCCCGGTTTTTCTTTCTGGTTTTCTCAGACACCATATTCATCTTCTTACTTTGTGAGGCCATGACTAACTTTCATTGAAAGAAGGAAAAAGCAGCACAAAGCAGAGCCCTTTGTGCTTATAGAGGGGGAGCTGGAAAAGCAAATGCGCTCTGGGTCACATGATCCCAGGAGAGACGGATCTGCTCCCGCAAAGTTACAATGTCTGCTTTCTGAAGAAGGCAGCCCCCTCGAAGCACCAACACTCATCAAGCACTTTATATTGACCCCAGAAATAATCCATTATTACTCACATAAGAATAATGTTTGGGTCCAAAGTTACTTTTTTTTTAATATTCAGTTTTCTACGTGTCTGGTTGTCTCCAGTGGGGACAAATCTAAATATGATGTAGATTTAATTCTATCTGCAAATATATGAGCCCTCACTATATAATATAATATTTGGTCTGTGGTGGTATTTTTTTCCATGATGCTTCCCAACTCTGGGTAAAAATACTCAGTTGATTTAATCAATTCAAAGCAGCTGTTCTGGACCAAAATACTTTCAGAGTTGCTCGGCATTAGTTGATCCTCCTTTCTGGAACAGCCTCCAGGCAGATGTGTAGGTATGAACTATTTGGCTTTGAATAAACAAAGAACCTAATTCCATCACAGCAGTGTAACCACTAATGTTGATTAAATGACTTTTTTTCTCCTTTCATAATTAAATTCTCATTTCTGTTAACAGCTAGTTTGTGAGGAGTTAATGTTTTGACAAATTAATTACGATCACAGTTCAGCTCAGGTGGTGCAGCAGCATATATATTATCTTTTTATTTTGACAGATTCATTTTCAACTGGAATTATCCAAAATGACCCTAAAGTGCCTTGTTTTGACAAAACAGAGCAAATTCTAAAGTAATAAGTAAAACTGAGGATTTATTAGTGTGTCTGTGTATTTGAAACCAGCAACATGTAACATTTAAATCACCTTGTCTATGTGTTTAATATTCAGTGCAGTCATACAGCTTCTTTTACAACCCATTTAATAAAGCTTAAGCAAATTCTTTGAACACTTGTGTTTTTCTTTTTAACATCAGGCATCCAGTGCTCATCATATCTCCTCACTTAGCATCTGTCTGATGTCACAAGGAGGCAGATACAGCGTTTTGCATTTGCTTTCATACTTAAGTAGCGTATGATTCATGAATCCACTCTCTTATTAATTCTCCTCAGCTTGTGTAAATGACCCTCCTGGGCATATATAAGCTTGATAAACCAAAGCCATGCATGAAGGAAGAGAAAGAGACACAGAGAGAGAAAGAGAGAGTGAGAAGGATGAGGAAGAGGGAGGGTGAGGTGGGAGGCTGGAAGGCTCTTTGAGGAACAGAGTTGTTAGCGCTTTGCCCTCAGGGTGAATGAGAAGTAGCTTTGAGGGCTGCAAGACGCAGGGTTTGTTCCCAAGCTAAAGGCGTGTTTACCACCTTGTTGCGCGTCGGCTGTGCTTTTGAAGGATCCGTCTCGAACGCGCCTCTAATTAAAGCTGTCATGGCCGGGTGCCTGCAGGGATAATGTTCTATTATTATAGTCATTTGTTTCAATTAAACGCTGGCTGATTTTACAATAGCAGCCGTGAACCTGTGTGAGTGAGCCATCACTCCAAACAAGATGGCTCCAGTCAAGCAGGGAGCGGGAAGAAAAAGTCTTAGGAGTCACACAGGCATTGATTGCTGTACTGTGTGTTCAAACGAGGTGGGACAGGATAGAGAAAGTTTCTGTTGCTGCTGATCAAAAGAATGAAGAGATGGTGTGTCTTCAAAATCCAAATTAAACAGATTATGAAGCGTCTGAACACAAAATGCTGAAAGTACTGACTGTTGTGGTATGAAAACTATAGAGTTATAGCAGAATTTGGCTGTAGCTTCTCTGGTTAGGTGTGAACTTGTGCTGTTTCTCCTCATAGTCATGCCTTTCTTCTCTGTTTACACCTCTGTACTGGTGGTCAAATTCTCTTAGCTAAATCAAATGGTGAAGGCAATTGAGGTGGCCGTGAAACCATTTCGAAGGTAAGGTCAGCAGGAGCATGGGGGGGAACAATGGCTTTGTGATATTCCATCTCTCACACAATGTGCTACACATAATTGGAAAGCCTTTGTTATTTAACTCCCATTTGACTATGATGTACAAGATGTGAATACAAACAGGACAGGCACAATGATGGCAGGGGAATGTGTTCACAGCAAGTTTCCAGGTTTTACATCACGGTTCAGGACTGCCTTGTTGCTCATCACCAAAAGCAATATCTAAATGTCCTGATGCAATATAACCCTCAGAGGGAATTTTATTATGTATATATTGTTCTTTACTTGTCGATTCTTTGCTATTTTGCCTTTTTTCTAAATCTCTTTATAAGTTTGTCTCTTTATCTATTCTAGGGAAAAGCATAGAAGGAAGCATGAGGAAATAAGGAGCAAAAACTGTACAGAAAAAATAAATAAAAAGGAAAAAAGTGAAAATAATAATAAAATAAATGGAAAAAAAGAAAAAAAATATACATAAATGAATCAGTTGGAAAGGTTTTTACACTTTGTCATTACCTTCACTGTTATTTTCTTATATATA
>JBAMHV010000003.1:14198856-14216109 GCA_037177535.1 Pseudomugil gertrudae | reverse complement strand
GGCAAAGCAAAATTGCTCAGCACAATAGAGAAGCCAGACCCTCATTCTTCCTGCTGAGATGCTTGACAGACACGGTGAAAAAAAAAAAAAAAAAAAAAAAAAAAAAATTCATTATCTATACCACTATATATTTATATCTATACCGGAACCTATCACAGCAATTAGCAGGTTAGAGGCATGGTACACCCTGGACAGGTACATCACAGAGCCTACCGAGCCAACTTGGAGAGTTACAAAAGGTTTTTGTGCATCAGAAACTTCATGACTCCTTGAAGATGTCATAATTGCCCTTCACTCTGTTCAGAATAACATGCTATGAGAGATGTTCTGTGAATGAATCCTTACATTTACACACATTGTTCTTCACACACATTTTCTGCCTGCTGGTGTTTGTGTATTCTGCACAGCAATAAGCCATGTCATAGCTCATTAAAGCAACATTTCGGTCTGGATTAATAGTGGTATTTGGAGTTAACGGTGAGTCATAAGCTATGTACTTTTAACTAACTGCAAGATTAATTTTGAATAGTTTCTTTCTAAAAGTTGCTTTTTGAAAATCCCATAAACACATTCACAACAAAGCCAGACTGAAAGCTTTCAGTGTCAGAAACAAAATTACATTTACGCCTGTACAACCCTTAACACGTGTAATCCTTGATAGCTAACACAAGGCTTACTTGAAGGGCGAAACGATATTAAATCTGGACCCAATTTTGAAATACAATTTCTTATAAAGGCAAGACATTTTTTTTATTTGTAGTGAAGAAGGGAGGGGGGGGGGGTCTGACCTGTTTCTTACAACACACTCAACCTACCACACTTCATTGCATTTATTTATTCATTTGTTTTATCCAGCACACATACATTTAGTCAAATTTGAAAATGTCACCTCCAAATATCTGGATATTTGGCTAATTGGCAAACTTTTATCATTCTGAGCAGAGGAGAATATAGTAAATCTGGTGTTCTTCTCTCACCCCAGATGCAGGACATGGCTTTGCACCACCACCACCACCACCACCAACAGCAACACCATCACCAGCACCCAGACGGCGCTCATTATAACCACCCCCTGATAAACAACTCACCTCCGATACTGCCCAACCCTATGAGCGCATTGTCCCAGCTAAACCCTCAGGGCAGCCGGAGTGCACTGCCCCATGGTTCCCCTTCACCTCCCGGAAGTAAATCAGCCACACCTTCCCCTTCAAGCTCCAATCAGGAAGAGGAGACTGATCCTCACTCGAAGGTATTGATGTGGCTTCTCTGGCTTGTAGCACTTGCGCTGAAGGCAAGGTCTTTCCTAAATGGTTCACATGCTAAGTGCATTGTTGCGTTCCAGAGGAATGAAGGGACTGGTTTGCTTGTGCATCTTTATTTGGTTGCCTGCAAAACTTGTATAATTTTGCTGGAGTTGAGCTATTTTTTTTCTTTTGTGCTGCTTTTTAATTATACTTTAGATACTGCCAATCCATTAATGCTATGAGATGTCTGTTGGCCAACATAAAGAAAGAAGCTGATATAAAGCCTCCTTTTATTCACAATGTGGAGGATGGTTTAATGAGTTGAACATTCAACAACACATGCACAATTTATTTTCAATTCATCCCATCTCTGTCACTGTTTCACTATGTTCCCAGTAACAATCTGGCTCATAAGCTACTACTCCTTCATTCTAGTCACTCATTTGTTCGAGTAAGGAGATATGGATGCTTGTTTATTTTTACTTGGTTCATTTAAATATGTAAAACTTATTTAATAAATTGCCCAGAAACCCAATCTCTCCATGGATTTGCTTCATTTCTGTCAGGGGAATGTAAATGAGTGCATAATGAAATCTGCCACATCCTCAGTGATTCAGATTCATCTGCGTGTTTAGCTGCTAGCTTGCAGAGATACAGCGTAACAGGAGTGGGATCCCTTAGTTTAAAATAAATATTTCCCTGCATATACATCTCTGCTGCACTTCGCACTGCGTATGTGAATAAAAATGATTACCATCTCTCCTATCAGTAAGTAATTCCATTTGCTCTCTCCAATTCATTCTGAGAGCACATCAAAGCCAGAGCAGATACATCAGGTGATTTAAAATTCCTTTCACCCCAAGCATGAAAAGTCTGAATTTATGACTTGCTGAGCAACTACAAAATAAAGATTTGAAAAGGTTTGATACATTTTATGAGTGCATGTTTTTTTGTCAAAGTAAAACAGGCAAAAAAGCTGCTGTCAACCAGTGCCTGTGTGTTAAAGTCTTACTGTCAGTGAGACATTGCTGCAATATTCAAACATTAGTTACTAAACAGGGAAATTGAATAATGGAGTTAATGAATTTTACACGCTTCACCTGGACCCAGTGTTATTAGCATCCATCACAGACAGGATTATTCAGTTTGCGAAGTGGGAACTATTTTCAGTGTCAATAAGCAGTTGTGTTGTTTTCTGTGCGCTGATGGTCTTTCAGATAACGGGGGAGAAACGGCCTTCCTCAGAGATGATAAAACCCAAGCCCAAACCCCAAAAAAAGAAGAAGAAGAAGGATCCCAATGAGCCAACGAAGCCTGTGTCGGCCTACGCGTTGTTCTTCAGAGATACCCAGGCAGCCATCAAAGGGCAAAATCCTAACGCCACATTTGGAGATGTATCCAAAATAGTTGCCTCCATGTGGGACGGGCTGGGAGAGGAGCAGAAGCAGGTACATTATTGATAAGTTACTCATTTGTTCTTCTTTTAATGCACATTTGTCCTTTGGTTAGACATAAAAAGTTGTGTATTTGTCAAAACACTTTTTGTGCAACTTTCAAAGGCAGAGAGAATAATTTTGAAGAACTTTATAAAAAAAATCCATTATCTTCATTTAAGCAGGATAAAAATTGGTTTCTATTTGAAAATATAAGTTAGGTAGCCTATTCATAGCCTTTTTAGCTCTTGATTGATATATGAGTCTTTACCAAAGAGAGACTGCTGATTTATTGATTTCATATTCTGTTTTTTAAGTGTTTTTTTTCCTGTGTTTTACTGTGTGACACTTCTGTATACTTACTTTTTCATTCCTGCTGTATTTAAAATATACATAGAAGAACACTGTTTTATAATGTAATCAATAATGCAACTTTGCATTAAAGCACTTAATGATTTTTTTTTATTTTAATGGAAACTAAGTTTGCATTTAGAAGTTGAAGGGTTGGGATAAATAGTTTTAAACAGCTTGTTGAACACATAGCTGCAGAGACACAAACATGATCATATCACACCACTGGCTCCAAGTTCATTTTAGAATGATTTTTAGGATTTCATTGTTTGTTTTAGGCGTTAAAGTTAAGCTAGCTTCCTCTTATCTTTATGACCTTTTAACACTACACATCTTCTTCATAGCCTTGTCCAGTGGTCATAATTAAAATACAGAGAAGACAGTTGTTTTTTTGTTTTTTGTTTTTTTTTTTGGGGGGGGGGAGCAAAAATAACTGGAACTGTTGGCCCCTCCACATCAGGACTTCATCAAGAGTGAACATTTTTAAAAGTAATCAAAAAACCTGTTTCTTTTCTGTGGCCTTATAACTCAGAATGAATGTTTTATGTTGTTTTTCTGGTGTTTGTGTATTACTGTTTGGTGTTGTTTTCTTGTTGTTTTTAAATTATACAGCACTTTGGTCAATATCTGTTGTTTTAAATGTGCTTAAAATCAACTTGACTTAACTTAACCCTGACATAGAGCGAGAGGTAGGGTATAGCCTGGCTAGGCGGTCAGTCTATCACAGAGACAAAACAGACAAACAACCCTGCCTGTACATTCTTAGCATCAATATAAAGTGACCAGTTAACCTAATGTGGATGTTTTCTGATTGTGGGAGGAACTGACATACCCCATACTGAAAGGACTCAATCTTGATTTAAACTTTGTTACCAAATATCCTACTGAAACACATTTTACAGTCATGCAAGACAGACACTAAATACAGAATTTGCATTGATCAGAACAAGTACAAAGTTTCTATTTAACAATTTTCTGTTCGATCAAGCTAGCCCATTTTGTTGATGTGAGTATGAAGCATTTAACACAATAATTTAACAAATGAGCACTGTCAACTTCATTTGTATGTGCATCTATGGATAAGACCATGTGAATTGCACAGAATCTATTGAAGAACCTTGATGATTGTCAGACAGGAAAAGTTGTTTTGAACCATTAGCAGCTGTGTTCTAATTTAATTGTTTTATTACCCCACACCTGCATATGAGACTACATTAACGTTTGCTGCAGTTTATAGCATCTCCCAAGCAGAACAGTTTCCATTTCCTTTAACATTCCAGAGCAACAGACAAAGTCAAAGTGCTTTCTATGTGTTTGTGGTAACAAATGATGGTGTGAAATGGATGGAAAATGAGACAGTCTGATGATCATGCACAGACTCATATTTTTAGAATATCCAGTCAGGGTGCAGCCTATTGGGTGTCAAATAAAAGCACCTGTCTTCATGACAAAGTGCAGCCCATTCCCTGCAGCCCCAGTCACCAGCTACAAGACCTCATCCAGCATGTGTGTCTTTTTCTCTCACCAAATCTACTTTATACGCTGGACTTTGGAGGCCGTCTGTCCCTTTTATTTGCAGTTAATTTTTGCCGCCTTCACTGGGGCTCTTCACCATGAATCTTCATTTCGCTGCTGACACCCTTGAATGTGAATTCCTCATTTCCTGTCCTTTTATTTATATCTGTTGCCTGGTGATTTGATCATGCTGGGAATACAAGATTAGCAATTGCCTTGTCCTTGGTTTTGCCTCAAGGACATCTGCTCCAGAAATGTTATTGTTTGTGCTTCTTAACCCTTTGTGTTCTGTTTTTTTATTTATTTTACCTCAGATTTTCTGTTTTACTCTCTCTCGTTGCACACACATTTGTCCTTCACGGTTGAATCAAGGAACAGAAATAAAACTAGTTCCGCCATTAAAATAAAAGCAAACTTTCCATTCAACATGCTGCTTAACAGCTAAATGTTTTATTTGTTTGTGCATTCATGTGTTTATTTAAACGTGTCACCTCGCAGGACACATAATTAACTTGAGGTAATGATGTCATTATGGAATGAAATGTAGCACCCTGTCTGGGCAATAACCCTGTGATTGCTCTAATTATTCTCACAGGCTAGCACCATCATTTATTACAGTACAATAAATGGGTAAACTTGATAAGTATATTTACAGAGTAATCAATTCACTTAGTAGTCATTAAATTCCTATCGTTGCTGCTTGCAATGTAAAAACCATGTTACAGTGCGTATTTACCAGCAATGTAAAATAAAAGCACTTCAATGTTCACACTTTCTTCACTAAGTTGTCACTCTTTAGAAAACTTTTAATGCACAAATTTAATTCCAAACTTCCTTGATCTGTTGACATAAGCAGAGTTCAGCATCAACTGTCACGTCATCTCAACAGGACCGATGAGGTGTGGTCCATAACGTTACAGTCAGACCCTCTGGAGCCATGCAGGAGCACCAGAATGTAAACACTACCCTTCCCCTACACACAGCTTTATTTTTACTAGATCTCAGCTCCTGTTTCCAATTACCTATAGCGCTCCTCAAACATACCTTGCAATAAAATTCCCAGAAATGCAGTGAAGCCGGCGCTTTTTCCCCTCTTCTGTTGTGAAGCAGCGATTAGAAGTTCACAGTCTTGTTTTCTGTTCATCTTGTCATTTCTTTAGTGTGTTTTTTCTTCCTACTTCGCTTGTGTTGTGTATTATTCAGCTTTGTCCTTGAGCTTTGGCAAAACAAAGTCTTTTTTTTGTCTCATGATTATGTTCATATTTTATTCTTTATTAAAATGTTTTAAGAGCTATGCTTTTTTTTTATTATTGTTATTGTTATTCCCAAAGGCCTTTTGCTTTATAGCATGAGATCAATGCGTTATTTGGGTTTTGTTATTCCTCAAGGTGACTACATGTTAAAGCCGCTGCAGAAACACAAAACATTTTTCTTGTTTTTGTTATTTAAGATTAAGATCAATTTTTGTTTTTTTTTGTGTGCTTTTTTCCAGCAGAGGGGAGGAACAGTGATGATGGGTGTTAGGGGATGAGGGATGTGGGACCTTAGCCTTATTTAATTGAGTCTGTTTTGGATTTGTTTACTGGTGAAAGGTCAGAGATGGAAACGAAGAGAACACTGCCACTTTGTTTAAACAGCATGCTCTGATATTAAACCCCTTCTGTGCTTGAGTTTTACCTTCAGCTGCAGCCATTTTTGCCTGTCCTTCTCTGCTGTTCAGAAGTCTTTATTCTTGTTTGTTTTTAATTTTCTTGTTCTTTACACCTTTTCCATGTTTCTGCTGTGTTCTTATTTGTTTCCACTCCTCGTCCCCCGCCTCCTTCTCTCGCCGATCGTTCAGTCTTTGGCGTAATCATTCCCTTCAGTGTCAGCAGGGTGCAGGGCTATTGTCTCCTGTAATTAACTGGTTATCAAACAAGAACAATTCATTAAGGTACAATTAGGGGCTAATTCAGGCGGGACACCTCAGTGTCAGGATTACGATGGAGGCATATGCTCTCCCCTTGCAGCTTTGTTATTTTTAATTCATACTGACCTGCAGCCTTTGACGGCTTAAATTGCTAATGAATCCACTCACTTTCAAATAATTAGACATCCTTAGGCATGGTAATTTATTTAAAAGTATCAGTCATTGTGCTAATCATTAGCTGAGTTAAATTAATTTGAAATTAAAGCTGCTGGAAGTATTTTTGGTTAGACGTAGATACGAGTATGTTAGTGCATGCGAGGTGAGGAGCCACTCGTTTTTTTCTTAAATTATACAAATTTACCGTTTCAGTTCTTAGCCCTTCATTTTCATCTTGATCCAGGATATCTGGACATACTGTATATCATGGAAGGAAAATAATGGTAATATTGTAAATAGTGATGAGGGAGAGGGTAAACATCCGCTGTTTGAGCAAGTGATTGTATCTGCCTTCATCCTGGTATGTTTGCTGTTCTATGCGTTTGTCTGTTTGTTTATTGACTTTGTGTGTTAGCGGCTGCCAGCCTATGTGCATCTGGCCACACATGAATGCTTAATGGTTATTCTATCCCACCTCTTTCAAAGAAATGACCCTGTCTATGTAGCCACAGACAGCCTCTCACAGAGGATCAGTAATTACCCAGTGCATCCACTCACTCTCACAAACACACTCTTTGCTACATATTAAAATGCTTCAGAGAGGAGCTGAGATCTGAGTCTCCATTGATTTAAGGGTGGACTTTTTCTGACTTGCTTTTGCTTCATCAAAAAGCAAATGGCAGCTTTAAAGAGTCTTTGAGTGACATGTGATGACATTAACTTGAATTCCCTGTCTAAACGCATCATTTTAAGGTTCATTCAGAAGGCTCGAGATTGCCTCTTTGCTAATGCTGTTTTCAGTTCTTTTATTTATTTATTTTCCTCCCTGTCCTCGTCTGAATGATTTGCTGGGACATCAGCTCTGATTAAGAGATAAGCAGCAGCCCTAATAGAGGAGGAGACTGAAAAACAGAACACAAAGTGACAAACAGCATCTCACTCCCCATTTCATTTCTGCTTTCAGTTTTGTGTGCACAATCTGTCTTGACATTTCATTTTGGATGTTTTTTGAGAAATGAATGATTCAAATGAATCAACATCGTGCAGATGCTCACATCTCCTTGACCTGATAATTGTTCGTTGAATGCATGTGAAATGTTTTCATCAATACCATGACTCCTAAAATTTGATCCACATCAGTCAGTGTGGAACACGGGGTCATTTTAGCCTTTGGCATTGCCTTGTAATCAAACATTGTTATCCTTGTGTTTGCTCCTGCAGAGCTACAAGAGGAAAACAGAGGCTGCAAAGAAGGAGTACCTGAAAGCCCTGGCTGCCTACAGAGCCAGTCTGGTTTCCAAGGTAACAGCAGGGGTCACATCTTTGATATACATGGGTCAGTGGTGATATAAGGGATGATAAATTAGACAGAATTCCTCTCACTCATTCTAAGGAATAGGTCCACTAGCTGCACCAGAGGGCTAGAATATTTGTTTATATATATATATATATATATATATATATATATATATATATATAGAGAGAGAGAGAGAGAGAGAGATTGTGTGTGTGCTCTGAAGACAACAGTGAAAATTAGGCCTCAAACACACATGATTTGTAACCTGTGGAGAAATGGAAAGTAATAGCACATTTCTGTGTGTGTGTGCTCATCAGTGTGCACATGAAAGCGTAGTCCTGCACATTACCTGTCATTTGCTGTTCTGATGTTTCTGCACTGCCTGGTGGGCCACTAATGTGTTGGCTGAGGTTTGCCCAGACCCACTGCTCTCTTATGGATGCAGTTTAGCCCCGGACATTAACATATTTCTCCTCGTGTTAGAGTTAAAAGAAAAGAAGATTAAAAAGAAAGAAAGTGACATTTTGAATGTTTCACATCTGCAAGGTTTCCACAATAGTTACGGGGCTGTTTCAATCTGTTGGTTTGCTGCATTTCATTTCTGCCTCTCTGCATTGTTCTTCAAATTCAACTCTAAATTGCATTAGCATATAGCAAGCTCCTCCTCTTCGCCTTCCCTCCCTCATCCCCCTAGCGCAGCGCCACACTTCCTCTCATGCTCATGGGCCGAAAACAAGCACCTTGATTAAGGCATGAATAGTTAATTCATCAGCCTCTTCACTGCAGCATATTTTCAACTAAAAAGACCATTCTCATCTCTTGTCTGGGGAGCGATTAGACATTCATGGCAGAGTCCCCTATACAGAGGCTTGATTGATGCCATATGCTGGTAGATTGCCAGTCAAAAGTCTGAATGACAAAAATAAACCTACAAACCTTTCCTTCACTCATTCAAGAACAGCCAGAGTGAATACAGGACTGAATCTCATAATTCATCATGATCCTCTTTTTTTTAATTACCAGTAAAGGAGTCTTTTCAGAGTGAATTGGGGTGGATGGAGTTGGAGGTAATTGGAGATCATTTAAAGGATTTACATCCTCAATGTGCACCTGTTGCCTTTTTGTTTTGCATTGCTCGTTAGTTCAAGAAGAGTTTGAGGGGAAAAAATAAAAGTTGGATTGCATTTTGCTATATGTCATGGCATTTCTCAGGTCCACAGGCAGCTTAAAACTCTATATGCAAACTAAAAAAAAGGAAAATAAACAAATACCCTTTAGCATTAGTATGGACATGAACACATAAAGGTCTTTTAAAGGTCTTAAAAAACAATCCTTGAATATCAGCGAAGAACAGAAATAAGCCTCCACAAATCAAACCTACCATCTCACCCTCTCCTACCTTCATTTCATTTCTTCACTATTTCATTTTCCACTTGACCCTCCAAATGTGTCTGTCCCTCTGCTTTATCCATCCCTTCATCCTGGTACATTGATTATTTCAGCGATTCAGTTGGATGGATGTGAGCCATTACCTAATAGCAGACTTCCACATATCACTCCAGCCAGTTTGACACTTAATGAGAAACACTGGATGTATATCATACATAGACATATTCTGTCCCCATCATAAAAAAAAGTGAGACAGATAGGCCTGCAGAAAAGGTGTTTATGTGTGCATGGACAGTTGCTGAATAATTAAAGAATTCATTAATAAAGGGGAACAGAAAAGTGACCATGTGGACGTATAATAGCTTACAAAGTGCACTTTACATTGTGAATTGCAGAAAAGTAAAACAAATTTGTATCAAATAAACATTTCTTTGAGAAGAAACCATTTTTTTTATAAAGATGCCTGAATAATTACGTATGAATATTAATTTCCACATATCTGCTGCTGCTTTTTAGTTCCTTCCCTCAAGTTTAGGAACCTCCCCTGAGGAAGTTGCCTTTGTGAGAATCAGAAGTTACCAGGAATTATAGGACAGTGTAATCAATAAATGACCCTCAGCTTCACTCTTTGTTATATGCACGCTCATATCTGCCACAAACCATATTTGCATACTAAAGGTACACTGTATTTCTATGCTAATATATCCTAAATATAGAAAGAACAGTCCAAAACTACTAAGGAAACTGTAGCAATAAATACTAAAGTTTCCATAAAAACTGTCACAAAGGGCAACTTATTAAATAGTTTATCTGAATTAGCCACAGCTTTAACCTTTGGTGCCATGAAAAGGAAGCTAAACCATCGATAAGCCAAACAAAACCTGGAAGCAGAAAACAGGTTGCAAATTGTTTAAACCATATTTGTACAAAAGTGACCTGTCTGTAGTCCGCTGCTGTCAGTCACTGAAGATATGAAACAAAAATAAAACAAAACAACGCTGAATAGTGTTGAAAGAAGAGGTGATGCAACACTTGCCCATGCCATCAGTTTCAAAATGGCGACATATTTTTGACATTGAATACATTTTTGGACAATAAAGACATTTCTTATTTATTCTTATTTTTAAAGCTCACATTGGGGTTTTCATGTTCCTTTGTTTCGTTTTTATTGCTCACCATAGATCTGTAACCACAGTTATTGTGGAGGTTTTGTCCAATGAAGCCAAAAGGTTACTGCATCGCCAAGCATCAAAGGATCCGTCACATTGATTATACTTTGAAAGCTTATTTCTGTAGCTTTCAGTATAAATTCTTGTGGCTATGATGTTATTGTACTGCACTCAGAGTGTGCAAAGATTTGGAAGCATTGCAATAGTCAGACAGGTAATAGATGTAGTCATTCAATCAGACACATTGTAAACAAGCCAGATGATCTGAGCCACTTTGTGGAGGTTTAGATCAACTGGGAACATATAAAAATCTCTCTTGAAAAAGCGATATTGTGTTACAAAAGCAGGATTCTACAGTATTTTAAAGGGCAAAGGTATACTTATAGTTAGCATAACTCTTTTTCATTTCTTCTCTCTTCCTTCCAGACATATAATGACCCAGTGGAGACAAAAAGTGCCCAAACAAGCCAGGCTTCTCCACATATGATGCCAGCCAACCCGCCACTGTACAGTGTGCCACCTCCCCCTCAGACATCATCGCCATACCTGGGGCCTGGGGCCTTTCCTCTCACTGAGCTGCAGAGTTACGCAGGACATGCCCCTCGCCACACTCTGTCACAGACGCTCAGCCCATCGCAGATGCTGCCCAGCATTAGTGCCTCTCCCCCTTCCTCCTTCCAGATCAGCCCACCACTTCACCCCCACCAGCAGCTCTCCCTGCACCAGAGCTCACTTCTCAACCAGCCTATCCGCATGCAGCAGGTCCAGTCCCAGCCAATCATCTCTCACCAGATGGGGCTTCAGGCCTCTCTTCACTCCCCACCTCCAGGGCAGCAGGTACAGAAACTGTCTAATTGCCTGATGTCTAATGTGAAAACATTTCTCTCTAAAGATAATCATCTTACTTTTGTGATGCTCCTCCTGCAGGGATTTTCCCACCTCCAGTCAGAGTACCAGAAGAGCATTGGAGGTTCCCAGTCTCCAGGAGCCCCTGGCCCTGGTCCAGGACCTGGAGTGGCTCAAACCCATGACTGGGACAGTGAATACTGCAATCGAGAGTGTGGCAACCACTGCAGGTTTGTGCAGAGAAATTCATAGTGGCAGCAGAAAAGCGATCCAGTTCAACCAAATGGACACATTGTGCTGTGCGATGCATTTGCTCTGGAAAAACATCACTATATTTTAAGGTTTTCAGGCAGGCCATATGTGTGAGAGCGGTGCAGCTCAATCCAAGTCTTAAACTGCAACTCAAACCAGCATATAGTAATGTAAGATAACTCTGGCACTACTTTCAGTATGTAAGCGTTGAAAATTGTCAAGTCTGTTCCAGAGAGATGAGGAGACAGCTGGAGAAGTAGGGGTGAGATAATAGGGCCCGCCATGTGTTAGTCAGACAGCAGTAAAAAGGGAAAAAAAGACAGATGTTTCTAGCATAAGTCTTCGCTTACATTGTACCAAATGCCCTGGCAGTGTGTGCGGTCCTGCCGTTTCTGAAGATGTTCACTGCATTGTCACGTATTAGTCAGTTATCAGGTCTCGGTTAGTTCAACAAAGAAACTCCTATTATCGGATGTTCTTTTTCTCTGGACACCTGCACCTTTATTTGGCAACTAATCCTTGTTGATTTTGTTGATTTGTTTGATTAATATTTTTTTCCTTTATTCTTTTTACAGTGGCAGCATGATAGGCAGGGACAAGCCCCTCTACCTCACCTGAAACTGAAGATCATACTCTGCTGACAAAAACAACACCAAGGAGTCTCCTCTCATCCCCCCCCCTCCCTCCATCCTCCTGTCCCATCTTAAACTCTCTTCTGATGCACACACTTACACCCTGTGCACACTTACAACATACAGTACGCATAGAAAGACACATATGCATATTCTGCTCCCCGAATACCACCCCCCCCATTTTTTTTGGCAATATAACTATAATTTCTCTCATTTTCTAGAATTTGTGACCAGTTTTTTGACTAGATGACTACTGTCTGTACCACTTATTGTATTAGCAGTTCTCTTGCTGTTTGAATTTGCCAAGAACTTATAAAGCCTCTCTACCCCCCTACATACACACCTCCCCCCACCCCACTCCATGGTGCATCTAAGTCCTCTCTAATGTGTGTCACCCTGAAAGTCCCCTCAGGGACCCCATCCAGCTTTGATTAGAATATGAAGAAAAAGAATATTCTTCCTCCTCTTTAATCACTTTATTTTCCTTTGTTTCTCTTTTTGTTGTTGCTGCTGCTGTCTAATTTATTTCTGGCTTGCAAAATTGTTCCACTTTTATTTCTTTTTTCTTCCCCATTTTTTTTGCAAATAAGCGATGGGCCCTGTTCTGTAGAAAAATATTAACTTCTGGTAGATTCAGTGAACCCCTTTATGTTATGATAGCTTTGCTTAAGGGCCTGAAAATGAATACAAGAAGCGTCGGTGGGAAAGAGAAAGAAAACAAAAGAATCTTTTCTTTTTTTATATATTTAGACCTGATGAGGTCTACTGAGCTGTCACAGTGTGATTGTAAATATCACTTTTATGGGATCAAATTGGGAATTGGAAGTCCAGATAGATTTGTTTCTTCTTTAATATTACATTTATGTTATTGTGTGTGTGTGTGTGTGGGTGTGCCTGGACGTTAGAATGTACCACATTCATGACGTGAGCAGTTGGGTATGTATGTAAGTGTGTGTGCATGGGCACACCCCCAGTGTGTGCGCACGGGCATCTCGGTGTTCGAGTCTTTCTCGTGAATTTTAACAGCATTGTGCAGCTGGATTTCAGAGGAGTATTTCACACTTTCATTCTTGCATTAAATCTGTGCTCACTGGTGTGTTTTTTTTCCAATAAAGTTCAATCTAAAACTGAATGCACAATATGTGTCCTGCAGATCATTAAATGGAACGAGCCAGGTGAGAGATAGAGCGCATAGAGACAGAAAAAAAGAGGAATAAATGCTGTGAGACAAACTGAGATGTAATGATGCAGGTGGTAGGGGGAAAAAGATATCCCCTCAAAATGCCTGCCCTTTCTTTTTCTTTTTTTCCCCTTTCTTTTCGTCTGACCACATGTCAGTGTTGTCTCCTCAACATGCAGAGATGAAGAACTGCAAATATGTGAATGGAGCCATTACATCCACATTAGAGTGATTTTATAAGTTTCTGCCTGGTGTTTGGTTGTGTTGATCATGTTTTTAGCTCTTGTGTGATTAACAAAAACGCATTTTGCTGACAAGGACATCTCATTTCTATCTCTTATGTGTAGCAGAGTTTCAGTTTTAGTTGCTACGAGACAATAACATTTTAACTTGAGTAAAAAAAAAAAGAAAAGGAAAGACAAAAAAACGCCAACTGTAGGTATTTTATTTGTAAAGCCAGTAATGATAAATATTGGAAATGGTCATCAATGCTTTGTTTTCTGCTAGTTGCCCATCAGCTGTTTAACAGATTTTCTTATTTATATAAATATAAAAGAAGTCATCATTTTTGCTTTTTACATTGAAGATGTATTTTTATTATTATTTTATTATTTCTTGGCTTTGGTTTCATAGAAAAGAATGATAATGCGACCATGACAATGATTATTTTTTTTGTTTTTTATATATATATTTTTTGGGTGCTGCCTCTTTCTTTCCTTGCCAGCAGCATCGGTTTGTGTCACAATGCTTCTTTTATTTCAAACCTGCATAATAAAGAAAAAAAACGTTTATAAGTGAATCTGCCAAATGTCTCTTCATTTCCCTGCAGACTTCTTGCCTCCCTGTCCTCTAATTAGATTATCACACCTTTTATTGAAGACTTCATAATAGCTATTTTAAAGATACACAAACACCCCCAGCTCACTCTCCTGCACTTTATATTTGCACTTAAGAAGGTCACACTTGTATCTATGTTTAAATTTAGCCCTAATGGCATCGGCTAATTAAGCATTGACAGATAAAGCGTGCACCAGCCTGCATGGATATTGCCAGTAAACTAGCTCAACAAACAGGAGAGCAGATGCGAGAAGACGTTAGCTTTGCTTGTGAAAGTAGTGCATCGTAGGCGTCTAGTGTGAGATGAAGAGAACAGAAAAATGCTATGTGCATAGAAACTCCGGCAACCGTCCAAGTGCTGATTTTACCCCAATTGCACACATCTTCTCAGAGACTTTATGAGAGATGGCCAGAGTTTGAAATGGAACTGTCACCATCCCTTCATTCAATGTTTAATTCATTTTACGCCTCCCTTCTTCAGTGGTATTGGATTGGCAAATAGATCATTATTGAACAATTGGAAAACCTGCCACTTTGTGATATGACACACATTACTTGAAAATCACAGTCATACATTCTTAATGCAGTGTCAGATGAAAGAGGGTTTGGGTGCAGCCACACACACTTACAGCCTTTTATGTACATACAATTGTGTCTTTGGAAAATTATCTGCTAATAAATGTGTGAGTTATATATGTGTGTGTGTTTTGGTATTGTCTCTTTTAAGTATTTGTAGAGACATAAAAGCTGTATGGTGACAATGAAGTCTGTCTCTTTTCTCTTTTTTAGAGAGAGAGGTGAAAACAAACAAACCTTCATCTGTAGTATGACTACAGTCAATAAAGCAAAAACAGAATCATCTTGACAGTTCTGCCAGCACCTTTAATCCAATGCTTCATCCCAGAGTCATAAACCAACAGATGTAAGAAGCAACAATCCATGATGGAGGATGTCGTAAAGACATTTAGCTTGTAATAATTGCTTTGGTGCCTGTATTTAAAAAGACCTCTGCAGAAACTTTTAATAAATGACAACAGTGATAATCCACTAATCTATGAATACTATTGTTACTACATTACATATTAAAAAACTACAATATTAAAAATGAAATATAAACATTAATCTATTATCAATATGTTACATTGATTCTCAGACATAACTTTTATTTTACATTTTTAAAACGACTTTGTGCCTATGTTTATTGTTATTCGTTTAAAAGAAAAAATAAAACACAAAATCATGATGAATTGTTCTAAAAGCAATTCTATTTTTCTATAAACATCACAGTGTAATCATTACCACAACTGCTTCTGGCTATGATAAATGTGTAGTAAAAACAGAAAACAATGTGAATATGACAGTCCCTGTTGTGGATGGATAAATGCAAATGAAGAAAAGAAAAGAAAAGAAAAGAAAAGAAAAGAAAAGTAAAGAAAGGAAAGAAAAGGAAAATCTTCCTTTTTCTTCCTGTAGTGTCACAGGTTTGCATGTAACATGTAAATATGAACAAAAGTCACCACAACAAGATGGATTGTGAGTTTAGTTTGCTACAGGTGAGAGGGTCAGTTCTCTTGTGGTTCAACTAAAGTGTCGACATGTTATGATCTCCAAACACAGCAAGCCTCTCACAGACCAGATGCTCAAGCTTTCAGCCAAAATCTTTCAGTTGCAACTTTGTTGCTGCGGTGGGGAAACAAACAGCAGGAAATGTAGGTGGTTTTAACAAGAAATGAGTTTCGCTTTGTGTTCGCAATCAGTTAAAGTTTCTTTTTTATGCTGACTGTATAGCATGAGCCATTAGTTAATATAGAACAAAAATATTTGTCTGGATTTTCTAAGCAGGGCTTATTGAAATCATTGAGCAATTTTTTTTGTTTTTGTTGCTTTTGTCTGTTTTTATTGATTGTGTTTGCTTTGTAATTGATAAATAACTGAAAGTATACTTCTTTTCATCAGTACATAAACTAAGTTAAATTATTCAATATGATTTTCAAAGTTTTCCAGCTGAAAAAAAACCTAAAATAAATTATTGGATGACAACATAGGTCATATAGGCCATAGCACGAGGCTCTGAGCACTATTGTGGTTTCACACTTGTAGATATTTACATAATCCATCCTATGCTATGTTAGCTTTTGTATCCTTTCGCTTTGTAAGCAACAAATAAATTGACTCCATTTCCTGTTTGTCTAACGTTGAGATTTATCAAATGTTTTTAGTGACTACATTGTCTTATCAAGAATCAAGACTTGCCATGTTTTTTTTTTTGTTTTTTTTTTTTGCATTTTACACGTAAATTCCCCTCAGGCTCATTATGAAACATCAGGTGAGTGAGAATTTCTCTCTATGACTACATTAAACCAAATTTAAATGTCTCAATATCAATTTGGCTATCTTACCATGCATTTCTTAAAACCATTTGGGAAATTGTTCAAAACAGACACAGAAGCTTCTCTCTGTGAGGTACCACCCTGAATGCCCACCCAGTTCTCCAGGCAAGACAAGAGGTTCTGATGGCCCACTGTGTTGAAGGCTGCTGTTAGGTCCAACAGAACCAGGACAAGACAGTAACAGAGTCCGTGGCTGAAGATGTATCAACAGTGCAGGGCTCGTGTAGAAATGATTTCAGCTGTCGATTAACAATTTTATCAAGATTCTTCAACAAAAAAGGGAGTTTATGGATTGGTCTAAAGTTAGAAAGGTCAGAAGGGTCAAGTCCAGGCTTTTTAATCAGTGGTGTCCCCACTGTATGCCTAAAACTTGTCTGCCATTTATGATGCTGAGCACATACTTGATAGAGAGTAGGGAAAACCTCTAAAAATACAAGGTGGCATTGGGTCACAGGAGACCCAGCAAAGTTCATATCACTGACTATGTCTGTCAAAAAGGGCAGACTGACAGGCTTAAACTGGTGGAAAACACCAGTTTCCCTTAAGGCACTTTTCCATTAGTACCTACTCTACACAGCCTCACACGATTATACCCAGAAACAGAGCGTTTCCATCAGGATGTGTCGTGCCGTGCGGTTACATTTTCCGTACCT
>JBAMHV010000003.1:14146123-14188401 GCA_037177535.1 Pseudomugil gertrudae | reverse complement strand
CACGCAATTTTGCACCTTTGAAAGACGCAAACCCTTTTGCTCACTGTTAGTAGATCAGTTTGTACTTTTTTTAGCGTACGCAACGAGTTTGCACGCGTTTTAGTACACGCAAACCTTTAGTAAATCTGGCCCTTGGTGTCCACAAAAGTAAAGAAAAGCATCTAAGCCCAAATTTATTCTACCAATATATTAGAGGTTTTATCAAAACCCGATCAGGAAGTGAAGAAAAGTTTTTGTGAACAGTTTTCATGTTGCCGATTGAAACTGGCCGTAAAACTGAGATTTGACAGGATTTAAATTCTAAAATAGTTAATACTAGATGTATATATGTATATATACATGACTTGTGAGGTCCGATGCGTTATACTGTTCGTGAACTAAAATTTCCTTCGTAACATGCGGACACTACCCTGCAGGAAAACGTTTTATGTTATACAGATTTGTCACAACTTACAACTATAGGCTATGCTAGTATATGGTTGGTAATATGGTATAATGGGCATACAGTACATATGCAGGAAATTAATATTTTTTTTACTTTATTAATAGAGAAGACTTAGTAAATGCAAAGGATCCCTATATGGTAGACTTAGATCCTCAGAGAGAGAGGTACACTGATTTAACTTACTGTCTTTAGACTGAACAGTTATAATGATTTTTATGAAATGAAATGAAAAATACTTTGTTAATCTAAATTTACAGCAGCTTTTTCAGGTCACTGGTGATCCAGGGTTTTTGTTACTGGGGAAGCACCTTGTCGTTCTTGTTAGAATGGTGCAGAAGTTCATATAATCTGTCACACACTCAGTCAAGCTGTTGATGTCATCTCCATGAGGTTCACAGAGAACATTCCAGTCTGTAGCCTGGAAGCATCCTCTCAGAGCATCTTCAGCATCATCAGACCAGGTTTTAATAGTCTTTAATGACAGGTTGTTGCTGTTGAGAAGAACCAGATTATGGTCAGATCTTTCTAAAGGTGGCAGGGCAGAGGAGCTGTATGCATTTTTACTATTTACATAAAATGAGTCCAATGTTGGGCTGCACGGTGGCGCAGTTGGTTAGCTCTGTGGCCTCACAGCAAGAAGGTTGACGGTTCGTGCCTCGTTTGGGGCGGGGATCAAACCGGGAATCTTTCTGTGAGGAGTTTGCATGTTCTCCCCGTGTTAGTGTGGGTTCTCCCCGGGTACTCCGGCTTCCTCCCACAGTCCAAAGACATGCACACTGGGAATAGGCTGAGTGGAGACTCTAAATTGCCCATAGGAGGGAGTGTGTGTGCATGGTTGTTTGTCTCTGTGTGTTGGCCCTGTGATGGACTGGCGACCTGTCCAGGGTGTTGGAAAACCCTAGAAACCCTGGAAAGGAGTAGCAGAGAGTGAGATGTTGTTAAGATCTCCAGAGATCGCCACAAATGCGTTTGGATGTTGTGTTTGAAGCCTGGCAGCCTTGATTTAAATCTTTTCTCCTGCTGAGCATGTGACAAGTCATGCCTCTATCTGTATAAAAAAAACAAAACAAAACAAAACTGTGATGCAGAAATGAGAAATAACCCCCCAGTGAAACATATTTGTAAGCTGTGCTTGTCATAAATAGATAAATACATTTTTTTAAAAATATCACACATTCATGTCCATCAACAAAAAAACACTTGCTCTCATTTAAGATTTTAGGGCTTATAGTGAGACTTGGCTAAATTATTATCAATAATATAACTCCACTGATTTCAGTTACAAACAACAAAAAACGTCAAGAATCTTTCAAATAAGGTATGAGGTCAACGAGAGAGAGCAGCATCACCAACCGTTAAAGGTTTGATCTCTAACTTTTCCTTCTCGTGGGCTGTTGCAGCTGTAAATAAGGTAATCTTACTGTGTTAACCACCCAGAAATGACTTCACTAATCCCATAGACTGCTCTTACTGAACTGTTAATTCATATAAAGAACACTGCAATTAACTTCTTCATTAGTAACTTTAATTGAATTTGTTAACCACGAGCAATGTAATCCTGTTTTCTTCTCACACCCACCTACACGCACAGCAGCTTGCGGCCTCTTCTTTTTCCTCATGTCATCCTCAGATGACACACAGCATTCAGGAAAACATACTTTTTCATAGATTTCTTTAGAAAAACGGATTATCAGATTAATGGAAACTGCTCAATAACGGCTACAGCGATGAATATGTCCCACCTAATTGAATTAGGGTTTTCATTTCTGTGATTTCTGTTTGTTTTTGGCAGCTGCCATCTGTTTGCCTGGGACCAGCGCTATTAATAAGCTATTCAGTCTGAGAAAGGGCTTTATTCCAGCAACTGTTTCTCACCTCCTCTCTCTGTGTCTGTCTCTCTCTGCCATCATCCCCCCCCCTTCCCACTTCCTCTCTCACTCAAATGATTGTCATGGAAATCATCTGAGGTGCCAAACCGCAAACAAAAGAAAGAGCTTAAACACACACCTGAGCCAAAAAGAACAGAACTGTAGTCTAATTATGATGGGAACAATTAAGGCTGTGCATATTTATTGACAGGAGACTTCACACAGGAGCATATGCTCATGAATACCAAAAAAAATAAGAAGAAGGCAATGAGAGGTGGCTGATGGTGTCGATTCTTATTGTCTATATCATGAAAAAATAGTTTTAATGTTTGGAAATAACCTAAGTTTCTTTTCTTTTAAGTTACATCTAAGACCAGTATGTTGTGGTAATTCCCTTGTCAGAAATTGTTCAATCTTTGTAAACTGTACAAAGCAATGAAAGGAAGTGTCCTTCTCGTCAGCCAACATAAACTCCATTTCCTCCTTTTTTAATCTCCTGTTGACAGCTACAGTCTCTTTTCAATGCTCCGAGAACAAGAAAGTCCAATCGGGGCTTTGCTCTGTATTCTGATCACACCCCTCTCTCCTCCAGTAATACAAGTCTACTTTAAAATTCATAACTACATTTGGAAAGAATAAAAGGGTGGCCTGATGGAATATTTCCGAGGAGCTTACTTGAGCGAAAATACCATTCGCTTTGGTATATTTAATAACCCTAACCTGGTCTTTAGGACATGCGGCAGTAATAACAATTAAAAAAAAATACTGGTGACTGAAATTTCAAAAACAAAAAGTCAAGCTGTGCCTTTGCATGAAATGAGGAGCTATAATTCCTGCCTCTAGGAGGAGGATGAGTGAAAAAAAGGAGAAAAAAGGGAGAAATGAAGGAGACAAAAGATAGTAAGAAGCCTTGTCAAAGTTACAGCGAGTCAGCTCAAGTCTACGCTCATTTTCTGCTTTGCTTTTCCTCTCCTCTTCTGCCTGGCAGGCAGTCTGAATTGAATCAAACAACCTAGATTGATTAAGCCTGG
The DNA here is from genome assembly GCA_037177535.1 of Pseudomugil gertrudae. Lineage (NCBI taxonomy): Eukaryota > Metazoa > Chordata > Actinopteri > Atheriniformes > Pseudomugilidae > Pseudomugil > Pseudomugil gertrudae. The sequence continues at coordinate 14,185,057 of JBAMHV010000003.1, read as the reverse complement.
ATGAATGACTTTCCAATGACACAGGATTCAGCAGTGGCCCGGCCCATCCCTCTGTGTATATCTGACATAGTTATTGAGGAGTTGATGAGCGAGTGATTGTGCAGTTTGTTCCTTGAATTCGGTGCAAGGTTGAAACATTCTCTGTTGTACTAAATGTTGTTGCTATTGTTCAGTTGCTTGAAAGTCATATTTGATCCTGCTTTGATTTGAATGACTCCCTGGAAGAAGAGCACAATGAATGACTATGAGAAAATAGATAACATGCTACTCCAATTGGAATATGAATTGCTCTGCTTGAGCCTTAGTATTAATTTCTTGTCCTCTTTCCTCTCTATCTCTTTTGTGTGTGCAGAGGGGCAGGAGGGGGGTTGTAGTTATGAATATTGTGGGATGTCCTGTTCTGAATTTGGTTGGGACCAATCAAAGCTGAAATACCCCCCTTCTTTCCCCGTAACACCAGTCCTCTCTTTGTGGTTCTTCTGCATGGAGACACAGAGACCCCTAGTGTTTCTGAAGTTTGGCAAAGTGGAGGTTTCTTTTCATGCCTTGAGACTTGACTGCCACCTGCCTGCTGTAAATATAATAGAGGAACAAACACATCTAATGCTTTTACTGTGCATACAAGCTGACATACTGTATTTTTACATTTACATAAGTCTGATATTTAAATATGCTCAATGATGCAAACATCAGCAATGACTGTAAACAGGCGACTTTGTTTTCTCTCTGTAAGTTTAATCATGAAAGAATAGTGACTGAAACTCAAAAATGCAAATGTGTTTCTTACCTCTGCAGTAGATGTACATTTTTTCTTCTAAAATAAAGTAGACATTAAATATAAATATTCCATAGCTGTACCAAAACTACTCCTGGAAGCAGATAGTCATGCATACACAGAAACATCCATGTTTTTCCTGCAGTGCTTATATATTGCCTTCCATGGCTCCTAACACAAGCTATCAAAATTGAAGGTCAAACTAATCCATGTTCATGCTTAACTCAGCTGTTTGAGTAAATAAGGTTTACAAATTATACCATCACTATAAGGTAGTATAATACACAATCATGTCTCTGAAATAAGATGAGAAGTTCACTCTTTTGATAACACTGAGTAATCATACTGTTGGCGGCTATATTTAGCACAGTGGTGGTTTTAAACATCAGTTTAAAATCCAAAATATTTACTTTAAAGAGGCTCTTGATACAGGTATAATGTGTAAAAATTGTGGACAAATTGGAAATGTATCCAGTCTCAGTGTGTTTATGTTGTTTATTCATCTAATCCTTTAAACATCCCACCTTTAATACCCATAGTTTCATGTATTTTCTGCATAAATGTTTTTGTGTTCTCTAAAAAGATTCATTACTTGTAAGTCTTTTCATAGCGAAGGCCAAATGAAGCAAATATGAAAAGCACATAACATTATTGTTATAACATTGCAATCAGCATTGCTACATGACTTCATCATAATGTAATGAATCAAAAATAGAGATACCAAAAAGCACGGCGAGGCAATGAGGCATGAATAGAGCCAAACTTGGAAAGAAAGACATGACAATAAATCAAGCTGGGATTCTATAATGTAGACAAAATGCTAAGTTACATTTTCAAACATTGTGGAGGATGCACGATAACAGCTCCAGCTCTTAAAAACCAGTTAGTCACATTCATTTACGTCATACTTGAACAATATTCTTGAAGAAAATAAATTCAATTTCAAAACCAACTGTTTTTGCATGTAATAATGTTTGTTTCTCAAAACTTTAGTGCAAGAAGAGAATTGGCAGCACATATTCTAGCCGGTGCACCATTTTCCTCTCAGCCCTTTCCCTTGCAAACATCATATTTCTCAACATATTCTCTTCCCCCTTCATCTCCCTCCAAAGTGCTTTTCTATTTTTGTTAATCAAAATATATTCACACAATCTCCTCCTCTTCTCCTGCAGGATCTGAGAGGCTGATTGGCAATTTCAGCAGCAAAACCATAGTTCAGAGGAAAAGAGATGTGGACGAAGCTAAACTGAGAGCTCCCTGCTGTTTCCATGGTAACATTTCAACAAGAGTGGTGAGAAGTGAAAAGGGAGGCAGGGAGAAGATATGATCAGATGTGAACACTATTCTGATTTGTTATACAACTCGGGTTGTTATTACTAGACTCTCTCCTGCTTATGTTTGTTGTTTAGGCGCGCGTATGGAAATTTAAATGTACACACAGATGGACTGACACAGCATCTGCTCCACACTGATAACACTGCTAATGGCAGTTAAAGCACACAAGCGCGCACTAGTTGCATGCTCGCTTTACAATGGCTAACAGCAGGCCTAACTGTTTCCATCACACACCCTGCTGACTTAAGCATCTCATCATCGTCATCATTTTTGACCTGCCTCTTTCGTTGGTTCTGTCTGGACTTGATGAAACTGTCAGACCACCAACTGGTACTGTTAAAAGAAGGCAACGTGAAGGTTAGATCTGCTGCTTGAAGCAAGTCAAAGGAAAGACATGTTAGATGTAATAAGATATGAAAGATGCTCCCAAGTATGAGGAGCAAGGCTCCATTTACAGTGCAGCTGAATTCAGCTCATTAGATATGACTTCAGATATTGATTTCGGCTCTTATGAGAGATTCATGACCCACACAGGCACAAGGAGAATATTGAAACTCCTCGCAGAAAGGTTCCCATCATGGTTTGAAATGGGTGTTACAGCAATGTGTGAACTCATAAAATGAAGTCAATACATCTTAAGTATGATATGTTACATTATGAGGGCATTTGTTCTCAGTTCTCTTAAGGTCAGGATGAACTTTGCATTTGGACTTTGTACTATTGTAACATTGGCTTGTAGATTCACTCCTGGAAAGGAACTTTCTTGAGTGTTTTCTCAATGCGAGTAGACATTATCAATACAGAATGATGGGACTCCAAATGGTTTAGAAAAGACCCTTTATCCTTTCCAAAATGATGCTCATTTCTGGCGTCTCTTCTCCTTGGTTATGTTATAGAGGTAAAGAAGTAATACATACATTTGCAACCATAAAGCTCTGTGTTTCAGACTTGTTTAGTGGTATAGTCCGATTGTTATATCCATTTCTGGAGCCTTCACCGCCCAGCTTTGTGATGAATAATTTTACACACAGCTACTTCTTCCACAATAATGTGACGTTACCGTATTTATGCTCAGTGTCTAAAGCTAGCAAGCAAATATAAACACACTGGCCATTTTGGGCTAATTCAGCAAGAAGGTATTAAAGGAGGAAAAGAAAAGACTAGAGTTAAGATCAGACAGCCTTTGTTGGAATAAGCTCACGGTACATGTAGGCAGGTAGGGTGTAAGATGGGCACCAAATTAGTTGTCAGTATAAGCGTGTAACAGTCACAAACAGAACTGACAAACATTCTGTAGTGCATTTAACACACTTGAACGCATCAAACTAGGAAACAGCCTTAACTTATATTTTTTTTTTTAGAGGTGATCAAACCTACTGACAATTAGCATATCTAATAAGCAGTTTGATGAAGATATAGTCATAGCTAACTCCCACTAAACCCTATTTATTCTAAGGGAGCAGTATGGATGCACTGCCCTTTAGGATAAGTACATAAAAAGAAGACCAATAGTATCTCATTGCATCATGGAATCAAGAATTCTTCTCAAACTTAAACATATTTAAGGGCAGGTGTTTGGAAGTCATCCAAGTTTAGTTTTCTACTCCCAAAATTCACAAAAAAAGTTTCACATTTCCTAACAATATGCATGTAAATGAGAAGAAAATGATAACACATTTTACTTAAGCCGATTGTTAACCTCTACATAGGAGTAAACTGCTGCATTGCTTGTGCTGTGTTGCCGTTTAGACAGTGTTGTTGGGATAAATCAGGTCTGTTTGAATGTTAAAATAGGTACCATGAGTGCAGTGGATGATACACAAAGTGATACCCACAACCACTAAATCCAGTCTGAGCTTCACTGGGAGAAAACATGACGATGCAAAGACCTTAATAACTCTAGTTTCATTGTTGAATTTAACAGGGTGTATACTTTAATTTGTGTATTAGTGTATACATACATAGTGTATACATAATTTTGCATGTTTGGATTAACATTAATGTCAGTTAACCATCAAATGCCCTGCTATTTTCTGTCAGGACATCCTTTTCTTATCAGCATTTTCCTATTGAGTAGTATGTTGTGTGTTGTTATCTGAAGTTCCATTAAACTCATTTAGGACTTACTAAAGTTAAGCTGTTCAAGTGATGATACCACAAATTTCAGGAAACGAGGAAGCACTGAAGCACAAGTCAAACAAAGACATTAAGAATTAAACACATGAAAAAGGAACAATAAAAGTTTACAAACTTTATTGCATATTTATATACAAACAACCCTGCAAGGCACACCTTTGTTTAAATAAGAATATACAATACATTTTTTTCTCGAAGCAAACAACTTTTAGCTTTGAAATATATATTAATATAAGTCTGTGTAGTGTGGGGAGAAAGGAAAAAAGGCCCCGACTGCAAATGTTCATACAGAACAAGCACTACAGAAGTAAAGTATTACACAATTTATGATGTAAACAACATATCTCATATGGAATTTGAGCTGACATGATGAAATGTTGGACAAATTGTGTATAAACTGTCTAAAAAAAAGTTTTGTCATGTAGGCTGATGACTCTTAACACAAGCTGTATTTCATCTTGCAATAAAACAAAATAAGACAACCTTTGTCAGTGCAACCCTAAAAATAAGCAAGTACTCCACAAGGGACGTTATGAAATGGAGCAAAAACTGCATTATCATACTCATGAGAATCAATGTTTTGTGGTCTTTGTTCAGAATTTCTGATTAAATTTATTGCTACAATAATAAACTGCTATTCCCTTTCTTGTGTCTTAGTTAATAAGTAGGGTTAAAACACAAAAGCCACATAACATAAGTTGGTTAGCTGGAACAAAAACGTTGCATGTCATCCTGAAAACCCCGTTGCTTCTCACATAGAATAAGTCTACACAAGGGCAACTAAACAGTCCACATAAACAGCATGTCACTCTAGTTGTTCTGCACGTATTGATCGTGTAGCAATCAGCCGTGTCATCCTGTCACTCCACTAAAGCTGCTTTTTACATAAAAACTGTTTGTCCGACATCAGTCAGGACACTTGTGAAATAACTTTTGTTTTGTCTGCTCACAGCACAAAAAGCAGAGATTGAAAGATGAAAGGATTCTTATGACAAAGGCCTGCTGTGACTCATAAAATAAAACTAAATAATGACTATAAAAAAAAGAAGAAGAAAGGTCGGGGCTTCAAGCTTAGAAATATTAAGATACAGCCCGTCATAGTCACAGTTTGCCATCATCAAGTGTTATGACCCAATTAGACAGCTTTGACAGATGCCAGACAACTAAAGTCTGTAGAAACAGAATTTTACCTCACATCTAAAAAATTCAACACATTTGTCCATCATTTTCGTAGCTCTCTTTTCTTCTAAAAGTAAAACCTTGGGGGGGGTGCCTGACCAGATAAGATGAGCTTCAGAGGGCTTGGAAAGACTGGAAACAAAGAGCTTGTCAGTCTGTTTTCCCGAGCATCATCGTCAAGAGTCTTCAGACGCAATATGTTTCACTCAGTATTTCGACTGTGTTGTTTTCTGATGAATGGCTTTTATCATGCCAGGAGGCCAAGTCGCTTGACCTTAGCAGACAGGAAAGAGTGGATGATGAAGACTAGGGTCTTTGGGCAGCAGTGGAGGTCAAGTTGCTGAGAAGAGAGACAGCAGCAGAAATCAATATCTTGACAAAGGCAACGTAGTTTGTGGTTATGCATTAGAAAACAAAAACAAAGTGTTTAACACTAAATAAAACATTATATTCTAAAAAGTTTTAATAGCTGTTAGTATCCAAAAACAAAACTATTTTTATTGTACATCATTACGATGCAACACTGATTTAGGGATTTTCACTGGATTTATTCACATTCTGGGGTTTTTTATCATCCCATGAAAACAACTGAGATTTTGTCTTGGATAAAAAAGTTTTAAGTTCCAGGAAATTTCATATATTTCATGTCTTAGCTAATTTACTCTGATGATTATTTATGCATTCTTATATGATCACCGAATGCTTAATCCTTCCAATACAGTCCTGAAGTCAGGGTCAGCTAGACCCATCTCTGACTCATCCTTATCTGATACTAGTAGAGGTTTTCCAGATGACCAGAGAACATCATAACTCACGGAGGATAATGTTGTCTATGAAGGACATAAGTTTCTATCTCTGAGTGCTTGTTAGGATGACTAAGTGTTTGACGTGTTTCTCCTGCAGCTTAAAAGATCTGCGTCCCTGAAGTTTATCAGTCCCCTTTTCAGACTTCTCTGAGTCAGATCTCACAACGCGTTTCTCTTTACTACAATTTGCCTTATTGTATTCTTTATTCTTCTATCACTTTTCACTCATGAACCAGACTAGTCATCCTTGATTGTGTTTTTGCCTCCACACAGCTTTCATTTACAAAGTGTTTAAATTGTAGCTCACAATCTCTGCTTCAGGCCCTCCAAAATCCAGGAACATCATGCGAACTCCATCATCGGAGGACATTCGGAGGCGCTCAAAGGGCTGCTGGAGGAGAACACTTTTCCTGACACCCATTTCTTCCGTGAATATTGTGAAACCGTCATCGATGTGCACTCCAAAAGTGCACTCTTTTCCATTCCAGCTGCAGGCTGCAAAGACAGACAAGACAGATTATATGAAAGTTGTACATCTGGATGCAACTCTCTTCTATGACTATAGAATTTTAATATACTGAGGAGACTAAGCAGTTATGTTAAAATAAACTGTTATTGTTAATGTATGATAATGGGGCTAAATTTCAGTTTCCTAATTAATTCTTAATGGTAATCGGAGATTTATATCAAAAGGTCTTTTTCTGATGGTGTGAGATGTTGCACCAGTTCAAACCACCAGCAGAGGGCAGTACAGCAATATTAGTGCACCGTGTCAGAAGTCATGCATGTCAGATAAGGTGGGAATATTTAGTGCAAAAAGGAAAAAAAGACAAGCTGTTCAGCCCAGGCTGTGAAATAGAAACCACACAGACAGCTTGAGATTGATGTTGTTCATCACTAAACCACCATCACTAAAGTTTCAAACTCCTTTCACACAAACTGAATCTACAGAGGAAACGTTGCAAAAGAGGACATGAAATCCTTATGCTAAGAAAAACTTGAATTGGATGGTATTTATAATATATAGACACCCTCTACTGCATCTCTATAAAAGACCCATCAATCATTTCTTAAGCCAATAGAAGTTTTAAGTTTGAATTTCCTTTTAATTCTCATTTGTTAATATTTTGACTTCAAAACTGTTTTGATGTAAACATCTGTTTTTGCTCTTTGTTTCAGAAATTAATGTAGAATGTAAAAAAGGTACAGTATTTAGAAGGAACTGCTAATTTCTTCTTCATAAATATTTTTATTGGCAAATAAAGGGTAGATGATTAAGTGACCATAAGACAGATCAGAAGCCAACAGGTTGAAACTGGAATCTGTACTGGCATATTTTGCAACAATGCTTTTTTCTTGAGCCATGGTTCTGCCATTCTCTGCTCTTTGAAGCACGAACAACAGAAAATATTCCAGAACGATCCCGCGGGATCTTAGACAGTTCAAGGAAAAAGAACTGCACTTTCCACTCGTTCACATTGCAAGCATGAAGAGAGAAACACATCTTTGTACCCGCAGTGACCTCCTTGATGAGCTCAGCAGCGTTGTGGCAACCATCCACCAGCAGATGAGTCCAGGTGGACAGCTCTTTGGCAGATTCCACCCTGAACACGTGAGTCTCCACGCCCTGTTTGGTGCCCGAACGAAGGCCAAACGACAGCTCAGAGTCAAACAGGGGAGAACTTTTTCCAGGTCCAGAGTGGACCAATCTGGTGGAGGAGGAAAGAGGAAAATATCACAAGACTGTGGCAGAGAGAGTGTAATTAAGACTTATGTGGCCAGAACTGTTGGAGACATGGAAAGTAAAGTGTAGAATTCACAGGGGAGATTTGAAGGAGGAAAAACATGACTCATAGGTTCTGCTAACACTAATTTTTTCCAAATAAATGTGGTGTTATGAAACAAAATGTCCAAAAGCATACTTATTTTAAAAAAAGGAGCATGAACCAGTGAAAGACCTGAGCTGTACAGGGTGGTGTGCAGATCAGCTCAGCTCATATGAGCAATTTTTATATTAAAAATAAAGAAAAGAAACATAAATGTCATAAAGAAATGTGTTATATGCATGTGCACATAAATGTATTCAGGTATTTGTGATGAGAACCTGGTGGTGATGAGCGGGTGACTCTTGGTAGGGTTGCATAGACTCTCTTTGCTTTCAGGCAAGGTGGGATACAGCAGCAGGTCCTTCTCAGTCAACACTGCTAGTACATGCTTCTCTGGACCCTGAGACAACTGCACACATAAAAGAAACGTGTTACACTAAACTAAATCACCTAAACCTCTACATAACTACTGGTCCGATTCTTCATTTCCATTTTAGTGTTAGAAATGCTGGTTACATTTCTCATTTTGGCCCTCATAAAATAGAAAATGCAAACATACAAAAAAATATGCTTGTGGGATGTGTGTTGTGTTTACAGCAACGTTAGTGGGCCAATTACTAAGCAAAACATATGTACCGTTCAAGCCCCCTTTGTGCTGTCTGGGTTGTGATATTTTACAAATTCACCCTTCATTAAAATACATTAGACAGCAACATCCTAACAGGCAAACTGCAAACAGAATGTGACAAGTATTCATGAAGATTTGGATCATGTTTACAAAAGTCCTGCTTGGTTATTTCATTAGGGTTTTCAGGGTTATGCAGCTGGTTCACTTTCTTACCTGGGTCTGTCACCATAGCAACTTGTGGTTGCATTCTGTACTTTTCAGATTTTTACATATATAACATAACAGGCAACAAGTGAGTGCTTAGAAAATAAAGAAAGGTGAAACAAATTAAAGAGGACAATGTTGCGTAGACATTCAGTGTCTTTTGACTTGTCTGGGTAATGACCATTACTTTATAAAGCCTGCAAGTAGTTTTCTCATGCGGACTATAAGCCCACAGCACATCAAACTTGCAAAGTTGCATTAAAGATGTCTGCTTGTTCCTGCTCAAAATGAGTGCTGCAAAGTGTTTTGACCATTTTTTTCTGATTGTCGATTTTTTTAACCCTGCCTCTTATTTGACCTGGTAGGGTGAACCCAGGTTGCCCCACTCACGCTTGTGTGGTAGTCCTCAAGATTAAGAGTACAATATTGTAGAAAATTCATTGATATATTTCAAATATAATAATTTAATAAACCACAATAACTATATAAGAAACATGCAACATTAAATAAAAAAAATCACCATTATGTAGAAGAATAAACTCTTTTTAGGTTTTACTGATAAAAACAATCTCTGTACACCCCCTCATATTTTATGTCTCGAATGGAAAATGGATTAACCTCATGTGTTACATTTACCATCATCATAATTGATGATTGAATATGCAGTTTGAGTAGGAATCAGATAGAATCTGGAATAAAAACCTTTTACTTGCCCCATAAAAGTCGGTAGGTACTCAAGACTGATATAACATAAACAAACATGAACATTATAATTAAGATGCACTCAAGGACATTATGGTACAAATGTACAACTTTTAATACATAAAATAATTTAGATAACTGGCATGCAAATGTGGTTTTGTGTTTGACCCTGTCTTTTGTAAATTTCTGTTGTTATCCACACATTAAAATAGACAATAATTTACTGTCCAAGAAGCCAAAACATGAGAAGCAGGTATAAAAAAGCTTGTATAATTTAGATGAATGAATCAGAGCACCTTCGTTTGACCTAATATTCAAAATATGGACTAGCACAGAATCAGTTTAGCTCTACTTCTCGTGTACATCAGCATGCTTCCACACCTGCTCTGTAATCCAGCCCAGATGTTTGACCTCCATGCCAGGCTGCATGCTCTTCAGCTCCTCCTTCACTCGGGGTAACAGGTTGGCGGCGCCAGCCTGAATGGCATTGTACCAGGACTGAGCCATGGCTGGGTCTTTTGCCCGCAGAAACACAGAGCTCTTTCTGTTGGATGAAATCACCTCAAAATACCTGGCAAATGAGACGAAAGGAGGAGACACAGAACAAAGAACAGAGACATGGAGGAGTTTCAAAAACAGAAGTCAAATGGCAGAGATTAAAGCTTTGGGGTGAAGAGAAGGTTTTACATATCAACAAAGAGAACATGAACAGAATAAATAAAAAATCTCCTTTTTTAATGACCTTTTAAGTCATATAGATACTTTCAAGCCTGCTTTTTTTTCCCTCCTCAGAAATGCATAAAAAGTGACATTTAACAGAGATAATTTCACTTGTTGTACCTATTTTCTGTGTCCGGGGGGCACTCTTTCCGTGAAACCTGGCACATCTTCAGTAGGATGCTGTGAGGCTCTTTTACCTCAGCAGGGGAGAGCTCAGGGCCTCTCTGAGGTGTAAAAGGGGGAGAATCCCATGGGAGGGTTGCTCCAGAGGACCCGGAGCTTTTAAAGTAGGCAGACATCTCCTTAATGTACTTCACTGCAGGAGAGTAAGAGTAGAGCCGAGAGAATTAGATAAAAAAGTAAGGACAGTCACAAGATGACATCATTTTGTGATAATAGAACGTTCAAATCAGAAAACAAAGGTTTTTACAAACAGTTTCATAATAAATAGATTTAACATCCAGCTGTCAGAGATGATCAGCTAGTAAAGAGAGCCTGTTAAGCTATTGTGTATAGAACTAACATGATGAATGTAATAATGGATATGAGTTATTTTATCATCTTAATGTTGTTTTTCTGTTGTGGTGGATACTGGGAGGAGTGGGGATAACTTGAGCAGCAGCTGGAGGCAGAAAGGGGATGTAATTCTTTCCAGCTGTGCACTAACATCATGGCATGGTTGAACAAGCACAGCTGAAGTTGTTTTAGAATTCAGGAACCTAATCTGAAGATTTTGATAGATTTGTTAGCTATTCACACAGACGCTGAAAGAGTCCTGGAAAGCCACTGACTGGGCCACTGGGCCATCATTGGGCCAACACAAGCTGTGCCCTCATCCGTGTTTTTAAGCACATTGTGAAGTGCAAATGGTTTTGACAAAACATCTCAAAATAAATAAAAATGTACATGTTTACCATCTTAAAAATCTGCATTAATTATCACCAATGGATACATCAAAAGCGACCTGTCCAGGGTGTACCCCGCCTTTCGCCCGTTGGCGGCTGGGATTGGCTCCAGCCCCCCCCGCGACCCCGCTCTGGGAACAAGCGGTTGAAAATGGATGGATGGATGGATACATCAAAAGACAGGTTTTGCATATCTTTTATTTTCCTTCACATTTGGCAAATTTTGCTTCCATCTCCATTTTTTTTTTTGTCTCTGCCACGTTCTCACACTTTGCAGGCTATTTTATTCCCTCTAATGGAAATGTACCTGCATGTCACTCAAACACTTATGCATCAAGAATTAACCTAACATTCATCGCAACAGGACTACAAGAATAAGCCAGATAATTAGGAGAAAACCATCAGAGGCAAATGGCAAAACTCCACACGGAAAAAGCGTCGTAACAAAAAACGTGCCAAAAAATACTTTACATGGTGTTCAGTTACTTTCATTCATCTTGTCTGTGTTCAACAGCTTTACAATCTAATGCACTGTGAGAACAGAAAGGAATTATTGATGTTATTCATTCCTGCCTATAAGTACCGCTAAGTCATGCTACTTCTTTTTTTTGCACACTTTGTATCACAAAGTGTTACATTAGGTATCAAACTGTGTTTAGAGGCTGTGCATGTATCTTTAAATGATGTTTCACCACACAGTCATGTACATACACCTACACAGAGCCACACTTGGAAATACATGGCCTCAGCTCCAGTTCGGTTGGCTGTGGTATGGGTTTAGTAAAAGTAGCCTCTGCTGGAGTAAAAATAGACCCAAGAGGACATGGTAAGGCAGGAGGCTGAAGGCAAAGCTCTGGTTTCACTTGGGAAGTGTAAGCACTCTTCTTGCACAGTATAAACAGCAAGTGAGCAGAGGGCAAGCAGAAAAGCCATGGCGCTGGACAACAGGAGTAAGAGGGGGCTTCCTCCATTCCCACAATAGACCCTCTGACAGCCGACCAGCCAGCTACACAGTTATCTTGTTAAAGCATCAGGGGAGTGACTCACAGTGCGTTTTCTTATGTCTCAATTCCAACAAGTAGTTCACACGTAATTACAATTATTCCCCTTTTTAAACAGACAAGACAACAGTGAGGTGGTAAGCACACTCCACACAGGAAATGGGTTTGCTCTGGAATTTCAATCTCCTCCTTCTGCCTTTATGAATCATCTCAGGATATTCCTGACTGTCTCCCATGGCCCAAAAACATGTATGCTAGGTAAATAGATCATTCTACATAGATGTTTAGAGTGGTCATGCATGCATGTTGGTCCTGTTTGCCTCTGAGGCCCTGTGATGAATCAGAAGACTGTTCACAGTGCACTTCATCTCTACGAGCAAGCTCAAGCTACTACGACTCTAAACAGGATAACACAAATATTATTAATGAATGGACAGACATATTAAACACATCTGTCAATTTTAGATGTGATGTCTAATACTCTCACACACACACACAACACTTGACTAATGGGTGATAGAAGAGAAACTGTTTATACAGTTAAACACCATAATCAGCCAGAAGACAGCAGGAACTAAAACGCATATGGTTGGACACAATGCAGCAAGGGGGACTCAGCAAAAACATTTTCCACATAGGACGTCACCCTGACTGGCATCTAGTGCATCTGGTGTGACACTTGTGCACCTCAGAGTAACATGTCATTGACATTGGCTGTGTCTCAATCAGCACACTAACACTACTTTGCGCACTATGTAGTGTGTAAATGTCGATGTAAATGCACTTAAACATAGTGCACAAAGTAGTGTTAGTGTGCTGATTAAGACACGGCCATTGACTTGGCTGGCATCTAGTGCTCACATATTAGTATCAAGATCAGCAGGGTGATGAATTGTTTACTTCTTTATGTTTTACAAAAGTAAAATAGGCGACAGTTTGTTTTAGAACTGCACTAAGGGGTCTTTAACATTTCTTATCAGTAGATCATTGGGGGCTGTTTTCAGTCTAAACTGAACACTAAAAAGACATATTTAGGATAAAACAGAACATCTTTAAAAGTTTTCTAGTAAAATTATAATTTGAAATGACTAATAATAAGCAGGTGGATACAGTTTGTACTTAAAATGGAAACTACTGACACCCAAGTTTGGACAAATTTGGTATGTATATTTTCTAAATGTTATGAGGGCCTAAAAAAGAAACTGACAACAAGATTGATGGAAAATATTTGAGCAGGTTCTTAAAATGATAATAGACAAACTATATGAACCAGAACCAGATTGAAGGTCCTCCAGTCAGCAACTCTTTAGAAACTGTATTATTTCTCGGTAATAAGGTTTTGAATCTCTAATGTGTCTGATCTATCGGTGTCTGTCTCTTCTCAAAGAATAACTCATTTGCATATGGTTCAGGATGTGAACTGTTTCAGCATTTGAAAGTTAAGCAAAAAAAAATCTTCCCATCAATGATGTCCTGTTCAAAATCTATGAAGAATTATTGAATTGAATTATTATTCTTCTTTTGGCCCATTTTGGAAATGAAGTATTGAATAAGCTGGCCTCACACACTCTTTCTTCCTTCTCTTAGGCCTGACCTCATTCTTTTAACAATGGGCCAACAATATTGTTTCATGGCTACATAAAAGCTTGCTCACACGTTTGATTAAGTGAGCATGTAAAAAAAGATCAAAAGCTATGATGAGGGGAGTCTTTTGCTCTTAGTTGAGTAACATTACTCACTATAGTCTCTTTGGTTTGATTCTATAGAGTCTCATTAATTTTTCAGTGCTGATATAATGTCCATAAGACCAAATACAAAGTGTGACCTTTAAACCTTTTCATAGCGTGGATCGTGCTTCTGCAGATATGAGAAACAATTTGTATTTCATATTATATTCTACAGTTCTATTCTCCAGGCATTTAGCAGACGCTTTTATCCAAAGTGACGTACATCAGAGAATAAAACAACGCAAGCAAGAAATCAAACAACGAGGAACAGCATAGATAAGTGTCAGACTGCTGCAAGTCTGGTTGGACACAGCTACTGTCCTGTAGGACACAGGTGTTGTCCTGAAGTGCAAGAGACTTTTTTTTAATAGTATTTATATTTCCCATTTGTTTCCCAATATCATGAGTGCCGAGGTGTGGCTAAGAGCTGGATAGATCTAAATCAAATAGAAGAGTTAAGCTAATTGCTGAAATGCACCTTGAACATATATATGTATATATAAGTTCATTTTCAAGTTATCGGCATTCTGCATGAATTGTTTCACTTTATAACTTTTGGCTTGATGCAACTTATGCAATAATTTGTGTTATTTGAGCACGAAATTTATAACTTAAAGAGTAAACAATTTTCATATTATCCTGCAAGGTTTTTGTAAAACTTGCACTAAAGCAGGGGTGGGGAACTTTGGCCCTCGTGCTGAACGTTTCCCATGTCTCTCTGTTCAAACACACCTAATTCAGATGAATGAATCACTGTGCAGATCTTGTAAGTTGTTGAATCCATTTGATTTGATTCAGGTGTGTGGAATCAGAGACACATGATAAGCAGTAGGAATCGGGCTCCCCAGCACCACGCTAAAGTAAGAATTTAATCAGATGAGTTGAGTTAAATTGTTGGAGAGAATTTGAAATAGACTCTTAACATTTAAATTTATAGTCTTTTAATTGTAGTTTTTGGAAAACATTGGTTAAAAACAGCTTGGAAAAAAAAGATTTAATTTCTTATATATTTGTTTTTAATCAATTTTAAAATCTTTTTTTTGCCCCATTTTCACTATACATAAAAATAGGTTAAGTGAATCTGTGGAAAAATCAAGGCACAAGTTTAGAGTGGGAACATTCACAAGCAGTGAGAAACTAAAATGTACAGGCTTTGAAGTAGCTGTCAACTTGCATATGTAATGCTTCATGTAAATGAGCTTCTGTCCATTTGTTCCTGTGCCAATACACTGATGTTTGTACCCTGGGAAAGCAACTGTTTTCTTGTTCCTCACTAAGGCCATTCAAAATTTATGTGGTCAATCTCAATAAGTCAGGCAATGCCACAAGGAGATGGAAATAGCATTGCTTACTCCATTGTCAAGTGGAATCTATCAGTGAAAGGCTCTTGTATTTGTTCATCATAGCACAGAAATAAAGTTTCAGATCCTTTTCAAGTTTTCCTCAGAAGAAACAGCGTTTTGGAGGGTTTTGTCATTTAAATGGGAAATATTGCTGCATTATTCTATGTGTATTCAGTGACTTTGCAATGACATTAGCAATCCCAGAGACCATTCTACAAATTGAGCCAAATCCACCTGCTGTGCCTAAGTGGATTAACTGGAAGTCAAAGGGAACATAGACACACTTGTATATGGACATGCCTGTTTGTATAAGATCACACAGCTGATGGCGTGTATTAGAGTAAATACCAAGAAATAAGTTGGAGAAAGCTGTAGAGCAGTAAAATGGATTATGTCACAGATCAGGGCAACTGCATTAACAGTGTCTTCATGACTGGTCAGACAGACAGCATTTTCTTTAAATCACAAGAATGTCCAAGGATTTTGCCAAAAGTCACCAGATTGGCCACAAAGAAACATTTTCAGATTGAGCTGTATGGCTACAACTCCCAAAAGTGCTACAATAAGCCTCGATTGATTAATTCAATCTTTATAATCAAACTTGATGATGGCAGCATTGTTTGTTCAAGGTCTCAATCAGAAGAATTCCCCACGAGAACAGAAAAGTGTTCCACCGCAGAGCATCTCTGATATGAAAAGACCCGGGCTGTGTCCGAATGTGCACCCTATGCACATACAATGCATCTTGAAAAGTAGTGAGCATCAATGGTCACTAGACGAGTTGATATAGACCACAATGCATTGCGGGAGGCAGCTTGCAATGGCGGATATAACACGAACATTCAAAAAATGTAACAAAACACTATAGATCATACATTTTAATTCCATTTCCATTCAGCACATGTAGTACAAAGAAAGAATTAAATATAAAGTGAAGAAATAAAATGTTTTCTAACGACTTTGGATCGTATTTACAACGACGTGTTCAAGTGTGCTGTGGTTGCCATAGTTACAGCTGGTCATCATGCAATGTCCGACAGCACGAAAGTAGTGAGCTTCGTGTTCAAATCAACAACAGGCGCTATTTAGGGTGCTATACAGTGTGCTATGTAGTGCAGCCCTGTGTAGTGAATGAGGGGTTAGGGCATAGGGTGCACATTCGGACACAGCCCTGGAAACAGCAGTGCAACAACACTGCCCTTCCAGCTCAGTTAAACTTAAATAATTCAGCTGTTTTTGTCATTGTTTGGCCAACATCATAGTGTGGCTAGACATAATGATGGCTACGTAGATTATGATCATCTGATGAAGATACATTTTGAATAGTAAAGACTTCAAGGGAGAAAGCTACAGCATCAGTGAAGCAATGAATAAGCAGACTGTCATTCTCAGATGGAGATGTCTGTGAACACAACAGAAAGGAGAAAGGATACAAATTAATAGGTATAAGGAGATGTTTGTTTCTGTAAGAAGCTTTGCAATTATCCATCAAAGGAGGTAAACTTGATGCTTCATGGTTTCTTAATGTCAGGAATTAGTCATGGCCTAACTTAATATATCACAATAGAGATATACTGTACATAGTATGAAACTTCAGACAGAGAAACAGAAAATAAGACTATGAGAAAGAAAAACGAAGGTGAAAGGGTGAGACAGACATACAGCTAAGTTCAGCCAGAAATCTTGCCATGAATACCAGCGGCGGCACATTCAATACAGAGCTAAAATTAGCTGAGATGGCACTGTTATTACTTTAGCTTATCTGGCACTCAGAGAAACTACTTTTGTGTGTGAGAGGCTTCCTTTGCCTCTTTTGCAGGATCCACCATTATGCTTTATAGACAAAAATCTTCACCGTTTCACTGAACGTCACGACTCCTGACCACACATTCACAGCTGATTCAGTTTTGAACAATATGCTGAAAAGTGGTTTGAGATGTTGCTGGTCTGTTTCTATGGCTGTGCATAGATAGTACTTAATATGTTGTTGATGATATAACATACACCAGAACATTGAACAAAATTAATGTATAATATTGGCTATGTTACAATGTTTTAAGAAATGGGACAAACTTCAGTTACAGATGCCCCAACCTGCAATATCTTAGACCAAAATGATCAACTACAGCCATCTCAAGTGCTACAAATCACAATTAACTTAAGAGGATCATTTAAAAATTACATCTAATTGTGTTCATACATTTCTATAGCATCAATACATTGTTCCCAATCCCATGAACGCATTACTCTGTATGTACTTGCGAGAATCTCTATCCTTAAACCATCAGTTATTTAGTGAGAG
The DNA here is from genome assembly GCA_037177535.1 of Pseudomugil gertrudae. Taxonomy (NCBI): domain Eukaryota; kingdom Metazoa; phylum Chordata; class Actinopteri; order Atheriniformes; family Pseudomugilidae; genus Pseudomugil; species Pseudomugil gertrudae. The sequence continues at coordinate 14,167,468 of JBAMHV010000003.1, read as the reverse complement.
CACCAGTAGCTGGACAGAACAACAATCCTTCCTTCTTGCTCCAGTGGTTACTGTGGGAGTAGCTGGAATGTCCCTGGCCGGCCATGGACATCAGAAATATGCTGATAGCTCTGTAAACTGTCAGGCAGAGAATGCCCCAGTGTAATCCTCTGAAAAAGATACCTTGGGACATAACAATACCATAAACAGCAAATGAAAACAAGAGGCACACTTGCTATTTTCAGCAATATGCGGACATTAATTAAATCCAATAAATAAATAAATCTTCTAAAGAAACCTAATAAGCCTGACAAAATAATTACTTTGTGGCAGGAAAGTAACCCAGCATCCAAATGCTGAAACTTTTATGGCCACTGCTGATTGAGAGTCAACCAAAAGAACTGTGGGATCTCTGTACATGATGAAATATGGTTCACCTGCCTGTCTTCTGCTGTGAAAAGGCTCATCTAATTTTCTGATACATTCTGTTCATACCTATGACTCTTATTAGTTTATTCTATCTTTAGCTAACTTACGGCTTTGGAGTATTTTCTGCCAAAGTAATTCCAATGCTGCTTCAGATCCATCCCTTAAATCAGAACCAGTTCTTTTTTTTCTGTTTTAACCATCCAAGCAGAGGCTCAGACAATGAGAAGTGCTATCATAGCAAACATGCTATACAATAAGCCATGTTTCAAAAGCTTTTAAAAAAAATGGAAGATAACACAATTGTATGAGTGTATGAGATGGTGTGAAGTACATGTAGCACTGTAGACACAGGAACAACAGCTGAGTTTGTGAATGCTCCACAATAGGTATGGTATATGGTGTATTTTCATTTGGAATAAGTCATAAAAGTATTTTTTTAACAAGTGAATATGTGCAAATAAGAAAGGTAATGTAATTTTGGAATTTTGTCAAAAGCTGTAAATGTCACTACTTTTTAACTTAGATTCCCGGGGTAATATGTCCCCAATGTTTCAGTTGTTAATATTTCTTTCTCTTTGAAGGCAGCACCAGTCAGTCAGTGAAGATTTAATCTGTTCTCTATTATTTAGATTAGTACATCATTCCTATTGCTCATTTCATTAAAATCATGGATAAACGCCAGCATCAGGCAGGAGTATGGTGTGAGAGAAGCTATGAGAGGGTAGAAGACACCAGTAAATCAGACTTTAAACTAATGCACATGCTGCTAAAGCACAGATTTGATTACTTTGCATAGTGTATCATGAGAGTTAATTATCCTAATTCAAGAGGGAAAGTGAGGGGGACTTGAACAGGATCTGACAGAGAACTAGAAAAAAAGAGAGAACAGTTTTTACTGCTTTACTTTCCAACTTTTTCTTTCTGTTTGCTGCATGAAATGACAAGAAACACAATTCTCCATTTTAGGTTTGTTTATATTTTCCTCTGCGTGTTAAAAAAAGCGACTGAGCAACTTATTGGTCTTCTTTACATCTTGTTTCTATTTGTACTGAGGGAAATGAGGCAACAATTCAGTTGCAATATGTTCTGACGGTAAAGTTTTGAAAGGTTACTGCCAGGAAACTGAATAAAGAGCAACTTAGACTAAAGTTCAATGCTGCTACAGTAAGTCAGTCAGTAATTTCAGTGTTATAGCAGCAATCTCAAAGAATGGAGAAAAAACATGTTTGCTTTTATTTGTATTTGCATTATGTTATTTATTTATTCTGAATTGTAATAAAATTAACACCAATCTCCTCTTCTATCCCCAACATTGATGTAGTGTGCAATACTGCGAGACAGTCTGAACAACCAGTGAAGTGAAAGAGTGGGTCACTAATTTATCAGGGGCCCCGGATCGGGGCAGAGGGGTGCAGTCAGGGGCTTGTTAAGCAAACATCCTGCCAAAGAGAGGTGAAAGAGTCTGAGGAAAATTTGCGATTTAATAAAGCTTCGTTATTTAGAGGGTTAATCCACCCTTTGCTGAGTGTAAGCACAATGTCCTTATGGGCCAGCAGTTCTGAAGGAAAAATGAACCAAGCTCTCTGCGGATGAGGTTGATTTTTTGCAGCAGGGTTAGACAGAGCTGCCCAACAGCTACAGTCCACACCCGGGCTACTGCAGATGATTGATGTGGAAAGATTGCTCTCTGATTACATTCACAGACATTTTGATTGAAACACACACTTAACACTGACTTAGTTGCATCAATAATTCTCACTGTAGTCCTGCAAAGGTTTTAAGAAAGCCACGCAGAGTGCAAACAAGCTTGATTTTTTAAATACTTCAAGTACTAAAGCGCCTCATAAAAGGGGTCTAAATCTATGAAAGTGTCCGATGTATTGTCAAGAACAGTATGCAGCTTATTGTTTCTACAGAAAACCCACATCTCAAGGCAAAAAAAGACTTTACCGGATCAGGATAAAGATGATAAGTGCTTGTGTGTAGGTGTAAAGTCACAATACTATATATTTTAATGGTTCTATTTATTACGCTTTTCTTTAACAGAGCAAATGTGATTGCTCGACAATATCAGGGCAAATAAAAAAAACATAAGTATGTTTTATTGTGTTGTTTGCATGCTTATTAACTATAAATGACAAAAAAGTGTCAAATTACCTTTCTTTGAGTTTCTACATGCTACTCATTAGATAGGCCTATATTCTCAAATATTTTCTTTCTTCACATTTTTCTTATTTTACTAATCTAAAATATATAGGAATAAAAAAAGTTTGATCTGCAATAGAATCACTAGAAATTAAACAAATACTGTACAATCCTGTTCAATCCTGTTCCCAATTAACTCAGACAACCTGGTGCACTGCAATACTCCACAAACACTTCTACCAAAAAGATAATTATACTTCTTAAATTACAAGAAAGCCCTTTATCACTGTCCTGTTATTTCAGTCTCTTGCAGAGCGGATAAGGGCAAAGCGAGGAGAACACTGGGAACAACTACGCAGTCAGATCGTAAAATACGGGGGATGGGGTGATGCAGATAAGGGATTCACACAGACCACAAGAGTAAGACATATTTTAAAAGTAATAATTATCCTGCCATGAAGGCAAGTGCCAGAAATTTTAATTATGTTTAAAAGTACATGCATGTCATTGGCAAAACTGTTCAAGTAGGCAGTTATGGTCCCTCCAATCATGCATAAAGCTCCATCATTTACTGTACGCATACATTAATATGTTCACTGCTATGTTAACTACAGAAAAGAGGGATCACCATGTCAGCTTTACCATGTGTGTATTAGCTGTCTCATCCTCAACACATGCACACAGCCCAAGCTGGAATATTTCCATATGGATATTTGTGCAGAACAAATATGACAGACAGGCCATATTAAGAAACAGGGAGGAAGTTTGTATCTAATACAGCAGTTTAAATTGGTTCTTAAGTTGTTAACAACAAAATGTTATCAGCACTGATAGCCATCACTGTCTCATGGACTGAAGGCAAGGCAAGGTTATTTGTGTAGCATATTTCATGTACAAGATAAGTCAAAGTGCTTTAAGCAAAAACATAACAGCATTACAGGATGTACGGAAATTTCCCAACAAGGTATCAAAGAACTTCGAGCGTCCGTGTTTCCCTTTGTAAAGATTTTTTCAAGAAAGTTTTACTTTACTTTTGGGCATGCATCCCTAAACTAACCAAGACCAGGAGATAAAGACATAAGAGAGGTACTCCCAGCACCTGGACTATGTTGCAGCTGCTGCCTCCCATTAGGTGAAAAGATGAGTTTATAAACAGAAACATGAACTCTGACTGGCCTAATGCAGCTTTAAAAAACAACCTTTTAAGAACTTTCTGCTGTGAATGAACAAAATATCATTTTCCAGAAAACATGGGTCAAGGTAGATAAAATATCTGTGAGTGTAAATTAATGTGCAAGTGGGGATATTTTCCCGTTATGTACAGACAATCCTACATATAAACAGATTCATATAAGCACCAGAACTTGAACATGCACAGAAAGAACTTTGATCAAAGAATGGCTTTTGCAGACAGTGTTAGCCAGCAGCACACTGTGTCCCTGTGAGAAGCTTAAACCTCACTCCCCAAAGTCATTATATTCCATAAATCACTCACTTAACCACATTTGAATCAGCGCAGGAAGATAGTGTGAGAGTATATATCTCTGCTGGCCTTGCTTAAAATGGCTATATGGTATACATATATCTTCTTTTCCAGGGCTATATTCACACATGTCCTTGAAGAGCATGATTTGTAGATAAGTGATTTTTAGCCCTCAGAGCAAAATGAAACTCAAACCGCTTGCTTGGACTCTTAACCTTTCTAAAAAATTACTGTTTGCTATGTTCCTCTATTGATAGCACAGAAAAAACGCTGTTTTAACATTGTTATCAGGTTCATCTGTTACAGCTGTGCTTAAAGCTAAAGTGGATATTACATGTGCAACATTGCAGCTTTTGATGGCTAATACACAACATGCATGTACCGGTAGTATAAATGTTCCCATAGAGACGATCAAGGTCTCGCTTTTACACTGGGAGGACCACAAATCCCTCATTCCATTCCTCAATACAAACAAACTGCAGCAGACCCTGTCATATCTGTCATACAAAATCACCCTCAGTAGTTAAGGTATCCTCCACTGCTAGTATTAGGAGTATAAATTGATCGCATCTGAGCCAAATGCAAAGAGATGCAGAAAAAAAATCAGTGAGAGTTTAGTTCTTCATGAAGCTGATGACGCAACTTTTAGTTATCACAATTTAACCTCTCCTAATCTAATCTCACCTCTGGTAGCCATCAAACGTATCCTTTCTTGCGATGGATCTTCACATTCTGAAAGCTTTACGATAAGTTTTTATTACATTTAGGTCTGGAGGAATGATGCCAGTGGGTGTAAGTACAAACTGGACAAAAACTGGGCAACTGGTCTTCACTGGTAACAGCAAACCAGTGTTGTTTGTTCTTTTTTTTCTTCCCCTCTATGGTCTGCTGTGGGTTACAGCCAGCACTAATTTTACAGGGTCATAGTATAAAAGAAAGTTTTTTAATCACCAGATTTTAAGCTTTTAAAACCTGCAATCACATCCAAAATAACATTAATTCTTTGAAATTTCGTTTATACTACTCTACTGGATTCTGAAAGCTGAGATGAGTAGCTTTGAATTAATAGGCAAGGCAAGTTTATTTGTACAGCACCTTTCATGTACAAGACAACTCAAAGTGTTTTACATTGAAACAGAAAACTTCTATACTTTGGTTTCTGTTTTATTTTGTAGTTTTTTCCTGGGTTGTCTGTTTGGCTTTATTTCCTGTTATTTCTGCTGGTTTTAATAAGTTCATGCATTTCACATGTGTCTCGTTTGCTTTTTGAGTATTTATATCACCTGGTCTTCTGTTCCATTTACTGGTTCATTGTTGTTTTGCAGTTGTTGTATTTGTTCAGTTCTCCATTATGATTAAAAGTTAAGGATTACTGCATATCTGCCTGCATTTGGGTCTGCATCTCACCTCTACTCACCTCTTTACAACATATGTGGCATTGATAAGCTGTTGTGCTGCACAACATATAGCAGAATAATGCTGAATGTTAGTCTATAACATAACTATAACAAATTTTAACTGTGTTTATGTATTTTTGTTATTTAGTACATTGTAGTTTTATCTATTAAAGACACAAAAATAAAAGTGAAAAAAATATTGTATTTATTTGACTTTTTATATTTATTAGAATAAAGCAATATTTAGCTCGTGATAGTTTATCCTGTAATCATATTGTGAGGTTATATCACCTGTGAAATCATCTGTGTGTGTGTCTCAGAATATAACAGTTAGCTGCAAATGAAGACACATAACTGTTACTGACTTTTGTAAAGTTACTACTCTATTGCATTTCAGTCACAAGTTCTTGAAAGGAAAATAAATTATCTTAACAATTGATTAATTAATCAATTATAGTGCCATGTTACTGGATTATTAAACCAATTGATAGCTGCAACCCTAATAATTATATTGCTTGTATTTTTAAAATGACAATATTTTTGTTGCCACAAACATTGAAAAATTATGTATTAATCTCCAAAGGGACATAATAAATTATACATGTTTAATATACAATTGTTTCATTTTTAATCTTGAATAAAAATTCTCTGCTGACATAAAACTGTTACAGTATTCTTCTAACCAGCATTCAGTTCAGTCGTATTTTATCTGAACAAACTGAACTTTGTTCAAAGTGAATCAATGTTTCCTGCATATACATTGGCCAGCAGCCCACTTGGGATGACACAAACCAGGACACCTGATACATCTGACAACACATTCCCTGTCTAAAAAATGTTTAGACAAGGGAAACAGAGTGGCAATTGAGCTTCCATAACTAAGTCTGCTTTATCCTTGTGCTTATGTGCACTGAGCCTGAAATGCCTTAATGTAAAGGACAGAAAAGAGCAAACCAAGAGTCCACAAAATTCTTGTCAGGGGAAACATACTCTCTCACAAAGTTTGCCGTCACTCTTATGCACACAAGCTGCATTTGTACACTCACACTGAGGATGATATCTCTCTGGATAGTCATTTTCTGATGTAATAGAGGCTGAGACTAAGGTAACTTCTGCATGGGGCATAAACATGATCTAGCTTTGCGTGTTAAGGATTTCCAACACATAAATAAAACCAAAGCTAAAATACACAAGCCAGATTACAGGTGATGTATTAACCATCTTTTTTTACCAATCTGTTTATCTTCTGTTCTTATCCTCAGATGTACGGCACCAAATTTAACTACATCACGGTTCTTAACCAGCAATATAGAAGCTTATGAATGTTGGTGGTGACCCAAACACTTATCTAACACTTGTCAACACAAGTAATCTGTTGGACTATTTTGTCTGTTTATGCAAGCCCAATCCCGACATTCTACTTGGTCTGACTGCTGCTAGGTACATTTCCATGTATGCATGAGTTGGTTTGCTGCAACAGCTTGGCTGGACCATTTAATTAGATAATGCTCCTTGTAACGATCATGGAAGGAGAATTGATTAATTCACTGAAGTAGCTCCTGCTACTATAGGTGGCAATATGCTCTTACTTAGCTTGTTAATATTGGGTTTTTTCCAGTTGACCTATCACATCATGGACCAAACCAGTTGATAAACAGTTGAGCTCACTACTGATAACATGTCAAAGCACTAGTTAGAGATCTCTACAGCTTCTGTACCAATTGCTGTTTTCTACAGGAAACTCTGCAAAGTCAACTCAAGCCATATTAAACATCCTTGTGCAAAGCTTTGAAAAACCGTTTAATGCAACCTAAATTTTTACTAATGTATATATTAATATATATTGAAGTTTCACCGTATTTTGTCATGGATCAGTGTCAGAAAGCATCGGTCATTAAGGCGCCTTGCAGGAGTTTGTGTCAGCTCAGTTGGTGGGTGCCCTTCATCTCGTCTACTGCTGTGGCCAAGCAAGTGTTACATACTTCTCCTGCACCACAAAACATGGTGTACCAGCAGTTTGACTTTTAAGATACACAAAAACCCTCACAAATACACACCCAAATAATCTAGTCCTCACATTCACTCCTACTTAGGTGTCCTGACCTGTTCTCTGCGCTCATTTATCACTAATCTTTGCATATCTTTTTATACGTATATACGTTTTCATGTGTCTAATTGAATCTATAGATCAGTAGATCTGAAGTTTCTTTGTGCACACGTTTTTCTGTCAGACCTCAGGCCTTGGTTGCCCAGGGAACTGCTTTACAACCCAACTATCCCTACCCCCTACTATCTCTTTCATGCACACACATAGGGACACATGCAGCTTTACAGCACAGTCACATTGTGTATGTGTGTGGCTTTGTACACACTGTAGTCTGCCTTGGCTGGCAAACTGGTTAAAGGGATGGATACAATAGTTGTAGCCGAACTAAAATAGATTAAATATGTGTGGACAGATGAGAAGTCATGTCTTTAGTGTGTTATCCTGTAACAACTATTAATTTATAACACCAATGCAGCCATTTTTATAAATAATGATGACAGCAAATCTATATAAGGTCTGTAACATGGAACATGTTGCCTACTTTTCTCCATTCTTTTCCTCTCTTTTCTGCAAACACACAGTCTTGTGCATACTTAAAGATGCAACACAAACACCACATGGACACAACATGTGTTCTCCCACCTTTGCATAAACACGCCGAGACCGGCTGTAAATGTCATTGGGAGGAAATAAGGGCAGCTGTGCTTTTATGGTTTCATTGGATCTGTTATATTTATCTGACCCTCTCATGTCCTTTCTCATACACACACATTGATTATTCCATCAGCATTTGAAAAGAAAGTGTGACAGTAGGTCAAGTAAGACTCTAGCCGTTTCATTTTTAAAATTCATGCAAAAATCACTATTTAAGTTAAGAAGGTTCACATTTATTTACACCTGGAACGTGGCCAGTACTGTCCTTTCACTGCTCTGCTGGCTGGTAAGCAACTGTGTAGCCCATTGAAATAATTTAGTAAAACCTGACAGTGTAACCTGGACCCTCACAAATAAAAGAGAAACAATCTACTGCAAACTATTTTGAAGATGGCGTTTTAGCAGTGAACTTTCACTGAAGAAAACACGTTGAAAATGGTGCAGAAAACCAGCCGTTTCTGTCTTAAATGCTACAAAAGCACTAATCTGACAGATTCAACCATTACTGTTCACACTTCACAGTTATCTTAATGTGATGGAGGCTGTTTCACCTTGATCTCAGTCAAGGCTGTCTGTGTTATGAATTTCACGAAGCGCTGACAACCGCCTTGAGCACAGCAGTGGTAGTTGCTTGTTGCTGTGCACATGAAAGAAAGGCCTAACCTTTAACACTGCAGTGGTGCCAAGAATGACTTAGTTTCTGACTAGCTTTCAGAAAATCTTGATAAAGCGCCAAAAACTAAAATAAGAGATTGCATTTGAACTCATGAATTTAAGTGTAAGTGTAAGCTATTCTACAGTCATTCATCCAAAGCGACTTACATGTTATAATTTTAACCACAGCAATTAACCTAACATGCATGTTTTGTAGGTTGAAGGAAGCCAGAGGACCTGGAGAGAACCATGCATACACAGTGTGAACATGTAAACTCCACACAGAAAGACCACAGTTCAAACCTCCTCCAGCCGAGACTCGAACCAGCAACTTTCTTGCTGTGAGGTCACAGCGCTAACTACTACACCACCGTACTTATATATAAAATTTTTATTTATAAAATATTACCAACTTCAGCTGAAAAGCTTGTAGATCTAAAATGATTTCACAAGGTTGTTATTTCCTAAAAATACCCTAAAATACTCCAAAGTGTTGCCATTAGATTTGGATCAGGTATTAGAACCAGGTCAGACAGACGTAAACACAAACGCATGCGACACAACTGAAGACATCATAAACCTCACCTCACCCCTCTATCAGGTCCTCAGAGGGATGGGAAACCCATGAAATGATTCCTGACATGACGGATCACAGAGCAGTGCTGGTTGAGCCATCTGATATCAACACTTTTCTGCCTGACTGTGGACATGTAAGACAGGGGGATTTGCAATGATTTCCCCTGGCTGGAGCTCTAGCGTCTGCTCTGAATCTGAGTCTTCTCTGCTGACCCCACCATGCAAGTTAACTCATAACAATGCAGTAACACGGTCGTCTGGTAACTCTTCTCCTTCAGATAGAGTATTAAACTTGCTTTCAAAGCTCATTATAGGACTTTGATGACAGCATTTCAATAGAATGCAGTATGTCTTTGCCATTCGTCTTAAGAAGCTAAATTATTGGATTCATAATTTAACCTGCTAACTCGGAACAAGCGTTGTGGGGGATCCTAAATTCCTCTGAGGCTGTCATTTAAATAAAGCAAGGATTCCCTGTAGTCCGTTTACTCTGTCCTTATGACTAAAGATCAACTTGTTGTTTTACACCTGTTGGTAGACTACCATGCCCACATCTATGCTTAGACACATCCAGTATATGCCTGTACAGATGCAATACAAAAGCACTGTGAGATACGGGATCACTGCTGTTTATATCACATAGTGAGGCAAAGAGAAAAGAAACCCACCAGCTGGGTCCACTGCAAATCTTTCTGTACATCTAATTTCCCATCATACTCTGCTCAAATGTTGAGTTACCCTCATATCTGAGTTAAACGTGTTTCATGTTTAGGAAGAGAGACACAAGTGAGATGGAACAATTTTCTTCAATTCTGAGTCTTTGGTTTCTTTTTACTGTTTCGTTCAACTCATTATTTGAAGAGTTTTAATGAAACCTGATCAAAGTTTGGACTTACCGGTACCAGCAGGTCTCTCTACTTGTCATACATCAGCCTTACTGATAAAATCAACCATGGCTGGAGAGTGCACCAAAATGTTTCTTTACTGACCACCTTAAATGCATAATTAGGAATCACAGGTTAAGTGTTTTGTTTATAATGCAGAATATATATTTATTAAATGTTTAATATGCTCTTTAGTTGTAAAAGCCTCCTGTAACTTTATGAAAAATCTCCAAACATATAAAAATTTAAAAAAAAACTTTAAAAAAAAAAGGACGAAATGTACTAGTACAGTGTTTCTGAACCCACTTACGCAAGTAGCCCTGCCCTCCATGTCTTAGATGCAACCGTACTTTAACACACCTGAATGGAATAAATGCTTGTTAACAGGCTGCAAAGTATGTGTGTTCAAGTAGGGTTGCATCTGAAACATGCAGGGCAGGGGTACCAGGGTTGAGAAACACTGGCCTAGAAGAAGCAGAAAGAAGAAAAGAGTCCATTCTGGGGGTTTTAATAGCAAAATCTTACCTTCAAGAATGACTTCTTTGCCTGTTTTTTTCAGCGCCTGAACAGCGTCATCGTGTGTGGCCTCCCGTAGATCATACCCATTGACAGACAGTATGGCATCACCAACATAAAGGGCCTCGGTCTGATCTGCCGCCAGGCCTTTAAAAATTTTGGAGATGAGGATTGGCATCTTGTTTTCTTTACCTCCTACACAGTAACAACAAAAACACCCAAATAAATACAAATAAATGAATAAACACAATTTCTTTGTTTCATCTTCAAATTGTTTCAGGGCTTTTTCCACAAAATTAAAACCTTTTTTTACATGTTGCAATTAGAACACTAAACTTATCAGTGGATGCGAAGGAGACGAGTGTTGTTCTGGTTCTTACACACAATCCAAATATGTGTAAACAGAGGGTAAATATCAAATTACTGTATGTGTTTTCTTCTATATTGCCAAATGTAGTGCTTGTGATGCCAAAAAATGTAAGTTACACGAACAGCAGCTGGAAGAGCACATGAGGTCAATCACATACAGCTTCTACTTTGTGGGAAAATCCTGACCTGCAAGCTGAGAACTTCCCAAAAGGAGAGTGGCATTTAATTGACTTTTAAATATGTCTTAAACAGATTGAAATTTCAGAGTTATTTCTTTTAGATTTATCTTATGGGTCTTCCTGAGGAGACTAATGTAAAGGGGTTTAAAGTATCCCCCTCTAAAGCAGAAGATAACCGTTTTAATGTCGTTTGGTATTAACTTAAATTAATTTTAAATGTCAGATGGAAATTATCACAGCATTCAAAGAAAGGCCCGTTCAACGCAGATTGCCCAGACACTGAATATTGCTGGAGAGTTCTGTGTTTTTATAACCATATGCGTTCCAAGTTTGTTGCAAGCTGTGCAGTCAATATTAATGTGAGTGGGATGCTTTTTCTGACAAGTCGATGGGAAGGGGCGCTTCCAAGTGCCAAGCAAGCACTTTCTGCCAGGAGAAAATGCTATATGGACACACACCGTAAGAATGTCAACATCATTTAAGCAAACTTCACACAAGAATAAACTTCCAAATAACCCCTAATATTAAAAAAAAAAAAAAAAGCACTTTTGTTTTGTTTTAAAAAAACATTTAAGGGTAACAATTAAGCTAATACTAATTTTGTTGTCACTTCTGACTGTGTGTCTGCCCCATGCTGGTATGCCAACTGTGGGTGGGCCTCAGATGGCTCCTCCACAAACTCACACAAACCCCCACAGTGACAACGGTGAAGTTTAAAGGAAGAGACACTGGCTCTACAGATGTTTCTTGGCTTGTGCTCAAAGACTAAAAAAAGATGAACTTTAAAAAACTCAACAGTAAAGTCTGTGTGTATACATCAAACCAGGGGCTATTTTCCTGCAAACAAACACAATATTTTAACTCTATCATTGTGCCAGAAATAAAGAGAGGGAGCAAAAACACCTAAAATCAGCTTTATCATATGACACCAGCTTAATGAAACTGGATGTACTGTAGCATATTCTGCAGCGAAGACACTAAGGCAACATCATTAGCCTACAGCTTCACCTTTCCTCACTGGAACTGTGAAAACTGTGGAAAAAAGTGATTTTCCATGTTCCAAAAGTGAGTTTGAAAAAGAAAGGGGATTTTGAGTAAGATCGCTGAACTGTTCTTGTTCAGGTTAGACTTACTGTTTACTTGTATGTATCGATTTATGCTGGAAATGCTTGCTGGGAAACAAGCTGTGGGTTTGTTCATGCAAGGAAAATATGTGCTGTTTCCATGATAGAGATATTATAGGTGAATAAAAAGCTTTAGTAAGGGATGTCTGTAGAAGTTCATATCATCAAACGGTGCAAGACAAAAATGAACAGTCACATTTTGAATCACTAACTTATCTCTCAGCTATGTAATAGGGTTGTATGTGGAAACCAAACCCAAAGAGACAGACTGGATGGGGCAAATAATTAACCAGTTACATCCCAAACTGCCACTCAAACTCAATTTTAAATGGCTTCTTCAGAGGTTCCTTTTCCCTTTAACCCTGACCTTTGGACCTGTGACTCAGGTGTTCTGATTTATAGCTGCATTTTGAAGCAAACCAGTATTGAACAACATGGTAGTCCAGATGGACGTGGTCTAAAACTGCAATTCACAGCTGCAATGTGGGAACACTTTGGGCTGAAGCCAAATAAAAGAAGAGCGCTCTAAAGCCTTGTGCCAAATGAGAAAGATAAAACATACTTTCTAGCTCTGAAAAGAAAGTTGTCTCAAAACCGCTGCATCACAAAGCAAGCACGTTAGCAACAACTAACATGTATGCTGAGTCCCATGATACCAAAAGAGACAATCAAATTATATTAGCTTGTCAATAATTTTATTCGACATACAGATTTCTATTCTGAGTTTCCTGCTTTAATTGGAGGATGTCAACTTTGGGAATCTGGATCCTTATTATGTAATTCAGAACATCCTGTGCAACTCTGAGCACAGATTTTCTTAAGATGAAAGAGGTTAATGATGGTCATTTTCCCCTATGTACATCATGGCAGTTTGAATTAAATGTACTAATTTGTTTAAATACTTAAAATGAATGTTTTTGTAAGATTTTAAATATTGGTTTAAAGGCACAGCTTCTTTCATGTTTTACTAATGAACAATATTGTTCTTAATTTGCATTGAAAAATTCATATTCTACACCAGCATTAATATGTTGCATTATTTCTTTGTTATAAAATGCTTTCACAGTTAGAGTAATAGCAGAAGTATTTTGTGAAACTTTTTTTTTTCTAAAAGAAATAATTGTCAACTTCATCCACATCATGGTTGCTGGGGACTGGAGCCTATCCCAGCGACTAGCAGGCAAGACGCAAGGTTCTCAGATCCATAACAGCAACTAGGGAGTTTAAAAGGGACCAATAAGCTAACAAACATGTTTTTAGAAACTGTGAAATCATATGAATGCATAGAGACAACATGCAAACTCCACACAGATAGGCCCCTGTTTCAGCTTTCTCCCTAGCCTATAGGCTCAAACCAGCGTCATTGCTGCTGTGAGGTGGTGGTACTAACCATCCTACCACAGTGCAGCCTGAAAGGCTGTAGTTTTAAAAATAAAACAGTGCAACCCGCCAGCCCTCAGACAAGATTAAAAGACATTTAAAATATTAAGCGATACCAAACACAATCATTAAAAAAAACTAGAAACTATTTATTCGAGGTGATAAATGTCAACTGCGATAGTTTAACACTCACTGCTCTGTCCACTCACCTCTACCAAAACACTCACAGCTTTTTGAGGATTAAATATGAATACTTTCTAGTCACAACTTGCTTTTCCAACCTTCAGATTACCTTTGCCCTCAGTTTGCACTGCCATAAGGGTGGCCCTTCTGAATGGCAGGCCTCTGTAATTCCCTTTCATTGCATTTAAACTCCATCACACAACTACCAGTGAATGAACTGCAAATATTATCTGAATCCACTGTTTGCAGGCCTAACCGGTTAATAACAAGAGGAGCATTTGCTGACAGCTAGTCTGTGGGAGAAGAAAACTCCACAACTGATTCATTCAGGGGATTGACAGAAAAAAATGTTAAAAACATCTGTAGAGATTTGAGGAACAAATAATAAAATGTTGACTAATGAAAAGTTCCTTTGGCAAAAAAACCAAACTATCTAATGCAAAAAACATTCAGAGAACTTCAACAATGTATTTAGGGAAGGACATGGCCGGTGAACGTTCAGCTTCATTAAAACTTACATGGGTTATGTACATCGTTTGCTACATAAAGCTCTCGTCACAAATCTTCCCACATAAAAAAATGAATCATTGCTTTACTTTGGACAAGAGGAAAAAGTCTGGGTCCTTTGAGTCCACTAAAAGATGCTACTGTCATTCATGTGAAAATAATTTACCACTGGGAGTAAATGCACAAAGTGTACATCAGTAGAGCCGCTAAAATAGGTAAACAGGGAGAGAGACATCCTTCTCCAACCTCATGTCTCCTTTCATTTTATCTTGCTCTCCTGTCATCTTCAGAGGTTTTACTCCTGTCTAAAATACCATATAAATGACTGCTGAATAAACATTTTTGACATCATGTAGCAAAAATGACCGCCAGTATGCCTTCCACTCCTAGAAAACTCCTTTTCCTTTCACATTCTTACTTTTTAACTCCAGCTTTTCACATCAAACAGTTCAGCACCTTCCAAGTGGCAGCCTGTCACTTAGCTGACAGGTGGGTGGCAGCGCTGGATGCTGGGTGGGATGACTGAAGCTACTTATGACAGGTAAATTAATAGTTTTGGCACCCATAGTACTGATATGTGTCTAATGAGGTAATTTTGTGGTAACTCAATGTTTGTTGGGATAATAGGACTTCTAAAATGCAAGGTCAGCACTTTCTCAGTTAAAATGAACTCAATTAATAAAGAAAGAAACAACAGAAAATAGAGGCAAAACTTGTAATGGTGTACAGGATTCCTGATGTAACACTGCACCTCAGCCCTGTTAACTAATAAAAGTATTGTCTGTGAGCTGGTTAGAAACATGCACAGTAATAATGCTGGTCTTTAAAATCTAGTCTATGAAACTGTCTTTAAGCACAGTGGAGTTTCTTTTAATCTGACTGAGTTTTTGTCACTTTCACTGAGGCAAAACCTACAATCCTGCATCTTAGAAAAAAGCTGAGGAATATTTCTCTTTATTTTGACCAGTCAGTCTGTCTAGAGCCCTCAAGTCTAGCTTTCCCAGCCTCTCCTCTTAAATTTAGACATGTGAGTAAAGGTTGCCTCCATGCTCTCTGGAAGTTGGGGTGGGCTCCCTAAAATTAACACTGGTGGAGTACTCCACTCCCAGCCACATAGCTTTCATCTTTGGCCAATGACAACTGACTGCTCCGGGCTGCTCCTCTCAGCTGTTCATAATGCGGTGTCAGCTACCCTACAACACCTTCTGACTTCTTTTATTTGCATTTCCTTGCATTAGTGTGACACTTTCTTTTCCCTGTTCCACCCATTCAGCCTTTTTGGCTCATTCCGCATCCTGTTTCATCGCTAGCTCGCTCTTTGTGGCGGTACATTCCTCCTTTTGTCGTTTCGTTGTACCCTTTCTCCCTCCCGCCTTTGAACAGCCATCGTCACAACAATGTCAAGCCAACAAGCTGCCAGCGATGATTTTGTTTTAATAACATCCTGTCTCATTTTTAACACCACCCATTTCCATGGAGATGGACATTACATTTATGTCATTAGGGCCTAGTTTTATTTGCTGTGGTGAGGGCAGAACTCAAATGAGCATGCCACAAGCAGCTACATGATGAGGCACCTTTGAAACCTGACAACAGTGCAAAGTTTACAATTATTCATCAATTTAACCCAGTGCAAACAGCCAGCTGTCAAGTGATTATCTGAGAGTGCAAACCTACCAGGAAGAGGGGGGTTTCAGCTCACACACATGCAGGTTCAAACACATACTGCCTATGCAGGCAAGAAAACATTTCTTATCACATTTACTGCCTTAATGTTTGTTTTGATGCTGCAGACATCACAACCCTACATGTCTGGAGCTGGAGAATCACCTCCTCATCAGGGAACCAAGGGGAAAATAAAGGGACACAGAAATTTCTTACAAAACAGCTGAATCAATAGATCCAAGGAGCATTGTATAGGAAGCATTCGGTTTAAAAACAAAGGAGGAAATTACGCCGCATAAGTCAAAGCAAAATATTCCTTTAGCTGTCCTGCACTTTGTATTTGAGCTTTCCACACAGATAATAATCTGCTGATGTAGGCTGAGGAAACAGGACTAGGAGAAGGCTTTTGGTAGCATATCACAAGCATGCTAGTCTGGCTTGTAAGATACATGTAAGGCCACAACCTCTTCCCATTGAGAGGTTAAAGGAGTTATACTGACACATCCATGATGTAACAACTTGTGTGCAAGTGAGCTTCTAACTTGTTACAGTTCTTTTTATTCCACTGACTTACTGAAAATGAAGCATCTAAACATGGCTATATACAATAAAACATTGTAGAACTATAATGGAAGTCCAACCAGACTGTGTGTGGTTACTTCAAAATCAAGCACTTAAAATATTCCACAACACAAACAAACACAAAAAGCAAAAGAAAAAGTTTCACTCTTTAAAACAGAACTGGAAAAAAACTTTACACTCACTCCTCAATTGTGATGTAGGTAGTTTTAGTAAAAAACATTAAAAAAGACAACTCATTTTCCACAAGAGAAGTTACAATTCAAACGCTTTCCTCTTTTAAACGTGTTATTTTGCAGATATTCATAATTTAACCTGAGTACAAGTTGTATTCAAGCCTATTCAAGGACAAAAAATAGTAGATGTATGACTCCTACCAAAATAAAAGCTTAGTTTTAAGGCACAACACATTAAAAATATGGAAAAGGTTAAGTTAAGAGAGGTTAAAGGACACAAGTTAAAACTATAAAGTTATTATTTAAGTGATGGAGGTTAAAAAAAGGTACAGTGGCTATACTAGTGAAGTTTGAGACCTCTCTGTTAACCAATTACCAACTTTCAGACACTGAAATGTACCTAACACATCAGCCATTTATTTTTAACCATTTAGCTTCTTTTATTGTAACTTGTTTCATAATATCCTACCAATCACTCTTCCAGAAAAGTCGAATTAACTGACTTTGTGTGGTTGACAGACGCTCCTCTCAAACCATGAGACATAACTTGTTAACTGATTAAAACGAGTCGGCTAGTAAGTAAGCTTAGATGTCCTACCTTTGATACTAATTCCCAGTCCTCCCACATCTTGCTTGGTAACTCGCACAGTGCGCTTCACGTTGGTGATAGTTTCCGGGACCGGGGACGAGCTCAGGTTCGGGGGGTCTCCGTTGACAGCACCTGAAGGACTCTGGCTCGGCTTCGCGGGCTCCTCGGCGCCCTCGCCGGGGTTTACTGTGAGAGCTTCCTCGTTAAGCGTGGCCAACACCCGGATCCAGCGGTCCACGGTCACTCGAAGTTCCAGGAGTCCCGTTTTCTGCGCCTTCATCGCGGCAGCCATGTTCAACGCATTCCTGGAATAACTCTAGACGGGCTGGCAGTCCTGTGGGGAGGGGGTGGAGGGCTGGGGTGGGGGACATGCAGACACACACACGCGCGCGCGATCCTTCTCTCTCTCTCTCTCTCTCTCTCTCTCTCTCTCTCTCTCTCCTCCAAAGAGGGTTATCCAGTAGTAGGCTGAGAAGTAAAGTTAATTGAGAGTGATACGATTAGCAATGGTGTTGACACACTCAAAGTTCAAAGAGCTTCTTTTTGAGTCCACCAGTCCAGCTATGTGTGGTATTTATTTATTTGTTTGTTTATCTCAAGTGCATTTAACAACCAGACTTCAAATCACGGCTCCAATTTACAGCGTCCCGCAAAAACCACTGGAGATGTTCAGTTTGCTCTGTTTCTAATGGACACATCTTAGATCAGGCATAAAATGTGCAGCTTGGTTCTTATATGGTTAGTAAAGAAGCTTAATTATGTGTCATTTACAAACTAAAGAAGCTTAAATGTAAGCTTAGATGTAAATATCATATAAGGACACTGTGGTGTCACCAGTAGTGCCCAGTTAATGAACATTGACAAGGCTTGATTTTATTCAGAAACCTGATTAAATCAGATCTTTATCTAAATATGCATTTATGTGTTTGTGTTTTTTCCTGTAGTGCAAAAAATATGTCTTATAGATAAACTTTTAATCACAATAATCTGTGGACCTAATTTTATATAAAAAATGCTACATGAAGTTTATTTCAGTTAATTGCAACTTTAAAAAAACTATGCTTGCTGGACTCCAGTTCATCCTGAACCAGTTTTGCACCGTCACGGTGGTTCAGGACAGGTATTTCTGAGAACATTCATGAGTCACTGATATAAGCTGATGAGGCAGGCCACGACTCCATGGCTGTTTTTGCATCTGAGAGTAATCCCCCATCCCCTTCAGCTGCATCTGCTTTGCAGCAGGTGAAATAGCAAGAAGACTTCTCCTGGGTGGGCTGGTGTGGGACAAATGCTTTGACAGATTAAACAGCTTGGAGTAGGTACAGGCTGAATTTCAGCCTTTACGGGTGCTTATCTATTTACAACAATCTATTATAAACATTTTTACAGCAAAAAAATCATCTAAGCAGGTTGACAGTTCCTTCCTTTAACTTCTTATTTGACTTATTTTAGGTTTATATTTACTAATGTATTTATAGTTAAAAGCATCGGGGCTAATAAAAGTGAAATTAAATGGATTTGTGAATGTTCTTATCCAAGTTGCTGTTTAAAAAAATCATTTCTCGATCTTTTGTCGCCCTCTAGTGATGAAATGTCTATTTTTCCAACACAAACATGTTCCATGCAGTTCTGGGATTTTTTTTCTCTCATTCAGCTTTTTCTACCTTTGATTTACTGACACAATATGTTATCTAATGAGGTTTCATCTCTTAAAAAATCAAATAGAGCAGAAGATGATGTCGGATCATGTGGCAACAATTCCTGTCATATTATCTTCTGCAGATACACACATGAAATCATGTCACACAAAGAATAATCTTTCACAACACTGAATTAAAGACAGCGTCCTCAACTGTGATTTATAGCTTCAGATTAGATGCATTAATGTGACTAAGTTCAAATATATGGCCTGTAAGATGCATCTTTACACAAAAAAACAGAATCAAAAGAGAATAAACATAAATATGAAAGTCACACATAGACAAAAACAAACTCATTTTATTCAGCTATTCTTTATATTATTATTATTATTATTATCATTATTATTATTACTCCAGTGCATATTTAAGCCAGAAAGTGAGGGAAACATTTATCTTCTGGGAACTGTGTAGAACACAACAGCTGGAGCTAAAGTGTGTTTTTATTAATATAGATGATTCTTATATCAGTAGAACTGATTGCAGTGTTTTTCACACACAAGATCTTTGCTTATAACTGACTGTGGTTTAAACCAGAAAGGATACATTAATTATTCATTGTAGGAATTTCTATCAACACTATTTCCAGCAACAGCAGAATGGGTTTTAAGCTTACAGATGTAGGCCTAACTGAGATTAAGAATTCACACATAATGATAACTATATATCGCAATGCTGCATATATGTTATCAGTTATGTATTTATAATTTAAAGCTGTTTACCAACATTTAATGAGGTAAACCTGCAGCAACATGGACTGGCTCTGTGCCCTCTAGCGGCCATATAATAAAATGGTCCAGGCAGACACTTTACAGTAAATGTTGTGGACAAGGGGAGGTTTAACTGAGATATTCTGATTTATATAATATCTTTTTTCACCACAGTAACACACCTTTATTGTTTATTTATTATTCAGCACATACATACAGTGAACTGGCACATTAAATATATCTGCAACAATAGAACTGAGGCTTCAACAATAAGGCTGGATTTAAGCATTGCATCTATCTAATGATGTTTTGCATTTTGACAAAGGGTTTGACCATCTGACCTCCCGTCTATACATCTGCCTGTCTATTACTTTGCAACGTGAGTGGCAGGTGGCCAGCCTATCTTTCTTAACGTGTTTTCAAAGCCTCAATTAAGGGGGACAGCAGCATTTTTAAGGAACTAGGATCTATCATGAATATGTACAGGAAATGCGCATATGAGTAGATCGCCATAAAATATTATTCTCAAAGGTGATTTGTCCTGTGGAAATACAAATAAAGTCTATCTCAGGGAGACACATGGGTTGTTTTGGCTCACTCTAAGACATTTGTTATCAGTAATAAGTGATGTTAAATTGCTGATGTTGGATATAAAGGTGTTTATACAGTTTTACATAATTTATTGAAAGGGATCTACCCTTGGTAATCATTTAGCAAACACTTTTCACTGGATATGGAGTTAAACACCCTTAAATCAGCTCTCTGATTACATTTCTGCAGAAAAAGACCAAACAATAATACATATTTTAAATATTAGTGCATTATTTATGATTCTGTTTTAAGAATTTGAATAAAAATAAGAACAAGAAAAATATTCCAATCATCTAAAAATGCATTTGTTTTTGGTGTTCGACTTGTGTTTGTTTAGGACAATTTAATATTGACAGTAAGAGCTCATGGGGCATTCACTGACTTCATCTTTCACCAGGGATAATAATCTGCTTTGTAGGGTTTTACAATGTTTTTGTCTTCTTGCAAAAATCTAAAGTCTTTTTCCCATTAAATCTTAAGTCCTAATGCAGGTTTGTGCTCTTTAAATTAGCCTTCAAACAGACCAACTAACACATTACTGATGTATATTTTTATATACATCAGCTAAACAAACTAAAGCTTATTAAAAATATCTACAACTTAAAAAATGTCACATTTATATTTTTTTAACAAACATTTAATTCCAATAAAATATATTTTCAAGAGCTAGGATTGATTGAGACATGTTTGACAGTTAAATATAGAAAACCTTTAGCAATGAGTGAAATTAAACAATAAGACGAGTACATTTGAGGGGGATGGGGGGGGGGGGGGGGGGGGGGGGGCGGGGGGGGGGGGGGGGGGGGGGGGGGGGGGGGGGGGGGGGGGGGGG